>JAJTUD010000010.1:949327-1628267 GCA_036971385.1 Dactylellina parvicollis | reverse complement strand
ATAGGGTATAAATCTCAATTAATATTAAAATTTAAAAATATTATAAATTATAAATCTAATCTAATATTAAATTTTTTAAAAATAATTTCTTTTATTAATTTTTTTTCTTCTTAATTATTCCGATCAGTTAAAGAGAAGGAAGAAAGGAGTAATAAAATAATAAGAAATTAAGAATAAAATTATTATTATTTAATTTAAAACCTTATTTTTTTATAATTAAAAAACTGAACTGTATATAATTATTAGAATAAAATCTGTTTATTAAAGGATATTTACTAAATATAGGCTATAGATTATAATTAAACACAAATAAATTAAAAAAAAAAATATTTTTTTAAAATGAATTTTAAAGAAATATTAATAATATATTTTATATCTTATTTTAATAAATATAATCAGGATATTAATTATAAAATTAGGATTATTTTTTTTAATAATACCGCATCTTATTATAATAAAAGGATAAATTATAATAATTATCTATTATAAGCCAAAATAATTATTAATTTTAAACTAGTAAAGTATATATTTTTTATAAAATTATATAAACAAGTAAAATAATTTAATTAATAATATAATTAAAATTATTACTTATTTATATAATTAAATATATTTTAAAAAAAAAATAATTAAGAAATATACTTATATTTTTTAAAAATATTATTTAGTATTTTAATTAATAGTATAATTAAAATTATTATTTATTTTTATAATCAAATATATTTTAAAGGAAAAGTAATTAAAAAATATATTTATATTTTTTAAAAATATTATTTAATATTTTAGTTAATAATATAGTTGAAGTTATTACTTATTTATATAATTAAATATATTTTAAAAGAAAAGTAATTAGGGAATATATTTATATTTTTTAAAAATATTATTTAGTATTTCAGTTAATAATATAATTAAAATTATTATTTATTTATATAGTTAAATATATCTTAAAAATAAAATAAGAGATTGTTTAAAGGAGATTATTTAAAAAAAACTATTTAAAAGAAGATATAATTAATATAGGGATTTATAATATAATTATAAAGAATATTAATTTTAGAAATTAATAATTATATTTATAAGTTTTTTTATTTTTGTATTATTATTAATATTATATCCCTTTTTTCAAAGATTTTATATTTTAATATGGTGAAAGGGTATAACCAGCTAAATAACTAATTAAATTAAAATAAAATCAATTTTATAGATTTATTAATTGAAAATCTTAAAAAATTTATTATTATTTAAAAAGTTTTTAAATTAAAAGTTTATTAATTAATATTATTAATTAATAGAATTATATTTATAAAAATAAAAAGATCTAATAAAGTTTAAAAATATGAATTAAATAAAAGAATTTAAAATTATAATATATAAAAAATAAGAGAATTTAAAACTATAATATATAAAAAGGAATTTTTAAGAAAGTTATTAAAAAACCACAATTATTTAAATTTTATTAGAATTTTTGATAAATAACAGATTTATTTGAGTGTATTTATAAAATATAATATATTATAAATAAAATAGTATTCTAATTTCTAATTATAATTTATTATTTTCTTTTATTATTTAATTTTATAATAATTTCTATTAATTATGTGGTGTTGTAAATTTTGATTTTATTCCTATTTTTTTTTAATTTTTATTTTAATTAAATTATATATTATTTGAGATTTATAATTTTAATTTTTTTTAAAAAGTAAATTTTAAATCATTCATTTTTAAATATGGATTAATATAAAGGTAATATTATATTTTTATATTTTTTAATATATAAGCTAGTTCTAATATCTTTATTATATATTTTATTTAGGAATAAATAAATAAAATATAAATTAGAATTTAATTATTTATTCTTAGTATTTTTTATAATTTATTTTCAAACATTTAATATTAAATATTTAAAATAATATTAGCTAAAATTGTGATTTGGATTTAATTTAGTTAGAAACTTATTTAGTAATAAAATACTGGTATAATAAATAATATAGATCTATATAAATTAAAATAATTTTTTTTTAAAATTATTTATCTATTTCTACTAAATTATTTTTTCTTAATTTATAAGCTAACTATTTTTTTAAAATTATTTCTAGATTACTGATTTTAAGATTTAAATAATTGTAATTATAATAATTTTATACTTTATTATTATTATAATTGGTAGATTTTCTTTTTATATAAGTAATAATTCTAATCTAAATTAATTAAATATTTTATTAAATAATCTAGTATAATTGTTATAACTGGTTAATTCTGATTAATTAAAATAGTAGTATTTTAATATATTATTTATATCTTTATTTAATATTAGAAGTCTATAATTTATAATAATTAGAAATTTCTTAAGTAGTACTTATAAAATATTTATTTTTAATAAAAATTTAAAATATTATTTATTAGAAATTATAATTAGAATTATAGCTTATTTATTATTCCTTCTAATTTAATTTATTATTTAAATTAAATAATAAATAAAGCTAAATAATTTTAATATAAAAATATAATTGATATATTTTAAATTTATACTTTAATATAATATTATTATTATTATTATAATTCTATAATTAGGCTTTATAGTTGAGCGTTATTTTTTAAATATTACTATCTTATTCTTTATATTTGTGTAATAGTATAGATAATCTAATTTATTATTAAGTTTCTTAACTAATTTTTTATTATTAATAAAATAAATTGCTTATTTATTTTAATTTCTTTCCTACTTTATCTAATATATTAGAATAAATTTATATAAATATTAATTTACTTTCTAGTTACTTTTAATAATATATTAAATTTTAAAATTAAATTAGATAATCAATATTTTAATAATTTTAAAATTATTATTTTTAAAGCTAAGAAATTGGTAGAATCTTAATTTTTCTATTATTAATATAATAATTATTAGATATATTATTTATATATTATAAAATTATAATTAATTTAAATTTAGTAGTAAAGGCTGGTAGTTAATATCTTTTATAAAATATAAATAATATTTATTTAGAACTATTTAATTTAGTAATCTTTTAGTTTGCAATTTATATAGAAAAACTTAAAAATTGATTAATTAAATATACTCCAAATTAATAAAAATCAAATTATAAACTAATTTATTTATATTAAAGCTAATATTTTTTTAGTAAGTATTAGAAATCTTTAATTTTAAAAACTTCTTTATTATATTATTCTAAAGTATTTTAAATAAGATTATAATAATAATATATTTCGTACCTTTTAAATATATTAATAATTAAAAAAATAGTAATTTATTTTTTCTTATTAATAAAATTACTAAGATCTGAGTTATTCTAATTATTATATATTTTAAAGTTAATCTTTATTTTAAACTTTAATAATTAACAATTTTAAATTTAAAAAAGTATTAAACTTTTATATTTATTATATTTATACTTTATTAAAATTTAATTATAATAATTTTAAAAATATATTTAAATTAATTATAAATTAAAATATTAAATTCATTTTTAATATATTTAAAATTTATTATTATATAATTAATCTTAATTTTAAATAATTAATAATATTAGTTTATTTTTAACTATTTTTATTAGATTTTATAAACTTTTATATAATTTATTAAAAACTTCTTGCTTTTAGTATAATTTATATTTAATTATATATTATAACAATTACCAGTTATTTTATTACTATAAAAAATTAATTAATTTTAAATATTTAATTACTTAAAATTATTAGTTTCGTTATTGTTATTTAATTTATTATTTTTAAAATCTATTTCTTTTTTATATATTTTAAATAAATAATTAGTAATAATAATATTTATTTAATATCAGCTTTAAATAAAAAATTTAAATAAATTATATTTAACAATCTTTTTTTTAAATAAGTTTAATAATTTTAAATTATACTAAATATTTCTTGCTTTAATTTATAAATAAGTAAGGAATAGTATTTTACTAATTTTAATAATTATTTTTTTTTCTAATATTTTAAAATTCTATATATAAAGGTTTTACTAAAAACCAAGGTAATAAATTAATATAATAAATATTAAAAAATTAATAATTATTTAACCTAGTTAAAAAAATAAATTATAGTGTATATATCTAATTTTAATTAATTATAAAATTAGGTTTTAAAATCTACTTTAAATTTATTTTTATTATTAAATTATATTTTAACTTTTATAATAATAAATATTAATAAAGATAGTTTTATTATAAACAAATAAATTCCTAAAACTCTAATTATTTAAATAATAAGTATTTAGAATTTCTATTCTTTAAATTAATTATCTAATATAAATTTAAATAAATAATAGAATTAAATTTAAGAATTCCTTAATTATTTATTTATAAAAATATATTTAAGCAATTATAAATAATCTTTAATAATTCTAATCCTTATTAAGATTTTTATTAAAAAATTTAATAGTAAAATCCTTTAGAAATTAATCTTTTATATCATTTACTTAATTATATACATCAATTAAATTATTATAAGCCGCGTTTTTTTCTAATATATTTTCTAGTACTATATAATAATTTCTAAAATTTAAATCTGATATAATTATATAAAAAACTAGCTAATTTTATACTACTATTATTTATTCAGTTAAAGATTTAATAAATTTTTCTAATTTATTAATTTTTAATCTTATATTTTTATATATAATTATATTATTATCCATTTAATAAATATCTAATAACAAAGGTTAATTCTTACTAATAAATATAGCTAAAACTTACTAATATTATAATTTATTTAATAATATTTTAATATAGTTTTATATAAAAGTAGTTTAGAATATTTATAATAATTAATATATTTTCTTATTATTAAATTTCTTAACCTAAAACTAACTAATTATAATTAATTAATAATAATATATTATTTTATTAAGAAAGGTAGAAAATTCTTTTGATAATATAATAAAATTATAAAATTTAAAATTTTTTAAAATATTAAATAAAAGTAATATATGCTTTAGAAAATTAAATTTATAAATTTAATTAATAAAGTTATTAGTAAATTAAAAGAAACTTTTAACTATTTATACCTTTTATATAAAATTAATTAGTCTAATAAAGTTTTAAATTAGTATTTTAAAATTATTTAATCATTTATAATATTATAATTAATTGATCTTCTTATAGAATTTAATTAATTATTTATTTTAATTTTTAATTAAAATAAACAGAAATTTTATATAATTTTTAAATAAAAACCTTTACTTAATTTAATATATATAATATAAGAATTAAATTTAAATAATAAAATATTCTTTAATAATTCTAATTTAAATATATTAAAATAATTTTAAACTCATCTTACTATTTTTAACATTAATTAATAATTAAAAAATATAATTATTAAAAGTTTTATACTTTTATTTTATTAATTTATTATAAATAGTTAATTTTTAAGTAATTTTTAAATAAATATAATTTAAATTATATAATTTTATTAAAATTAGTTCCTTTTTATTAATATTATTTTTAATAATTAGGATTTTTAGTATAGTAGCTATCTTAAATCTATCAAATCTAGTTATATATATTAGATAATTAATTTTACTATTTTAAAAACTAGTATTTAATCTAAAATGATTATAAATTATAATTTATTATTTTTCGGTATAGTTAATTTTTAGTAATTAGTTAGTTACCTTTAATTAAACTTTTTCAAATAATCTATTAATATTTTAATTAATTGTTAAAATAATTAGATTAATAATAATTAATTAATTTATATATTATTAAACTAATAAAATATTTTATATATAAGCTATTTAAACTTAATATATATTAAAAATATTACTAAGTATATAGAATATATATTTATCCTACTTATAATTATATTTCTAATATAGATATTTTTTAACTTTTCTTTAATTATAACCTCTATAAGTATATAAATAATAGATATATTTAATCATTTTTTTAAAATATAGTTATAGAGGAAGAAGCCCCCTTCTACTAAAAGACTTAAATAATATAAATATATTAAATAAATTGGAATTTTAAAATATTTTTTTAAATTATTTATAAATAATTATCGATATTATTGTTTTATAATTATAATAATAATATTTATTTATATTATAAAATGTATAAATATGTTAATATTTTATATAGAATAGTATATTCTACTAAACAATATATCTAAATTTAATAGTTAAGGATATTAGTTTAAATTTTAAAATTATTATATTTAATTATTTCCTTATAACTCTAATTTATAATTATAATTGATTAAGATCATAAATAGTTGGATAATCTTAAATATTCTTAAAAACTTATCTAAAATCACTTCTATTATAATTAAATTTAATAAAAATTTAATTAATTGAAGTATTATAAAAATAATTATCTTTAAAATAATTAATTACTTTAATAATTTATTACTTTAATTATATTATTTCTCTAACTCTCTAAAACTGGAATCACTTATTATTTTAAATCTGATTATTACTTTTAATATAACTATCACCCTTAATATATTTATTATTTTGAATTTAGTTATTATTTTTAATTTACTCTAAATCTAATTATTATCTTAAGTTTAATTATCATCTTAAATCTAATTAATATTATCTTAAGCTTAGCTATTATCTTAAATTTAGCTATTATTTTAAATTTAACTATTATTTTAAATTTAACTATTATCTTAAGTTTGGCTATTATCCTTAATTTACTCTAAATTTAGCTATTATTTTAAATATAATTAATTACTTATTATTCCAGATTTGTTAATTAAGTTTATATTATTATTTTAATTATAATTATTTATATTAATTATAGTTATTTAAACTTTTGTTATAACTAACTACTTTAAACTTGTTTATTTAGGTAATTTAAGCGGTAAATTTTAGTGCTGTTTTTTAATAGACTTCAGTACTGTTTTTTCTCGCTTAGTGAAATGAGTTTGTGTGGGTTTGGTGGACCTCAGTGCCTGAGGTCAATAACGTATACCCCGTAGGTAAGAAGCTTTCATCTTCGAATCTTCTCGGCCAGCCGACACACCCTCAGCCCCTATAAATACATGCCCCTATCCCTAAGCCATGTATGTGTTCCAGCGTTATAATAAATAATTTTTATATAATAATTTTATTAATAATTCTATTTTTATATTATATTATGATAAAAAACGGTTATAAAAATTAATAAATTTTAAAAAAGATTATAATTTTTTAATTATCTTTGGTAATAATTAATCTTAAATTACTTTAATTTTATTAAAATCTATTATTATATTTTATATTAATATAATAAATTTTAAGAATTTGATTTGTTTTTAATAGAATTAATATTTTTTTATTTTAATAAATAATAATATTTTCTTAAATTATTTTAATATATTATATATATATTTGATATAATTTTTTAAAATTTTTAAATATATCAGTATATTATCTAGATAAATGATAATATATATATTTAATAAATTACAAAATAGCATATTAAATAATATCTAAAAGCTAGCTGGGATATTAATAAATTTAAATAATATTATTAAATATTTAAATAATTTATATTTTATTTTAAATATTATCTTCTACTTTTTTTTCACAATAATATATAATAAATTATAAATATTATAAAAATTAAATTTTATAAATATTACTATATTTTATAACTAATCAAATAATTTGTCAATCAAAAATAATAAGTATTAATTTTTAATAATAATATTATTTAATTTTTTATAATTAATATAAAATTGTAATAAGTTATCTTTTTTCTTAATAAAAAGAATTAATATATTTATTGAAAATATTAATTTTTTAATAAATCTTTTTTTTATTATTTTATTAATATAAATGTGTAGTGCTATATCTTCTAACAAAAAATATTTATAAATTAAATTAAAAAAAAATATTTTGTTTTATATTAATAAGATCTTATAATTTTAAAACTAATATTTTAATAATTATTTTACTGTCTTTTTTGTAAATAATTATTTAAAATTATGGTATTCTAACAATATAGAGTATAGTAATATGGTTTATATATTTATTATTATTATTATTATTTTAATTATTAGAATGTTTTTTTTAAATAATATTTTTATTAATAATACCTTATTTATTATATTTATAATTTAAATATAAAAACTTATATTTTAATATATTTAAATATACCCTATTTATTAGTTTATATTTAAATTATTCTTTTAAAATTATAATAAATTAAGAATTATATTAAACATTTTTATTTTTATAATATTAAAATTTATTTCTTTTTAATAATTATTAATTATTAATAAGAATGATATAATAATATATATAATATTGTGTAAGATTATAAATATATTATTAATTACTTTAAATAATATTATTTCTTTTTTTTTTATTATAAAAATCTTATATTACTATATATATTATATTATTATAAAGTTAAATAATATTATATAATTTATTATTATTTTTATTATATATTATTTATTCTTTTATAATAGTTGTATTATTATAATTAGTTATAAAATATAATTTTATTATTATTATTTAATTATTATTATAAATAATCGCGGCTTATTATATATATTTTTTTTTTTAAATAATAAATATTTTATTATTTTTACTTATTTTTTGATTTTAATTTTAGCAATATAATTATAAATATAAGATAATAATAATTTTTTTAATAATAATTTTGTAAATTGTAATTAAAATATAAATTCTTTTTTTTATATCTCAAAAACTTATATTATAATATATATATTTTAATTATATTAAATTTTATTACTTCTTTTATTTTTATTTTTAAAATAAAGTTTTATAAAATAATAAATTATAAATTATTATATAAATAATATTTCCTATAAAGATTTTAAAGATTTTTTATTTTTATTATTAATGTAATTAATATTAAAAGTATAATAAAATAATTTGTTTTGGAATTAATTGAAATTATAATTAACTTTTAAATTCTTTTTTTTAATTTTTTAAAATATAGAATTTAAAAAATATCTTTATATTAATTAAATAATTTAATATATAGCATATTAAAGTAGATTATATAATTAGAAACTTTGTTATTTTATTTTAATTATAGTAAAGTATATTTGGTATTTTCTTTATTATTTAAATTTTTAAATTAATTAATTATAACTTATTTAAAAATGTTTTATATTATAAATTTTAATATATTTTTTTTATTATATATCTTTATAATAAATGATATTAATTACTTAGTTATGATATTATATAGTTAATTAAAAATGTATTATATTTTTAATTATTTATTAATATTCTTAAATAATAAAAGGTTTAAAAAAAAGAATAATTTAAATTAATAAATAAAAAATTATATTTTATTATAATTTCTTATATAAATATTTGATTTAAGAAAAAATCTTATAATTTAAGCTATTATTATAATATTAGATTTATTAGATTTTTTAATCTTTAAAATTAGATTTTCTTATTTTATTATAAAAATAAATATAATAGTATTTAATGTTATAAAACAAATACTACATTCTTTAATAAAAATTAATATAATTATATAAAATAATTAAAAAATAATTTAATAAAATATTAAATTATATATCATTATAATAATATACTTTATATAAATATAAAAATTAAAATAATTTATAAAATTTAATAATTAAATTATTAAATAAAAAACTAATTTTTATTATTTATATATTTTTATATTTATATATATTAAAGGTAGTAAAATATGGGTGGTGGTGTTTGTTATAAAATTATCTTTTATTTATAGACTTTTTATATAGTGGTGATCTTTTATAAGAAGTAGGTATTAATATATTAATCCTGTTATATTGTGTGGATTGGTGTATGGTATCGCGTTGTGTTGTTAGAATAACTAAACTGGTTTTGAGGCCTGATATATAGAATATTAAAAATCTATAAAATATTTTAAAGTAATAGTTATAAAATAATTTAATATAATAAACAATTTTAATTTCTAGTAAAAAGTAATCTATAGTATAATAAATAAAATAAAATAAAATATAATAACTATTAATAAATAGGAAAGAGGTAATTGAGGATATAAAAAATCTAATAAAAATATTATAAATAAATTAATAATTATTATTAAAAAAAGAAAAAAAGTATTATTTAAAATTGAAAAAGATATTATTATATAAAAGTTATAAATATAATTTAAATTTTAAGAATTCTAGAATTAAATATCTAATATTTAATAAAGAATCTAAGATATTTAAATTTTTTTTTTAATAAATTATTTTTTTATACTACTTATATAATTTTTGTTTATTTAAAAAAAATAAAATTCGGTTTGATTTAATTTGGTATTATAATAATATATAATAATTATTAAATCTTATTTTAATCTCCTGACATTTAATTTTAAATATTTTAAAATTTTAAAACTTTCTATAATATATTAAAAACTTATATATAAATATAATAAAAATTGGAATAAATTCTAAATCCTAAAATTATTCTTTTATTATTTTTGAAAATCTTTTAGAAAATATCTTGTATTTATTAAAAAATAAAATTTTTTTGATATAATATAAATCTAGTGCTTCTACTATTTTACTTTATTAACTGCTATTTAATAACAGTCTTCTATTATCCAGCTTTAGATGTTGGTTGTTTATTGACCTTTTTTTTTTGTTGATGAAGCTTTATCTATCTTAAATAGCAAAATTTTTTTATAATTATAATTAAAAAATATATATAAAAAAAAAGCTCTGTCTATTTTAGGTAGCAAAAATCCTCTATAATACTATTTTTTAATAGACCTTAGTACTATTTTTTTTTGCTTAATAAAATGAGTTTATGTGGATTTGGTGGACCTCAGTGCCTGAAGCCAACAATGTATACCCTGTAGGCTGTGTTAAATAACTAGTAATAGGGGTTAGATTGATATTTACTTCCTGACAACGTAACTTGAAAATTCAATCATCTTCTAAATCGTCAACATCACCCCATCTCCCCTCCAGTTCTTTCCACTCCTTTCTCTCGCGAAATTCCAGCTCACCGTCTGTATCCGCTGATCGCATTCCAAAAACGTATGTATTGTCTAACCTCTTTCCGTCAAGGGATAAAGGCCATCTGATATCATATTTCAATAGAACATAAATCACAAACAGCTTTACCTGGTACATAGCAAAGAACCTTCCAGGACAGGCGTGCCTGCCTAGACTAAATGCTACATATGTGTTGCTCGTCGCGGCGGCTTGATGCCTCGCGCTTAACTCTGGATTACTTTCCTTCTCGCGTATATCGGAGAATCTAAACCCCTTCCACTTGCGTGCGTCAGGGCCGTAGAGGTTTTCGGATAGATGCATAGCAGTGGCTGGGTAGGTGACAAAGGTTCCCTTCGGTAGTGTGAGTGGGACTCGACCCGATTTGAAGGTAAAATCTCGTAGGGTAAGACGGGTCGAAACGATAGAGGCGATGTTGTTGATGCGTTGGGACTCCTTCATGCAGGAGTCTAGCTTTATCATGTCGTTGAGGGCTTTTTTCGTATACCCGCCATATCTGTCCAGCGTTGAGATTATTTCCTCCCTTAATATGTGGATACATTCCTGGTGGGATGTCAAGTCGTAAAGGATGTGCATCGAGGACTGAGTAAGATTGTTAGCTGGACTTCTATTTGAAATAGGCTGGAAGGCTCAAGCGACGTACCATGGCTGTAGTATGGATTGCCGGGAAATTGATCCAAAGCAGTCTCCAAACCATTAACCAATTCGATTGATCTCTCTCCGACTTTTTTGCCGTCGTGTCCATAATCCATTGTATACAATCATTCGGCTTGTCGTATTCCCGGCCTTCTTCTTCGCAATGCTTTTCTGCCTGCCGCCGTTCGTCGATAGTCGGGCCAAGAATTTCCAGCGCCTGTTCGGGTAATCTATAGCGATGGAAAATATACCAGGCTACAAGTGGCCTGGTGAACCACGGTACAAGATCCAGAATGTAATTGCAGTCTGTCGCTCTATGTGCGAATTCACGCATAATTTGGAGAAGTCTGTGGTTGCGACAAAGAGGAAGACCGACTAACAGCAGGTCAGTAAAAGCGGAAACGTCATCAAAACTGCTATTACTACGTTGAAGTGGAAATCCGCATACCCATGGGACGTTCTACGGTCCTGATTGTGTTTTTCGAATTAGCTCAGCTCTCACGGGGCATTAACTATACGCTAGACTCTAAGCGAGTCTATTATCCGCTACTCACCTAGAAATAACTTTAAGGACAATGTCATAAACCTTCACCCGCGTCCAATCTGGTCCATCAGGGGTCAGTTTTTCAATAAGAAATTATTTCCTGAGAGATGCGTGTTCATATCGACTCTACATACCACTCCCAACCTTCAAGTTCTCCTCCCAAGCTAATTCGCTTTCCGCCCGTACACCCGGTAAGATGGATGCGACTCGAGTTGTCAATCGGTGCCGAATAAGGTCCACGTGGAATGGGTCCTTGTGCATGCTTGGTTCCATGAAGTACGGTTGTTTATTCACCTAGGTTTCATCAATAAATTAGCCCAGTTGAACTGAGCCGATACGCAATGGTTTGACTGAGCTTGATATTGGATGGAACGACAAACCTCATCGACAGCTTCATAGTATCCAACATCAGAATCTGGTGTATGAGCGAGTTCCGATATTTGATCTGAATCGGTAAGTAGAACCATATATCTGGACGGCGTCGCCACGGCATAAGCCCTGCCTTCTGGCGCGTACTATGATCTCCGCCAGTCATCAGTATTACATATTCGCTATTAATTAGAGCTTAGCAATCATCTCGGCTTTACCTTTGCGTAGCCCTCCGCTATGATTTCTCCAGACCGTTTAAGGTAATCATATCCAGCTCTCCAGGGCCCGAACAAACCCGATGGGATACCCACGTACGGAAGATCGATCTGTATTACGTATCATATATATGTTAGAGCTCGAGATATGGTTTTCACCCCGCTTCCACTCGAATTTTCATAAATAAATCTGCGTTGTTGAAAACAAAAAAAACTTGGTTCCGAAGGACTTACATAGGACTTTTTGTATCGATAAATCTTGTTGGCGGTAACTAAAAGGAGGATTGAAAGGGATAGTAAACAAATTTCTATACGTTTCCCCTCTATTATGCCTTTCATTTGGGCATAAACGAGATTCGCGGTACTATTCTCATAGTTTTGGCTGTCGCTATGGGAGAACGAAGCTGCTGGAAATACCTCCATTTCGTTGTTCCGTAGGGGGCAGCGGGGTAGCCAATGCCTTTGGATGAGGTAGACTGCAGCCAAAAAACCGTGGAACCCAACGATCTGCTTTTCAGTCCATGAAGGTAATCGATAGAAAGAGAAATTGTTTGTTTTTAATCCCACTGGCTAATGGATTTCTGTGAAGATTAAAGTCGCGGTAGAGTCATGAAGCGCATGGCTACAGATAATGAACACGAAGCTACAGACACCAAGGTTAATCTTCGGTGGGGACTGATTCGATTGACCAATTTTCAATCCCTTGTCATTCGCACTCTCGTCGAGCTTGTCCTGGCCAACCCGGTCTACGATATTCGGGCATCGGAAGCGATAAGCACATTGCCAATCCCAGTCGTTGCATGGTTGATTTAATTTTCGTCCAGAATAGTGGAATAACACTGCGGATGTCCAATAATCAAGATGTGCCATCATTGTGCATTATGCAAAGTGGAATGTGATAGCGAGGGCCGCGTTCTGCAAATGGCTGTTCCATTCCCGCATGACCACGAGGCTGCTAAGCAATTTTTGTTTTTTCTGGTCACCCGACCTTCTACGACGCAGGGCAAAAAAATTATTATTTTAGCTGCCTTTCGTTTTATTCCTCAATGAATTGCATTTTAATTCACTCAAGATTTTAAGGGTGAATCCCTGTCTTCAGCTCAAGTCATATCTCACAATAACCGAATCCGGCAACCTGAATCCTGGTCACGCTTTCAGCCCAGATCACAACACAGCATATCGAGTTTCGAGCCCCAAACGGAATGTAGATTTAGTCACGTGGAGAACCCTACGATTATATGGCAACCATATCCATTTGGCGATTTAAATGTACTGACTAACCTTTCCTTGAGTAAGTGATAGGCTACTGCTAGTAGCATTGTACTGAAATACTATTGTGGTGAAACAATTGAACTGTCGATTGAAATTTTGAACTGTTCAGAGATATAACTTGCGGTATTCTCTGTCGGACCAATAAAATGCGTGATAAAAAAAGACATATGAACTAGCCCAACATAATTATACTTTGATCTTCTGCTCAAAACACCTATCAATCTCTGCCATGCCGAGATGATAGCCCCGGCAAAACTCTAGAAACCGAGAAGGAGTAGATTGGAGCTCTTGTACACATATTTCCAAGGACTCTCGCTCTCTCGCCGCTATTGCCCTTAGTAGCCTTAGACTTTCAGTTGGAAGCAAAAGGGGAGAGAGCGATAGAGCTTCATGTAGGTTCACGAATGCCACGGCAAGCCCGAATAACAGACCGGTATTTTCAGTTGGACTTTTGCATAGGTGTAGCATGAAGAGCCCAAAGTCCGATGGCCAATTTTCCAACACCTCCTTTAAAGACGTAGGCTCATTATGTCCCGACATTCTCACCATTTGGAGCCCTAATTCGACAAGCCCAATACTATCCTTATGTCGAAATTCATCCATACCCGCGACCATTGGGTTCTCAGGCTTAAACCCATATTGGGCCCGTAAAACTCTTAGGACAGCGCATCCCATTAATGTTGTCGTTTTCGCAGGGACACACACAAAATGTTCAAGCAGACAAGGATGAGTAAACCATAGTGGGAAAAGCTTGTCGAAAATTGGAAACGCAGATGAATCGATACCAGGCGCCCTTGAGAGGCAGGAGACTGATGGTAATAGCTTTGGCACAATGTTGTTCGCGGGGAATGGCGCAAAGACAGGATGATGGACTCGGATGTCTTGGTTTTGGAGGGCTTTCTGAGAAGTTATCTCGGCCTCACTGATAAAGGACCAGTAGAGTTTGGGGTTTGTGGTTCCTCCGTCGCTGTTCAAAGAATCTATCCACTGTTGGATCGTGTAGACTTCGGACTGCGTAAAGGACCCGAACATCCTACCTTTCCAGGAAATCTCCGTCATGAATTTGCTTCTGACGCTATTGCCTTTGTAAATCCATGGCTTAGTACTGCTGAACGCATCTAAGAAATCCATTTGATTTCGCTCCGCTTCAAGCTCCCCTGGGCAAAACCACTCAGCTATCGTATAGCCTCCAAACTTTATTCTACCAGTACAGTGTATCTTTTGTGATACCTCCGCCTTTGCTTTGAAGATCCGTATTACTTGTCCTTCGAGTTCATTGCGAGGAAATATCTCCCTTGTTTGGGCTGGAATGGTGTCTTCCTTCCTTTTAGTTGGGCAGACGGGAGCCGTGGGAAGGTGTTTTGAGAGGATATATCCAGCTTGTATACGCCTCCAGGCTTGTCTTGCCGCGGTATCCCCGTCTCGCCTTTGAACCAGCTCAATATACTCAATTACGGCTTCGATTGCCATAGCTGTATGTCCAGAATCCGCATTGTCGATCGAGATATGCAAGAGAAAGTAGTATGGATTGAAGCCTAGCTCCTTCAGCTCTTTGGCTACTTTGAGCGTTTCTAGCGCTAGGCCCTCGTAGTGCATATTAAACCCAAGTATCTCTGGTAAGAACTGGTGTGGAAATAGTGATATCAACAGCTGTGCGACGGCTGCTTTCCAAATGCCGGGTTCGTTGAGTTGATGTCTAGAGTGTATGAAGTCTATATCATCACCTGCTGGCAATTCGAGGTCCACTGCCTCAATAAGTTTGCGGTAGATATAAACATGATTCTTGTCTAAATCACCGTCCCCTAGCTCTTCTGAAAGCACCTGCCATGCATTTTTGACCACTCGGCGAAGACCAAATGGTGTTGTTATTTTGTTGATGTGACCCAGCCAAGCGCCATCAACATATTTGACAGGAGAGCTCTGAATTAGCCACCATTTAGCTTCCTCCCGAGTCGTAAACATTTCCCTAGAGCCCTTGGCTCTCCTTCTAACCATATATTGCTCAAATAAATCCATTTTTTTTTTATGGTCTTCTTGTTGAAATTTAAGCAATGCCTCTCGCGAATATTGTTTGATCAATAAAATTTCTTCGTTTGGCGCTTTTGATGCGCGCTCCAGTGTTTCCGAGAATAGTAAGATTAAGGTATCTCTTGCTTGTGGCAGTACTTCGGGATATTGTTCAAGATTTTGAAGCTTGTAATACAATTCTTTGTGGAGTTCCATCGATGTCTTTATTGAGGTGTCGTACTCTGTCGCAGTACATGGAGATGCGGTTTCTGGCACCTCCTGGTTTTGAGATGTACGTGGAATTGACAGCTTTTCAGCACCGTAGTGGAAATCTTTGATTCGAAACTTTTGGCGCGCCGCAGCTGTGATAAATATAACTATGATTGCAAAAGTAGCTATCGCTAACGCTACTACGAAGTTTGTCGACTCCATGAGAGGTAGTAGCCTGTGTTGGTTGGCGTTATGGATTATTTCGCTAGAAGTCTCAAAAGCGAGGTGGATCAGTGTGTGTGAAGAGAGAGTTTAAGAAAATTAGACCAAGTCCTTTTCATGACTGGGGCCATGATCAGTATTTATTCTCCGACGATTTATTGGGTTTCCTGATCACCACTACATCAAGCATTAGGATTAACCTAGGGCATGATTTTCTCAAGATTTTTTATAGCATCTAGCTTAATTTCAGAATACGTATATTTTGGAAGACTAATCATTTTGTTATTTTATCACAGGCTAATTTACAAACACCTTAGTTTCAACAGCCGGTTTGAGTGGGTTATCTAATTTCCATAATTTCTTTGGAGTGCCAGCTAGGGTGTTCCTTGAGATGTTGATATCTGCTTCTCCCAAGATATTCATTAATCTTTGGATACCAAGCAGTATAAACGGTTTCGGGTGTGAGAATGTGATCCTACGCGTCACTGTTAGCCCTTTTCAACACGTTAGGAAAGCTTCTCAATGGAAATATACCTATACCAACCAGGTTTTTCGGCTTGGTAGCCTAAACCAGCAGCCATTCCCAGACCGCCTTTCATGACTTTTTCACTTAAATTCATTTCTTCTTCGATACCAGGCTCACCGCCATCTAACCGCCTCTCCAATGCAAAACTCAGATCAATCCACATGAAAACCCCAGCGTTTACGCCTCTATTATAACTTATACCTAATCTGTCGAGAATGCCTGCTAGGAACTCATGGGCATCACCTAATTTCTTCCGGTTCTCTAATAAATAATGCTGGAGAAAAACGGTATCCTCAAGCATCACAGACCAAGCCAAATCCGACGCTGCGGAAGGCCAAGAATAGTGAGTGAGGCCAGCGACGGCTTGGATGAATTGCTTGTTACGCGATATCACAGCTCCTAGACGAAGGCCGCCCGAAGAGAAATCTTTGGACATACCATAGCTTTTATACCGCCAGGTAATGGTTCAGCAAGTAGATCGCAGTAAAGCATATTCGAATCGGACTTACAGCACATGGATCCGATTGGGATCAATAACGCCAGCGGTAGCAAAAGAAAATGCGCTATGGAATCCAGCGGCGCCTATGTTAGACCTGGTGCTAAAAGTCGACATTGCATATATTTCATCTGAGATCAAGTGAATGTCATGCGCCTCGCAAAACTTCATGATCGCTAAAATTGTCTCGCGTGGCTATCCGTGATGTCGACTGTTATTAACTAGCGAATCCACAAAAAGTGATGAACCGAACTTAGAGGTTTTATCTTACATAACACTTCCCTAAGGGGTTGTGTGGATTTGCGAGAAGTAAAGCTCGCACTCTTCCACCAGACCGTATCTTGTTGTACAGTAGAAGTTCTTGCTCGTAGCATGCGATGGCTTCAACAGAGAACGGATTGATATCGCCAAACGAAATGGGAACAGCATTTGCTCTGTAAATACGTTAGCGCATAGCTAATCTCTTGGTTTTAGTCCACTCATTTACCTTGATCTTCCGTAAAAGTCTATCTCAAAGCCACCGGTTTTAACTAGCCGAAGCCATATCATAAAATTTTGAAAGAGACTTACCTTGGAAAAACCCAGAGTATACGGGCTTCCCAACTAGTATACCGTCCCCTTCGTTGCAAAGAGTCCAAGCAACTTGATCGAGAATACTGCTTACCCCAGTACTCACAATAATTTCTTCCCACTTCAAACCCTCGATTGGGTTAAAGTAGGTATTTACAAACTTCGACAGATTCTTACGTAGTCGAATTGAGCCGGTCGGACCATCGCCGTAGGTGAGTTGTCTCGGTTCTAGTCGGAGCTATGCAGTCTAATCAAACCCTCAATAGCCGACATTATTCTTGAAATAGATATTTACCTTATTATTTAGATATTCGAAGACCATTTTTTGCATCAGACCATTTTCGGCGATGGCCAAATTTATTCTATCACCACTTTTAGCTCTTGCTGGTTCCATAGATTCAACAGCTCGTGTGCGCAAAATACTTACAATCCGTCAGGATTCGTTTTCTCGTTGTATGTATTTGCCATCACCTGAATTGAGCGTTAACGATGTAATTAAAGTTAGAAATTAGCAAGTTCGGCAGTTCCATGATTTGTAAATACGAATGGGAGCTTGGATTAAATTAGAGAGAATTTACTGACCTCAACAAGCGATTCGATATATTCATTGCGCGAGGTGATATTTTCCATGGCACGCCTGGATAACGCGGGCTCCGCTGAAGGCACATACGAACCCATTGTGAAATTTGATATCCGATAGTAT
Organism: Dactylellina parvicollis; assembly: GCA_036971385.1. Lineage (NCBI taxonomy): Eukaryota > Fungi > Ascomycota > Orbiliomycetes > Orbiliales > Orbiliaceae > Dactylellina > Dactylellina parvicollis. Next base: position 1,609,520 of record JAJTUD010000010.1, on the reverse strand, counting down.
GCTCGACGTAATTAGCAGTACTATGATTATAACCACGTCTTGCTTTAAATAATCAGGAGCCCTAGTTCAAAATCGATGTCCTTCACCTAAAAAACATATATATATTAAAATAAATAATGAAATGATAATAAAATGATAATACAATAATCAATTAAGCCGGAGTAGAGAAGATCGGGGATGTGAGTATCGAAGAAATATTTTGCCGAATGCTGGAAATTTGAAGAGAAGGTCGGATTTTTTAGGCGACACTCGAAGCTGCATATGCACAGGCTTCCGTGTTGTCACAAAGTGGCTGGATTGTATCCAAAAGCGTGCAGAAAAGTCTACTTGTCCAACGCAATGGCGTTCAAGATCAACGCCAAAACATTAAGCCACTTGACGCTAGATCCATTATCTCGAGGTAGACCGGGGCTGAAATGAACATACATGTATGTTTCGGGATTTTTTTGGAAGCTGAAGAATTGCACTTTCTCCAATCGAAGCGCTCCGTTTGTCGGAGTGGTGCATACACATGCAGGGATCAGGTTTGTGAGGTGAGGCCTTGCATATGCACAAGAAGAAACACCTTCGAAAGATATCGATATATCCCTGTTCTGACTTGTATTGGCGAGAAGCTTTTTTATTTGATTGATCGAGGCCGGAGATTAAGTATCGGCTAGTTCCTTGTCTCCTAAAATACTCCGACATTTTCTTGCTATATGCCTGTCTTGAGGGGTATTTCAAAATTGCTGGTGGGGGGTTTCGTGTCCACAACCACAGCAGATCTGACCTCAGATACATGGTCTGGGCGTTCCCTCCATGACGAAAATGCTCAAGAGCTTTTCACTATGCATAGAATGCTAGTTGAACATGTCACTCTATCTTGGTGTTACTGAGATTGCATTGCTTTTTATCAACAAATAGTTTGCTAAATTTCATAGTGGTAGAACACAACACGTACACTTTTTTTAAGTTTTTTTTTTTTTTTTTAGATTTTTTAGATTTTTTTACAAAGGAGCTAGGGTAGTGTCGTCTTCAGGTCTGAAGAAATACGATACAACCCAACGTTCTTCGAAGCCAGGTACAGGTTGCGAGACCCGATGCAAGCAGGAATGAAATTTCCCGCCAGATAATGCCTGTAAAGTATCTCCAACATTCACAATTGCGTGTCCTGGTTTCGCTTCTACCCACGCCCATTGCCCAGTCCGGGGATTTTTAATCTGCGTTCCCCATTTGTCGGTGTAGAGGAATGTTAAAGTTCCCTCGTCGGTATGGCTATTGTCACTAACATCTGCCAAGTTTCCGAGTGTCGGCCCGCGATATACTTTTAGGCTGCTCTTGCTCAGCTTAGTCGGGCGATGTTTATCCTCAAGACGCGTCATAGAATCAGGCCACAAAGATTTTGACAATTGGCTGATAATGGCGTAGCCCACTTCGTGCGATTGTGAAATGAAACGCCTTACAGTGGGAGCATCCGGCTGAATCGCCAATGGAAGCCGTCTCTCCTTATTATCGAGGTCATTTCTGAGAATCTATTGGAAGATGCCCCCAATTTCAGTTTGGAAAATGGAAGAGAAATTTCGCCGGGATTTTTACCTCAAGAGAACCAAAATTCTTTCCACCCTTATAACTGAAACAAACCACCACAATCTGAGTAAATTGCATACGGAGTGTACATAGAGTAAACTTGACTTACCCACGAGACGCATCGTCCTCAACAAAGTCTTTCAGCTTTACTTCCTCAGGTTGAGTAAAATATCTTTCCGTGATTGAATACAGCTGGTTTACGTCGGTAAAAAACCCCTCTAAGTCCTTCAAATCAACGTAAAAAAAACCCGGTGACTGGGCAGCTCCATACAGCTTGAGGCGTTCACTTTCGTTATTCTCAAGAAGGAGTTTGAGGTCGATGACTTCCAGGACTGCAACGTCAATCTCTGTATCACCAACAATGGCTTTCCTTGTCCAGGACATATTTGGCGAGTGCGTTTCTGCTGTGTTGAAGTTGCGTTTTGGTTCAGATTCCAGGCGATTGTCCCTCAATCAAAAGACTCCTTTTTATACATTATCAGTTTCACAAGTCTGAAGTAGCCTCGTTTCTCTTTCTTTCTCTTGTGGAAGAACATGAAATATCTTGGCAGGACGGAAAATACCTCAGAGATATGCCTCTAGTTAATAATGAAGCGATTATATTGGTCAAGGAACATTAGATCTTTGCTAATGCCAACTTGGAACGTGGATCGCATTCGCATTGATATCATGCTCCGCTATGGGCTTGCGATTAAATTCCTTAGCTCATGCATTTTGTAGCACATCCACCCCGAACCTAATAAATTTAAGATATTTGAGACGAACGAATCGGCTTTCTTTTCCCTTTTTCAACCATGTGCCAATCTGAGTCAATCATCGCGACAAGGTTTCCGAGGCTGGTGTTCCTGTACCGTCAACCCCAAGTGTTGGGTATAAGGATTAAGGCCACAATGCAAAGTACCTCAAACTTAGTTCCTAGATCGGAAGGCTAGTTTAATTTCACGTTACAAGCCGATCAAAGGACGCAATAACCATAATCTCTTACAAACTTCCCAGCAACAATAAAGCAGCCCAATCCCCCCAGTAGATCCAGCGGATGAACAATAATACTAGTAACTCAAGTAAAAGGTGGGTATAATAACCTTTTGCTAACCACTAATTCTTGTTGTTGCTAAACTTGTAGCTTATTCGTCTCAGAACCAGAATCAGAATCGCGACAAAATGTTGGACAACACAGCACACTTGAGTCCCTCCTTGGACGCCCGATTCGACCTTATAACCCGCGGATTGCGGCATGTGGACGACGCTGACTTGCAACTGATCAAACAAACCTTACGAGAGAAACCAAATCCTAGCATTTTATGGGGTACGATATCTTGGCTTCCTCGGCTACTTAGTACAAAATTACGATCTAATATGTTATTTAGGTGCTGCCCCAACAGGAAGACGTGGGTGTAACCGAAGGCCAGTCATCGTCGCACGCCTCTCTGCTAATATGTTACCCATTAGCCCACATTGGCTACCTTGTGGCATTTACGAAAATCGCGGAGTTTGTTGAGGCTAAGCTAGAGGTAAGTGCATCTAACTAGTTTCGTGGATCCTGAAACTTTTCTCGATAATTTCTCGATATTAACCTATTCTATAGGTCAAGATTGTTCTCGCTGGTAGCAAAATGCCTGAGTCGCACTCGTCTCTTTAAAAGGCTTTCTAATCTTTTCAAAAAAAAAAAACCCCCGCTAATGATCAAATTTCTAGATCTCTACGCCTTTCTCGTTAATTATAAATACCCTCGTCCACTAGTTGCTCAACGCACGGAGTATTATAGATACGCTTTGAGCGCCGTATTCGAAGCTATTCTTGGTCTCCCTGCCTCGACCATCCAATTCCACCAAGATAGCACTTTTGCTGCTCAATCTCAGTTCATGTTCGATGCCTACGATATCTTAAGCCTCACATCGGTGGCAGCTGCTCGGTCACCAAATGATGAGTTAAGAGATACGGCAATGATGAGCCCTTTAATGTGCCCCATCATACAAATGTTGACAGAGAGATATATCAATTGCGACTTTCAAATCGGTGGATTAGACCAAGTCAGTGCCCTATTAATAGAACTTAAAATTTTCATGTCGGGTTTAATGACATGCTCTTCCTTAACAACTAGGCAGGGATTTATGCTTTTGGGGACGAATACCTCCCGAAAATTGGCTACACCAAAAAGTATGCACGTATGATGAACGAGTTGCTACCTGGCCTCAACGGGCCGAAGATGTCAGCATCCGATCCAGGATCGAAAATTGACCTGATTGACCCACCTGAAGTAGTTCATAAGAAGATTACAGAGGCAGTCTGCGAACCAGGGACAACCCGGGACAACCCGATCCTTGCGCTACTCAGGATAGTCATAATGCCAATAAGCAAATTGCGATCGGTGACGTCTGCTAGAAAGGAGGCAAGTGTCTCTATATATCCTCCATTCACCGCGGCCGGCGCTCCAGATGGAGCCATCTACTCTATCAGAGTAGATAATGGGCAGCATCGGCACTACATGTCTTATGAAGAAATTGAGAATGACTTTCTCTCTGAGGATATATCTCCTAGGAGCTTGAAGAAATCCGTCTCAAGAGCTTTGAACCAGTTACTTGCCCCTATCCGTAAGACATATGAGTCCAATGCTCAGTGGCAAGAAGTTCTTAAGCTCGCGTACCCGGAGTCAGAGGAGCAATAGGTGTGTAATGACCAAGAAATTGCAGGATTGCGACTACATCACTCTCAAAGCGAAGTCTTTAAAGCTATATTTGAATTTTTATTTAAAATAAATTAAAATTTCTACCACGCTGAATGAAATATCATTATCTATTGAAAGCAGCACACCTTAAAGTCACAGCAACTTATCTTATTGCGGTACCGATAAACCGAATATAGCATCTTAAAAGCCTTCACCCGCTATTATCTCAGCTTATAATGTTGTAAAATTGTGGTTAAAATACCCCAATATACTAATTAAAATTACATATCTACGAATTGTTAGCAAATTTATTGTCCCTTGGAATTGGACTTGGATCCCCAATTCTTTTTTAAGTTGAATTATTATGTCTATCTGATAAATGTTGATGGTTGTCTATGATTCCCTGGTAATAACGCTCTGATTATGCGTGCTCCGGCTTATATGATCCAGTTGCCCGCTTTTCATAGCAGCTTCAATTTGAAGAAAGTCCCCTGACGATAGGGCCGTTCTCTCGCCATCCTCCAATCCGGAAATACTTGCGGCAAGGGAAGCCGGAGACCTCAAGTAATTTTCCCGAACATCGTTTTTGAGATATATATCCTCCATTATTATCTGCATGACTGGAGATGCGTGGTAAACTGGGGTATTAGAGGGGGCTTTCCAACCCGAAAAGGCAGCAATAACCTTTTTTGTATGATCTGTGTAGGCAGCGGGGATTCCGTTCTCTCCTACAAGCTGGTATAGTGGTCGGTATGGAAACATTGCCTCGTGAAGTCGCTCCTCGCTGGTGCGTCCTTGAACCATAAGCTCACGGGCAAATTTGTTGAGGGGTAGAAGTTCCTTCGGTGGAATATAAAACGTCGACGCGGCAGTTATTCGTTTCCTGACCTCGGGTTTCCGGAGGTCGTTTATTGTGAGGCGATCAATGAATGACTGTTTTATCGGTGATATCGAAGCTGTGTAATTCACTAAAGGGTGTGAACCTCCATAAAGTTCGTCCAGCTTATCAATGAGTATTTGGAAGTAGTCGGTCTAGAGTTCGCTTGTAAGTATAAGAAAAAGGGTATAGAGGCAGAACCCTTCGGCATCGAAAGTCATATAAAAGAAGCCTTACACCAGAGTCATCTCCATAAAATCCCAAATAGCTAGCTTCAAACATGAGAACGTGCCGCGATGTCAATCCCAGATGGTCATGTATTAGAAAATCTCGAGCTTCACAGGTTAGACAGCCGACAAATGACGGGTCAACACCGAGGTCAGCGAGCAAACAATCATTGACAGAGATTCCAGGGAGCATTTTGGCCGCATATCCTTCAGCTTGAGCAATTGCCAAAGCTCGTCGGCTTGGGCTCATAAACATTCCAGGGTGTGCGAAGAAAGCACCAACGACGTAGAGTCCTTTCCGGACATCGGCGAGCATAGCCTACCCGTGAGGACGAAGAGTTAGTACACGTCGATTTCGCGTTAGACAAATAATGCCCTAGAATGGGGTTGTTACTTCGGCCGCCTGGATGTAGAGGTCCCCTTCTGGTACGAATTCAACGCCAAAGTAGTACTGGTATAGGTCGAAAGCATTTTTTTGTTTACTTTTAATAAACCCTTCAGAAACCGCGTCGCGCACGGCATAGTAAACACGGTCTGCCTTCTCGATCTCTTGGATAGCCTCAATGGTCAGCTGAGACATTGAGCGGACTCCAAGGCCGACGAGAACCAAGCTGCCTTTCGGGACCATGGCGCTATCCTGTTGATGAAGTTTGGTTTTATAGAAATACCAAAACTTAGGGTCGAATCAATAAGGGTCAAATCAATTTTATAGATTGAGTTATTGCTACTAGTAGAATTTTATACCTAACTGTCATATGTGTGGATTTAAATACCGGTCAAGAACTTTCGGATCTTTAGTATTGATTGAGAAGAATCTCATTCCCCAGTGCCGCAATTAACCAGATTTCTGGGGTCAGTTCCCTACCATTTATCTTCAATATTCATAACCATCTTGTTTTGGCCAGTCTTGGCCCAAACCGCAATTGGCTTTAGATACTATGTCCCTAATCGTTAACACCCCTTTTTCTCAGGTTCACACCCCACTTTCGCAGCATTTATCTGAAAGTAGACTTGATAATCGTTGACCGGTGAGGGCTGATCCATTTGGTAGATTTAATGCGCTCTCATATTGACCAGGGTCTGGACGCCTGGAAACTGCATTTCCTAGCTGCAGCTGTGAGCGCTCTGCCGATTCAGGACATGCGTAAAATCCCGATATTACGTAAAGCTAAAGTCCAGCCTTCGGGTTTTTGGCCATATCAACGCCCAGATGTTTCGAATATTGCATCGCTTTCTAAATCCTACAACGATATTGGAAAAGATTACATTCTACCTAATCTTACAAACACGAAATCTTGCGAAACAGGAAATTTCGCTCCCCCAGCCATGAAAAACTCCTCTTTGGCAAGCTCCGAACACTCTTGAAAAGCATCCTCACACTTTGCAGCCTCGAGACCCCTCTGCATCCACCACCTCAACATAAACGGCTTAAAAACCACCAAAGTCCAATCCAGTACAATACTGGAATATCTCTTCGCCGCTGCTTTTCTCTGCCCTTCATCATCTGTTTGCGCTTGTAATTCCAACATTGATTGGTACGCAGGATGAGGAACAACTTTGGTGTAAACCTTCTCTACGTTCCAAGTTGTCTGAGTCCCAGCTACCGCTGCCCGTACAGTTTCTTCCGTGTGTACGAACGCTGGTGGGTAAATCCCAGCATCAGCGTCGGTAGGGAGCTTTCCCGCATCAACCAACAAGCCAATCGCTCTGAAAATCGCGCAGCGTAGCTTTTCGTTACCGCTGATCCTACCATCGTTGTTATCCGCGATTGGTGTTGGCATCGCAAGAACCAGTTTCCCGCCGGATTTTATTTCTCGGCCGCGTAAGTTTAAAAACTCTAGCAGATCCCTGTGAGCAGCGGGAGCGTTGCGCGCTCTCCGTTTTGAGAGAAACTCTTCGGCGGCCTCATTCGTAGGCTTCGGCGCTGGTATCTGGCGCATCCAATGGGCGCTAGATAAGGCAAACGCTATGTCGACAGTGGAGTTCGCAAAGACGGGCTTGTAAAAAGATTGCGGGGATATTGAGTGGTAGATGGTTATGGTGGGGTCTGAGGGCGCAATATCTGGTAATAGCTGGATGAGGCTATTGAAATCATTCGAAGGAAGATCATTGAAACCGAGATTCGCGATGGAATGAGGTGCAAGGCGGGCTACAAGCCTTTTCATAACCGCGACACTGATTTGCGTATATTAACATTAAAACGGAGGTTTAAGTATTGAGCAATAGGTAGTCAGGATTCCTACCTAGCAGCGCCTTGCGAGCAACCGTAGTCCGCGATAGTGACATTGGATTCTGTATGATATCAAATCAGCTGGGTTCCCATTATATCTTTCTCTGATAACTTACTAAGTTCTAGATCAGCGAACAACGGTAAACTGGCCTCCATAGCCAGGTATTGTTGGCCGCTGTTCTCATTGTAAGCATTGTTGCCCGCCATGGCTAAGGTGTTAGCTGGCTGCGAAATGACTTCATCTTTCGTCATTTCTGAAAATGCTGCTGCTTAATCGAGACCTTTTGCAATGATAATGCTAAAGCACCGCTCCAAAATTTGAAGTGGACAATTTGTACGAGATGGTATTGTGGTGGTATTTTCACATATGCGTAGCAACCTGTGTGATTGTGAGGATTAAATTTATCTTAATTTACTCTCTCGTGTGAGCGCAGGAGTATGTTTGATGCCGCTGACACCTTGCTGTCATTGTTAATCTCTACTTTCTATCGAGATATCCTTACTCCATACTTGGAGCAAATGCTTGGCATTTGAAATGTATAAACTGTGCTCCCTTCTCTCTACTTGGGTCATGAGGGCGTGATTGATGAAAATGTGGTACGCAGAACTTGGACCCCTTGAGAGACGGCTCGGCTCGGCTTGCGAAATCACAAATGGATCTGCAAATTATCATCCCCCCCTGCAAAAGCTTCCAGGATCTAGGATGTTACTTTCGAGATCTCGTCGAGCCTATAGGGATCTCGTCTCGAAGATATCCCGATTGCGAACCGTCCGAGCACATTCTCGATCGGCTATCCTTGCACAAAAACACCCTCCCGCCATTGGATTTGCTTCTTTCTGAATTTAAATGTCCTGCCGTGTCAGCGGGAAACTCGCCGAAGTTTTTCTGGCGATGATGATTCCGTGAGACTGTGGCGGTAAGTGAGTTGGCTGAAGTTCACGTTCTGCAAGCATGTACATGCGTACGGGCACATTACTTGTGACATACCTGAACACCTCGCATTCCGCTAAGCTCGTGACGAAGTGACTTCATGTCACTTCAAGCAGCGTCCCCAGGACTAGCTTCAAGGCCTATTTCAGTTGGTTGGAAAGGGTAACGATTGTCCAACCACTTCTGCCAGCAGCACGCCGCTGTGTACAGGGCTGCACACCTGCACGCTGCAAAACAGAAATCAAGCGCGAGCCCTCAACATGGAAAAGCTGGTGAAATCAACTTCCCGGAATTTTAATCACGTTAATCATGCAAGTAATCATTCCAGGTTGGATAGGCCGATAGGACAAACCCGCCGCTGGGGTATCCTAGCAGTCTCTGTGAAATGCCGCCTCCGGCGGCAACACATTCTGGTAACGAGACTGGTATCCTAGCACGTTTTGGTTCTGACCGTGAATTGACAAATTCAACACAAACTACAAAAAGTCCTACAGAAAAGCCCAAGCCAGAGCACCTCGAGCTATCCAAAAATTATTAAGGGAAATAAAGCATAGATATCGTACATATAGCATTAACCATTTCGGTTTGTAGCTTTCTAACAGAGAGGGGTTCTATTCCCGTTATAACTGTTCGCAGTCCCGTCACTATCAATGTCAGTCCTGCTACCGCCGTCCTCCCCTTCAAGTTCTCTTTTTCCTTCCACTCTCGGAAGCCAGAGCCACATCACCAGCGCCAGACTGGTCAACCCAACCCAGGGGATTGTATTCCACTCTGATTTCTGGCCAATGCTATACAGCCACCCAAAAGTACTTGGCGCGATTATTAACCCAAAAGCAGATACGCTTGTTGCGAATCCATTTAGCATCGCAAGAGCTTTCGACGAGCTCGCGCTGTCTGTGATAAGAACGACGCAGCTGTTGAGCCCAAGAACACTGTTTACGCTGATCATAGTCAGTATGAATGCCCAAGCTGTACAACAAGCCCAATTGTTTCCAATACCACCACCCGGGTTGTATAAGTACAGAGTATAGGGGGTGATAAAATATATTATGGGATCCATGACCGCAGCGGCGACGAGCAGTTTCTTGCTGCCGTATTTTCGCACGACAGGCGTGTAGACAAAAACCTGTACCATTATCTCGATGAGACCCCCTGCGACAAATATTAATCCTATTTGGGTGCTACTAAAGCCAAACCCGCCCGGAATGTGAAATGGAAGGCGTATTGGATCAGACTTGGAATGAGTATGCGTAGCTAGAAGGAGGGTGAGAAGTTGTTCTGCAGTGACGCGATGGATACCCACTAAGAAGAAAAGGATAACGACATAGGTTGACTGCGGTGTAAGGATTGCGCTCCAGGGCAAGGGCGCTGTTGATGCGCTCTGCTTCGGCAAGAATTCTTCATCGTCTGTAGCTCTATTCCTGTCAAGGTGAGAAGACCTGCTGGTATCTGGCACCGAAAAACTGCAATCAAAGAAGGATTCGATGGCTTTCCCCAGCTCTCTTCCTGGATCATATCTGTATTTCCGTTCTTGTAGTGTCTCATCAAGAAACAGTATCGATAGTATCAATGCAGTAACTGGCAGCATAGCAATGAGCAGATTAGGGAGCGCCCATGGATTCTTGTCGAAAAAGCCGCCCTTTGGAAAAGCTGAAGGGTACTTTTGCGCGGGTTCGCTTAGAATCCCACCTATCGCCGGACCGGATATTGTACCTAGATTCCACGCCAGGGGCAGAATGCTCAAAGCCTTGATCTTCAAGTCCGGGTCAGGGACAAGTTCCGCAACCATAGTGCGTTGAATGCTGACGTTTCCAGCTAAACCGACAAGGCAGCGTGTAATTATGGCCATGGGTATGCTGGTAGAGAAGCCAAACGATAGGATGCTCGCCGTCATAATGATAAGGCCGATAATGATAGATGGTTTACCTGCGCATGGAATGGAGTTAGGCATCATGTTTTTGTCTGTTACAAACATTGCCACTGCCGCATTTCTACGCCAGCAGTCGTGTCAAATGTTTAGAAAGAGGCACTTACGACCAATGATATCACTTATTCGGCCCCATGCTATACCTGTTAGGCATTGGGCCGTCGCTACAGAGGCCAATATTATACCTATACGTCGGAGTTAGCTCGAGTAATGCTTATCAGTTATAACAAAGATCAAAAAACATCACCAGAATTGAGCTGGTATAAACTTGCCTGCCCAAAATCCGATATCCGCTTCAGCTACCCCAAAACGTCTAATCATTTGGGGCATATATGAGAAAGGACTTGTCAGAGTTATCGGGTCGGATATACGACATATCGCTAATGCGATGTCAAGCTAGTATTAGTTAATAGCATCATTTCAGACGTTTGGAAGGATGTGGTGTACCTAATATTGCTAACTGCATGACAGGTAGACATGGCTTCTTTCTCCCAACCTCAACCTTCAATAAAGGGGTAGTTTCGCCCGGTTGTCTTTCCCCCATGGTTGAAATGCTTCAATCGTCTTTCCGATGCGCTAAGATATTGAGCTGTCACGCGTCGCGGATGGTGATGGAACTCGAAAAAGAAGGGGAATATTTTTATTTTTTTTATTGACGGCCAGATCGTTGGAAGAGGAGAAAGTCATCTACAAGTTAAGCGAGTTTCTTAAATTTAATCGAATTGGCAGCAAAGAGGCACCAACCGGCGAAAATGCCCTTGCTGCTGTCTTTCCACTGTTATCGCCCTGGTTCATGCCAGATCTACTGGCCTTTTTTGCAAGAGCCGGTACGGGAAAAATCAGGCTACGGCTGGAGGAAAAAAGTGAGAGCTTGAACTACAATGTCATGGACAGAAAGGGCTAGGCCTGCTTGATCACACCTCAAATCGGGCTAGTATAATGCACAAGGATGGGTCATTCCAGACTTCTCGGTAATGCGCCCAACCAATTTGTCTTGACTGCACGGATGGGGCCGTTTGAGCTTCCTGTCGTCATGTTTGCCGATAGAAGCTGCTCTGTGATCACAAGAGATATGATGGGCTGCCTGCTTGAGTTGACCTATCCGAGCGCTGAGATTTTGGCATTGGGCGCTGGGGGGAGAATCTCAAGCTGATGAGGGCTCAAGCCCAAATTCTAGGTATTAGCGAGAAACGGGAAACGAACAACTGATGGCGGGGTTGCTGATCTCGCGAGCCAGACCTTTTTTGGCGCATTGCGTTGATTCTGGCGGACAGCCAAACATATATATCAATTATGATCGACTAGGCTAGTAGACGGACGGATCCACGAGGAAGGCTTGCTCAAAAAGGATAATCATAAGCTGGATTATATAACTGATTATTTACATTCGGTGTTGATCCCCTTTTACAATAACCTCGAGATCGATGAAATCATTGAAGTGTTTATTCTCGCAGGTAGGATAGGCTTATTCTAGCTGTATTGAAATAGGTATATCAGGAGGTTTATCAACAAAAAAATAAGAACTTGCTTTTCCAGTTATATCGATAAATAAAAGCTTATTTAAAAGACAATAGATTTTCTATTGATAAAATATTAATCTATTTCAATAAAATATTTAATCATTAGAATAAATTAAAATTAGACATTCCCCGTATACTTGTTTATTTGCATAACAGCAATTAAATTAGTATTGGATTTATAGTAATCAAATCCGATTTAAAAGCCAACTATACTATAACAGTGACTGTATAAAGTTTTTTTAATAATAATAATAATATTATCACCATAGCCAATAAAATCCACCCAAGCTTATAAATTGCCTTATCAATATATAATAATATTGTATACCCAAGTTTCAAACAAGACTATTACCAATTTATTCTATAAGACATTTATATAACAACAACATACCATTCTAAGCTACTTTTTGATTTTTTAATATAGCAAGGCATCCTCCTGCTACCTCTTTGCCCATTTAATTTTTACATTAACGCCAGGCTTTTTCTTTTCGGTGGGAAGAGGTAGCCAACTTTGCGTGGGCAGCCCGGTATTTAACCCTTGGATGCCGCCCCGAATACCGGTAACATGCTTGCCAACAGGACATGTTTTGTTGACAATCTGTGAATCTTAGCTGATAATAAATGAAAATAGCCAAGGAGATAGCTAGCAAACTAGACATAGAGATATCATAATGAACTATATATGGAGATAACGTAATGATATAGACACGGAGATAAGGTTTGAACTGGCTTCTGTTGTTTTTGTTGTGTCGTTTCAACTAGTGGTAACTCGCATGGCTCCGCCAGGCTTGCCAATGGAGTGCACGCAAAAGAATCGGAGCCTGTTAGGCTGTTTCCGCCCGTCCGTGCTGACAATATGATGATGGTGTTGCAGTCTTGTACCTCATTGTGTTTTAGATCAAGTAATAGAACATCAATCTCCAACACAAGCTTCCGCCACAGCCGTAAGGACATCTGGGTGTTATTATGACTATCCTCCGCAATCCAAGGCGCCTGATTTGAGTTCGAGTTAGTAAGTACTGAGCCCTAAGGCAAACCTGTGTAGGAATAGAGTGTATACCACACAACAATCTGGTGTTAAATTGAAGAGTTATGAAGCAGTCGCAGGCTAAATAGCAGAGAGTCGGGGAATCGAGCTATTCGCACAGATTCCGAGGATAGTGACCCCGGTAATCCAATATATAATCTCTATTGCGATTTTTGCTATGGTACAGAGGATTTTGGCGCCTGTGCTTTAGCCTTTGTAGAAGCTTGTTCGGGCCTAGTTGGAGCGTTACGCTCGCTAACAAACAGAAGGCTCGTTTTCTTGGTTGGAGTGGTTAGCGCTTCAATAGAAGGCTCGTATTTTTGACTTGGATAAGCTATTTGGGATTTATAAGACTTTTTGGTACAGTCCAAAATGTGTTTCCCTGCATGCCGAAAAGGTGAGCACGTAGAGAACGAGACTTCATACTGCGTAAATATAGCAGATCGGCGCAAGCAATATTGATAGGTGCTATTCGATACATAACAATACAATGATTCCATGAACTGTAGAAAGTTAGTCGTATGAGCATGGATGGACAATATGCTAAGTGTTTATGATATGCTATCCAATAGAGTATATAAGCGGAATCGCTTTTCCTCGATTTGATGGCATCCACCCAGCCGAAAGCATCGGGCTACCGCTTCGATATACCCGTAGTAAGTTCAAAATGGCGTTTTCTAGGGGTATACCCCCTGGTATCGGATGTTACATATGGGCACTATGAAATTTCTATCTAGAAAATAACCCATAATCTATTATTCGTTAAGCGGTACATACAGGCTTGTTGAATACAAAAAGGGTCGGATCTGAGCTGTTGCACTTTGTGGCCTTCTTGGAACTATAATTTTGGCCGGGATACAGCCAGCAGGTTCCCGGACCAGATATTCCCGGCGCACTATGACTGGCTTTGTAAAAGATCACAAAGTTGCAGACTGGGTGTTCATGACACGAGTCCCAGCAGGTTTGAGGGCTGTTGGCGGCAATAGCAGTCCCAGTTTGTGGGGGAGGGTAGTCACAGATGGAATCGATAACCGTAGCTGTGTGGGATGGACACTCCGGTAAAGTCGCACATGTCGGTCTTTTGTAAACGTTGAGGCTTGGAACTACTTGTGTTTTGCTGCATGGAGTTGCGCTCGAAGGTTTGTAATTCTGCTTGGGGTAGAGCCAGCATGTTCCAGGTCCGTTGCTGCCCAAGGCAAGATTCCCTTGTCTGAAGATTACAAAGTTGCAGGTGGAATCATTCATGCAGGCTTGCCAGCAAAAAGGAGCACCGCTGCTGGCAATGGCGTAAGCGACATTTGGAGATGGGTAGTTGCAGATAGTATCCACCAGTACGGCAGTTGGGGTGCATGGTGTCACTGGGACAGCAGATGATAGCGAGGCGAGGAAGGCGAGGTAAGTTAGCGACTTCATTTTGCTGATTATGAGATGAAAATACTAATGATACCTGAACATTGGATAGGAAATATAGGGAAGACTTACTCATATTATATACTTTTGTTGGTCACAAGCATTTTGTTGTCTCAACCTTATTGCACGCTAGCTTGGCGTCGGATATAATTTGTTGAATATCACGTATTCGTAAATCGCCCGCGCTATTAATACCATTGCACCTGTCTGAATAGCAACTGCCTGCCATTCAGCAAGCGTTTTATTAGTCTATTTCTTGATCTTGGTATGTTGACAGGGCTCAAGTGCTGTATTTGGCAGGTGGCCGAAACAGAACAGGCGATTTCTGCTACAAATTTCAATTTCTGTTCTCTGGACCTTCCGCGATTACAATCGCCCCTGATTTCGCGGTGCAAACTAAAGAGAGAGAAACCCGAAAACAGCATTTTTGGATCTTTGAAGTTCAAACTCATTACGGGATCGCTGAATTCTAGAAGGTAGAACTCCGAATCATAAGCCCGGCTAAGATCCCCGCCTTTGCGCATAAGCAGACTTCATAAGTGTTAACGGACCAATATAAACGACGCCTTCACTGTGTTCCATACGACAAAGGTCTCAAATGTGTTGTTTTCTTGTAAGTTTCTGGAGGTTGCCACCCTGCTTCTGAAAGAAACATTAAATGGAGCCAGATTGAGAAAGGTGGCTTGTATAAATTTGACACTGGTAGCGACGCGGTTGCGGGTTCGGTCGAATTTAATGGCTGCCTCATGGTAACCTGTTTAGTTAGATCGTAAGGTTACCGCCTCGCTACAGTGTTGTTGACTGTATGGCAGGCTGGACTTGTATTATTATATCGGGCTTGCACCACTTCAATGACGGGCAGATAGTCCAAGCGGCAGGTGCAAGTCAGGATACCCCCGGTCGCCTCTGGAAGATACCGGTGCATAAAATCCTGGATTTTCGCCCAATTCCACGTTGTTTTCGATGACCAAGATTAATGGACCATCCGCTCACATATTCGAACGGAAGAACCTGGCTGCGTCTAGTCCCAGCGGGCACCAGCCGTATGAGAAACATTTATCTGGCTAAAACCCCGATAATCAGGTTCTGGCCCGCGCTCGGTAGCCTACGATATAATTCATCAATGTCTATATTGGAGCAAATGGTTCGAACCCTCTGACAACTATACTATTCATCAGCTACTATCTATCAGCCGATCAAAACAAGCCGCATCTGTGCTCAGCATCTGAAGAGTGGCTACTTGATTGGTAAGTAAGGAGGTTTTTATTTGTTCAGAAGGTCATTACGAAAATCAACGGCCACTCTCTACGGCATTTGAGTGACATTTGGGACCAAATAAAGCAGTCCAGGGGCTGGCAAGTATCCTCGTGACAGTATTGTAACAAGATTTTAACCCCAAAAAAGGAACATATAGTTACCGCATTTTTGGAGGCTATATCAAGTGATTTCGGACAATACTCTCTATCCCGCCCAAATAATAGTCCATCAAACCCGAAGTTTAATCATCAACTCGTTTTTATATCATCACAATTATTATCGCAATACTATCATTAGAACAATTCATATCACCATAAAAACCTTCAATTTGCTACCAAACTATATTTTATTTATGTAACAGTCATATCTGATGAATATGTAGTAAACGAATGTAACTTAATCCTTCAAGAACTCTTTTTCTAAAGCAGATCTTTGTGGAAAGACTATAATCATGTTGGGATTGCAATCACAGTGGTAATATGGCATAGTTAATACTCAACACTTTTCGTCAGAATAAGTAAAGTCAATATTTGGCACTTTGGGTTGTGATATCTTGGAAGCAGCATCAACTTCGAGTTCATTGTCTCCCAGGTGGCTAGCTAGCACTGGTTGCGGAATGACCATATGTGATCATTCAAAAAGTCAGGAACAGTTTTAGCATTGCCCCAGTTTTTCCACGAGGCGCCTGAGCAATCCCGTTCCCTGGTTCCCAAATGTTAGTTTGCGTGTTAGATCTCATAAGGACTAGGGTACCGGTAAGCTTACCGATAAAAGGTAGTGCATCCAATGAAGCCTGTTACCGAACTCGCGGAGTCTCCTTTGCCATTCAGATTCCCTGGGCTCTATTAGTCACTGACATTCAATATGGCTTTTACAATATTACGTACAGCAAGCGCTATCATCCTGACGTGTCTCTTGCCAGCTTGCTCCTCCATAGTTGATATCCTCCCACAAAGAAAAAACTCTTGCAGAGGCTCCCCCTGAGAGTAGGATAGTAGCGAAGAATGCGGTAACCTTCATCCTGAATAAGTAAAGAGGAAGGCAGAATAAGGACTGGATCTTTTTGAGTGTATTGACGAATAGCTGTTAATAGGGGACAGTTTCTAACGATACAGAAAGGAATGGAACAGATATCTTCGTATTTATACCTAAAAATCAACAGCGTGTCGGCAGTTATAAGTTCTCAACAAGAAAGTTCTATCATACTGTACGAATAGTGCTGACACGATACTCTAATTGAGTAGGTCGGAGGCAGACTAGTGGTCTACAAGAAATCAAAAGAAAAACGCCAAGGGTACATGAGGTTTTGGTATGGTTGTTGTGATTTTATAGATGCCCTTGGCGGTTTATTTTCCTTTTTTATAAAACATTGCCAGTGCTGCTACAACATCGCTTCTATCTGGCTGTGATGTGTAAAGCACCATACTAAACCTAGTTAGGAAGTTGAGTTGGTGTTGGGATTTCAGGTTATGGGGAAAAAACCCTTGTAACCTCAAAGCTTATTATTGTTGTCCTTTTTTCGTCCAAAGCTGACAATGGTAACTTCCCGTTTCAAATACCGGTAGCCCAACCACGTGAAAGTATAAGCTCTGGTTGTAAAAGTGAATAAGGGCATAGTTATTTTAACTAGCCTTTGAATATCTTCTGTCGCTGGCCATCTGCTGGGTAGCGAATGGAGCTTCTGTATATCTGAAATCTCCTGATAGAAGAGAATTACAATGCCTTGCGCGATGCCAGGCACCTCCTATAACACCGTGTCTTGGTGGGTATGCCCGAATGTTAAGGAGAGTCCAGTTCGACGATGCGTAGTTTCGTTTCCCCAGCAAAAATGGTTAAAATATATTATTTTTCTAGAAGTTCCTAAAGGGTTCTATACTGATATCTATAAAAAATGTTTTATATTGGACTACCTATAGTAGCTAATCTAAGGAACATTCAGTGATGCGTTCCAGTCGGGTTCTAAGTGCTGCCGAAGGCAGCCTAGTCTTCAAACAAGTTTTTAAAGCTGAGACATTCCACAGTTTTTCGTACGTATCATTTGTTGCCAGAATGAATTTATATTCGCATTAAATGTGTAAGTTTTCTATTGGCTTAGTAAAAAAAGGATATCAAGTCATATACTTAAACTATTTAAATTTTTGCATCTAGACAATTTAATGCTAAAATTAAGAAAGTTAAAACTTTAAGTATTATAGATATTATAAAATAGTCTCTACATATCTCGCATCGTCACAACCTTAAATCCTCAAGTCCTGCTTTAAGTTTATCCCGGTCGTATATTCCGAATTTTTCTTCCATCATACTAATCAATTCAACAACGTCCATTGGCGACATCGCTGACACCGCTTCGATAATTTCGTCTTTTGTGATGGTAGATCGAGATTGAAGGCCCTGGATCGCATTTTCCTAAAGATCCGAGTGCCTGTTAGATATTTATAGGTTTCTTTGTACCTGAATCAACGAGTGTATTTTGGATCCAACCTACATCGAATGCGGATTTAGGAATAATACTGGAGCCTTTGTCGTTCATATAGGAACTAGAACTCCTCTTTATTGATTATATTTAGTAGAGCACTTTTCTATGTGGGATAAGCAGAATTCTAGAAACTGATGGGCTTGTGGGTTGGTACTTGTAATATAGAACTGTCATGCTGAACTGCAGGGAAAGTGGCTACAAGAGGTAGCACAGCAAGAATGATAGAAAGTGATGGCAAGATCATTTCTTTCTCTTAACACCTTAAATTATTGGTAAAACAAAATTTGCGTATCACGAATGAGGCGGAGAGCTCGGATTATGATGATATGATGAAGTTTCACCTTTCGCGAAACTAGTTTGGTGGGAGAAATAAAACAGCTTGTAGAGAAACCTTTTCATCGGCTGGGGTAACGCAGAATAAATAGTAGAACAATTTCTTCTTTTTATTTACGCTCACAGCTGAATCGCGCATTACAAGTAGAGCACTTTGTAGCAGTAATCTGGTTTTAGGAGCTCTGCAGTTTAATAACACGGCTGGTTCCGTTAAAGATAATCGCTGAATTATGATTGATCGACGATGCGTTGTCAGTGTTAGGAGTTCGCGAGAACTCGTTGATTTTCGAAAGTTGTACTCGGCAAAAATCGCCCTGAAAGCCAAGGCTGCAGTAGCTGAAGCAAAAAAATTATATTAACGGTGCCGATCTCATTCTCATAGAAGTATGGCTCGAGTTCCTGTAGCTGCGCGCAATCTGCAGAGATCATCAAATAAAGTTTGCCTGGACCTTCTCCTCGCCAGAATTAGAATCACTTCAGGAATGGTCTCCCTCTTATGAAGTCAGGGCTGTGAATGGTTGTGAGCCTGTGCTGTATGGATCTCAAGGCTGGTCCAGATCCAGAAAGGTTGTGTGGGCTGATTTAACAAAGGGTTCGCTAGCCATGATTGCGACTCTTCACTAACGTTTTAGGGAGAAGGGAGAAGAAAGGAAGACGAAGAAAAGGACAAGGAACTGAAATACTCTCCAGATAGAAACAGGTAGCGATGAGGAATGTAGTATTCCTTTTCTCTATGCTTCGTCCAGCCGTGTGATTAAGCATGAAACCAACAAAACCAGCAAGCAATACAAGTATAACTGTAAGAATGCGTGGGTTGGAGTGGGTTTTGTCTTTTAATCAAAGCCTAGTCCTTGAATTATTGTTGTTTTTGTGGTATTCGGATGATGGTTCCGCATCGCGAAAACAGTCCAGGCGCCCGGAGACGAAACCCTCCGGTTCGACCACCTAAAAACCTCCGTCGGACCATGAAAACACATTTCTGGAACGGGCTTAGATGGCCGGAGCCCTTTATATAGAGCGAGCGCTTCGGCGTTCCGAAATAAGATTACACAGAGCAGCCTTCTTAACCCAATACAGGAACACCCACAAATCGAACATGGTTGAACTCAAAATCACCCGAGAATCCAATACTCGTATCGCGGCTGCGGCTGCTAAGCCGCTCACCGCTGTTGTTGCAACTGCAACTTCTGGTATCGGCGACTATACCGCTCAAGCGCTCGCTCGGGTCTACAAGTCATCGAAAACAGGATTGCGTCTTTTCATTCTTGGTCGTAATCCCGAGGCTGCTGCGAAAACCGTCGCTGCATGTCAGCAGGCCTGTCCGAATGGCGAGTTCACTTTTGTTCAGGTGGAAGACCTCAGGCTGTTGTCAGATGTTGATATGGTCTGTGACAAGCTCACTGCCGAACTGGCGGGCCAGAGCATTGATTTACTCGTGTTCACGACAGGTGTCGTCCTTTTCGGCGACCGGAAGGGTACGTACCCACAAATGCATGGTTGTTGTTTTGATGTTTTAGTAACCCATACGAATGCGTGCTGACTAAGTCGTAGATACCAGTGAAGGCTTGGACTTTTCCATGTCCTTACTCTACTACTCGCGTATTCGCTTCATTATGCGCCTGATGCCTCTCCTTGAGGCCTCGACAGTTCCGGGTGGGGCCCACGTCGTGTCCGTCTACGCCGCGGGTAATGAACGTAAACTCATCGCCGACGACTTATCGCTCCGACTTCCAGGCAACTACACGTTCAACCAATGTCGGTCGCAGGTTGCTTTTATGAAACGGGCTTACTTTGCACACTTAGCTAAACGCCACCCCAAAGTCTCGTTCGCACACGTATACCCCGGTCTTGTACCTGGCCCAAACTTCACCGCGCCGACACTGCCTCTGTGGTTTCGGGTACTCTGGGTGACCATGATCTACCCTCTCTGCTGGATCTTCAGTATCTTCAACATGCCTAACGACTGTGGCGATAGGGTCGTCTATATCGGTACATCTGAGAGGTTTCCTTCGTTGGGGGCGGAGAATTTAGCTCTTACGGAGGGTATTTGTGAAGGTATCGATGGAGAAAAGGGCAGCGGCGCCTACTCACTCAAATTGGGAGGGGAGAAGTCTCAAAGTGATAAGCATTGGAAGGAGGCTGATACGGATGGAGGCCTTGCGCTCAAGTTGGTGGAGCATACAGATGCCGTTATGACTGCCGCTGACAAGGGTGTTCCATTCCAAGAATAAAAGTTTGGTAGGTAGTTAGTAGAACTGTTTGTCACAAATCCTGTTTACTAGACTAATATCATATTTATATTAATAAACAGATTTAAACCAGCATGCTCCGTATTGTGTGTCGCGATCAACTGAATACATTAAACCGGTAAGCGGCATTTCATTTAGATCCAGCAGGTCCTGGGGCGGTATTAATATATTCCTCGAATACCTTGTGAGATTCTACTCCGACAAAAACGTATCTTGAGTTACCCATGGTAAAGATGTAATAAGGCTCTTCAGGCTCCGGACCCACCGGGTGACGTAGAACAAAGCCGTAAAAGGGGCCCGGATAGGATTTATTTTTTAAAGCTTGCGCTTCTTGAGCATCCGTGCCAACCGGCCATTCAATCACGACGTCCCCTCCCCAAGGGCTGTCGACGACCTCGAGTGGGTTCCAGTCTCCCCAACCCGCCGAAGTCAAGAAACCTGTCCTGTTCCCTGGTAACTGAAAGACGACACTCAGCGCGTTGAGGTCTGCAACATCGTTGACCTTCCCATGCGTGGAACTGGTCAAGGAACACTCGTACAGCTCAGCCCCTGGAACCTGAGCTTGTACGATGCGAATACCGGTGTAGAGAAAAGCCAAGAAGGGCTCGACCAAGCCGATACCACCGTTCGCTTTTTCGGGGTTTTCCTTGGCCCCGGTGAACTCATCCCTGAGAGCGGATGGAACCCTAGGCCCGAAGGGAAGGAACGACCGGACATTGAAAACCTTTACGTTCCACCAGCTATGTCCGTCGCGACTGGTACGAATTACGATGTTGCTGTAACCGGTGACTAGCGGTTTGAGCTCCCAGAAGAGGTCGCCTGTCTTTTGACCGGCATTGACCAAAGTGAAAAACGAAGGGTCGTATTCGATATCAACGTCCGGGATTGCGGTAACCACTTGATCCGGAATGGAAATTTCAAAGGTTTCTTGCACGAGCGCCCGAACTTTTACGGGCGGAAGCACGGGCCCAACTCCAGGAGCAGCACCATCTACCGTTTCTTCCTGCTTGCCTGCAATGACAGTCCTCAAGACACTCTGAGCTCCGCTAGCCACGCTTGATAGGTTTTCAGGCCCGGTGGACAGAGACTGCACGTTTTTGATGTCAATAGTCTGACCATCCTGATGGTTCTCGGTGACGATGGTGACCTTGCCTGTTGGGTTTACTCTGTTTGGCAAAATCATTGGGAAGGAATTCGAGGCCTGATAATGGCGCGAAGGTGGAGTATCATGGATCAGCGGAGCCGGCCCAGGATAGCCGACGAGCTTGTAACGTAGGCCTCCTATAATCGGCACCTGCTCGAAGTGAATACCACGTATCGCCGTGGAGACTTGGCCAGATGCCGTGAGCACAAGTTGGGGGCTCGGGGCGCCCAAGGTGAAAACGACTCGATAAACAGCACCAAAACTATCGGCAGGTACAAGAACAGTTGCCATTGTGAGAGTACTCAGGGCAGCTAAATTTCTACAATGGTTCGAGAAGAGCTGGTGAGATGTTGGATTTTGAGAGAGTTTTCTGAGCTTTCGAACTGCGTTGAAAAACGGTTTGATGTATAGACAAGCAGAAAGAGGAGGGCTAGAGGGTGGATTGAGCTGGTACTTATAAACAAATTTCGCTCTCTAGCTCTCTGCGTCGTATCAGAAAGCAGAGGAGGAGGAAGAGGAGAAGAATAATGAGGAGTCAAGGGAAGAAGACGGGGGGGGGGGGCCAAAGAACTCTGCAGTAGAATTTCCTTCGGTGAAGGGTATACATTGCACCCATCTGCAAGTTAAGAAGCCATTAAAAGCCCTTCCATTTCGCAAGCGCTAATCAGCAGCGGGACAGAGGGGTAGGGAATGATATCTGACAACAGATTCAACAGCCCGCATTAGCGCTCGCACTCGGGAATTGCGTTAGCGGTCTGAGGAACTGTATCGATCTTCGCAATTAGGAATTTTGCCCGCCTTCTGCATCGTGAAAGAGACCTACAACATGGTACCATAGCCCCTAGATCCGGTTCGCTGGTCAAATTTTGGTCTGAAGAGACTGACAGCTTTCTTTGTGAGGCTTTGATTAATTGTGGTCCTGTACAGACAAATCGATTGTGATTATAAGTTTCGGGGCTTTTCATTTGGTGCAAACGGAAGTGACGACCGCAAAGCTTCGTTGTCGCACGCCTTCCTTAAAATGCAACATTTCTCACTGACGGACAAACGGAAAAACGGACAGACGACGACAGACCAACGTAGGAGGTGGTAGATACGTATTATGAGAGCAAAGCAGTCAAACATCACCAGAGAATCAGCTATCCCGAAGCGCGGTGCATCTGGACCAATCTATTGCGGAAAGCTGTTGAATAGAAACGTCTACCCACAGCCCGAGTGTCTCAGCTATCCCGAAGTGCGACAAACCTTTTTCCCCGTTTTTATATTGATCCATATTCTTTGGGGTCTACCCGTGAAATCCTAAATGTTGGATCTGCTGCTAAAACCGCCAAAAAAGCACACCATATTGCGGCTGATTTCCCACCCCCGCCTCCAGAAACCTGTACCCTGGACGTTATACGGAGAACCTGGAAGACTTGTACCTTTTATCAAACCTTTCATTATAATCCATTCTAAGGTTCAATGTTTGTTACAGTATTTTTACCTACCAAACTTTAGTGAAGTGACCAAGATCGGATAATCCTATATTCGAAGACCCATAGCTATATAGTTCTCATGGAGCCCAGATCTTAGAAATATATCAGGGCTCATATCTATTGTCAATGTTGCGGCAAGTTATGTTTTATAAGTGTAATATTACTTAGTCATGCTAACCCTCAACCTAGATGTGTTTCCGTTGTTGCGTGATCCCGCTTCCGCAACCCTTTTCGGGTCCCTGCCATCATCGTGCACAGGAATGTCGGCCCGACACATTTTTTGCGGAATTGTCCAATTATTTTGTATCTCTCGTGCGCCACCGCAGACAGGAAGATGCATAATACCGGTATAATCACCGCCGTCCAGTTAGAAATTCCATCTGGGGCTAGGAAATCTCATCCCGCAAGGGAAGGATTGGGGCTTGGTGGTAATACTGAGCTGAAAGGGCCATTTGTTCTTTTCTTGAGATAAATTGATACTTTAAAAAATAATTGGAAACAAATAAAGCCAAGAATGGTTGTTTAGAAATAGAAATACGACAAGGGAAAAACAGAACGATGATCTAGTGCAAAGACACTGGAACTCGAAGAAGGGTTAACTTAGTTGTCCCCCACCAATATTTTTTAACCCGCTCTCATTCCGCTCCCTTTATCGAACCGAGATCAATAAGAATTTTCATATTTCGCCGCTTAGCCTCGTCAGCTAGATGAATACAGCATACAACGAGGAGAAGTACTGCCCTATGTGCGTTTTCGCATAGTAGTATGCAACTTAACATTTTATTGCACTAAGGAATATGTGTTTGCTGCCAGTTGCTGTATTTGCACAACATCGAACGGTGTGAACCCCTTTGAGATCTGTATCCGCGTTTGCAATCGATACATACCACCCAAACCGATGTTTACCCTGAAAATCGCGACGGAGTGTGTATCAGGATGCTTCAGCTCGAGGAGTCACTCACCCCTAATTACTGAGAGTGACGGCATCGAGACGACCTATATCACATCACCGCATTAGGGATAGAGTGCGGCTACTTGGGTGGGGTGGAAAGACGACATGAAAACCAATACAGCAGCAGCATAGAGGCTGTGATCGACTAATTTGGAGGTATTATGTCGGTACAGACATTGCTGATAAAGAGGTTCAACCCTATCACCAGTCTCATGGCCCCTGCTAGACTGGTGGAGAACCTGAAATCCTGCTTCGACAGAGGAAAGGAGCAAAGCGTCGTCTGCATTCTTGAGCAAGCTATGCACCTCGTCGTCGGCTTAACGAATATATGCCTTGACATCGCCGGTCAGATACCAAATCCCGAATCTCCTCGATGGCTTTACGAGGCGCTCAAAGATCCAAAGGTGCCGATGCTGTTCGAAAGCTATTTCACACTCTCGTGCTGTGGTGGATCCTCGGCGCCCTGCTACTGCTATACATGATCCGCTAGACGAAGCGTGCAGATCTTTGGGTGGCCAGGCATTGTCGCGCTTTTGCTTGCTAGTTTGGCCAGCTTGGCTTTCTTCGTCCTAGGTTGCTGGACTATGCCCGCCGGCACCATATTTTATAGACGCCGATGCTCAGTTACTAGATGGGCGGTGCAACGGCAATCAGTTTACCGATGTGCGGCATTGAGGCGCGTTGATGAACCCATTTTAGAGTGCGGCCTCCCTTGTACGGCATAGGTGTTCTGCTTGTCTTGGTGCGCAGGTTGCTTGAATCAGGAACGACATATGAACCGCCGCCACCCAACGATTAGTAAGTTGGTTGCCGAAAAAAGCTATCCTTACCCGTTCCGACGGTTTGTAAGCGTGTTGCAAGAACGTCCCTATTCCGACGATTTGTAAGCATACGTATTGTCGGAGCGAGTACATCAAGACACCGATACCCTCCATGATTAACCATTGCATTTCAGCGATCTCAGCTACACAGCAAACAGATTGTTGATATCAGATTAGCATCCCTTTTGCTGTACGTTATATCATTGCCGAGCAGCGCAATTGCAACATTGCCGACCCCGATCCGTTTTTGTTCGCGACACCACAAAATGCGTAATGTGGAGCGGTCACTAAATGAGACAAACAAAATGCCACAAACAGGGAGTCCAGCAACACAATCATCCGCATTAGCGTTCGTCAATGTCACCCACCCTTCCGGTCTCAAACGGTATTCCACAGAAATTCGAAAACATGTAATGCGAGATATTGGTCGTGCGAGACGGCTTCCTAAGGCTAGGGATATTCGACGAATACAGAAAAAAACAGCTACGATTACAAACATAGAAGAATTGCCGCCAGCTGCTGTGCAAATACGATCAAAGTCAAATGCTCAAGCCGAGAAGCAAGTAGCACGTCATGTGACACAACTGGCAGCAGGATATAGCCCGCTTGATGAAACGAATTTACACAGTTTTCTGTATCCCATGGAAATGGAAGAGACTCAACTTCAGCTTGTACGCAACTGTAAGTACCTTTCTATTGACGATCAGCACAACAGCATCACTGAACCAAGTACGCAGTATTTAGCCAAATCAGTCAACCTCAAAGGCGACCGCTTCACGCGATTTGGTTTTTCCTCATGACAACTGATCTTGGTGCTTTTCACTTGCTCTTAGCTTCATCTTCTATTGACAGTGATTGTTCCGTCAATAAAAATGATGCACTCTCTATCCCATTCCACAAGAGCAGTACAATAGCGTTAGCATATTACAACCAGTCGATAGAATCTGTCAAGAAGCGAATTCTCAAATCAGATGCGTTATCGGATGACGGCCTCATTATAGCTGTGCTTTCGTTCCTGTGTTACAATGTAAGAGACAGTCCAACGCAGCTTCTCGTAGATCGAGAGGGAAGCTGACCCTAGCATAGGCCAAAGTACAGAACTTTGAACAATGGAATGTTCACATAGCCGGCCTTGAACGACTTGTTGCACTACGAGGCGGGATAGACAATTTGGACAATGCGTACACGCGGCTTCTGACTATTTGGTACGATAAGCTCCTGTGGTCTCATACACAACCATTGCTAAAATCAAACAAAGGCAAGATCTATGCGGAGCAGCCGTGCTCGATGTTCCTCCACGTTTCCCTCTATCCCGAGACTTGATCTTCCAACCTGCAGACCAAGGCCTTGCAAGCAGGAGTAAAATCTTTCGTTCTAGTCTCGAGAAATTGAGAGCAACCTCGTCTAGCTTTGGGGAAACCATTGACGCCCTAGAATTTATCGCCGGAGTATCCGTCTTTATCAATCATGGCGCTATCGATGCGGAGTTTTGGGACAACGACATTCAAACTTCTCGATTGATCATTAGTTCAGCTCACAAGGCCCTCTCATTACCGCGAATGGAGCCCGGAAATATGTATTTACATGCATTACTCACTCCAAATATGTTAATAAGAGAGGTGCTGAGACGCAGCCTACTCGTTTTTTTAGCTCTTCTGAAAATTCGATCGGACTTTTCAAGGGCGCCTGCGGAATTGAGCAAACATCTTTCTGGACTAAAAACTCTGTTGTCACTGCCTACTGTCGATTGGTCTTTCATTTTGGAACTGAAGATATGGGCACTTTTTATTTGCTCACTCAGTCTGGCGAGCGAGGATAAGGAATGGTGTGTATGTCATATACGGGAGGAGATGTCAAAACTTCAGCTGCATAATTCAGCTGGTGTTCTTAAAGTGGTGAAGGAGATTATATGGATCGAGGATCTGGTACCTGCAGAGAATTTGCACTGGCTGTGCGCGGAGATTGATGGCGAGATTTAACACTGAAACCTATGGCCAATAATGAAGTTTTGGCTGGCGGGGCAAAAGTGACTTCAATTTATCATGTACTATCCAAACATTTTAAGTTGTACAGAAGTGTTACGGCCAAGTGATGTGCCAACGAAAAGCAATTCCAACAAAATTTGAGCGAAATTTAATCTCCTTCATAATAGTCCTTTCTTACAAACCGGTCATCCCACCGCTAGCAGAGACGAATTGTCCGGTGAGCCAGCGCGCCTTCTCAGAAGTGACCAGCAACACCAGATCGGCAACATCCTCAACAGTTCCAACGCGAGCAGCAGCACGAGTGCTGTCTACCCATGGACCTGTGATTTCTGCATAATGTTCCTCAGAAGTAGCGCCCAGGGCATTCTTGGCCATATCTGTCGCCACCGGACCAGGTGCAACAGTGTTGACTGTGATGCCATGGCTCTTACCAAACTATAACGTAAAGATAAAATGGTCAGTCAAAGATCTAAGGACTTGATATTAACCAGATTATGAAATGGCAGAAACACACTTCCATAGCCATTGCGTATGTCAAAGCATCCTGTGCTGCTTTGGCGGCACCATAGATACCAGCCAGCTCCACGCCCATTTTCGAAGCGGTGCTACCAATGTTGACGATGCGGCCACCTTGTGGCATATGTGGTATCGTTTGTTGGATGAGGTATAGAGGTCCAAAAACATTGACCCCAAACTCCTTGTTGACAATTTCTGGAGTCGCATCCATGGATTTATATAAGCCGTGGGACCAACCGGCATTATTGACTAAAAGACCCCGAGTGGTGTTAGTATTATGTGGGAGTTTGTACTTCTCTCGTTCATCCCACCTCGGATTGAAATAATAATCAACAAGGGAAGATAAAGCATACCAAGAATATCAATGTGATCGGTATTGAGCAGTCTGAGTGTTTCCTTTACAATCTTGGCGGCGTCTTCAGGTACACTAACATCGCCTTGGACGAGATCGGCTTTAGCACCATGAGCACGGAGATCTGCCACAATCTTCTCGGCACGAGACCTAGAGGAATCGGAGACGTGGTGGAGCACAACCGCGGCACCATTTCGGGCGAGTGCTCTTGCTATGGCGGCACCAATACCATTCTCTCGACCAGAACCGGTGACGATGGCGACTTTGCCGGCCAAGGAGAAGCTCTCAGGAGTAAATTGAGCTGACATTTTGAAGTATTTATATTGGAATTAGAAGATAAGTCTGAGGTATAGAAAAAGGAATTGTTGTTGTAGTTAAATCTGAATTTTCGATAGATGTTCTTGTAGATTGATATTGGATATTGAATAATGTCTATAGAAATAGAAAAAGGGATTGAAACTGGTAAAGGTGCTTTATTTATACATGTCCTCGACATCTTGGAGAACATTATAAACGGTGTTTGAGAAACATTGTATATTTGTAATCTTGGAGGAATTACCGATCGCACGGGACCAAGTTGTCCCGTCTTGCCTCTAAGTTATCAAGATCTATTATTTGCAGTACACACGTATGTTCAGGAAGTGCATCACCATTTTCCTATTTGGGGAAATGGTGATAGCTTAGCGTGAAGTGCTTGTGTTGGCTTTGTGTTGTTTCTCGTTGACAGGGAAGACCATTTTCCGAATTTGGAAAATGGTGGACCACCAAAATGCTACTAGCAGAGGATGACTCATCCTAGCGAGTATAGTTCTTTGTAATCAAAATCTTAAAAGAAATGAGATCACTCAGCGCTCAGCGGATATCGGACTGTAATATGGCCCGGAAATCCGAGTGGTGTTGCAGGCCGCTGACAATTGCGTCAATTGGTATCGGTATCCGCTTCGTCTTTCTGCATAATCCGGCAATATTTGAATCAATATGGAATATTGTATCTTGATAAAGCAGACTCTATAGGTTTTTAGTGGCGAGAGTGCGTCCAACTCTACAATAATATGGTCTAACCTCTCATACGGGCTATATGACTAATTTGGCATACTTCGTACCCTTAAATATTCGAAAGTATGCAAACTTCTTGAGAAAGTTTTGGATCTTAGCCATGTTTTGGTATACAATTTAATGTTCAGATTTAAATCTAACCGTCGACCTGTGAAGTTTTGTTTCGACTGAACTTTTTTTGTATATATGTCGCCCTTCGATAAAAACATTGCCTTGCCAAACAGCTAACATCACCCAGCGAGACTGTTTGCCAACACAAATTTGTATGGCTGTAAATCTGCTCATATAAAGGAAATCATATATATTTCAAACTAAAATTACAGGAAGAAGATCTACCCCGCTATAATACATCGATGGCTCCTCCTATCCTCCCCTTTACTTTGAAAGTTGGACGGCTCTATAGTACAAATCACCCTCCGCTGGTATGCTAGGCCTCATCCTCTCCCATGCCATATGGGGCCCCGCCCCTTTGTTATTATTTGGTAACAACTGCTCCAGGGCTCTATTTGCAAGCGAAATATATCAAGGAAACCCTTTTAGCTAGTAATTTTTAACAATTGTAAATGTACCTCAAGGTTCAGCGCCCCAAGCTGCGAAAGCAGGCAGAGATCCATCGCAGGCTTTCGTTACGAGATACGGAGTAACGGTATTGTTCCGAACGTAAACGAACCCCGTATTGTCGGAGACTCGAAGGCTCAACCAAAAGCCTCCACCGTTATCAGCCACGACGAGTCGGAGCGGAGTATAACTACCAGCCTGCAAGGCGATCGTATATGATTTGGCTGGTTGCTTCCACCAGCTGTGTATGACGTTGTTTGCGGCGGTCCAACCTGAGTAAGCAGCACTCCCAATCCACATGTTGCCCTCGTCAGCCATCTCGACAACAGTAAAGGTGTAACTTCTGCTAAACGGAGCGAAGAAGTACCCGCGCTGGTTAATGCAGGGTGCTTGAGCGGGGGGGCGTGTCCAGCCATATGGAGCAACATTATCCCTTGCAATCGTCCTCCATCCTATAGTGGTAACAGTTTTGTTCTGGAAAGGAGCCTGATTCTTAAAGTAAACCGGATTCCAGTTATTAAGGTGCCCAGTGGCGCTGTTATAAGTGCTGTAAGGGTTGAAATACAATGCAACTTCCGTCCCGGCATTAGCGCAAGTCGCGGTTGGTTTCGGAAACTCTTTGCCGAAATCCGGGAAAGGTCTATCGTCGGTGCAGAGCTTCCGGACGAGGAATCGCGAAGGCGTAAGCGGCTTGATATAGGTGACACCGTTCGC
The DNA here is from genome assembly GCA_036971385.1 of Dactylellina parvicollis. Taxonomy (NCBI): domain Eukaryota; kingdom Fungi; phylum Ascomycota; class Orbiliomycetes; order Orbiliales; family Orbiliaceae; genus Dactylellina; species Dactylellina parvicollis. Next base: position 1,579,252 of record JAJTUD010000010.1, on the reverse strand, counting down.
ACCCACAACGTTTAGGTTATATTGAGTACCACCATTTGAATTGGCCACCATTATCCTGATAGGGATATATGATCCGGCGGTCAGACTCTTCGTGATTGATTTAGCCACCGTAGAAGGGTATATATGGATGATGTCAGCATTACTAGTCGACCATGCCGAAATTGCTTTTTCTCCGACCCAAAGGGCAACTACGTCGTTCGGGTTATTGGTTGTAAAAGTGTAGACTTGGCTGACGGGGGCATAAAACCATCCGTGATAGCCCAACACTAACGGAGGACCGTTGTTAATCAAACCATCCTGTGGTTTGAAGCCATAAGGTCTTTGCGTACTAGGTGTTCCGTTAACAAGAACACTAAGCGTGTTGGTCTTGTTCACTCCATACGGATCGGTCATTCCGAAATATTCAAACGAGTAAGAATCCGTAGTTACTGCGGCGTCGCCAGGAAGAGGATTATGAAAGATTGCGACATCTACACCAGCGTTATCACAACTGGTGTCAGGGAACGCCGTAAGCAATTCTTCGCCCCAGTTTTCGTAAGAGTCAACCCCGCTAGCGCAAGATTCGTCAACAATATACGATGAGTAAAGACCGTAGCGTACAAATCGGAATCCAGTATTAACGTCAGTGACTGCCAACTGATACCTCGCTGCTCCACCTGTGTCACCAACTGACAATCTGATTGGGTAGTAAGTACCAGCGGTAAGCGGTATCAACTTCGTGCTGTTCTGGAGGACTGTCCCATATCTACTTTCAGCGTCGGCATTTGTTCTTGTCCAGTTCACGTAGGATTTCTCCCCAATCCACAAGTTTGCAATGTCATCTACCAAGCTCAACGAAAAGTTGTACGTGGAAGTATAAGGTGCGTAAAAGTATGCTCTGTACGCCAGAGCGAATGGACCGTTGACCCGCTGCAGACCGTTAGGATTGTTGTTGGTCAAACTTTCCAAACCATTCACCCTGGTCGACCCGTGAGCGGTGGGGGGTATACCCTTGAAGTATTCCGGATTCCACAGACTAGCGAATGCGGAAGTGTAGGTGAACGGACTCGGCCAAATTGCAGACTGCCATCCCATATTGTTGCAATTTTTATCTCCAGAGTCAAACTCTTTCCCTAACTGTGGGTAAGTTTCGGTAGAACCTTCGCAAGATTTCGTAACAAGAAACTTCGATTGCACCAGTGACTTGGCGTAGTAGACGTTGTCCGCACCGAATATGTCGATATTGTAGTAGGAGCCGCCGCCTCTATTCCCATACATGATCCTTAAAGGTGTGTACGACCCTGCTTCGAGCGTAACGGTATATTGAGAGATTACATTGCCTTGTAGGAATATCAGGTAGGCATCGTAATTGGATGATCGCCAGTTTCTAAGAGCTTTGTTCCCCACCCATATACCTACAGCCTCATCCACAGTATAGATTTTGAATGTGTATGGTTGGGTTGTGTTTGCGTAAAAAAATCCTCGATAACCCAATACATACTGAGGTCCGCTGGAGTAGCTGGGTTGTCTTGGATTGAAGCCATATGGATGTTGGTTTTCAGCGGTGGCAAGGCCGATTTTATCAGTTTGGCTCACCCCATAAGGAAGCGTCGTGCCAAACTGTTCGTAGGTCCAGTCCCAATCACCAAAAGCCAAAGAAGATGCATTGTACGGGTTGTCGTATATTGCGACTTGAAGCCCGGCATTATTGCAGCTGAGATCGGGGAAAGCAGCAGGAGTGTTATAGGCAATAACGCTAACAACTGCGGTAGCATCTAGCGTATCTGTTGGGATTAAAGTCTCCGTGTAAGGAATAGTGACACCAGGAATAAATCGGGTGATGGTAACTGAAGACCGAGGAATAAAGTTAATGATCGTAATAGGTGCCTCAGGGTCGGTAGTATCCGTAGGAAATACTGTGGCAACGGATGAAGTCGTTCCAGCAGCGGGGCGATCAGGAGCGGTGGTAAGTGGGCGATATGGAATGAACACAATGCGACTCTCTGAAGTGGACAGCTGAGTAGAAGTGTATGCAACTGAATCAGTCCCAACCCTGGGCTCGAGAGTGATGCCTGGGAAATACGGCTGGATTGTGATGGTGAGAGCGGCATCAGAAGCTTGTTGATCATCTGGGAGAAAGGTAGAAGTATATGGGTTTGATGCGGTCCCTAGAATCGGATCGAGCGTCGTAGCAGGGAGGTGTGGGACAATTGTTATATGAGGATCTGTATCTGTTGCCACGGGGAACACTGTTTCAAAGTAGGTACTTGATCCGGTTGCGACGTCGGGATCCACGGTAGTAACAGGGAGTAAAGGCTGTAGGATGATAGTACCATCAAAGTTCACAGGTAAACTGGTAGATGTAGATGCGCTGGGCCCTGTCCAAGGCTGAGGAGCAAGTGTAATAGCTGGAAGAAGCGGCTGAATGACGATGGTCCGGTCAGAGTTTGTAGGCAGGCTTGTAGAAAGGGAAGCACTGGACCCAGTCCAGGGCTTGGGAGCAAGTGTAGTAACAGGAAGAAACGGTTGAATGGCAAAAGTACCATCAGAGTTTGCAGGCAGACTAGTAGAAGTTGATGCGCTAGACCCGGTCCAAGGCTTAGGAGCAAGTGTAATAACCGGAAGGAATGGTTGAACGGTGACTGTACCATCCGGGCCTGCTGACAGACCGGTGGAAGTGTAAGCAACCGACCCGATCCCAGGTAATGGCGAAAGCGTAGTGAATTTGCTCGGGGTGGTGATAGGTCCAACCGGTATGTATACCACAACCTGTATGGGTGCATTGAGATCGGCGGAATTCGTTGGGAAGATTGAAGATGTGACCGAAATAGATCCAGACGTTATAGCTGGAAGAGTTACCACCGGACGATAGGGAATCACTGTGAAACGACCGTTAGGATCATCGCTTCTCGGAGCGATAGTAGAAGTATACGCTGCTGACCCGGTCGCTGGGAGAAATGAGCCGGTGAAAATTGGTAAGTGCGGGATGACCGTAAATGGGCTGTCCGGATCGTTGTTACTAGGAGGAATGGTTTCAAAGGAAGCCGTTGATCCGGTCGCGGGTACGGCGGAATTCGTAACAACAGGGCGGTAAGGAATAATTGTGAAAACTCCATTGGGATCGTTAGTACCAGGAGGGTAGGTACTAGTATATGCTGTCGATCCAGTAACTGGTACAAAGGAACCGAAAGTGAACCTTTTGGGTTCCGTGGGAACATACTGCACAACATCGATAGGGGCATTAAGGTCAGCAGAATTTGTCGGGATGACCGAAGAAACAAAAGCGATTGAGCCGCTGCTTATTGGTGGGAGAGTCCTCAACGGCCGATATGGAACAACTGTAAAACGAGCACTAAGATCGTTAGAGTTTGGGGCGACTGTGGAAGTATACGCAGTTGACCCAGTTGCAGGCACGATGGAGCCTGTAACAACAGGGAGATACGGGGCGATCACAATAGGTGCTCCTGTATCCGTAGCTGGTGGTACGGAGGTTGAAGCATATGCTGTCGATCCTGTTCCAGGCCGCGGCGAAAGTATAATAACAGAACGTGTAAAGTATTCAATAACTGTCACGGGTTCTCTTGTGTTTATAGGAGATATGGTGGTTTGGGACAGGCTAATACCTGTTGTGAAAACGGTCAAGGTGGTGCGCTGCCGCTGAAAACGGACCACTACGACCGTAAAGGGGTCCGCAGGACCTTGAGGAGCTATCGTTGAAGTATATTCAATGGTCCCGGTTCCATCTACTGTGACGACCGGATGGATTACAATAATTTTGATCGGAGTATCAGGTCCTTCCGTGGCAGCTGGTAGTATTGTTGATGTGAATACGGTAGCCACCGATCCGGGTATCGGCAGAAGAGTTGTCGCCGGGCGGTACGGCTCAACTATTAGAGGAGAGCTGACGTCTGGCGGAACTACGGTCAATGTATACGCATTGGTGCCGGTTGCAACCTGGAGAGGTGCGGTGGTGAAACTCCGAGGGAGATATTCGACAACTTCAAAAGGGGCACTGAGGTTAGATGAATCATCTGCGGGTATGATGGTAGACGTATAGCTAATATCACTAGTAGCACGTCTAGGTGGCAAAGTGACGACCGGCCGAAACCTGATGAGGGTAATGGGGGCATGTGGATCCACGGGGGTGATAGAAGAAGTATATGCGCTGGTGCCGGTCGCAGTGCTGATAGGGACGGTTGTATATTGACGGCCTATATATGCCTGGATTCCGATGGGAGCGTTCAAGTTACTAGCTTCAGTTGGTAAAATGGTTTCAACGTAACCCTGGGTTCCAGTGGCACGCTTTGGCGGGAGGTTAGTGGTAGGGCGGTATCTAATGACTGTGAGGGGACTATGGAGATCCTGGGGTGCGACCACCGTGGTATATGCACTTGTTCCTGTCGCGATCTGAAGAGGAAGCGTCGTAGCTGGGCGGTATCTAATGACCGTGAGGGGACTACGAAGATCTTCAGGTATTATGACAGTAGAATATATATTCGTTCTAGTTCCAGGCTGATCTGGAAGTGTCGTAGCTCGATGGTATCTGATGACTGTAAGGGGATTGCGGAGATCTGTAGGTACCACTACTGTAGTGTAATCACTTGTTCCAGTTGCGGGTTGATATGGGAGCGTCGTAGCCGGGCGGTACCTAATAACCGTAAGGGGACGACCGGCATCATCAGGTACGATGACGGTATTGTATATACCAGTTCCAGTCCCGGGCTGGTCTGGAAGTGTCGTAGCTGGGCGATATTCAGCAAGAGTGATAAGAGCATTCAGATCTGCGGAGTCTGTGGGTAGAATTGTCGACGTGTAGGCGGTTGATCTTGTACCTGGTTGGGGCCGGAGCTTGGTAACTGGGCGGTATGGGATAACAGTGATAAGCCGGTTAGCACCCGAAATATCCGTAGGCAAGACGGTGGAAGTGTAAGCACTCGACCCCGTCGCGGGCTGAGGCACGAGCCTGGTAACTGGAAGAAATACGATGACGCTGATGCGCGCGTTCGGGTCCGTCAGATCTGTCGGCACAACAGTGGATGTATATGCGCTCGATCCAGTCGCCGGCTGGGGGAGGAGGCTGGTAACTGGACGAAATATAACAATTCTAGTAGGTTCCCCAGGGGCTGTAGGGAGTATTGTAGAAGTGTAAGCCCCTGTCCCACTCACGGCCGGGGCCCAATCCGTAACCTGAGCTTGCTGGCCGAGATACTTAGTCACGGTGTGCGTTACGGTTTCGGTCTTTGTAGACTCGATTCGCAAGGTTGATATAACCTTGACTACTCGCGTCGTGGTCGAATAACGAGTAGAAGTAGGCCTTGCGGTCTTGGTAGTATACTTGGTAACCCGCGCGCTTGCAAGGTACTTTGTCTTGGTTGATGTTGCATGCTTTGTCGTGTATTTTTGGACCGTAGTAGATGGAATCACGACTGTTTTCGTCTTCCAAGGCGTCTTTATATGTTTCTTTGTCTTAGTCACATAGCAGGCTACGTGTGAATACACAGTTCATAGTTAGCTCTCTAGACAACCAAAACGTCTAAAAAAAAGCTTGACCGAAATCTTGTGGAAACAAAGCTTAAGGTTCAAGACTTCGTCTGGAGAAAACCTACAACATGGCTGCGGTACAACACATTTCTCACGTCGGATGAAGCGTTTTCCAGTGCTGGTCTCCATAATAGGGGTTCCTGAGAGTGTGGTTGTGGTAGTGACAGTCTTGGTTTCCGTGTGCCATCTTGATGTGCAGTGTCAGTTGGGTCCGAAGCAGAGTAGTGAGAAGATGATTATGGAAGGGATGCTGACATACGAGGTAACTCTGCTCCGAGATGTACTGAGATCGGTCACAGTATCCCATTGCGTTTTGTAGGTCCATTTAGTGAGTGTCTTGGGTATAGTAACAGTCTTGCCAATAGTGCGAATGGTTTTCGTTTTTATACTATAGGATGTCTTGGTGGAAGTGCAAGTCTTCCTGCCCTTTTTTGTATACTTTATTGTTGTCGAAGTAGGTCTAGTAACAGTCTGGACGCAGGTCGAGAAATTGACAGACCTTGTTTGGAAGAATTTGGAACAGCTCGCTGACAGATGGTATTGCTTTGCAACTGATTTGCAACTTGCCTTGGGTTTTGAGCAATTACTGTAGCCTAGGGCTACTCCAGCCAACAGAACCAGTCGAATAATTTCTTGAATAAACAACATGACTACGTGCTCTCGCAGCGAGGGCGAAACTTGCCGTTGATCCTTACCTTTATAAATGATTGTCCGTCCAATTATACTTAGCAAACTCTTGCAAAGAAGCCATGTGGAAGGGTCCAATAGATTATAACTGTAGAATCTAGGGTGCCCCTCATATATGTATACTCCAAAGTTAATCCGAGAATATGCATGCTTGTTGATAACATCGATTTGATCTCAGATACGTTCTCAGCCAGGGTCTATTCCTCTTCGCTTTGGTACCTGCTAGTGGCGCACAGAATCTGATAGCATCTGTTCAGCTTCGGAACTTAAATCGATCACATTGACCGGGGTTTCCGACCTCCTGCGCATGCAACTGCACAAAAAAGCGAGAGCAATAACTCCGATAGTACTAGTGTATCTTTGGCGGGAGTGCTTGGTAATAACTAAATCTCAAGCCGCACAGCACCAGGCCAGACTTGGATCGCCAAATAGTATATTCAATTGCAAATAAGGTACCAGCCGTCACTAGCTTTCCCCAAAATCTGATTCAGAAAGTTGGGTGATACGGAGATTTAGTAGTACGAGTTATAGAGCTAAACTAGTCGGTAAGCCACAAAACCTTGACCAAATATATTCTATTGTAGATCGGAGATGTGCGTGATTTACCAGGAAAATGAGGTGGGTAGGGCATCGGGGCTATGAACAGCTTTATGTAGCGCGAATCTAGGTGGCCATCCTCAGTTATAATTCATTGTAACTTGTGTTGAAAAGCTTGGTATTTTATCTATACATTTGTACAGATTTGAGAACCTTAGCGTATTGTGGAGGATTATACGAGATAATGATGAATGGTGAAAGTCCCGGAATTCTGGTACATTTGTGTAAGTTTCTCCGTCGAGAAAAATAAGAAAAATTACAGATGCATAATGTGTATCTTACATGGTGGATGCGGTCGGAATTACCAACAATGCGGAAAGAACATTGTGCGCCAGAAACAAAGCATGGAAACTCGGGACTGAGCTGAATGCTACAGAGCTGATAAGATATTATCCTGCATTGAAAGCCTTCAGTCTGGAGGGGTAACTTTTGCATCGGTTAGAGAGGTCCAAAGCAAGTGTCCCGAAAAACTAAGGCAATCCATATGAGGCAGCCTTAAGACCTGTACGCTTAGCCCAACTTTGAGCCACGCGAAAATTCGACACCAAGTCAAGCGGGTCGCATCGGCATGGGTTTTAAAGCGAGCCTCGGCGGGCCCAGACGATATCCGCTGCCGCCCTGTTGCCCCGCCTTACAGCCTCGTGTTAAATCGAGATAAAGTTTATCAATCGTCCTGTTCCAGTGTTGACATGTTTCCCAAGCCTCTTAGCCAAATTCTTATGTTGTTTCGAGAGCTCGAGAACTAAACATAATAATTGCGAAGTGAGACTTTTCTAGTCTCGGAAGGCCCTCCTGGAGGTTGTATGTTTCCTTATATCGTTCTTCAGGATATAATCTCCAAACAGGAATTTACGACAGTCACGACGTATATATAGTTCTTCTCCAACTGTATGTACTTGCCGTGATTTTAAGCCCCGCACCAAACATATAAATCCAAAATTATTATTACACAAAAATTTAAGACACCAAAAGTCTGAACCGTTCCCCAACTAGCTTATCATTAAGTTACCCAATAATCCACCTGTAGGCCAGCCTATTAACTACTGAACCAGCCTGTGAAATACATGCCAACCACCTGTGAACCCGCGTGTGAACTAAGTTGGCGCTAGAGTGAGCCCACTCTGCTAGTGTAAATTTTGGTTTAGTGGATTTCAGCCCCAACACGCCCCCAAAGCCTAGTAATATCAGAATGAGGTGATTTCAGGTGCATTCAGGGCTGATTGGTGGATTATTGAGTAACCAACCACCCAACCAGCAAGCTTCCCTGATCTTGTAACTAAACCACACAACAAACAAAGAGTTGTGTGAAGCTTCCCCAATTTTCTTGTGGAAATATTTAAATCTCTCTTCTTAACTTTGTAAATTGACAAGCTAGAGAGATTTATACCATAAAATCACATGATAGCAGCCCTTCCTCTTCAGGTTACACAGTACTACAATCTCAAAAGTAGATAGGGTGTTTGGTTAGGCGTAAAGGAGACAGTACTTCGACTGACGAGAATTATCCCAATTTAGCAACCTTAACCTTTCCATGCGCTTTGCAATACGGAGTCACACTTAAAACGGCGGTATTCCGTGGAATATTATATCAACGAGATGTCTATATCCTGAAAGCACAGTCTAGTTTCCACTTTTTGTTCTGGCCGCTTTTCTCGAATCGTTGATAACCACAAATAAGCTTGTAGAACAGACTAGTGCATGAGATATCAAATGAGATCCATATAAATCCATATTAATTGGTTTGGCAGCCGCTGACCCAGTATAGACGTCCGATTTACTAACTTCACGTTACATTACTTTCTTCCCGGCACTGCCGAGAATATGCGGCCGACCAACCCTAGCAACGCGTGCATGATCAGCACAAAGTAGTTCCGATAATTTCCTGGACTCTACAAACCAACCAGCGAATTCCACTTTGAGCTTTCTTCCACAGAAAATTTACACAAAGGCATCAAACGGCCTCCTTCGATGTGATACCTAGGTGCCTAGCTAGCGCCACCCCGGGACTTTCTGGTTGAATACCTCAATGCTAACAAAGATCATACGTAAGTGAGATCAGGCGGTCAGATATCTTGTTCTGATTATTCAGTCAAGTGCTAGCGACATGCGGTGCGGCCGGCTGGCCTTTTGGTGGCCCAACAGCAACTTAGTCAGAACCAAGACTGCGGTGCGGCAATGCAGGCACTAGTATACTATTACAACACAATGCTGCGAGAGAAGACGTCATACACACAGCAGCTTGCTTGGCCGAGGACTGCTTCCCATTGAGTAATAGGTTTCGAGACCCCTTAAAGAAGAGAATCCTGTTCGAGACTGATAATAGAAATTGATATCGACGTGCTTCTTTGTTGATTTCTGACCTTGTTATAAAAAGCCCTACCGATTTCAAGCAACACCGAGGAATTGAAACTAAACACATGTTTTTTAAGCTGTAATTTGAATGGGGCTTTCATGTTGCTTTTTTCAGCCAAATATCGGAATCTGAGTGAAGGAACCAGAATCTCAGCGATTAGCAAAAAATTTTAAGGCTTGCCAAGTACCTTTTCTTAGGGAATTAATTGAAGTACTTAGTATTCATTCGGCCTCGGTAGAACAGGTCGGGGAATTATTGTTGCGTTCTGTTACACCATTTCGGATGACAGCGTCCATTGTCTCGTAAACCAAGCGTCCGATTACTGAACATGAAAACCTAGCCTGCAACACTACAAGGGGGCGTGGTATTTTTTTCGGAGTCAACGAACCGGTGTAGCCCAAATGCTCTTTCCTGATTCTCTCGCGGCGATATAATATTTTAGTCTTGAGGTAAGAGCAACCGGTCAACCCCTTGAAACTGTTATCGTAAAAAGATTCCGAAAATATGGGGTACCGGCTCCCGTAGGCGAATATCGAATACTTACGGTCCCTCTCAAGTGTAATGTAACTGTTAATCCTAGTCAATGTATAAAGACCGACAACTGCCTTGCGTTACCGAAAATAGTACTGCGATTAAGGTTCTAGACCGAAGCCACCTTAATGGGTCGAATTCTGGTTTCAAGAATCCTAAATTTTAGTATCTACGAGGGCGAGAAATTGGTCCTAATTTCCAATGCCATAGTTGAACAAATAAAATCAAGAAACCACGAGTACGTTTCGCCGTTCTAATGTAAAATAGTGTCCATACTGTCCGATTCAGGACACTAATTCTGTGCAATCACATGTGCACAAGCTTTGTACTTACCTATCTTAAGAATTTTCAAAGTTTTCAAATTTGCCTCTCCGCACTTTGCATAATGGGGTATATTCAATAACAGGAAACTCAACTGCCTCTTTTGGTCCCGAACCTTTAAAGCATACCACCTTCAGAACACCACTAGGCATATTTTAACTCGCGTTATCGTATTTCCATCTCGCCGGTATGTTTACTGATCTAATTCTCAGGTTTCTACGGTGTAACCCGTAAGATAGCTGACCAGGCCTAGGCCGAAGAGTAGTGTTTAGGGATCACTTAGTAGCCTGTGGCTACCAGCTTGTGGTTACTAGCTTTTTGCCCATTACTCTTGCACATTAGGTATCCAGGAGCAGTATCTTTACTAAAGGAAAGAAAACTACCTTAGGAAATGTATATAAAGAGGTTCAAATCTCCTCTTAGTTCAACATTCTCTCATCACCATCTCAAAGCATTATCTCAGAATCAAGCACACTCAGCAGAAAACAGTAAGATCTTATCTCCTCATCTCTTTTATTAGATTAATCAAATCGCCCAACAACACAATGATCGAGTTCAAGTCTGCTGTCTCTCTCGTTACTGTTCTCAGCATCCTCAGCGGCGCGGTTGCTGCTCCTACTTCCAACGAAGTGGATTACGTTTCCCTCATTCAAACCGGCCCTGGTCTCCCAACCGTTCAAGAGCTGGGCCTCACCAACGCCGATTTGGCCAAGCCTATTCCAGGTACTAAACTACCCCTAATATTAATGATTCTTTAGTTTAGCTAATTGTGGAAACAGCCGATGTTCTTGTCGCACGAGATGCGCTTGAAAAGCGCTACCAACCACAGTGCTGGGGCGAACCTAAGTGCAATTTGAACGACGCTCGTGCCTGCTACAACTACTTAAACAGCCCCCAACTCAGTAATACTGCTTGCTCTGTTAACGGACGTGTTCAGATGTGCAAGATGGGAGGTTGCGCGTGGGACGCCAGAACTCTCAACAACGGATTCGCATCCTCTTCTTGGTGAGTATCAACATTCCCATATAATCAACACACTAGGTGGTAGATAAATCGTTCCTGGTAGCTAACGATATCATGATTTAGTGGTAACGCTGCTCTAGGTGGTGCCTGGGTTCTCAACAATTGCAATGGTGGTGGGCGTACCTCTGGGACTAACGCTGCTTTTGGAAACGGCAACCTGATTGTTGATATCATTGGAAGGTAAATAGCGACACTGAAAGCTTGACCTTACCGTCGATGACAGACAAATATTTGGACTGGTATTGTTTAAGCAAAAAAAACTATTGTCAGGCGAAAAAAAATTACTGCTAAACGGGGAAGATAATTCAAAAAAAGTACTTAAGTCATTCATGAATTCATTTTTTGTTTCACGCTGCTCGGCTATATCACTCTAAGTCTTTGAGCTTTTTCTAGGGGACCTAGCTAGGCACTTTGTCCTTGGAGATGTATATAGACTGCAAATAAATAAAAATTCTCGAGCTTTACCTGATCTAATGCTTCTCTAATTAGAGTTGTAGACAACATACTGAGAGTTATGGATACGAAAAATAACGAGGCATAATAGTACACTCCTCACCATCCACAATGCTACTCATTCGTATACGCGCATCGCTGACGTCAGTGCAGGATAACAATTACTATGCTCTCTTTGGTCTTAACTTCTCTTTGCTTTCTATTAACATAGCCTCTAGCTGATCTTGCTGAATCAGGCTTTAATGTCCATTTATTCTTAATATGCTCGACTGAAAGGAGGGCTCAGTCTGGTCTCGTAAAACCAGACCCTGATAGTTTGTGTTGGATGCGTAGTTTTCCTCCCTAACAAGAAAGGCCCCAAATGTGTTATTTTCTTGGAGGCTTCTAGACGTGTTTTTGATTAGATCAATCATAGTTTCTAATAAATAAACAGAAATGAGGCAGCCACCCAGCTTCCGAAGAAGAGGTCACGAGGGGAGCTCGACTGAGAAAGTTGGGTGGTATAAGAACAACGGTAGCAGTATGACGTCGGTCATTTAAGTGCTGCTCGTGGCAGCGTGCCTAGTATTCGGTTATTCAGTCGGGCTTTCACTGCTGCGATAGTGGCCGGCTAGTTCCTAACTTGTTAGATACCGGACCATATGACAATACTGAAACTGTTCCCGTACTTAAGATTATTGACTATACACCTGCATAAGCTCCTGGAAACTCATAACTAAGCCCCTTACACTTTATATAACAAAAGTGTAGGGGTTGGTTTGCGAGATCAGTATTGTGTTGAGTTGTTGTTGTATTTTCAGCAATACTTTTGGCCACAGTTATTCACTCACGTGACCAACGATTGTTCCACAGTCATACCCGCGACGAAGCTCTCATCGCAGAGTTTAAAGTTTTCTCATAGTACGCAATAATCAAAATATATATAATGGCCAGCTACTGCGGTGGTAGCAAGTACGACAATAGAAAATCATAAATTCTGGTTATTGTAAGTGCGCAAACTTTGCGTTGCTTGGATGGTAGTTATCTGAGTGGTGTCTATATGCGCAATTAAATTGCGCATTACATCATAATGAAGTTCAGGGATTACAACGATATATGAAAATTCGGCCGAAAAACAACTCGAAGACTATATGCAAAGGTACCTAGAAACGAGTCCAAATTCCTTCAAATTAGATTCGAGAAGACGAAAAGTCTTCGCGAGCTATGAAAACTCCAACCTTGTATTCATAAATCTTGCGTCCGGAGTGGGGCAAAACATTTTTAGCTGTGACGGCTGAGTACGTCGAGAATAAACGCCACAGAGAAAAGCATCGCTTTACTATTCTTAGATGCCACAATTTGGTCACATCTTGAATACCAGGGTTACTTTCATTGGTTGCTAGAAAACACCATACATCAAATACACCAGATAACGTCGGAAGGTATAATTCGTATTACGGTGCGAAAGTTTTCTGCTGCTGAAGCATCAACTTTTTGCCCCTGCTCCACACTTCCCGTGTTTTCTATTGCGGGTGCATGGCGCATGAAGATCACAATCAAGAAATGGGAACGCGCAAAGCTGGTTGGCTAAGCTACGTGTGCTGGATATGAAGAGTCAAGATCCCAGAACGAAATACATGATCCACCTTCAGATATACCTGCCCATGAATCAATTGGGTAATGCCTTGACTTGAAGTCCCCCCCCGTTTTTTGCTTTGCGCCGCAAGGTGTTGTCATGAGAGAGCGAAAACCAAAGTTCCCTGTTCCACCTCCATTCCTAGGATACCGGCACAGAATATAGACAGATGATTGGGAGTAAAAGTATTCCCCCGGAAATACAATCCGACACATAAATGAGAACCGTGCAGGCGACCGTGGCTGCCTGAGTATATGAAAAGGCGAAGTTACACCTTTCAAAGCTTGATTCCTTCTTCATTGTCTTAATTCGCTATCCCAATTGATTACATATCACTCGTTTAAGCTGAACGGGCTTGGTTGCAAAGGAGAAACTGCCCAACGCTTCTCATATACAGCCGTAGCTTAAAGAAAACGCGTGTTCAGAATCACCGTCAGTACGCTCGTTACATATCAACTAAGCTGTAGCTCTAGTACCACTATAATATAGTCCAATTACCAGAAATTTATAACTACGTCCAGAACCATGGTAGCGATTCCTTCACTAACCAGAGCCTGTCTGGCTATGACTTTCTTTGCTGGTTACGTCGCCGCATGGTACAAGACGATCACAGTCATTTCTACGGTAAGTACAAGCCATTTCAATTTCCGTGATATCAATACGCAATATGCCCAGAATCGTCTTCAAGAAATCAAACAAAGGAAATCCTAGCTAATGCCAATATTAGGCCTCTCTCACCCGTACCATCACGTCTACAACCTGCTATACCACTACTGTCTCCGGGAGTACGTTTCATCTACAGTCAAGATAAGAAATCTTAATATACTAACTTCAATCCGAAAAGCCCCTGTTACGATTACCCAAACCAGCGTCACAACTCAAGTCAATCTCTCTTATCGTACGGAAACCGTTACAGACACCAAGAACTACACAGATACCGTGACAATCAGCAAATGGACGACGGACTTCGAAATTGAAACCGATTATCTGACCGAAACTGTTGAAGGCCCTGCAAAGACCTTCACAGAAACTCTTCCTCGAGAGACTGACACAATCTACCGGTCCGTTTATGAAAATATTACCTGCACGCAAACAATTGAGATCCCGTAAGGCTTTTGATATTTACGGATTAAATCTGATAAGAGAAATCTCTAACCGTTGTTTCTCGCAGCACCACTATCTACGTCAAGAAATACAAAACCCTCACCGAAACAATCGTTTCAGCTTCCCCTACAACTTGCTATGAAACCCTAACGTAAGCTCACCTTCCTGCTTGTTTTCTGACAGGCCACATCGCGAAGATGCACATCTCCGTCTTGTCCCCAACCCCTCTACTATGTTGTGGGCAACAACAGGCAAGCTGGTTACAAGACTGGCTTAATTCTGAGTTTCACGTGCGCGTGACTCCAAGGACCACGCGGTTAAATAATAGGATACTACACACATCAGGAACTAAAAAACACCATCTGAGGAGGACTTTTTTGCTAGAAATGCCCAGCAATGAATTGTGCAGGGCAAAATTTGACTAATCTATATATCTCCTAAATCTTTAGCTACCTTACAACTGATTACGATCATATTGTGAAAACTTACGTCACAACAGTCGCGATACCGTGAGCAAATTCCCCCCAGAAATAATACCTGCGCAACTTAGGGAGCTAAATGAAGACCGAATACCTAAAAACCAAAGAACAACCATCTATCAACACAAGTATGAAACAGTCACCGAGAAAGGTTCGGCCTATCCGGCTCCTACTACTATTTACAAACCTGAATATAAGACTGTAAGTAATCTACAGATGCGTCCTCCGATTCGTGACTGGATCGAGAATTTCATAGATAACGAACCGCTGACCTTTATCTAGATCAGCCTTCCTGGAAATACCTACTACGTTACGAAAGTGAAAGGCGAGACAAAATACATCCACAAAACGGGTAAGCATTAAATTCAAGAACCTTGGATTATGGTTTAGACTAACTTGAAGACAGAATACATTACCATAAGTGAGATCGAGAAATACACGTTCACCAAAAACCAACAATACACCGCTACTATCACAGATACCGAGAAGTTCTATTATACTAATACCGTTACCGATACCGATACCGTTACATACAAGACCGCTTACCCAGTCTGCACTGGTACGTAATACCCTTTAGCGACTAACATTAAGACTTTTTCGTTAATAAAGTCCTCGTTTTTAGGTATCGTAACTTTATATACTACCACCCTCATCACTTTGCCCATATTTGTTCCTACAGCCACCTCATATTTGTACGATATTGTTTACGAAAGTTACCATGTCGATACTGCTGGAATCACTGCAAGCTACACCAGCACTCTCAATTATGTCTCAATCACACGAACAACTCGTCCACCACAAACGACAGATTACGAACCAGGCTTCAAGACTAAGCAACCGGTTCCACCAACTCCTTGTGACACTGTCACCATTATAAAAACCCTCGTTTACGAGCCTGAAGTCGCGACTCAGGTACAAGTACGTAGTGTTATCAGTACTCTCGTCCAGGATCGAGCTGAAACTCAGTATGTACCGATTACTGTCACTCTACCGAGGCCAACTACTATCTTGCCACAACCAACTACGATTCTCCCGATACCGACTACTATCTTACCCCAACCAACGGTAATTTTACCAGTGCCCACTACTATTTTGCCACGGCCAACTACCATCCTACCCGTGCCAACCACAAGTATTCCACCAGTTGTGACCTCTACTTCTCCTCCACCACCCCCTCCACTACCAACTACCACGCTCACCTCGACATATAGGCCTTTGCCATCACCCCAAAGTTCAATTGAAACATCTATTTATACCTCGCCTCCTATCGCGACTGGGGCGGCGAACAAGCTCTCTGGGGCTAACGTCGTCATTGCCGGCCTCGCGGCCGCTTTTGTGGCTGTAGTGTGAACCTCTTTAGAATCACCAAGGCTCCTCTAGATTCTCTTTTTGTATAACGCACATAGTAGGGCTTCCAAGTCCGCATAGCAAAAATGGTTACGACTGTCACGAGGAATGTTTGTTTATTCCCTTTTGTATTCATTTATTTTCAAGGTATGCACACGCACAAATAATGAGGATGGCTTTAGGGAGTCAGTAACTAGGGACCCCAGTTTGTTGAAGATCGATGGAATGTGGCTTGCGAATATTGGGGTATTACCAAGGCTCTGTGGTACTAGAGCGAGATGAGCGACGAGCGAAACGTATACGAAGCCCACATCTAGTGTGGAGCGTTCAACAACGAGACGTTACGAAGCCCGTTTGTTTATTTACTCGAGACAATTTGGGTAGCGCTCAACACAATACCACAGAGTCTCGACGAATCTCATTAATGTACATATTGCTGTGCTAAGAAAACGCGTGATAACGTATAATTGCCTTTCGCAGATTTTCGGTTTCTGAATGCATACAGATTACTGACAATTAATCAGACCGTTCGACATTTCAACTCTGTTCCTAAATTTGGGTTCAATCTAACTTGTATGCCAGTGTTGCGGTGATATTTTGAGGGACACAGTCGAATATCACAGCTGTGGAGCAAAACATCCCTCTAAAAAGGCGACCCAATTGAAGAAGCCCAGCGTGCAATAATAGTCGATCTATTAAGATGTAACTTTAGAATGATTGGATATTTCTGCGTTTCCGTCAAGTACTTCTGTGTTATGACGAGACCCCATTTTCGAATTTCCTGTTTTCGAAAACTTCTAAAGTGGTTTGGCAGGGATGGTGAAGGGGCAGCGTATTATGAAACAAAAAGCTTTAAAAGCATATTGCCCCTCAAGACGGCCCCATGGATCCACGTCAGTCACTCGTGTGAAAACCGGGTCATCGACGAAATCCGATAGCTTTATTTTTAACCCAAAAACGGTGAGATCATGCTGCCGTGTGTACATATAGGCAACAAACCGCTAACCGCACACAGGTGCATATCAAATTACAGGCACAACATATTGATAGTGTCGCCCAAAGAAGCTTGAGCACAAAAACCACTACGGAAATCTGTCAACACCCAGCTTCGAAAATGCAACCTTTTAAAGCTTTTCCATATTTGCTCTACGATTGAAGGGAACTCCTACTCCAAGGGATTCTGCAGCACGACAATTCCTAGTAATCAAAGTTTTGCGAGCCTGGAACCATCTACTAAGGAGCGAGGTATTATCGAGTTATCACAGACCCCCTCTACTCGAGCCCATGAAACTCTCTAGGCAGGCACGAAACGGGCCGTTAGATCTTCTTACAATATCCGCCGCTTGGAGCAGATGGCTACTCCAGGCGTACTCTTACAGCACTCCCCCGCTGTATCTACCACCAGCGATTGGATCACAAGCATGGTACGGTCCAGATGGAATGTGGTCCGCCGTAACGCTCCGTGTCGGAAACCCACCACAGCAGGTGCATGTAATACCAACCACCAATACCAACGATCTTTGGACAGTGAGTCCCGTTGGCTGTGAGTCAGCAATATGGAGCGATTCAAACCTGACCCGACCCCAATCATGTACTAACGTTCGCGGTGGAGAATTCAACACTTCGAGATCTTCAACGTGGTGGAATGAAGCGGTCGCACTTGGATTCAGCGAACAAAGATTTTTTGACATGGGGCTCAACGTAACGGTAAATTACGGGACCGATAGTGTCAGAATCGGCAACGGCGATAGCCTAATTCTTGACGACCATTTAATTGGGACCTATGCAAGCCCTACACAATTTATGACGGGACTCGTTGGTCTCTCGGTAGCCAATATAACATTTGACCAGCAATCAAATTTCAAGGCTCTCACTACAACTTTATACGACCAGAAGAAAATCCCGAGCCAAAGTTGGGGATACACCGCGGGAGCTTATTACAGGGAGAAAAAGATCCCGTGCAGTGTAGTGCTCGGTGGTTATGACCTAGACCGCTTTGTCTTGCATGATAGAGTCTTCACATTATCGCCAGATCTATACGCGATCGCTGGTTTGCTCGCGATCAATTCAAGCTCAGCTACGTCCAGCGACCAAGTTTTACTGTCTGACCCAATCCAAGTATATATTGACAGCACGACACCCTATTATTACTTTCCCGAATCCGTTTGTAATAGATTTGCGGATGTTTTCGATCTGTTTTATGACTCAGATTTAGAGTTGTACTTTTACAACTCCGATACTACTTATCAAGCAGCCAAAAAAGCAGACTATTTGCTCTCTTTCACGCTCATGAATAACACTGACGGGTCCGGTGAGGCTGTGGTACTATATCTCCCATTCGCATCATTCGATCTATCACACACCTTCTACAACGGCTCTTCCGGCGATGAAACTTCTCGTCCGTACTTCCCTATAAAACGGGGATTGAGTGACGACACATACACCCTTGGCCGAGCTTTTCTCCAGGAAACGTACCTTGTTGTTGATTATTACCGCGTTACGTTTAGCATTCACCAAGCATGGTTTAACGGAAACACTGGTGCTTATCAAAACGTGGTTACAATTACGGATCCTGCAACTGACAATACGACCACGATCACGACAGGTGGGACGCCTGCTGCAACATCATTGGGGCCTGGGCAGTCAGGTAGTATCCCCCAGCTTCCAAGGAGTGAGAGTGGTGTTCCGAATACTCCAAGCGGCGGTGGGAGGTCCAAAAAGGGCGGTATTATCGGCGGTGTGGTGGCAGGTGCGGTTATCCTCTTTCTACTATTGGGATTAACAATATACCTCTGCATGCGTCGTCGGAAACATCGAAAAGCTCAGAAAATCGCGCAAGAACAAAGCTTTTTCCCCGCCGGTGCTGATGTCAACGACGGCGTGACATCACCGTCAGACCAGAAACCAGCTGAATTAGCAGGGAAATTAAGTCCCAGGCATGAACTACCGGGAGAAGCTATCATACAACCGCACGAATTGGAAGCTGAAGTGCCAGCATTTGCAGTTTCATCAAAAGCAATAGCGGAGCTTGGTGATACATCTACGTGACCGAGAATAATTGGGGGTTTTAGTGGTGATGACGGTTCATCATCTTATGGCAAGGAATCAGAACTTTCACCATCCAATGTCGGAGGTGATAATCTTTCCGATAACAATACAACAGTAGCAAGTCTTGTACCATCGCCAGAGCCCCTCAAAGCAAATAACGAGCACGGCCGAGATTACAATGGGGAAAGGAGAAGTTCTGAAAGTGATATCTCGAATAGACAGTATTCGGGTTCCGACAGTGGATCGTACGCTCCTACCCCAATGACTCCAAGAATCCATGCATGGCAACCAGCAACTGTAAGCCATGCGTCTGGTGGAGAGTTGAGGTCTCAAGTAATCGTGGAGGAGAGAGAACGGCCAAGGTCAAGGCCTTAAGGCAGCCCAGGATTCGAATAATGGTACAGGTTGCATTTACGACTGTGATCGGGATTTCGAGCGTATACGAGCGGGCCGTCAATTCTGACATTCGGCTATTGGTGTAATAATTTAGAGCAGATGCGCGGATAAGAAGCCTTTCGAATGTAAACGTATCTTGATAACTATTCGAAGATGAGTTTCAAGAAACTTTGCAATTCACCCAGATGTTGAATTTGGGATACGCCTCCTCCCTAAATAGATAGCTCATGGATTGCGAGTGATGAATCAGACTAGAAAAACCGTGATTGTGGCTCGAGACAGACGGACCACATACGAGGTCATGACGTCATAAGCGAGTAGTTGCTATGTGTTGGGGCTTGTCCAGATCTGGTCTCGAAGCCACACAAAAACACTCCAGATCCAAGGGGTTGGAAACCCATTGCTAGTGGCCAGTCTCGAGTTCAGCGATATTCGCGACCGATATCAATAGATCATTTATAACTCAAAATTACTAGAAGCGCTTCTAAAGTTTTCTCAGCGTAATTCTAAGCGCGATACTGAGAACTGGCATCGAACGAACGACTTGCATTGAAAAGAGCAAAATTATCTTGGGCAAAGGACGATGGCAAACATTATACTTAGACCAGCATCTGATGCCCTGATAATATGAAAGGAGTCTGCATTCTCTGCTTAATTTGTCTCCTTTACAGGATGCCATTCCAATTTACACGCCAACTAGTGCTGACATCAATCTGTCCTACCATAGAATCGAGTGTTGTCGAAGATACCAAGTACGTGCCTGCTCTAACGAGCGGCTGACCGATCGATACCCCAAAATAGGTGCTAGCTTGCGGCACGATCGCAGCCTTGAGCTGCTGGTACCGTGCCAGCCGCTCGCAGGCATGAAACGAGGCTCAAGCATCAACAAGGGAAGAGCCCCGCCCTGCATATGCAGTCAGCATGCAAAATTGCGGGATCCTTGACTCATCTGCGCAGAATTGTTTCCGCTTCTGCTGCTTACCCCAGCATCGTACATGTCAATAATACCAAAGTTCGCACCTCCCGTCTGAAGGATATATATCCGAACGCCCGAACATCACGCCTTCTTTCGTATTTGCCTCTACCTACAACATCAATAAAAACAGCAGCAGCAGCAGTACTACCACCACCACCACACCACCACCACATTCGTGAAACAGACCGGCAGCATGGCGTCGGCGTTGGCATCGGCGCCAAAGAAAACTTATGAAATCGTCCAACAAGGCATCCGAGAGCTTCACAGCCCAGCAAATCCTGATATTGAGTATAAATCCGCGGCCTTTGCTTTCCATCATGATATTGATCAATTCGCTTTATGTATATGCTGACTTATGGACCAGTATCGTAGCGATTCCCGGGCTCGGCGCCCCTCCGCTCGAGAGCTGGAAATCCGGAGACCCGAAAAACGAGTTCAACTGGCTTACCGACCGCGATGGCCTGTCCAAAGAATTTCCGAGGGCGCGCGTTCTCCTATACATGTATCAATCCGCTTGGGCTGGCCCCTTGAAGGTGCGACAGTTCATGACAAATCTAGCCACTACATTACTATATGCGTTAAAAGATAAAAGAAAAGTATTCAACCTTCGCTCTTGGCTTAACCTATTATCGACCACGGCTAACCCTACTAGGATACTCCTCGACGCCCGATTGTATTTGTAGGCCATAGCATGGGCGGCATAATTATCGCCAAAGTAAGTTTCGTGTAGTACCAATTTGAGCACAACCCCTGGGGTACTAACTCGTAAGGAAGGCTGTCAGCATTGCAGAGTCGCGCAAAGATATCTTCGGCAAAATGTTCGAAGCGATCACAGGGTGTATCTTCTTTGGAACGCCTTTTGATGGGGCCCATGCTGCAGCCGCCGCTTCCATGTTTGCGCAAGCAAGCGAATTTTTCAATCTGGACCAAGCCACACATTCAAAACTCCTCGATCTAATGAAACCGGGAGATGAAGGGCTGCGTGACATTAAAAACGAGTTTATGCGCCTGTCGACAAAAATGAGCCCAAAGATCGAATTATTTTGCTTTTACGAAGAAAAGCCTACAGATTGGAGCAAACAAGCGGGTCTCCCTTTCAAAGTTCCGATTCCGAAAGTAAGCTGTGGTCTGATCATCAAATTACGTATATTCGCTAACACCTTGTAGAAATTCGAAGATTTTGTGACTAGAGAATCGGCTACTCTTACCGGCATCGATAGCATAGGATTGGCGCGGACGCACCGTGAGCTCGTCAAGTTTGACAGTTTCAAAGACACTGTATATCAGATTGTTCGAGGCCCTCTCAAGACTGTTATCAACAGTGCACCTCTCATCGCCAAGAATAGATTCAATTCCACGCGCGGTATTGACAGAGAAGTTGTCAAAAATGTTCTCAGCGCATTGGAGGGTGTCCAGACTGAAAAGAAGCGCAAGCGCCTGGCTCAAGGCGTAATATCCTCGTCCTGGATCTTGCAGGAAGAGGAGTACAAGCAATGGGTTGATAGAGGAAATCGACCCATTGACGGCCTTTGGATTCTTGGCCCGGAGGGTAAAGGAAAACTTGGTGCCTCACTTGCTGCCATTGACCACGTGGAAGAAGTGATTCGGCGAGAAGAAGCCCAAAACTCGGGCCAGGCCGCCAATCTTCTTGCCTATTTTCTCTGCGATCCCACTGCTGAAGGCTCGAGCCCAGAGGAACTCCTCAAGTCCCTCCTAAGGCAACTTGTTAATCAACAGGAAGTTCTCGCTGCCTACGCGAAGCAGTTCGTAAATACGCAGAAAGACTCCACATCCCGTGGAAAGACCCAAGCAGGTCTCACGGTCGAGAATCTCTGGCAAAGCTTGCAGGATATGCTGACAGACGACCTTATCGGTACTGTGTATTTTGTCATCAATAACCTTCACTCGATGGATGAGGAAGCAGATTCAACAAAGAAACTGATGGACTTCATCAATTCTGAGATTAAGGGTGAAGTGGGGTCTCCGAGAGCTCGAGTCCGCTGGCTGCTTACTAGCCAAAAGAGGCATAGCATTAAGCAAGCTCTTAGTATTCCAGAGATGCGTGTTATTGACCTGGATGATGACAAATATGGTGACCAAGTGCAACAAGAGTTAAAGCTGCATGCCCAGAAGAAGATTGCTACTTTGGGGGTGGAAAAAGGCTATAACAAAGCCCTTACCTATTTTGCTGGGAGTCTGATCGGCAAACGAGCTCAGAATACGCAATGGATTGATATCACAATCATTCAATTAGCCGAGCTGCCAACGGATGCCCGAGATTTGAAAGTACGCTCTCTTTTGGAGCGAATACCACAGGATCTTAGGTCACTTCTCGATCGTGCCTGGCTATCGGTAAGATACAGAATTCCTCCCTTGAATGTGAATTTTGCTCACCAAAACAACAGGTCCTTGACTCTAAAGACGACCAAGTGGAAGAGATTAAGGAAATGCTGCGTACACTTATTATTACATACGAGGAACCGACAGAGGATGACCTTGCCGTTCTAACTGGACTGTCTCATGACGCTGAGTCAAGAGCGCATCTCTGTGAGCTAGTAGAAAAATGTCGTCCCTTGCTCACCTTCCGCAAATCTGGAAAGACTAGCGATAGGATAGCCTTCATGAACTCCGTCGTCAAGGCTCATCTGCTCGAGAACGCCGAAAGGCTATTAGGGTTGTCCGCAGAAGAGATCCGCTGGCAACACGGTATCCTTGCCTTACGAAACTTTTCTCATCTAATGGAGAAGTTCAGCCCTCCAGAAGTCGAAGAGGAAGACGCAGATGATGAATCGGTAGCAGAGGAGGGAACAAACCAGTTAGATGGTGAAAATCCTGGGGAGGAGCAAACTGACGAAAACACCCATGTTGAAAACACCTTCGCAGAGCCTCCGGCCCAAACCGAAGATCACGACGTTCCTGTGATGGCCCCCGAAGAAAACGAGGACCCTCAGTTCGAGTACTCGGAAGATGAAGATGACGAGGATGCAGAGATGGAACATACGGAGAATCACCTACCGACAGCGCAACTTGAAGTATCAAACTACGCAGTAAAGCACTGGCTCCACCATGCCAGCAAAGCCACGGCAGATATTGCAGAAACCCTGAGCAAAGAAGAAGACTTTTGGAAGCCGGACTCGGTTGTGCGCGATAAGTGGTTGAAACTTTACCACGAGTTGACGAACGCCTTTGATGGTGTATCTATCGAAAAGCTTCCTGGACTCCATGTCGCAGCATCTATTGGATTTGCCCAGCTTGTGACGGCCCTGATAAAAAGTGGGTACGAGAAAGACATACATACCAGGGATAGTTGGCTCAACACACCGGTAAGTTCAGCATAAATCGGTGGGTCACCAGTTACTAACTTTGCTAGCTACATCTTGCCGCTTATCTCGGGCGTCCGAATATCAGTGAGATACTACTGAATCACGGTGCCAAGGTCGACGATGGCCAAGAGGAGGGTGATCAAACTCCGTTAGCGATGGCTGCCTATAAGGGTCACTGTCGAGTGATGATTAAGCTTCTCAATCGAGGTGCAAATCCAAACGCATTAGCAGAAGGCCGGCCTGTTATCAACGAAGCTATTGTTTCAGGAAATCTGGAGGCCGTTAGACTTCTGGTAGAGCACGGGGCGCTTCTCACACACGATGACGATGACGATGACAACCCCCCACCCTTGGCACTGTCCGCACTTCTATCGGATTTGACCATGTTTACATACCTTCTAGAGGCATGCGCCGAGAAGATTCCCCATCAAGAGTACAATAAAGCATTCATATACTCCGCTAGTGCGGGGAGATTGGAAGTTACTAAAAGGCTCCTTCACTTCAAACACGACTCTGAAACTTTTCAATTGGCTTTGGAGGCAGCAACTAGTGAAGAAAATTGGGAGATTTTGCTTCTCATTTTGGAGAGCTGCGAAGGGCTCAACTGCGATGGGGAGTTCAAGCATATCGCGAGGGGCAGCGAGCAACAGGATAGAATACTGTCCGCTATCTGGAAGCACACTAAAGGAAAGATTTCGCAAGAGACACTTGACGAATCCCTCTACGAAGCCGTTGACAAGGAAAAGGAGTCTACGGTCAAGATTCTTCTCGATGAATTTGGGGCTAGTGCAAACGCTACAGGAATCGAGTAAGTGCAAATTCCTACAACTATCGGAATGGCTGTGACTAACATTCTGATAAGATACGGAAACGCACTCACTGCTGCTGCTTATGACGGAACTGTCGACATTGTCAGAATGCTTCTCGAGCACGGGGCGGATGTCAACTCTTCCGATGGTTGGGCCTTGCAAGTAGCAGCGTCTCAGGGCCATCTCGATGTCGTTGAGCTCCTTCTTGAACACGGAGCCAACGTGAATGCCTGCATTGACACAGAGAAGTTCCCGCTAGGAACCGCACTTCAGGGTGCCTGCGAAGCTAGCCAGGTTGAGATTGTCGATATTCTTCTCAAGAAAGGCGCGGACCCGAACTTAGGGGCCGGTCCGGAGACGTGCCCTATCATTGCTGCTTGTCGCAAAGGTGAAGCGGAGATTCTCGAACTGCTCATCAACTCTGGGGCAACCATTGATCGTTTCGGTGGTCCCGATATGTCATCACCACTGATTAATGCGGCAGGGACATTATACAAAGACTCGGTGGAGCGGCTCCTCAACGCGGGAGCGGATATAAACCTGGCGGACAATGATGGCGATACAGCTCTTATCGTTGCCGCCAACGTCTCAGATGCGGACCTTATCAGCTTTTTACTAGAGAAAGGGGCAGATATCACTCATGTTAGTAAGAGGAATGTAAATGCCCTCCAGGTCGCACTGAAATCCGGTGACACAGAGTGTGTCGCTTTGCTCGTGGAGGCTGTCACGCGTGTCCTCACTGCGCTCAACTCAGCCATGGCAGAGGAAAACCATGAGGTCAAGCGAGTGGTTCATAGCGTTGATTTCACAAATTTGGTGCCAGATGAGGAAGCGGTCACGGGAGAGGACGGTGAACCCAACGGAGATTCCAAGGGTGAGCCCAGCGGTGAGCCCAGCGGTGAGCAGTTGGCAGTAACTGAGGGTCAAGACGAGGTCGTCCAGGATCCCAGGCCAATCGAGGAGGTCAACTCGGAGGAGGAGATGCCGGTCTTCAATGGAAACCAGAATGCGATGGAGATGTTCATCATGAACGGGAACCACAACATGACGGAAGAGGTCGCTGCGGATGGGAAACAGAATGCGATGGAGACATTCTTCGTGAATGGAAACCAGAATACAATGGGGATGGTCGTCATGGATGCAAATAGGAATGCGGCGGAGATGAGAGATGCGATTGTAGCATCTTCAGCAGAGCCTGCAGGCTGGACAATGGAGCAACCAGCCGCTCTAGACGACAGCAGTCAGGGTCAGTTCGGCCCGGAAAATATGGTTGGAAGGGAACCGATCTGGCCAGAGTCCACGCCACAGGAAACAGTCTCACAGACTGACGAGGTCGTTCCCTCCCCGATCAGAAGAAATCCAGCGTTCCCGGGCTATCAAGACTACCAGGACTTCAGGAAGAACCAGGCCACCGAGTCCCCCCTGCGCATGGCGAGCCAGACCCCGCCGGCAACCGAAGTTACCTTTTCGCCTTCACCTCAGCAAACTGCGACTCCCGTTGCCCAACCCGCGCCCGCGGCTTCGGCTTACCCCCCGCCGGCGCTCCTGGCCACCGCTCAAGACGTCCCGACGACTCAGTCGTCCCCGTACGCTGAGACATCTCCAGAACCTCAGGCCACAACGGCGTATTCTCAGCCTTCGCCACCTGTCCAGGCAGTCACTCTGGCCGACCAACTGCAGGCGTACCACGGCTACCAAACCGTTCAACCAGTACCAAGCCAGGACAATCCATCTTATCAAAACTATCAAAATTACCAGACTTACCAGAGCTACCAACGGCCGTCGCGTAAACCTCTCAGCAGCAGCAGCGCCTCCACGCCCACCACCACTGAAGCCCCGCCTCTGCAAGATCTCTACCCAAACAACAACGGTTACTCGCAATACCAAAATTATCAGAACTATCAGGGCCACCAAGGTTACCAGAACCAACCAAGCTATCAGCCATCTTCGCCCAGCCAGGGGTACCAAAGTTCTTCCACGGTGCCATCGTATCAGACACCACAGTCTAGTCAGGGCTTTAGCACCCCTTCACCCAGCCAAGACTATCAAACTCATCGTTTGCCTCAAAGCTATCAAAGCCCTCCTGCAAGTCAAGACTTCCAAACTCCCCAGCCCGCTTTAAACTACCAACCACCAGCCGACCAACAACAAAATCCGACCCCAAAATCCAGCATCGTCAACCGTATCTCTGGTTACTTTCAGAACAACGAACAATTGGGAAACCAGAATGGAAAGTACAAGTACAATAGTGGGTGGTCTTAGGCGCTTGACTGCCTATATACTTGAACCTTCCGTCCAAATATGTATATATAATACTGTTGACAGAGTCATGAGCTCAGCGACCACCCATGTGAATATCACCGTATTAATGATAATAAATAACGCCTTTACGCGCTATCCATGAGCCTCTCCCCTATTTCTAACACATTCGATCAAACACGTACGTCCTTTGTGAAAGATTTGTTCATTTTATCTACGGTGAAGACTTGTCACTTCCATGTACATGTATTGCCAATATACAGAAAACACCCAGTTGGTGGAGCAATAAAAACGTACTACCGTCGGTTGCTTTCGGCGTCTCTACTCTCCCAGTCGGGTAAAAGACCCATCTCCCGGAACCTTCTCTTCTCGTACGTCTTCGTTACTAACCAATTATACACGATTATAAACAGCACGAGTCCGATTATCGCCACTCCAATGATAAGAGGAGCAAGAATCGCAAGAATCGAGATGCCATAGCTGACATCTTGGAACGGAACATTCGACTGTAGCCTCTCGGTGGCGAGGCCAACTTGCATCGCCGTCAAAACTATGACGACATAACCGAGTATCGCAGCGAGCAGGTGGAAGTTGTCCCGAAGGAGGTCCTCGTAAGAGACATGGGAAGCAACTTTTGAGTAACCTCGCCACAGCAGCCCTTTTTTCCACCGGTATACCGAGTTTAAACGGCTGAGACGTAGTTCGCCGTACCAAAACCGAGGGTTGACGGAGGAATACTGGAAGTCCTGCAAAAATCGGCGCGTGAATTCCTTCCATTGATCCCAAGTTATTGTGGCAGGTAGAAGACCCGATTCCCTAGCAATCCGAAAGTCGCTCTCGTAAGAGATAAGAGCGGTGTACGTAAAGAGAAACCCTCGAGCGTTCCTTGTCAGCTCTTCCCGAGTTTGTCTTTGCTCGTTTTCCAGGCCTTCGGGACATATAAGGTGAGTGGCCCAAAAGTTTGCATCTAAGAGGTATGATGGTATCGGCTTGACGAAGATGCGCATTCCGGACCAAACCAAGTGAAGATCCATGGTTTCCGTTATGACGATGCTTCGCGAGAGCATCACCTGATAGTGCAACGAGCGGGGCGGCATCGGGCGACCCACGAGCCAAAGGTGGTCCTGGATGTCATCTAAACGCTTCACGAGCAGTTCTCGCTGTAGAAATTCCAAGTCATCATAGCTGGGTATCGAAATGTGGTCCCGTTTTGTGCGATACGTTGCTGGGAGGTGTGCTCCCAGCCTTTCTGATTGCGGGATATCCAGACTATCTTGACTGAGATCCCTGATGCCGATATAGAGGGGGACCTTTGGTTCAGTATCGCTTCTACGTCTCATACCGGCTCCCAGACTGTCGGTTTCGGGGAGCAGAGAAGTTTGCAAACGCGACATTATTGGCTAATCGCAGCCTGGCTAGAGGAATCTGGATTTTTTATTTTATAAAAAAAGGGTTGGTACGTATGCCTTGTAGCGCAATTGCAAGCTCAATTAGCATCCAGTCTCGTAACCAAACCATACAAACAAAGAATAGCATCCAAACACCGAACCCTTTTATTCTAGTTGTGTGGATGGAGAGTATTTTTTCCTTTCTCAACAGTGGATGCTGAAGTAGCTATATCTCAGATTAGCGGCTGAAAATAGAGTCAGACGGAACGCCCAGCGGAGGCTGCGACCCGCCTTTCTCCAAACAGGATCCGATTCAGCGGGGGCCGTGCTCAGCCTGCACAGCACATGCCGACCGAAAATAGCGTTGCGCTCCTCATGAAGTCTCGTGCACCGCCAGAGATCACTTTGGTGGCCCTGTGCAAATGCTTCTGCACACTGTCAACTGTGTGTATGTACACGCTTACATACATATACTTTCCAGGGATATTTTTCATCCTACAAACGCAAAATCACAAAAATTCTGCCAGAAACTCACTGAGCCACATGATGTTCAATGCATCTTCCTTGGACCCCTGACGGCAGACCGCTTCTGGGTTACACCCGGCGACTCCTGCTAAAAAAATTAAAAATTAAAAAAAGAGGTCCAGTGACTGCGGAATTCTTACTTTGATCGGAAGGTGCCCGGCAAGATTGACAAATCTAGCGAGACCCGCCATCTCACGAGCCTTCCAACTTTTCCGGCAACAAGGAACACCAGATTTATTGTGCGTGGAAGTCGCTCAGCGAACCACCGAGAGGCCTTGGTGCCCGATTTCCTGGTGGTGGCCATGTGCGTAGTTTGATTGGCTCGCGACCCGAATCGCTAAATTTTATATCGGGCCAACCCTTCAACAGATATCGTTCGGAAGCAGCCTCTGCTGCAAAACATGCAATAGAACAAGGATCACACTTCCACCAATACGAACAGTTCGCTGCCAATGATTCCATCACCGGGGCTTCCGTCCCTCGCTCAGAACAAACCATCTCGTCCAGGAAGGAGACATCTAATGTCGCTGGATCCATCAAAGCCATGTGTTCCAGTCACCCTCACGCCATCAACGCAGGGGACCGGCAAAGCCAAAGACCGACGCCTTAAAGGTTGTAACCTAGCACCCTAGACGCGCTGAAGGGCTATAGTTACTGGTGTTTCTCTCTCCTGAGCTTCAGCGCTGGACCTATATAATCCAGACATTCGCCCTCCGAGATGGATCAACTGCTCAACACCATCCTTGTTGCAAATCACTTCGTCGTTCCGACCTTTATAGCCAAAGTCCCGCATCAAGGCCATATATCAATATGAGTTTTTCAGTTTCATTCATTTTGTCGATATCACTGCTCCTAGCAAACTTCTATGTTCCACTCGAAGCAGCCGCTATCAAGCGAAGGGCTCCTCCCGGCGTCCCCCAATATGTCCTCGATTATGCGCCTCTCATATACCTTCACTCTGATGATCCATACCGACCATCCGATATAAGCTCCATGCTAGCGAACACTGTGCCAGAGGTAAACTTCCAACCTGTTCCAGGCGCCCCGGCACCCCTAAATTTGGACAACCTCGATCAACTCAATAATTTTGGTGGCGACTCGGTCTATCTAACGGCAGTCAAGGATGTGGCCACTGACACGGAGCAGGCGTGGCTCAAGGGAGTTGCCCCAGACCAAAATGGACTCACAAATGGTGCTGTATCGGCTGCCATAATTGTCAACGAGAAAGATGCAGTTACTACCGACGTGTTCTACTTTTACTTTTACAAGTATGACGGTCTGCTCCCTACTCAATAGAGATTTTCTGGCGACTAATAATTTATGGTACAGTTTCAATGCTGGCCCTCCAATCAACATTTTCGGTCTTAAACTTGTTTTCGGAAATCATGTTGGGGACTGGGAGCATATCATGGTCCGGTTTAAAAACGGGAAACCTTCAGAACTATGGTTTTCTCAACATGCAGGTGGTCAAGCCTTTACCTACGACGCAACCCGCAAAATTGGTAATAGGGTGAGTAGCATATTCCTTAGAGTTTCGAGGCGCTGGGCTGACAAGTTCTTCAGCCTATTGGATATAGTGCGAAGGGATCCCACGCCAACTACGCCATTAATGGCAAGCACGATCACACGATCCCCAACTTCAATCTACCAGGTTCCTTCTTTCTTACAGATGATACCAATGCTGGCAATCTTTGGGACCCAGTTCTCTCCGCTTATTTCTACAAATTCGACGCGGGATCAAACTCCGTAGCCCCGTACGATCCAGCCACTCCCGTCAATTGGCTCTATTATAAGGGCAAATGGGGAGACCAACAGTATCCCGACAAGCACGCGAACCAAGTAGTGGTATTCGGGCAAGCAAAATTCGGCGGCGGGCCAACAGGACCCCTGTCTAAAGAGCTCCAGCGTAATACAGTTTGCCCGAGTAGCGTGAAAACATGTTTAGTATTGCCCTTTCTTGCTGCTAAGCTCTGAAAAGCTGAATACGGCCATTTTCAATATTCTAATTGCGTAGAAAGCTTTACCGCGGGCGCAGGGTAGCCCAGCCACAAGGCACGCAGGAGATACTTTTCAAGCCTTTTCTATTCGTGTAACTTTATTTTCCTTGTTATCAGCCCAAGATACCCATATTTGTGAATATAGAAACTAGTAATTCGTCCAGTCTCATAATGTTCGGCTCGCCTGCGAATTTGCGAAGGGGGTCTGACAACGAGAGTATACCTCGTCGAGTTCTATGAGCCTTCTGTCCCTATCATACCTTACTCTGAATGCTTGTTAACTATATTCGGATTTGAGGTCCGTTTTGGTGATTGTATTCCAGGAAACTCACCTTCTCAATATATAAAATTCCGCAACATTTACAACACATCTAAGCCACAATTGTTCAACGACGAGCCAGTCTCCGTCTGTGTGTGTAAAATACAAATATCGCTACCACTCAACACAGAGCTCAAGCTCAAGGGCCACCATAACCATAAAACATAACCTCGCAAATGGGGGCCTCTAGAGCTTTGACTCCACTCTTCCTCAATATTCTCACTGATTACAGATTTCGATTTGTAGAAACTTAATTTTTGATGTTTTCGGTATCATCAAATTTGTGACAACGGGCGCATATACAAATACCATATTTGTATCATCTTGTGAGCACGCTACAATCCAGTTCTGAATGTTGGGAACTATTCTGTTACTCCGCGTTCCCTACCATGAAGTCTATCCTAACCTAAAGGCTGCTCAACGCGTTTGCTTGATCTAGATATTAACAGCTCTACCTCCTATATAATAGCAAGAAACCCAAATCAATTGGTAATCCGCATCATGTATAAACTCTGTGCAGTACTCTCTATCAAGGTTCAGGCAAGCGAAATGGTTTTGTGTAGCTGCCAGCTAAACTTCAAGTCTTAAAACTTAGCTGTTCTGCTTGCGGAAGTCGTGCGGATGCCCAAAAGCTTATCCAAACCTTAGCTCAAATGCATAAGTACCAGTTTCAAGAACAACTGATATCCTAATATGCCCTCGTCTATGGATGAATATTTCAATAAAATGGGAACAATTTGAAAACCACAATATTAATGATAAATGCCAAACTCGAGATGCTCATCACAACTTACACATTTACCCACGAGCCGAACGGAAACACCACTTCTCACCATATATTAGTACACTGGGCCCATACCGTTATTCTTAACTAAATGGCATCTGTTGCCCAAAGCCCAAGCCCTCAAATGCCTTCCTCTCCGCGGAGTAGTGTATATTTCGACCAGGAGATCCAACGACCACAACAACAACAATCCCGATCTATAGACGACGATCCCTTTTGTTATATCTTCAAAGCCCAGAATAATTGGCTTTCGGAGAAAACACAGTATCAAAGTTCCTGGCGACATCGGAAGGACAGCGACCTCGTCAAATCAGGTGTCAGCCCGGATGAAATCAGTAGGCGATTCCAAGCAGAGTTGTATCAAGACTGTCCTACCTGCTCCGGACTCCGCAAGATCAATCGTATATTGGGCGTCACCCTAGTTGTGCTCTTGGTATCATATTTGTCTGCTTCACTTTCAAAGGCGTTTTATCAGCAAAATTCTGAGCATGAGAGTTCCCAAGCACCCTCAACTCTCGAACAAAAACCATATTCGGATGTTTCGGCGCAGCTTCTTAAAGAAAGGGCGACAACTTCAATCGGTACCAACGTTATCATCCCGGCCTATTTCGACCCAGAAGATACAACATCTTGGGCCAAAGTCTTTGCTCAAATCTCAAAATATCAAACCGTTCTCGGCTTCACTGTAGTTATCAACCCTTTTAATGGACCAGGTGGAACGGCTGAGATTGCACGCTATGGTCCCACGATTCAAACTCTCAGCCAGTACGAAAACGTCAATATCATTGGATATGTACACCAATCGTGGGGCCGACGAGATATAACCGCCGATATTGATACTTGGTTGGCCAACTTCCCCAAGCAGCTCGATGGTTTTTTCCTAGATGAAATGCCATCTGTTGATACAGGATCGAACCTCAACACCGTATCCAGCAACAATGGCTATGTCAAGAAAAAGGCAGCAAACAACTTTAGGAAGAACACGCAGGGAATAATTGTGCAAAACCCGGGCACCGAGGTTGACCGAGGGTTTTATGCGCTAGCCTACAATGCCGATGTCACCATTGTATTTGAGAATACAATCAATTATCTTCCGGAATGGGTGAGTTTGGACCGAGCTTCCGTCAACATTAATACAGCAGATCTCGGTATGATTCTTCTTGACATTAACGACAGCGCGTTGGAAAAAACTGTTGAGACAATGCTCACCTATGCAAACTATATATTCGCCACTAATCTCGGGGCAACCACTGCCTACGAATCAATTGCGAGTGACTGGGATAGGTTTATCAGTTACGTCCATAAATTCGGTGGAACCAGAGGAATAGATGTAAGCAAGACTACCGCTACAAAGGCAACCCTGACGACGACGAAGCGAGTAATTACCACGAAAGCCACGCCGACGCCGCGAGGAGCCAACACCACTAGGACCGTTGCGAAGAATTCAAAAACAAGTAGCCTTAGGACCACTAAAAGGCGATTTCCCACTCCCACCCGTCGCAACCGGGAAAGCTCCTTAGAGAATACTAGAAAGACCTTGTCTTAAAATTCAAGCTAGACATTCCTTTATGGAAATCCTTTTATCTATTTATTTTTTGTTACTTTAAATATTTTTACTGTTATTTTCCCCTTTTTCCCTGATTTTCCTTTTTGTTATTTTTGTTTCATTCTTGTCATATTTATATTTTTACTATTCGTATGTTTTCACAAATATGTGTTTGCACAAATAAATTGTAACAGATCTAGACCTCTCTAAAGGATTCCGTTTCAATCGAAAGCATGTTCAAAATGTCTGACCTCAAACTGCCGCCTGCACATGAGTATTCAGCGGAGAAGAACCTGTTTATTCGGGTCAACTTTGTGATGTCTTGAAGAAGCTTGGCAACAGCAACCGCTACCTTGCAGATCGGATCTCTCCTCCTATCGGCCAATCTTGATGCCGGACACCGACGACCATCATTCTGTGTTGAATTATTTCAATTCAATCGCTAACTACGAACATGTGCTACCTTCCAAAAGCGTCTTTATAAATACCAGCTTTCATCCACAGACTACTTTGCTAAAAGATGGAACTACTCAAGAAAGCAAACGGTTGATAACTGAATACTTACTAAGCAAGTTGTTGTAATTCGTCCGCCGAATATCTGAGCAAGTAGAACGGTTGGCGATTGAGACTCGAGAACGCGAGAACGCGACCGCGAGAACCTGCAAAGCCGAATTCGTTACATCACCAACCACAATTGGATCAACGGGCACACCAAACAACACAAGATCCCCGCATGCGCAATGCAGAACAACTACTGGGACCACCCCTCGCCACCTGGCATCCCAACTGTATACAGCCTTTCATCCTCCACCGCGATTGCCGTTCTTTGGGCGCTTGAGGAACTCGTTGCAAATGGCAAGCTCGAGAAATACAACATCAAAACCTTCATGCGGGCAAAGCAGGCGAGAGCGCCAGAAGAGATGAAAGAAGGCTTCCGTCTCGGGAAATCGCCCATCCTCACCGTTTCCCCAGTGTCGGCGCCTAATGATCCGCCCACACCGTTCGTTGAAAGCCGACTTATAAACCACTTTCTTGCAGACTATTACAGTGGAGGGCTTTGGGACTCGCCAACCCCGCAGGACAAAGCCCGCAACACTTACTTTCAGGAGCTCGCTTGCACCACTTTCTCAACGGCCACAAGTTTGACTCTCACAATGAGTCTAGTTCCTCAAGCTATCCCATGGCCGGTCAAGCTGATATTCATGGCTATATTCTATCCAATTGCTAATGTTTTGAAGAAAGGGTTGGCCGGGCCGTTTGAGTTGATGGAAGACTCATTATCTGAGGAAAGGCCGTGGTTTTCAGGGCCAAAGCTTGGAATCGCGGATTTTTGTATGATCTTTCCCTTTGATACGTGCATCGCCAGAGGATTTTTTGATGCGCATAAATACCCCAAGCTTGCCAGGTGGCATGAGACAGTTCTCCAGCTATCAACTTATCAAGCTGCTGTCCTGAAAATTGGGTCATATAACTTGAGGACTTTTGATGTTTATTAGACTTGAGGAGGAATTTGAATAGTATGACGACAGAACCGATTGCGTCAGTACAAAAAATGAAAATTAAGACAAATGATATTTCAGCTATGTTAACTTACCAATCAGACTTTTTCCAGAATGAGAATTTCGTAATCTCATCGCGTCATTGCTAGGCTTGGTAATGAATATGTAGTGCCACAGCAATTTCTGGCTAAAGCCACTGGCCCAAAGTGAAATAAAAAACCGAAACCTTGGAGATTTCCAGTTATCCATCCGCTTGATGCTTAGATTACCGTACTTACACAGTATATATTTGACTCAAGTAATCATAATGCGACTAATTTCTAGCATTCTGACTATTTGCAAGGGTTTCAATATTCATAGCGTGTAATACGCAAAACAAAGCTACCTCGTATACACGTGCTTTAGCCGACAGCGTGGTAATTTTTTAGAGATTGGGTTTCATATGGGTCATGTCGGCTAATATGGCTTCCAGTTGTCGGTTATTTGTCTTCTAGATACTCGTCAAGATCGATACCCCGGGTTTTCACACAGCGGATAATCATTGAATTCCCAATCCATGCACTTGGGAGGTAAGATGCATCGATTTAACTTGCCATGGCTAGCCGGTAAAATTTCGAATATTCTCTTCTCTATATGATAATCTAGGGTTTTTCTTGAGCACATAAACTCAAAACGAGCCAGTGGTATGTACCTGCAGCTCGCTAGGCCGCTGTTGCATGGGTATACCAATCGGTGAGGTATTTAATGGTACGTATTTTATTGCGGGGTTCCTGCATCCTGCATTTAAAGACCAGGTACCTGGTCCGTAAGACTTCCGGGGCAGTTGACATGTCGGGGGAGCCCCTCCCCGTACACTTCCTCTCTATCCAGAAGCATGACTGCTTCCACGTTTAAACTCAACTGGGGAAGCTAAACATAATCTCGTAGAGATAGCCACCCGCCGACCGATATGATCCCGAAGATAATAAACCATCCATGCCCTGCGAACTATCTCTTCCCGTAATTGGAGAAGTACAGTCTATCGAAACTTACAATTTATTTCACTTCAGTGATCTGGAATCTCTACTATAGCGGTTACGTGACCGCCACAGCATTCTGTTGGAAACCTCCATTGGATAAGTTACTTTTTGGTTTAATAAATAACAATACTCACGCGTGCTCCAGCTCTGTGAAGCATAAATTCGTAATCAAAACTCCGGCTGAACAGATAAACCTGGCCCCGTAAACCAAACTCTTCCTGACTTCACACTTTACCTATGCATATAGGGGTTCCTTGTATCGATGACAAGGACCTTTGAAGGCTCTCAGTAACAGCAACCCATCCCAGAACCAGAAATTAGACCTATGTCATATTAGAATTCTCCCAGATGGGTTAAAAGAAAAGCAAGCTCGAGGTGAGCTGTCAAGGCTTGTCTTCCCCCAGTATTTGCTCTGCCAGTGAACCTCCCCCAACCATTTTTTGGTCTTCATGTTGGTAATTGCCAAAGATTGATAATCGACAAGATGGGAAGGTCTCCATCAGTTGTGCATGACTTCAGAGTTCGGCCACAGACTTCGATCAACGATTGTCCGGGTTTCCCTATTTTGAGAAACCAAAATCCTTGATGCACATGTTCGCAAATCAAATTCAATTCACCCCACATCGAGCCTCACAGTAATCTGAAACCTCGGCTAGGCAGAAACTCGGAAAACACTTCGATCAACAATTTGACTAGACATGCCACTTGCACCTTCCTTACACACCCCCAAATATACTGCACCCTGGTAAGGGAACCGATATCATGGGAATCAATGAAACCTCAAAGTGCATGTAGACCAACGAAAGTTTATGCGATTGTGTTGTATGTTGTAGTTGACCCCCCGCGCTTTAGTGTGGAGCGGTCAACAACGAGACTAAGCTTATTGGTCTGCTCGCTGCTTCGTACACGCGCAATCATATGTAGACGTAATCTCAAAGTGACCCTCCGCGCGTTGTATGTAGACGTAGAGTGAATAAATGACCTGCCGCTCGCAACTCATAGATTTATAAACAGCTAGGATGCAAAAATCCCTCAGATAAAGATGATTCTGAGGGACCAATGCAGCCATCCCCGTAATAAATTGGAGTGTGCCTTACATGAGATCTGCAACTCTAGCGCAACAAACCAACTGTCATGTCTTTGTTTTTGTAGTCCTTTCCAAGGCATTTGCATCGCAAAAGCTGTGCGGGAGCAGTCTCTGGTTTGGTTTGGTTTGGTTTTGAATATTGCGCGGGGTATTGATAAAAATATGTACAGTTTTCTACCCCACCTTTTTGTTGATACGCTGGCATTGGGGGCGTAACAGAGCCCTCGTGAAAGCCAGGCGTCGGGTACTTGTAACAGGTAACGTTGAAAAGGTGGGGGAGGTGGGGGGAGGGTTCCTCTGCATGAATGGCATGATCGGTTTCGTCTATTGCCGAATGGCCTCGAATTCAGGCCTGCAGGCGGCACATGATAGGACTCAACCATCATATTGAGAGACTGTGAGGCTAAAATTCTATCCGATCGCGATAAGCGAATTTTACTGGAAGAGATTGACTCACGGAATTTCGGACTGTGGAGTTTATTGAAGCCCGAGATACGAAGTATTGAAGATTTGATTTTGAGTGTTTCAAAAGAGTGCATGCCATCCAGATGCTGCTGAGAACGGCGAGCCATTGTTGGGCTTTTAGCGCTTTTACAGCCAAGGTTACCTCCTAACCAAGCATTTGGCTCGCTCCCGACATGAAGGGGACGCACAGACGGGATGGAACGGACCACTCGTTTAGAGAACTACCACACCCTCACCAAACTCAAGATATCTGAAGATTTTAGTGCCTCTTGGGGCAAGTCACAAGACTTAAGGAGAATTCGCAGCTTCAAAGTCTCTTTTGGATTAAATTTTTAATTTTTTAAAATAATAATGATAGTAATATTAATAATACAGGTGCAAAGTAAATCAAATGACAAAGAAAAACGGATCAGATAACCCCTCGAACCGGAAAACACATTTGTTTAAAAGTTCTATAAAAACCTACGTATTCAGACAGAAATAATTTGACCCACAAGATTAATTACTGTGAACAAAAAATCTAATACAAAAAAATTCAAAGGAAGTCATGATTTCGTCAACGAAGTATGAAAGGAAAGTAATTGGGGGGGGTTTTTTTTTCCAAGAAACGAAACTTTTGTTGAACCCACCCAAATAAACCAGTGGTAAACGTTTGAAATTCAAATAAAATACAGCCAGAAAAAATCTCTCCACGGAGCCGATTCCCAGCAAATGTGCCCCAAAAACGCCGAAACAGTTCCTATATAATGGTATCTATATTTTGAGCAAAAAGTCTTTCAATGTGAGCTAGGAGAATGGACAAAAGGAATAGGAGGAACGCTCTGCGAATGAAAAGTTCGAAAGAGCGCTGGTTTTAGAGTCTAGAAAAAGTTGAATGGAACCTCATCATTCAAGATGTGAACACCATGACCAGGCACTAGCTGGCCTTTGGTATCAAGAAAGATACCCTCTTGTGTTTGTGACAAGAAGTAAGGACCTTCCGCCGAGTTATGGCTCGAGTGGGAAGGAGTGGATGCCATCTCTGAGAGATCAGAATGATATCCTTCAATGTCTGAAACAAGTGTTGTGCACGTTGCATTTGAGGCAGCACGTGAACGTCCACTATAACGGGCTGGAGGGATTGCGACTTCGCGTGGAGCAGCATGTGTCCGTTGCAATGCTGGATAATGTAACTCATCGATTTCATCCAAAGTAACAATCCCGTTGTCAAGATTGGAAAATCCACGAAGCGACGAGTTCCGATAGTGCTTTCTATTCGCTTTCAAATTCGGTAAACTTGCACATGTGGACAACGTACGTTGGCTGACACCATTACGAGTTTTAGAAAGCTGCCGTTGATGGCCGAAGGCATTATACTGACGGTCGGCATGGTCAAAGATACCAAAACCGCCATCTGCAATGCCTATTTCTGGGGACCGATCAGTCGTACGAGCCTCAGAGGTCGCAAGAGCTTTGCCCTCATCGGAGTGCCTCTTAGCTGCCGCAAGGTTAAGGTTGACGAGATTAACAGCAGAAGGGGATGCTGAAACAGGTGCCGACTTGCTTCCCAACCCGCAAGCAGCCTCCTCCTCTTCCTCAATACCTTCGAGATCGTCGACCCATTCGTCTAAGTCATTGTTATCATAGGTCCAATCAACGTCTGCCTCCCAACTTTGGATCTCAGCCTGCGCTTCGGCAAGAATAGAAATGCGCCGACTGGTTCGTTTCGAAAGCCTCTTCGAAAGCCTCTTACTTGGCGGCTTTTGGTTTGCAAGACTGGCATCAGCTGGAAGCGTAAGACCCAGTGTGTCAGAGCTAGAGCTTGTAGGACGAAGAGGAGATAGCGGCGGCAGAAGAAAATTATTGATCGCGATGTTTGGTTGAGAGGGTATCGTCATAACAGATGTACCAGGAGGAGATGGGAAAGCCCCAAGGACATCATCCTCAACCTCGTGATCCAGTATGCTAGGTTCCTCTTCAATAATAGGACCAACAGCTCTAGACAAGGAAACAACATCATCCTTCAACAAGATTATAGAATCTCGACCTTCACTCTCGAGAAGAGGTATATCGTCCTCTCTTAGTTGCAAAGTACCAGTAAATGCGGTTCGTGATGAACTTCGAGGGGGCGGTGCCAGATGCGAAGGGAACGCACTTGTAAGGCTCTCGGCTGACCTAGACTTCATGCTCAAATCCGTCATAGAGTCGATAGGCGAATAAACACTTTCAATGGATGGAGATCGCATCGGCAGCCCCGTCGTTCGAAGCGTACCACTCAAGTTTTGCATATGTCTCCCTGTTCTTGGCGTGAGAGGTGTCAATGGTACCACTGGGGTCTTTGGCGCTTTCGACTCCTTCAGCATATAGTTCCACTGTAATGGAAGCACATCCTCAGCTGTATCTTCGAATTGAACGGTCTGTCGAGTCTCGAGGTGCGAGAGGTGGCGAAAGTTGAAAGGATTGCTAATAGGTTTGCCATTACAAAATGTTCTCGAATCTGGAGTCGGACTCATCGCTATAGTCATCATCCGTCAGCATATTGAACCATTGCCAGCTAGTATTCGGGGTTCGGAAGCGACAGCCTACCTTGACTCCGACTTAGTAGGTCTGGAACACTATGAGTACGTAAAAGTTGAGGTGGGGCACGCCGTTCACCGGGTTGTCGAACTTCGTGCTCCTCAAGCGGTCTAAGACTGAGACTAAGTTGCGAGTTTTTCCGCATTCTGTGTGCCTTGATGCGTGTCGACAGCGCGGAAAAGTGAGAGTCTTTGTTTTCAACGATTGTTCTCTCGCTCAGTCGGCTGGAAGATGTCGACCGTGGAACAAGGGATTCGTATGTTTCCTGTGAGGTCATCTTGTTGAACAAGGAAGAACCTCTCTTTCGCAACGGCGGTCGTTTATCCATGTTGGTATCGGATGGTGTCGAGGTGAGACGAAAGCCGTGTGTGATATCTGTGAGTGCCGCAGTATATCGATGCCTGTCTGCTATATAATATGTGTGATTATTGGATTGGGGATTGTCGTTCGAGACGCTGTTGCTGCGTGCGACCTGGCGACCAGCTTCTTTTATCTTTGAGAGCATTGTTCCATATATTTATTTCGGGCGCGGTGTGGGAGTAATTTTTCTCCACGGCACCACTAGTGCAGCCCAAGAATCGTCTCTTGAACGGTCACCCTTAATTCTGGGTTAGGGAGGTGCCTTGCTCAGAATTGTCGTGCAACTTTCGCACGTTCGTTTTTCCTTGACCCGGCTCCTGTCCCTTGTCCTGGTTATGATGTGGACCCTGGTCAACAGAAAGGTATCCCCGGGACTCTAAGCCTAGTTAGTAAACCTGTCCTTCGGGAACAAATCACAAGGTGGAAAAAGCAAAGGCGCGTTCACCTGCGTCCCGGCGGCAGGGAATTGAGAAAGGAAAGGAAAACAAAGCGGCACAACCCAAATACTGAGAAAGTGAAAAGGACGAAAAAGGGAAACGTGCAAGAGCAGACTATCGAAGGAAAATGCACTCTTACCAGTTGGTAGGTGGTTCTGCAAGCACAATGTTGAACCAAAATCTTTTCTAAAAAAATAAAATAAAAGGTATACAGAAGAATTTATAAAGAAATATATAAATAAAAAGGCTGGTAAACGTACCTTCGCCTCTAATATTATCTGATCTGTTTTGGTCCTGAAAAGCTGTGCCTCAGCCTCTGAAGCGTAGTCAACGGTACGAAGTATGACAATGAATTTTAAAACCTGCTGGGTGGGTACGCCGGGTATTCTCTCTTCTCGAAAATTCTGGCTGCTGCTTGGAAAACGGTGCTGTTTCCAGGGCTGGTCAATGGGGTCCCTTCGCGGGATGGATGTGTTGAATGATGTCGGTTGACATCCAGATCTTGCCGTAGATGGAAGGCGACAGTGTCAAATCACAATAGATCCGTCTCTTTTTGATCGCAAAGGTGAGACAAGCTGCAGCCGTGTAATCAGAAAGGCAAGAACTTTTACGTATAGTGGTCGTATTCTATATTAATATTCAGGGTTTCCCGATTCGCCATCCAGCGAGGGTCAATGTGGTTCACCAGAGGCCAGTACTCGTCAACGCCGTCCAGAACGGGTTGTCTAATGTCTGGAATTATCAATAATCATATATCAGCGACCTGCGAGTATGGATAACCCCATCAGGGTTGCCTTTCACGGGCTCAAAACTTACGTATACACTGTACGAAGTACAGCCTCGATATATCCAATCCGCCGGAATTTCAGAAGCAGCTGCAGATGTGAATTTACCCACAACCCCCCGCTTAGTTGAGCTATTATCCCCCCAGGTTTATTTTTTATCACATTCGTATTCCACAATATCGAGCAACCAGGCTATGTTCTGCAAGAACACACAAGGTGTCACTTCACTGCTGCAACTAACGAGTTCCGATGTTGAGCTGTCGCGATACCGAATATCGGGATAACGTTCGATTCCGGAAAGTGAGATCAATTCGTGAAGCGAACAAGTGTATGGCTCCCACGTTTTCAACGCCGTTATCTCCAAACTTTATTCGAGAAGAAGAAGGTGCTTCAGATATCTAATCGGCGACCATACCCAATCGCTACCTGTCGCTATTATCAGTTAACCTGTAGACGGTACTTGGACGGAGTTCTGTTACTAACAGTAAACCAGCTGCAGCTGATAACGCTTGCCGTGGAGGAGGCAAATTAGCGTCGCTAAAAAAAATGCACGCCAGCACTGAATCGATCACACGTGAGCGCTAATGTAAGAGCACAAGATCCGCCGTTGAAGAAAGAAATATGGTCGAGGTTCACTCAAGTCATCTAGACAAGTGAAGCAATAAGAAACAATAGGACACTGCACTGCTGGTCGGGGATATTGGGCAATTCAAAAGGAGTAGAGTATGTGCATGCGACGTCCGCTGATTCTCTTCAAATACTCAGCACGGACACCCGCAAGCCGTTCAAAAAAAATAATAAAGAAAATCTACATGAAGGTGACAGTGTTGGAGTAACTCAAACACTCGTCCTTCGTGCACCAACCCGAACTCGGATTCAAAGGCAGCCGTCCTCGACTGGCAGAACCAAAGCCAGAGTCGCGTCAACATGGGTCTGCCCTTTCTCCCCTTTACCCTCGGTTCGGTCATCTCGAAGCAATGCCGGGCCCTAGAACCCTGTCCCCGTTAACAAATCTAGTGCACCTTTGTAGGCTCAGGCATTAATGCATTCGAAACTCGTTCCGCGAATTCAATTTTCCGGGGAAAGGTCCGGTGTCAATTTGTCTCACGCTTGTCCAATTGTGTTCGAATAACCGACTGGTTTGTCGTTATATTTATATCAACGATGAACGAAATATCTTTACTGGCGTTTTACAGTGAAGTGAAGAGCGGTAATGTTTGGATTTTGAATTTTGACACTTATATGACACTGAAAAGTCATCTGACATGTCCTCATGAGAACTCCTCAGTCGTTTTATAGTCGTATTAGTTTTGGGCAATCTACAGCTTTGAGACTACCTCGGTATTTTAGTTACACGACAAATTGAGAGCTACTAAACCTATTATACGCTGGCACCCGACCCGTCAATTCTATACATTTCTCTATTTTCAGCGCAGCAAGTGGTCAATGAGATTTATATAAAAGCTGATATTTCCGAGCTGGTGTTCATTGATCCTATTGTCGTTACTTATATCATCATTATCATGAGTATTATTATTATCATGAGTATTATTATTATCAGTCTCTGTACTTGACTGTCTAAACTTTCAAGATGGCGTGAGACTCGGTAAATGTTCTTGGGATGATTGCTGTTCGGGTAACCGGTAGGTGGGTTCGGTTCACAGGCATTCTCATAGAAAAACTTGAAACCAGGGGCTAGCCGCTTTGACCGACCGCCTTCCACGCAATTGCACTGTCTGTGAATGTTCCTCCAAAACACCTTGCGAAGGAATCCGTCATCCGATTGGAGGCATCTGGGTCCTGTGCTCATATGTACATATCATGAATGAGTTCAATATGGGTCTTTCCCTTCTTTGTACATATAATTCCCTCCAATATAGGTCGGAAGCTCTTGCATGTTAATTCGAGATCGGATCTGGGTGTTGGGATTCGCCCACTTACGCACGCGGATCCCCAAAGTCACGAGATCCATCGATCAACTCACGCTCTTAACCGCCACGATCACAGCTCTCTCATTTCAGTATCCCGTGATCTTGCCTGGGCCAGTGCAATGGCACCAATCCGCACACGTATTTAGGTTACGGCATGGCTGCTTGGGGCTTGACTACTCCTGGCCACCGCACCGACCAAGCTCGCAAATTCTGATTACCAGAGTGCTATTCCAGAACACCGTTTGATCCCCTTCCGAACGCCATTCTCTTGCAGTCTCATGGACCCATCCACTCTGTTCCAAAAACGGCTCATGAAAACTTTGAGTTTCCCGGGTCCCCGTATGGCGGCAACTCGGTTGACACCAATAGCACTCAAACGGGGTGCAGTGAAAATCATGGCCAGCGGCTTCCTTGCCCGGTCTTGGCATCACAAAAAGCTTGACATGGAACAGGGCATAATGAAGTTCTCTCGTCAGAGAGATTCAGGGCGTTGAGTTCCGGTAACAGTCTCGCCCCTGAAAGGCCTCTGAGCGGCGGACTGAGGCTCCTCTGCAAGGTTCCATTTTGGCAAATATTCTGTACGGGCTGGAGAGGTAGCTATCTTATTTCACACTCAGGAAGCCACAAAGCTTTCTTGACTCCCACCAAAGTAACCAGCAAAACCAGATCGAGAATGTCGTAAATTTTGAACACCGAGACGGTTTTGTTCTCAAGCGGGTCAAGCTGCTGTGGCTCAGAATCACTTCTGATTTTCTTTGTTGAGGAACCTGGTGCTGATGGGCAGCTAAAGCCGTCCGGGTTACCCCCGCGTCGTGCCTCCGTGGGGAAGACCGAATTCTGAACCAAAGGCAATCACGTTTTCGTGGGGTGGTATTCAATCCCACCGCGGAAGGAGGAAGGCGCTTATCAACAGCAACTTCGCTATGGGAACGAGATCGACTTCGCGTGGAGGTACACGCAATCTGCATTGAAATTGCTACACAAAACCTTTTTCATGTCGCCGAAGATTACCAAACCCGTCTGCCTGCATATTTCGACGAGTGCTGATGCGTACCTGCATGTCTAGGTAACTCGAGCGAGACTCGACTTCTCTCTTGAGATCTCTGTGCGCTTAGGGACCCAATTGCAGCCCGATGTCTATCGGATTCCCCCCCGTGGGTCATGACTACCCGGGGCACTTGCCAGGGTTCTCTCGTCCCTGATTGATCGACAACACTATCAAGGTCAAATTTGATAGTGGCACCGAAGCGCTACTTCAGTTTGTTTCTCATTCCACCAGATCATTCAATTTCAATTTCAATCTCACGAGAGGGCCCAAGAAGAGTGAATGATATGCTTCAACCATTGTGAGACTGGAAAATCTCTGGCATTGAGATGCTACCAGCTGGA
Source organism: Dactylellina parvicollis (assembly GCA_036971385.1). NCBI lineage: Eukaryota > Fungi > Ascomycota > Orbiliomycetes > Orbiliales > Orbiliaceae > Dactylellina > Dactylellina parvicollis. Next base: position 1,534,324 of record JAJTUD010000010.1, on the reverse strand, counting down.
AGGTTCCAATTAAGCATCAACCATTCATGACGTGGGTTCTCCGGCACCATGGTCTCAGAAATTATTAGCAGGGTGAGATACTCGGTTGTGGATATTGATATTTAACAGCGTCATTTTTGCTTTCATTTTGGAGAAGGACCTCGCAGGGTTTTTCTCGACGCGTTGGCACAGTTCAGAAGGTGAACAGAGAACCTTGAGCAAATATTGTTGATTCTGCTCAATACTTTATGGTAGCACCTACTTCACGACAAACAAGTTTTTTGTTTGGTTCGTAAATCAAAGCTACTTTCCTTCGCTCCTCTGTTCCCTTTGGAGAAACGAGATGCTCAAGAAGCAACCTCTTCCCCGAACATTAGTATCAAATAAGCCTGAAGCGGTTAGTTGGTTGACGAATCTCAAAAATATCGCCGCAACACGAAATAAATGATGTCTCGCACGACGACTTCCTGTAACGGCAGTCGCGAAATGCGCCGCACCACTACCACATGCTTGTTATTCTACACGACTTTAAACCTTCAACTTCCTACTTAATGCTAAGCTGTCTATTTATGGCTGGTTTTAATAAGGGTATACTCGTTGACGACGCAATTTCTAGGTTGCTGATTACCAGGGTTGAAGTAATGCACTCAGCCTCAAAACACTTTAAAGCACAGCTCGATTCACTCTAACGAGAATCAAAGTCTCAGACCTCCCGTCGACGTACCGGGCCGTGCGAAGACAACTCGCATGTTCGCACCGACTGCCTTTGTCTTACACAAAGCGGGATATACCCTTCGCGATTTTTTTCGTTACGTTGCATTTTTTTTGCATGAATGTATCTTGATCAATCTTGGTATGTTCCCCCCGGTATCATATACCGGTATACCGGCAATTGTATGAATTTGGGTACTGGTCATGGGAGCTACTCAAATCGCAGACCGAGATGATTGAATCCTTCGATCTATGGAATGATTCAAGTTTCACATTTTAGCGGCGTTTTTTTTTTTTTGAATTTAACGGCGGGCGGGAAACTCCATATAGGTCTGGACCCTTGCGGTCTTCCAGCACGACCAAAGACAGATAATGAACTTAACCACTTTATAGTTCTGGAAATCAAAAAGAGAAACGTCCATGTAGCCAGCAAGATCGTTGTGAATTCTGCATGCCAAAAAGAAGGAACCGCCAAATTCAGTAGAAGCGACCGCATTCACGAGCCCATGTCAGTATTGCGCAGTCCTCAAGCCTATTCTGGCTGATATACGAAGTAGAATGGCTGGTGTTACAGTGAGCCCGTTTGAGGACCTGGGTAGCACAAAACTTTCGGACCATGTATAATCATCAGGCGTCATCTTCAGCCGTAAAAGTTGAGCGTCTATTCAGAAACGGCGGTTGGGCCATCTTGCCATGGGGGCATGCCATATATCTCCGTTCAGGTTGTTAACCTTTTTTCTTTTCTTTCTTTCCTTCTCTTTTGTTTCCGGCCTACTCAATATTCACACTCAAAATTGCGCGGTAACGACCAGCAGACCCGAACCTGACATCCCAAGAATGGAGAGGGAGTATTTCTTATCATTTGGGCTGGTTAACATGATATTTTGGATTTTCTACACTTGAACACCGATCACGAACAGTGTGGTAGTTTAGCTCGAGCTGTGAAACGTTACCGCTCCGCACGGGGATATCGTGATGTGTATCGGGATATTTAATAATGTTTCCGTTCTCGCATCTGCAAGGAACCCAATATACCCCAGATGGAATTCCGGAATGTACTAGACCATTATAATTCCGCGGTCGGAAGCTCTTGTTACTCAGATATTTTCCGATTAGTGCCACCTATTCCGTGCCTATGGGTCCTATTTCTTTCCTCTTGCTTTCCACGTTGTTCACGTGTTTCAAAGGCGTAAAACCCCACAAAAATGCAACAAGCTCGTTCTGGTACCAAGTGGAGAAACAACGCCACTGAAGACCACAAGCTAGCGCCCTATGCCTTAGTTGTGGGTCTAGCCCCGGAGACTTAATCATCAACCTCTGTTAGTAGACCCGCATGACCATGGATATACGAACGCGTTCCTATATTTTCTTTCCAACAATTATTTCCAGGAATGGAAATGAAATAGGTCGAGACCAAGAGGCGGCTTTGAGATGCAGGTATCAGCATCGTGTTTATGGTATAGTCTGAAGTGGGCACCAGGTTGCATCGATGCCGAAGTTTTAATCAGTCAACCGCATTAGAACTAGACCGACACTAAAACCCGTGATTTAGAATGCTGGAACATGCCAACGTGAAAATTCTCCGTCGGTATAGGGTTCTGATTTCGTAAGTACTTGAAGGCTATTCAATAATCTGTAACGCAAAAGCGTACCATTTTTCAAGGCCATATATGCACTGTGTGTAGTACTTTGAAGATCTTTTGGATTCGAAAAGCTCTAGTATATTCTAATGCGGGACTTTTTTCTATCATTTCTAGAACAACCGGTTTCCGTTTCGCAAAGTCTCGGAGTAGTCACGTCCTTTAACAGAAACTTCAGGCTTTCCCGTCACAGAACTGTACGACCGCATACTTGCCGCTCCAGGCCCATTTTCTCTTCTCAGGCTCATTTGTGTTATCTGGATCCTCCTCTCGAAGTCTTTCGTCAGTACCCTCTGGTAATCCTACCACGACATCCGCTTTGCAAGTCCTCAACGCCAATGTCCTGCAGCCGCTCCCTTTTCCAATCGGCCCAAGGGCGACCTCGAACGGTGTTATCGGATCCCATTCCGCCTGCGAGCTACATTAGCAACTATTCGTAGATGAACTCGATGCAGAAAAAAGGAGGGGGGGCCGTACGTCACCGGTCAATTTTCTGTAATTAAGGTCTCCCTTGTAAATGACCAGCTGGCTCTCTTTGAGATCTTCCCACAAATTCTTATTCTCGGCTTCTGCCAGGGTCCAAAACGGATCCTGCAGAGTCCAATAAGCATTCGGCCTGATGCTTAGTTTGCCTTCCGCATGAAAATGCGCCAAGCTTGCAAACAAGCCCTTGACCGCTTCGATATCCTGCTCCGTCATCACGTGCCTCTGATCTTCTTTATCGTTCTGGTTGATAAAAAATTCGACGGGGTCCTGCAGAGCGTTGAGAAGGATGCCAAAGTCGGAGGGCAGGACATCGCTAACGAACCAGGGGTGATTCTTGGGATGCAACACGATGTGTGTCGCCAGTCCCTGGGAGAGAAGGTATCCGGCGAGATACAGGTCGACGAACAGCTCGAATCCCGAGTTGTCGAGCACGATATCTATTCTTATATCCTGTGTGGATTGCTTTAACGAAGTGAGCAGCTCGTAGATTTTGTCGAGATTGTTGACGAGAATATTCTTCTCGGATTCCTTGCGGGCGTGGGAACCCTGCCGGGATTGGATGTCCTCGTAGGAGATCGTGGTGAGGAGGGACAGGTCCGTCGCATTCCCCCACAGGCAGATGAGGAAGATCTCGTGGAAGAGAAGGGCGGATGCTTCGTCGGAGAAGGAGGAGGGTTCGATTATGGAAGAATACCGGTGAGAGAGCTCGAGGATGGCGGGAAGGGAGGAGCGGAGGGTGGACAGTTTGGAACCACGGAAGACGTCAAAGTCCTTCCATTCGGTCGATGTTGTGAAGTAGGTCGATATGCGCCTGCAGATAAAGAGTGGTTCAGCTGGCGGGCCAAGGGATGGAGCTCGGGGGGGAGGAAAGGCTTGCTGGTCAGTTACCGGTAGAGATAGCATTCTGAGAAGAGCCATGAGACTTCCAGCCACTTGGGATCACCGAGAGCCGTCAGGGCGTCGTTGTAGTGCGTGATATCGGGCAGCCCGTCGTCCTGTAAGAGTCTGCGGGATCAATCGTCAATACAGCTCTTCGAAAGAGCATCTCGAACGACGGAGGGGTAGCTTACGGCAGATCGCGGTTGTGCTGGACCTCATATTTCAGCTTGGCGAGCTCTTCGACAATCTTGCGACCTTCCTTAATCTTGAGCTCGTCCGCAGGGCTGGGTTTGGGTATCGCTCGAAAGACGGCATCGATAGCTTGCGTCTGGATGGGAGACGTGGGTTAAAAAAAGGCCGTCCGCTCGAGCAGGAATCACAGGAGAGGGAAGGGGAGGGGGGTGACCGACTATGATGACGGGCCAGCGTCGAAAGACCGAGGTGTAGGCGAAGGAGTTCCGGTCGGCGGTCCGGTAGGGCGCTGCAAGACGGTTGCCATCAGCGGAGATGAGGATGAGGACGGACGGAGGGGGTCGACGTACGGACTTTGTCGTGCTGCATTTCAGACTCGGCGTATAATTTGCGGCGACAACCAACTATCCAAGTAGTTACTTATTGAGAAGTTGAGTGGTTGAGAGGTTAGTTTGGTGGGCAGAGATGTTTGGAGGGCTTATCGATAAGACTGGCGGCGGTGGGATGCTGCAGCCGGGCCAAGGCAGCTAGAATGCTTCCGAAAAGGCTTGCCTGCGTGTGCCTGGCTCGGTCGCTCGCTCTCAAAGTGTCGCCGGAATTAAACCAAGTGAGCACAGTAACCAAGCAAGTAACGTTAACTAGCTGCTCACGAGACTGTTCCGCTGTTGGCTGGCAGCCGCTGGATCCCGCGAGTGACCCCGCCTCGTAGCAGTAGTAGAGCAGCAGGCCTTGACTTGATGACCGCAGTCGATGCTGCTCGGAACCCATCTGGCTTCTTCCTCTTCCTCCTCCTCCTCCTCGCAGTCAAGCAGTCCAGTCCAGCCCAGCAGAGCAGCTGACCGCAGGATCGATCCCCCAGATGGCCGTCTCTTTCTTATAACCGCCACTCCCACGTTTCTCGCACAGTCCCTCCCACCTCGCAGCAGCAGTAGCAGCGAGCTGAAACATCCTTCATCATCATCATCATGGCGACCTCGCAGCCGTCCGACGCCCATCTCGCCGGCAGCGTCCGCTACGGCGGCCCCCAGCAGGCCCTCCGCTTGATACTGTTCATCCTCTACTTTTCCGTCGGTAGTATCGCGTACGTTTTCTCTCTCTCTCTCTCCCTCGCTCTCCCTCTCTTTCCATTTTCCCATTTTTTTTTCTTTCTTTCCCTTCATCATTTATTTTTCAGCCTGAAGCGTCATGACATGGTTTTCGCTGACATGTGAAAACCCGCCCGCAGGATCGTAGCGACGCAGTTCATCGGAGCCCCCCTGTACTTCTACAACAGGGACTGGTTCTACGCCTACATCGCCCTCACCAAACAATCCTTCGGCACCCTCGTCACAACCGGCACCCAGTGGTGGACTCCCACCACCATCCGCATCAGCGGCGACAAGTCCGTCAGAGGTCAGATCCGCCTCACCCAGGATGGCCTCCTCGAATGCGACTTCCCCGAGCGCATGGTCTTCATCGCCAACCACCAGCTCTACTCCGACTGGCTTTACATCTGGTGGATCGCCTATTCGGCTAGGATGCACGGCGCCGTTTACATCATCCTCAAGGAATCCCTCAAATGGGTCCCCATAATAGGGTGGGGCATGCAGTTCTACGGCTTCATCTTCCTCGCCCGAAAGTGGGACAAGGACCAGAAGCGCTTTCAGCACCGCCTCAAACAGCTCTCCGCCAAGGATCGCAAGCTTCAAGACCGCCCGCCCATGTGGCTGCTCATCTTCCCCGAGGGCACAAACATGTGTCCGAACGCCCGGGCCTCCAGTAAGAAATACGCCGATAAGATGGGAATCGTACGTTCCGCCCTTCGATCCTGTTTGTTTCACATCGCTTGTTTGTTTTCCCGTTCGCTGACAGTCCCTCACAGAAGGATCACGAGCATGTTCTCCTCCCCCGAGTTACAGGGCTCCAGTACTGCCTCCAGCAACTCGACGAGTCGGTTGAATGGCTCTATGACTGCACTATGGCCTACGAGGGCATCCCGTATGTACCCTTCACCACCCTCGCTAGCAAATATTAGCCATAATCTAACAGCCGCGCAGTCGTGACAAGTACGGCCAGGATATCTTTACCCTTCGCGCGCAATACCTCCAGGGCCGACCCCCCAAATCTGTCAACCTGCACTTCCGCCGCTTCCGTATCTCCGAAATCCCTTACAACGACATCGCTACCTTTGAACAATGGGTTCGAGATCGCTGGGTCGAAAAGGACCAGATGATGGAGACATACATGCAGACAGGAAGACTACCAGGTGATGACGAAGAGGTCGAAGTCTTGAGTAACGGTGGAATCGAACACCCCGGCAAGAAAGTCGGGACAACGGAAACGGGCAAGGGAAATGCAATCGAGACCCAGGTGAAATTGAGAAGCTGGCTCGAAGTCCCACGGATTTATGCTGTTTTGGGGTAAGTCGCACCTCGCCTCGGTTATATACCACCACGGCAGAAGAAGGTTAAAGCTAATTAGAGTGTTCATCTACCACAGAGCCACCGCGTTAACATTCAACATTGTTTCGAAGATTTGGGCCATCGTATCGATAGTTACTGGCACAAAAGGTCAGAGTAAGGACGTGATTGTTGACCCAAACTCTGTCGCCGACTCGAATCCCATGACGATTCCAGTTGCTTAACTGCTGATATAATACCCGTTGGTCGGTTACTATCCTTCCTCTTCTGTTCTTTATCGTCTCTCGTTTGCCTTGGAAAAGCACTGGAACAAAAAATTGGGGCTTATATCATTTGTTCGCCTTTTTCTTCTTCTTGCTCTTTGGGTTTGTGATTTCTTGTACAGTTGCCCATGCAAAAAAATACCAAAAGACTGCATTGGTATTTCTTTAGTAGTAATGTCTTATTCATATCTGGGGTCACAGAAAAGCCGACAAATGCGAAGATACCCTCCTTTATGCAAATTTTCCTCCGATTGGTGTTTGACAAAGAATGTTGACTGGTATACATGTATCCTACAAATCGGCGCGCGCTAAAATTCTATTCTTTCTCTGGTTCTCTTGATATATATCATTGTGGATTTTCTCTCAAAAGCGTCCAAGTCAGCGCTTTTGATCTTTCTTTACGATATTTCCTCTCCGCTCGTTTCAGATGTTTGAGGGACCGGTTGATCATCCTGGTGGCTCTCTGGTAAAAAAATCCTAGAAGTATCCTGCTGGTCAGCAACCGGCGCTTGGTGGAAATATGTCGGGCGATATTTACACTATCGACGGCCAACCCACGCAAAGAGTATTCCATTCGAGGGTTGCATTCCCGCATCACCTTTGTCTCTGGTTGACGAGACAACATCACCTGGCAGACCTCGCTACCACCGTACCATTTCTTCACAAGTCCTCACTGACATCCATGGTCGTCTCTTTCTCGTCTCGAATCTCCTTGTTCGTTTGTAGATTTTTCAGTAGCTTTTCCTTCTTTCTCGATATCGTCTCATCTAGCAGCCTTTCTTAGCGTGAACCTCAAATTGGAACGTGGATCAGATAAAAAGCATATCTCACCCTTCATCAGGACATCCCCACTCTCCTTTTCTGCATCCTCGAGTATCCGCTGCGCGATGTATGTCTTGTTCCTGAGCAGCTTCCTTGATTTTTTCGACGAGAGTACGTGGTTTGCCGTGGCATTCGATTTGGAGATACGTTTGACCGAGTGAGACGGCTTGACTTTTGGTCTTGCCTTTGCCTTTGAAGCTCTGGGACGGTTAGGGTTGTTCTTGTTTGCCATTTCTTTGGTATAGCTTGGAGGAACTAGAGTGATAGTCGCAGAATTGGAGATTGGGCGGTTTTTTTTGGAAGCAGAAAGGTTTTTTTTTTTGCGCCTGCAGATGTGGCAAGTTTTGGAGAGCCCACCCACCCAACAACGGCCCCACAGACAAGGGGCGCGAGGCCTGAGACTTAGTCATACTCCTTCTTCGATCACGCTCTCACGGGAGGTCGCAACGGAAACAGAACGCGACGGCCAAAAGTGCAGCTTACATGTTCGCGCCTTCTGACTCAGCCCGCTGGCTTGGGTGCGGGGTGATTCTCGAGACGATGTCTCGATGGGGCTGGATTCTGTGCTCCGAGGCGCATGGTGATGTATGCAGAAGAGTGCTGGCTCGAGCTATCCCGCTGTTCAATGCCTTCGATGTATGGGGACTCCTTGAGAACACCTACTGATTGGTGTTCTTCAGAAAAAGCTTCAGCTATTTAATCGGCTTGGGTCCCGCAGCTGTATATCATTGTCACTTTAACTATCGATATCACCGCTCTCAATTCTCTCTCCTCGTTTTGTAGCATTCTCAAGCTTCCATCTATCTTTTGAATCCAACATGGACAACACAAAGCCTTCCACGGACGTCAATGCCATTGCAGACACCAGGAACTTGGTCACCGGTATTTCAACCCTTTTATTCTTGCAAATGGTCGTCTCAAATATAATCCAGAAGGCTGACCTGTTAACCTAACCAGCCATTAAACTCAAGCAGCTCTACGTCAAGAAAAAAGAGTGCGAGGACTACTTCTGCCCCATCCTCAACCGACTCGACGGTGCTGCAACCGAACAGGAAAAACTTCAGATCCTGGTGGATGAAAATGCAAAGAAAAGCTCCAATTTCCAGGGCACAATCTTTGACCGCTCTTCCAATGCTCAAGGTATGTCACACCATCTGTTTAAAGCTCACCCATCTGCAGTTTTTGATACTGAACCAAGTCGGTTTACTATAGCCCTTCTGGATATGGCAGAGAACGACCTCACCATCTCCGATGATATCTTCAAGTCTCAGAGAGTAGCGGCTGAAGAGAAAATTCGTAGACGCAAGTCAAGCATCTAATTTACCCTTTATTGTTGCTTCATCTAATCAGCGACAAATGCCCACCAGAACTCCGTAAATCACAATACACCTCTCTCTTCGGTTCTATCTTTAACGAATGGATGAACTTTGAGGGCAAGGGCGATTTGTCCGATGAGGATGCCGATGGTGTCAAGACTCCCAAGTCGGATGACGAGTCCACTCTCTCCTCCGATATTCTGGGTCGCCCGGAAAAGTATGCCCAAAAGACCGAGTTGGAGAGTATCATCTTCGCCGCCAGCCCAAGTGCCAAGCCCGAGGAATACATCCGTTATCTTGAGGAGCTTTTCAAACAAGCTGAAGAAGACTCGAAGAAGAACACAAAAAAAACAAACTCTCCGTCGCTTGAGAGTGAGGACGGAGGAGAAGACGACCAAGTTAGCGAAGGGGAAGAGGATGCATCCGTCGAAGAAGACGAGGACGAGAACAGCTATTTCCGAGGGTATGGTAGTAATGAGGTTTTCACTTTAAAGAAACTCCAAAACACCGTTGGCCGTTTCAGCGGCCGTCTCCGCAAGTATGAACACCTGCGAAAAATGGACATCAAACAAGCGATTCACGGCCTCGTCAGTGGCGAACTCCTCACCGAAGCCAAAAAGACGGCTTGCAAGGAGATATTACTCAGCGACACCATCCTCGACGAGATTGCAATGGTCTTGACGCTGCGACTTCGCGAAATCGAAAATTGGAAATACTCCGAGTCCAGCATTCAGCTGAACTTTAGGCGTCACTTGAACGGGAAGTACCGGTGTTACGCCGACGAGCCTCTTCTTGACGCTATCTTTTTACAGTGGATCGGCGTTAAATGGGGAATCGAGGTATATCACACAGAGCTCACAAGACACAAGATAGGGACATTGGCTTACTTTTGACCCTCCGCTTTAAAGCTTCGTAGAGTTCTAGAAGTTCTGCACCACAGCACGGCTTGGTTTCGCCCAACTGATCCAATCGACGAAACACGAGTAAGTAACAAAAGCCCTCCTCCTTTCAAACGAGCACATATATACTCACATCTCTCCGTCTGTTAGCAAGAAGTCAGAACCGCTATGCTCCCTAAAGAGGGCGGGGGCAAATCTACATGCAGCATTGCTGTGCACCAAAAGTCTTTCATGAAAGAATTCTTCCTAACCCTTCTCCCTGAAAGCTTGTACGATTTCCGTACCTACAACGAAGACGGAGAAGGAGCCGACGAGGAGAAGAAAGACAATGAAAAGATACATCGTGCGAGAAACGAAGAGTTGAAGCAGATGCTTCTGCAACGGCTTCTCATCGATAGACAATTCTCGGAAGCCGTCAACCCGGGACAGCCGTTTACCGTTGTTCAGGCTGACGCCTTTCGGTTTGCGCAGAGTCAAAGTCATGAGATTATCCTCGCTTTGATGAAGCTCATCGGGGTAACTAAGCATTGGCTTGTATTCTTTGAAACATTCTTGAAGCTTCCGGCTAGGTTTGAAAGTGGCGGCGAGACGAGGGAGAGCAGGAGAGGTGTGCCAATTAGTCATCCTCTAGGTTTGGTGTTTGGTGAGGTGCAGCTCTTCCTTATGGAGTTTGCTGTGAATCGCAAAACGAATGGTATTTTGAGCGTATTTAGGGTTCGTGTACCTCACGTTTCGTCACCGTTATTATTAATTTCTATCTTCTTTCTTACTGACTGGCTCTATAGATGCACGATGACTTTTGGTGGTGGGGCGCTGATGAGAAGCAGTGCGAACGTGCATGGGAGACCATCAAGGAGTATTCTGCCCTGGCTGGCACCGAATGGAATCTTGAAAAAAGTGGATGTGTTAGAATTTCAAACCAGCCAACAGAAACCGTCAACCCGGAGAGCAGTCTCCCAAGGGGAGGGATTTCCTGGGGGTTCATAGAGTTAGGAACCGATGGTATTTGGAATATCAGACCGGACGAAGTTGAGAAGCACATTGAGGAGATGAAGGTTCAGATGGCTTCGCAGAAAAGCATCTTAGGAATTATCGGTGCTTATAATAGGTGAATATATACTGCTGTTGCTCTGAAGTTGGGACGATGAGATTAATGAGACTCTACAGGTACATGAAGTTCTTCGTTCGGAATTTCGGGAAGGCAGCTCGCGCCTTTGGTAAGCAACATATCAAGCAAATAATTGCTGCCGTCAAAAAGATACACCTCACGCTCTTCCCCGACCATAATGGTGACGTTCTTGCCTACATTGCGTCACTGGTTGGGTCCCGTTTCGGAGATGAGATTTCTGAACCGATCCTCCCGGCGTGGCTTCTCATGCCAGTTGCTGCCGGTGGCCTCGGAGTCCGTAACGCACTCTTCGATATACATCCAACGTACAAAGCTTATGTTTATGAAGAAGAAACGTACGAACGTCAGAAACGATACGACGATTATTCCGACCCTCGTAGCTTCAAACAATGCATAAAGAAAGACAAGAGAGATTATGAAATCGCAAAGGAAGCCTGGCTTAAAAATAAAATGGGGCTCAAGGTCACCTGGGAGCACGATATTCCCGATGAGTGGTTTGACGGGATGGATGAATGGCTCGCCTCTCGGAATGCGGCCAAGAGCTCCCGCCGCCAGAGAAAGCCACATCCCTTTGTAACTTTTGAGGAGTTTATCCTGGGTCGTCGCGGCAAGTTTGGACATTGGGGTACAGTCTGGAGCGGGCTGTCCGAAACTCCAAACTATGTCCACCGGGCGGGGTGCCCCGAAGCAATCGCCAAGGCATTGGGGAACCTGTACGACGCGACATGGTTGAAGCCCAGTCCTTCGCACAACACGCCGTACTGGGGGAGCTGGTTGTTGAGCTTTGGAGAGCAGGTGTTGGATACCTTTGGAGAGTTTCAGATCACGGATGAGGGACGGCTGCCGGTTGCCATGATTGATATATATACAAATCTGAAAACGAAGTGGGAGCAGTGAAAACGAAGCATGTGAAGCAATTTGAGCCTTGGGATGCCTAAACCTGTATTTAAGAATGAATAAAGTACCAGTATGAATACTACTACTCTTGCTGAGACCTCTCTCGGACGCGAAAAAAAACTGGTTTGGAAGATCGGATAAGTGAAAAAATATATCAATAAGCTATGGTTGAGCCGGCCCTAAATTCTACATATATTTAGCACTTATCTCTTGGGGTGATGCTGCAGTTGTAATATTTTGGTTGCCTCAAGAGCCTCTAGTTTCGTAGGGGCCTTCATACTGCGAAAAAACCTCCTGCCATCGCGATAACCTCCCACATTAACTGACGACATCTTTCCCGAGCAACACACCCTCTCCGAATCTTCTCGCAGGCGCTGTGTCTTCATCATCAACACACCTTTTATTCCTCGTCCCCAAAATCCTCGTCCTCAACTACGATGTATGCTTCTGGCTCTAGCGCTTCATCGCCACCTCGCTGCTCGGCCGATGATATTGAACTTCCATCGGTCCCAGCTCGATTTTTTAACAAGCGGCATCCATGCGAGTACGATAACAAGAATCCTATTTCAGCTCTCCGTTCAGCTGTCTATGTTGCCGAAGGGAAAGTTAAGGCTGTGAGTAGAGTTTTCAAGAGAAAATTTATTTGATGCAGAGGAGAGATCTTTGTTCCAACAGGACTATCCTTTGATACACGTTTACTCCTTGTCGAACTAACGTGTACCAAGCAACATCTCTTCCAGTTCAAAGCTAATCATTCGTTCTTCATCATCATACAGTATCGCAGCCACATCGCCAAACTCGATGAGGAGATTAACACCTTTAAAAGCAAGCTCAAGGGGCTTCGTGATATATCGGATTCCAATGAAGAAGAGCTTCAAACAGCCGAGAAGGCCCTTAAGGCTGCCCATAACCAGCAGCAAGACCTTCTCAGAGAGCTACAGAGTCTCAAGAGCTCAAACTCAAAACTTCAAGACGATCTTGATGGGCTCAAAGTCACGACCGACGAGCTCGAAGATGCTCCCAATAGGGGCCGTAAGTCTAGTTTCGTTGAACCAGACAGGGCTAACAAGAGATTTGTATCGGAAACAACCCACAAGTTGAAACATGCTGAATCCGATAGAGCCCACGGAGAGTCCGAAGAAGTTTTGTTCATGGCTGCTCCCAAACACAGCCCGGAGATATCTCCCCAGATCGCTCATGAGGACAATGGAGGCTTCAGCTTCCAGGTGACTAATTGCGAAGAGGACAGGGCTGAAAGAAGGGCCCTTGGAGAAGAAGTCCTTCAGGCGATACAGAATCAAAGTCGCCCGCTCGTCCGCATGGGATATAACGGGCGTAAAACCCAGAGAGCGATGCCAGCTCCAGCCACGCGGATGGAGGTTGAGAAAATGGGGGAAACTGCCGTCACCAAACAGAGTGAGCTCGACAGAGTCTTTGATATCCAACAGGAAGCCTTGCGGAAGATGCTTGGGAAGAGGCCTCAACAGCACCTGCCCCTTACCCAAAACTTTACAAAGAACAAAGAACCCTCTGTCGTCCATATCGTCGATAGAGATGGAAGTGACGATTCAAGTCACGTGGATTCTACCGATTTGGGGCTTGGAAAAAGGAAACAGAAGCAGAAAACAATAAGTCACGGGATCTTGGATGACGAAATGGAGGTTTATTCTTGAAAGAGCTGTTGACGCTGGTAAGCCTTTCAACAATATCTAGCGTGCATCTTGAATCGGTAAAAGTTTCTAGGAAGAAATAAACAACTAAGCTGCGCTAAATTTTGGTAATGCGCATTCGGGCTAGTCGCGCGGCACCTGGCTTCAGCCGGCAACTGCAACCTTCGAGGCGAGGCACTGCAGGCTTTATATAGATAATGGTCGTGTGCTGCCGTGTTTCCTTGTTGGATTTTCGACCCCTCATGGCAACGCCGTCATCAAGCTAGTTTCGATTTTAATACAGAATGAAAATTATTTTCTAGTCACGACTGTTTGTTGACTTTCCTTTGCATGTCAAGTAAACACCAGCATCAATCAAAATTCCAACCCAGGTACTGCAAGTTAATATAAAAATATGAAGCTACAAGAACGGGAGACAATTTATAGAAAAGTATAAATCATTCAGTATGTACAGTTGCTTGCCGCCTCCGCCTGTTGGGTTCTTCAATATTTCTCTCACAGTAAAATCCGGCACCGGACCGACTAGGCTATTTTACAGGCACTGAGAGTAGTACGGGTTACCGACTTGGCAGGTATATGGTGACTCGCAGGCAGTTGCACCCTAGACATATGATTAGCAGAGTTTCTGGATATCGGGTATAGCGAAGAAATGTTAGCTTACGGTCCAGCCAATACCACCGCACTGTCCATAGTGGGTTTGAGTAGTACCGCCAGCGGTAGTAGTTGTCGAAGCTAAATTGAAACGTTAGTAGGAATGGCAAAGATTAAACTTGGTTCACCAAAGAAACAAAGGCTTACTGCGGGGCGTTGTCGTACTTGGGGTGGTAGTACGGCTGGAAGTAGTGCTGGGAGTTGTGGTCCTACTTGTAGTCGTGCTAAGGGTAGTCGTAAGGCTCGAAGTCGTAGTCGTCCTGCTTGAGCTTGAGCTGGTAGTCGTCGTTCGGCTCGAAGTTGTTGTTGTTCGGCTCGAAGTTGTCGTCGTTCTGCTTGAGGTTGTAGTGGTAGTAGTTGTTACTGGGGTTGAGGATGATGAGGTGCGAGAGGTGGTAGTACTGCTTGTAGGTGGTGGGCTAGTGCAGCTAGGGTTTCCGTAGAAGATACCACGACCGTTGGTTCCAACGAAGACACGTCCGTAGACCTTATAATCGACGGCGACCTTGTTGGCATCGGCAGCTCCGAAGCCGTAGGCATCGTTGATTCTGACCCAATTGACACCGGCGTCGTCAGTGCGATAGACGCCGGTAAGACCATCGATAGTGAAAAATCCAGCAATCGACCAGTATGCACCGGTTGTCTTGGGTGCTCCGAGGTCGAAGTGGCCACCGGCGGAAGGGCCACCGATCTTGGAAAACGATGTTCCGTAGTTGGTGGATCGGTAGAGACCATCATCTGTCGAGACCCAGACGTCACCGGCAAGGGTCGGATTTGGCACAATCTTGTAGACCTTGGTGGCGCTGCCGAGGGTGGCAGTGGCACCGAAGGAAGTAGCGCCATTAGTAGACACGTAGAATTGGTTTGCAGATCCAGAATAGAAGACGGTATTGTTACGCTTGTCAGAAGCAATAGCGGCACCTTGTGGGAGAAGGGAGATGCTGGTGAAGGCATTGGTGTACTGGGATCGGATCGGAGGCGAGTTGCTTGGGCTCCACACGATAATGTCACCGCCAGCCGATAAGGCGACGGTACCCGCCTGGGCATTGTTGGAGGCGTAAATCTTGTTCCAGGTCACACCGCCGTCACCGGAGGAGGCAAGTTCTTGTAGTTGGGTACCGACACGGACCAGCGAGAGCGGGCTGTTACCAGCATAGTCAATATCAGTCGTACCGGTAAAGTAGAGATGGAACTGATCGGTAAGGGTTTGAGGGGTGTCGAGATTCTTGTGGAGGAAGCCACCAGCATCGTACATGCCGGATAGGAGGATACCTGGGCCGGATGGAGGGGAGAGAAGATCCTGAATAGCAGTTTCTTCGATGCCGTTAGCCATAACCTTGAGAGTGACGTTCCTGCTGGTATCCCATTTGAGAAGATCCCGGCCTCCGAGAATGGTGGCACCGGTGCCGTAGAGCCAGTGGTTAGAATCGAAGGGGTCGATAGCAAGAGCCTCCATCATCCAACCGATCTCTTTGACGTCAGTAGCTGACGGATCATAGATCCAGGGAGCCGGACTGTAGTCAAGACCGTAGTATTTGTTCCTTGTTGGGTACCCGGCCCACTCCCAGATACTAGTCCAGGTAGAACCGCCATTAGTGCTACGCCAGATGATTCCGTCGGGCCACCAAGAGTTCAAAGCGGTGACCATGATGGTCCCCGGTTTCTGCCTGTCAACGGCGAAACCACCGAATCCGAAGTATATATCGCCGCTAGGGGATGGTGGTGTGATATTCGTCCATAACGAGCTGGTAATGTTGTATTTCCAAACTGATCCCAAGGTACCATCATAAGGGCCCCCACCGTTGGAATAGGTAACATAAAGAACGTTTTCAGCGGGAGAGAAAACACCCTTGTGAGGAATATAACCAGTTGGCTGTCCGGCAACGGCAGTCCCTTTCCTGTTTGTCAGCGCAATTCTCAAGAGAAACCCTTCGACAAATTCTGGTATTTAGAACTTACAGGTAGATCCGGCATTACTGCTAACGAAGACCGAGTTTCCAAGGTCTGCAACCCCAACGAAGAGACGTGGCGTGGCGACAGTCTTGCTACCCCCGCTGTTTTCATCGAAAGTGACCCATGAGATACCAATTGGATCTTGCATGTACTCATTCGGATCTGAGGCATTCGGCTTGAATGTCCCGACGTTCGTAAAGGTAGAGACCTTGGCCCATGCAGCACCATAGTCGCTCGACTTCCACAATCCATTTCCAGAGCGGGCACCGAAAAAGAGGATATTGTTGGAATGAGGGTCAACGGCAAGACGCTGAAACGAGTATTTAATTGAGATCCTTCGCCGAAATGATAAGTCAAGGAATCTGTTCTTACCTCGCCCACACCTCTCCCAGGCATGTTACCTCCAACCTTGAATGGCAGAGTCGTCTCAGACCAGGTGGCTCCTTTGTCTGTTGACCTCATGATGGCGCCATTGTTAGGGTCCCAAGAGATCGTATACATACCCACGGCCAAGTATAAACGATTGGTTTCAACTGGGTCGGTAGCAATAGCATCGACACCCCAGTGATTCCTAGAATTTCTCGTTAGCTTCGTTAGTTCGCGCGCACATGAACCCAAGCCATCCTCAGCATCTTGCTAGAAGTAAATCCAATTTATGAAATAAGTTTTAGAAAGGCGTACCAGTTGGCCGAGGCGACGTTATCATTCAGAGGTGTCCAAGAGTCATCCGAGTTAAGTCTGTATGCTCCACCAATATCGGTTCTGGCGTATGCAAGACCTTTCTCTGAAGGATTGAAAACTATCCCGGGAATAAATCCACCACCTCCCCCGATTTTGACATTCTTCCAGTTATAGCATTGTGATGGAGCCGCAGAAACTAGTAGCGGCGCTGCGACAGCCGCCAACAGAGCGGAAACTGTGACCATGGTTGCAGAAGTTTACAGGAAAGTTGTTGCTGGACTTGAAAGCTTCGTAGCCTTCATAAATGCCTGGGAAGATCGGGGTATTTTATAGACGACCTTCGGGTTTCTCACTGGCAGTCTATTATTGACTGTTCTTAGTGAGATCTTTAGTCTCCAGGTCACATTTCTCCGGTATATTCGGGATACCACAGAGCCCTGGGCTGTCTCATGAACATGACGTCTCCACCATTACACGCGCCACAATGATTGCGGCTAGATAAATAGAGAAAGGAGACTCGAAGTAGCCAAAATTTGAAGGATAATCTACCCGCTTTTCAGTCAGCATACAGTCGTTTTAGTGGGAAAAGTTTCGCAACTGTGGAAACATACGATTCCGAGGAAGAAATCTACGGAGTGACGTTCTCCGACGGCTTTTCAAAAAAATTTGGGATGTTGATTGACGCCATATTTCAGGCCCACGTCTGCATCCGAAAGTGGCTTCACCTGCACCTGAAGACTCCCAGTTGATTTATCTTTTTGCCGTGGCCCCACCGTGTTCCTTCGTCCGTGTCTGTATTGCGGAGGAATGGGTGGAAAATGATCGGAAGAAAGAATTTGCTCAAGCTTTTGAATGGTTCCTGGGCCGCGCACAAGGTTATGCTGGATTTATCCAGATGATCGCGTACGCGTGGTTTTCAAGACACCAATGGTTGACCCCATGGTACCTGGGTGACAATATTTGGTACCGATCACGAAGTGATTCAATACCAGGTTCGCTTTTGAGCTATTCGTACCGTTATCCTAAATCCGGCAAAATTGGGCGAGAAGCAAACAAGATACTAATATGTGATGGAGTTGTTTGTTGTACATACATAGAAGGTGGAGACTTTCTCTTGATGTTCACTTGTTCCCGACTGGTGGAGCAACAATTCTGGGAGCGAGAACCTGAAACGCTAGTGTCTTGCAATGAACGGGCCGCCACCCGAAATTCTAGTTTCATCCCCCGCATGAAAAGATCGCAACACAGCTAAAACTCAACCCGGTTCTATATTGACACAGCTCAGTGAGGCAATCAATCTCTACATTGTAGTGAACGTTAACGCGCAGCGCTGTTTATATTTGTAAAAACGAAGAGACTCAATAGCAAATGTTGTAATTAAGCCAGGGAAAGCTCGTCTCCGGCACCTAACCTAACTCGGGCGTAAGATACACGCCATTTCATCTAATCGAATCACCACAACTATCCTCTATCTATTTTCGAATTATAATTTTGTAACCAAATTTAGTTTATGTACATTCGAACCTACACCATTTACGGAATCTTTCATGCCAGTAAAATTCTGTTCCGTATATCCGCATATCTACCTAACCAAAATCCTAATATATCAATATAATGATCCGATAACATTAGCTTTCCCCAATATTTGACTGCGAAATACCTTTATATTAGATTTAATATTTAACACTGCACTGTCACACCAGTTCAACGTCTATAGGCAGGACTATTCGCGCACCCACAAGTAAGTCCCTAGAAAGTGGTTATATATATATACATGCATCCGCAAGGGAATGAAAGAGCTTTGTCAATACGATAAAGTGAGTCCGAATTGCAGGTACTACAATAAAATGTCTAATGCATTTATATACCCTTGATAAGCGAAGTCCGTTTGCGGAAACCGACCTTGATTAGGTATTTGTTGATAGTAGCCAAGTTGTCAATCAAGTCTAGAATCCCCTTTAGCGCAGTCTGGAATATAAACCCTTGATTTGTGCACGTTCTAGCATTGGTTCCAGTAATTAGTATTAATCGATGGTGAACGTTATATGTGGATGTGTTGAGGGAACATAGAAAGCGAAGCCACTAATTTTGACGTCGTTTGATTGTTGGCTGAAACTGATTTGTTATAACTTTTCTAAAGGGTGATTCTTTGCACACGATAATGAAAACTCTCGAATCCAGTTGCCTCTCAGGTGGTCGCGTAATATATTTCCCGTATTATTATGGTTCGACGGGGTTGCCACTTCGCATGTACCCCCATCGGATTACATATGCATGCTTACTTCCAATTTCCAAGCTCGAACCAAGAAGGTCCAAGTTAGAACTCACGATCCTATGTCACACAAAATATCCGTGTGATCATCTTATCCTGCAGCATCATGACGGATTGTGTGAAATATTCCTGACTAGGAAATTTCGCCAAAACACCAAGCCTACTATCAATGTCGATATCCACGGAAATTTATATTGTGTAACTCGAAAGGAGGGGTAGCCTAATCCTCAAGAAAATTAGAGAACCATCTATTTTGCATCTTCTGGTTTCAGTCATATCGCATTATTTACACAAAACTGAAGTCATCTTTCGTTTAGTCAAACTCGAGACTCTTGGCTATTCCAAAATCACAGATATCGTAACGGACAAGAAAGTCTCCATAGCATGAATGACGTCACCAAGAAGTAAGGGTGAAGTTCCGCTACCGTTATTCTTCCGGATTTTTTTTGTTTTTCCATTTGTGAATCCTCGCATTAATCATGCAACTCTGATTTGAAATCAAATCGACATAAGAATCATCCCTCTTTACGATTACTCGATAAAATATTACAAATAGTGGTGCCGGAAAATTATGGTGGGAGTGAAGCTCAGTAGCGACGCTAATCTGTCGCTTGGATAAGGTTCCAGAAATCCAAGGGAATGTTTAAGGTTGGACCAAATGCATGCATCCATGCCCAATCTCTTGGATTGCTTGGTGCTGTTGCTTTCTTTTTTTCTTTTTCGCTTTTTTGTTTCTAATACCAGTACCAACCATCCGAAGTTTTCTACGTGGACTCTCTCATGAAACTTATCTTTTTTGTTAAAAGGAAGCCGAAATTCGGATAAACAAAAAGTGTTTCCTGCAATTGGCTTACAAAAGATGTGCAAGTAATGAAGCTCACCCAAGTTGCGTCTTTACGCCCAGACCATTCGGGACTGTATATCGCTTCCGAAAAACCACAAACCCTAAATATACTCCACGGATCCACCCTGTCAAGCCTTATATATGCTTTTAATCTTCAGACAAGTTCTCTTAGTAAATACACTGCCTCAATACTTTATTATAGAAAAGTATGACAGATTTCGTTTGCATCCTTCGTCGATAGCATGCATCGAGATGTCGGAGAAGATCTGTTCTTGGTATACGTCGCAGGGTCCTTGGCCGACTTCATGTGTTGCGCAAATAAAGCAAAGCCTAAAAGGAACGGACTAGTATCGAAGCTAGGAACGGAGGAAGACGCAATAAACTCTCCCTTGTTTAGCGTGTAATAGAAGTCAAAAAACCCCCCTAAATGTATAACGATAAGGAAGAGAGCCCACCTGCTTTGCATGATGACCGACCGCCCTTGGAAGCATACCTACCTAGTTCATGATTCGCTTCCGAGAATTTGTCCACCAAAAACTTTTCTAAATTAGGCTGCGCCCTATCGCGAACGGATGTTGGACAGGGGAAACCCGAGTATGCTTCTAGCCGTACGGTCACTTCAGGATTAAGTTAACCATCGAACAAAAGCAACTATTGATTATGACTACCAAATTAGTTGGATGCAAATGATTTCGCCCTCTTTTATCACTGGATTTATCTCGCAATAACGTGTGTGATGGGTTTAATTGTATTGGCGGTTCTTTGGCTTCAAGAAAGAACTTTACACAGCCATTACCTGGCAATCAGCTAGGTTCACAAGAAGCAATTCTGAAATGATGCTCGATACGGGGGGTTATATTCCACCCATCCCGCCATCCCACTCGAGCTCACCTGGTGTAGATTCTTTGTCAATATACCTAATTCTACCTAATACGCTAAAATTGCTCATAAAGCCATTGAACTATGAAAATAGTGGTTTTTGGAACCTCTAGATTACAATGATCAAGCAAAGTAATAGCAGCCTCAGTTTCGCTGAAACATATCGGGACTCTAGACGGCAGAGTAGAGAACGGCAGGTGGACATCACAGATCCTGTTTGGCCGAGAGGTTGGCGGCCGTGGACGTGTCTTGTTGGCTGTTTCTTTCTCATGTTCAACAGCTGGGGTATCGTCAATGGCTACGGCACCTACCTCTCTTACTATCAAGAGTCACTCTTTGCGGAATACAATATTGTTTATTTCAATCTCATTGGGTCCACCCAGTGTTTCTTTATCTTGTTTCTCTCCTTTGTTACTGGCCGTCTGCTTGATGCCAATTACAGCCGCTGGCTGCTGATTAGCGGCTCCATTCTGCTCATAGTTGGTACTTTTGGTCTTAGTGTCTGCAACGGAGGTGGTGGCCTCAATGATGGCAACTTGGTTGTTACCTGGGTTTTCCAAGGCCTCATTTCTGGCCTGGGTATGGCATGTTTCTTTGTGTCAAGGTGAGCAATAGAGCATTCGGATAGCTTGTTGTGAAGACTGGACTAGCTGACTCTTTCGAAAATAGTTCGCAGAGTACGTGATGGGAGTTTCCCCCGACCGAATCAACAAGCTGACTTTGGAGTAGTTGCTGCGACGTGGTTCAAACAGAAGAAAGGCTTCGCTATTGGGATTGTAGCCTCGGGTGCGAGCGTTTGTAAGTTGACCCCCCTTGATAGATTTTGATAGACTTCTAATATATTGGTGCTGTCTTTTCCAGCGGGTCTAATATATCCCACTATGATTCGACACCTGATCGATATGACTGGCTTCAACCGATCGGTACAAATTGTGGTGGCAGTTATTTTTACAACATGCCTCGTTTCGATCTTTCTGGCTGTCCCGAATCCTGCCCACCATTTCAGGAAGCCCGAAAGTTGGCTCGCCACCAAGACCTGGATTGACACCAAGGCATTCAGAGACCCTGCGTTCTGCTGGTTTACGGTTTCGATATCTTGGATGTTTTTCGGATTTTATTGCGTCTTCTTCAACCTAGAAGAATGGGCGGCAGACACCAAAGTCGGCTACAAAGACAGCCCGGAACCTGGGCAGCGTGCGCTGCGCACTTATTGGCTATTAGCTGTTATGAACGCTTCTAGCACTATCGGTCGTCTGAGTTCATCTTACTTATGCGACCACTTTGGCGCCTTAAATGTGCACGGTGTCGTCACATTGATTTCTTCGTTCCTCTGTCTCTTCCTGTGGACCTTCGCGAAGAGTCTTCCAGTGGCACTCGCTTTTGTTGTCATATTTGGTGCATTCTCTGGAAGCGTCATTGGTCTTCCACCTGCCTCCATGGCGGCCATTTTAGGGTCAGATACTAGTCAACAGGCCAAGCTGGGACAATGGACTGGCATGATGTATACGATTTCTTCCTTCTTTGCTTTAGTGGGACCAGTCATAGCTGCTCACCTGGTGATCAAGTTTGACACCTATGTAACTGTCCAAATCTGGAGCGGGGTTTGTCTCTTTCTCAGTGCTTGCTCGATGAGTATGGCAATCATATATCATTCTCGGGACGAGTCTGTACTTCGAATTCGCCGTATGACAAACAAACTCACATCAGCGAGTAGCATTCGGAGCCGGAGTATTAGTCGTAGGAGAGAGATGAGTGAGGTTTGAACGGGGGCTCCAAGGTGAACATCTCAAAAGTTAGCTTTCCATTTCATTTCAATCTGTGCCTTTTCAGTTTACGTATCTATATATGAGTATTGTATTCATCTTCATTGATTCCTCTTGCCACACCTACCCCTTCTTTTTTTTATTTTTTACAGCTGGCATTTCTCTTCTTTCCCCCGGCAACGGGAAGAGATGACTTTAAATTTGTAAAGCTTGAGATCTCGAGATATGGTTGAATATTTTCCGTTTTAAGTTATGCCCATCATTTCTAGCTTTTGCGTAGCCTTAGGGCTCTACTGTTTATTAAAATTCTAATTATTAAAAGATCCTTTTATTTTGATAAATATCTCAACAATAAGCTTCGATCAAATGATCTGCTGGGAGGGTCCATAAAGTAAACCTCTTCCGTCTCAGAGCCGACTTCCTTCCAAGTTTGGAATGTTTTTTGAATGTGTTGCCGTGTTGGATGGATAGAATCTAATCTAATCTCATCGACGCAAAAAATGCCGGCCCGTTTTTCCTGCCGAATTTTTGGAGGACTCCCAGCTGCTAGCAGGAGTCATAATTCACAACAATTAGAATATTAACCCAGGTTTCACATTATATTAGTTTCTTCTGCTCCATCTTGAGCAAGAGCTATCCGTGCTCCTGGGTTTTATATGATATCAGCTGCTTCAATTGTGCAGAGGCTTCCATTCCAACGACTGCCACTACTGAAAACGCCACTTCTCCGACACTTCTGCCCCGCAACTCGCTGTCTGCCGCCTCAATCTCGTCTCGCTTTCTTCACCACATCTCCACTCTATCAAGCCGTTAGTTCTATCTACCCATTGCATTTCCAATTTGCCGATGACTGAATACTGACATGCTCTTGATGTCGGGAGCGACCAGAAACCCAAGCAACCATCAGAATCCATACCGCAACCCCACGTTATGACGACCCGCGACGGCAAACCGCTCGACCGAGCGGCTCTTGACACCCTCCTCCGCCGGCGTATGTTCTATGCTCCAGCATTCGATATATACGGTGGCGTTTCTGGTCTCTACGATTATGGCCCACCAGGCTGCGCCTTACAAGCCAATATTATCGACACGTGGCGGAAGCATTTCATTCTGGAAGAAGATATGCTCGAAGTTGACTGCACTATGCTGACCCCACACGATGTGCTCAAGACATCTGGTCATGTCGACAAGTTTTCCGATTGGATGTGCAAAGATCCCAAGACCGGCGAGATTTTCCGAGCAGACCATTTGGTTGAAGAGGTGTTGGAAGCTAGACTGAAGGGAGATAAGGAGGCAAGGCAACTAGAAGCTGGTGCTCCTGTTGAAGAGACCGCCAAAGAGGTTGAGGGTACTGAGGATAAGAAGAAGAGGAAGAAGAAGGTGAAGGAAATCAAGGTTGTCAAGCTAGACGATGCTATTGCCCAGGAGTACGAAGAGACTCTGGCGAAGGTAAGGCTCGATCGATCGATCGAAAGCAGGTGGACCTTGGCTGATGGCAATTGCTCTATAGATTGATAATTACGACGGCAAGGACCTTGGTGAAATCATTACCAAGTACCAAATCAAAAACCCTGTCACAAACGGCGACCTTGAACTACCGGTTGCCTTCAACCTCATGTTTGGCACCTCAATCGGCCCGAGCAGCAACCTACCGGGGTATGTCGGTATCTTATGTGTCTTTTGCTTTCGTGGCCCATAAATCTGACACGTACGACAGCTATCTGCGCCCAGAAACCGCTCAAGGTCAATTCTTAAACTTCCAGAAACTTCTCGATTTCAACAATAACAAGATGCCATTTGCCTCCGCTTCGATCGGCAAGTCTTTCAGAAATGAGATCTCACCCCGCCAAGGTCTCCTCCGTGTCCGCGAGTTCTTGATGGCGGAAATTGAACACTTTGTCGATCCAGAAAACAAGTCGCACCCACGATTTCCAGA
This sequence comes from Dactylellina parvicollis, assembly GCA_036971385.1. Classification (NCBI taxonomy): domain Eukaryota; kingdom Fungi; phylum Ascomycota; class Orbiliomycetes; order Orbiliales; family Orbiliaceae; genus Dactylellina; species Dactylellina parvicollis. The sequence continues at coordinate 1,510,063 of JAJTUD010000010.1, read as the reverse complement.
TGTTGCGGACTCTGTAATCCTGAACTTCTTACCAAAAGAAGTTCAACAGGCCGGAAAAACTGACATTGTAAGGAAGACAGTCGGGGAGGCTGTCAGAGAAGGCATGGTAGATAACGAGACTTTGGGCTATTTTCTCGCTAGAATTAACCTCTTCTTGAAGAGGATCGGTGTTGATGAGAATAAGATCCGGTTCAGACAGCACATGGAGAACGAGATGGCTCATTACGCTAGTGACTGCTGGGATGCCGAGTTGCAGAGCAGCTATGGCTGGATCGAGTGCGTTGGCTGTGCCGATAGGAGTGCGTACGATCTGTCAGTCCATCAAAAGAAAACTGGTCAGTTCTTGGGTGTCAGAGAGACTTTGGATGATCCCAGGGTTATTGAGGAATGGGAAGTCGATGTCAACAAAAAGGTCCTCGGTCCTAAGTTCAAGAAAGATGCAAAGGCGATAGAGGAACGCCTTACAGAGTGTTCCAATCAAAAGGAACGTGAAGCATGGGCAGAAAGTTTCAAGAATGGTGAAAGCATCTCCGTTCTGGTGGAAGGCATCGGTAAGCTGGAAATCGGCGGCGACCTAATCACAGTGGAAAAGAAAAAGAGGACCGAAAGCAGTAAGTGAATCCCTTTCACCGGCATACGCGCATTGGAAATGGAAATTTTAGACTGATCCATGTACAGCCCGCGAATACACTCCCAACGTCATCGAGCCATCCTTTGGCATCGGCCGTATTCTCTACTCTTTAATGGAGCACGTCTTCTGGACGCGTGAGGATGATGTTGCTCGTGCAATCTTGTCCTTCCCACCAACAATCGCACCAACAAAAGTTCTTCTCGTTCCATTATCCAGCAACCCTGCATTTAAACCACTGATTGCCTCGATATCTGCGAAGATCCGACAGCTGGGTATCAGCAGCCGGATCGACTCTTCCAGCGCCACGATTGGCAAGAGGTACAGCCGGAATGACGAGTTGGGTACACCGTTCGGTATTACTATTGACTTCCAGAGCGTGAAGGATAACACAATCACGCTAAGAGAAAGAGATACTACGAAACAAGTTCGCGGTACGATTGAGGAGGTTCTAGAGACACTGAAGAGGTTGGTGGAGGGTAGCGAAGCCTGGGAAGAGACCCTGACCAAGTTGCCAGTATTTGAAGGCCAGGAGGTGGAAGCTTGAGCCCTGAATGTTTCATTTAAGCTTCCACAGTATGTGACCTACGATTGAAAAAGTGTTTCGCTCACAATAGACAAATAACTGGCGGAAGCCTGTGAAACCAAAGCCTCGACTGGCTGGAAGACTGTAATTAAGCGTGAGACGTGTTGGACTTGGCACCTGATCCCATGGGATTTTCGAGGGCAAAACAGCCAATCTCAGCCGCAGGTTCCAGACTTTGGTGGATGACCCAAAAAGGATTGGAGCGCATTTCGGAAGCCAGAATCTGTTATGGAGGGAAGATTAAAGGGATCGGATTGTAAATAAACCTCAAACCCCATCACCAAGACCTCCCACTTGTAGGTGATTGTAGACGTCGACTCGAGCCTTCGAAGCCCGTCGCCCACAACCGGCCCACGTTACACAGAGCCTCACCTCCTCAACAACGCACCTCCGCCCGATCCCTTTCGCTCAACAGGGGCCGCAACACAACAACAACAATGGCAAAGGGCGACTTGGAGAAGGGCCTTCCGCTCCCCGATCTTGGGGATGTCTATGGCGGAGTCGAAGACCACGGTCCCGTAGGAGGTGTCTCGGAAGAACACTCACAGGCAATTGCACCTTCCGCTTCCTCTTCTGGTCCCAAAGCCGGCGGCGCATCGGGGTCATGGTTCACTAAGAAGCGAATAATCATCCTCGCCGTAGTCGCAGTCGTTATCGTTGCTGGAGCCGTTGGTGGAGGAGTTGGGGGAGCCTTGGGCGGCAAGAAATCGAGCACTGATTCCAGCAACCCAGGAGGATCCACTGACAGTCAGACTTCGGGAGCGCCTGTGACATCGCCTCCGGCTTCGAGAACCAGCGGGGGCGGTTCATCTCCAACCTCTGCCGCGGGCGCTGGCGGAACAGTCACCACAGTCACCCCAAGCGGTACAGCGACCACCGGCATAATCATCCCCTCTGGATTTTCTGCAGTCGCTTTCTCTGGCGTACCTACCCCATTGGTCGCATCCACACCACTTTCCATCAACCTCGGGTTCCCCGGTTTAAGTCCGGCATTCCCACTCAGTGACGCGAGTATAGTAACAAACGGGAACTTCGCCAACAACCTCACCAGTTGGAGCGACCCTGATAAGTGCTGGGGCGTCGAAAAATGGGACGGCAAATTCTTCAGTGCGTGGAACGGACAGCATCCTGGTCCCGAGTCTTGTGACCTGTCGCAATCCATGAGCAGGAAGGATAATTCCGGCAAGGACACGGATTATGTTGTCAGCTTTCTGTATAGAAACTCGGTGGAAAACGTAAGTCTAATGTTTGCTTAATTCGAAAAAGTTGATTGATTAACCGCTCACACGCTCTATAGTCCAGCCTAAAAATCGCCTGGTTTTCGGCGTATATCGGCGACCAGGACACGATCTACCAAGTTTTAGCGACCAGCGAAAACAAAACCACAGAGGAGGACAACTGGGGCAAGGCTGCGTATAAATATACCGTTAAAGCCAACAAACAAGCGAGGATCGTGTTTAGAGCGTATAATGATCAGGGTTACTGGGAGGTCTCGGAGGTCCAAATTGTGCCTTTGGACACTCTCAATACTTAAAATTCTATCAGAGCAGAGGTGTTGTTTGTCGGATTTCTGTAATTTTAACATGCGCGTCTTTTCAGTGTCTTCGGTGTTTGCTTTGCGATGCATTGGTGGGTGTTTTGCCTTCCCTGCACTGTATCGGGATAATCTACTTAATTGCATATGCATTATTTACTGCGCGGTGCAGGCTATTCCCGTATTAACTTGGTTATAATTGTTGGTATGAGTAAAAAGCCAAGGACCAACCGCCTTATAAATAAGCGAAGTAAATCTCGGATATATATCGATACTTTAGGAAGTATAGTACGCTGGCACCTCTGAGGAGTTCCTGATGTACAAATAAGTTCTCGAGATGGACCAAAGAGCTTAGAATAACAGATATTCAAAATATTAGCATCATCTTTCAGAATTATATAATCTAGCCAAATCCAATGCAATGCAAGAATATCATTTCGGCCACACCAGACTTGTGCTGCATGCACAACTTGACGAATCGATCGCTGTCCTCTGGAGCAAGAAACTGGTTCTTGGGATTGGTAAGTTTGCTGGGTTCGATTCTGCGGCACAGCTAGCAAATCTGCATGCAGAAAGGGCTCGGCGCACACCAGTCACTTTGCATTTGCCATATGCACAAAACTCGTTGGAACCATTAAGTGTCAGTCTCAAAGGTTTGTCTCAAATCACTTGTCACATTTGAGCCGTGCGCCTGTTTTCTCCACATGAATGCGTGAGAAAGAGGGGTTCGCCCCCCACTGGTGCACCAGCTCTGGCTGTCTCTCGGTGGGGCGTCGCTCGCGACCGTATCGATACAAGCGAATAGGATCCAGTCCCACGGTTCCCAGGACCCGCCAAACTATGCCCAAAACTTCCAACCCCTCAACGCATCATGGATCGTGCAAGGTTCAGGTTCTCCTTCGTCACAATTCCTGCAAAGAGCTGCAGATTCTCAAGGTTCTATTGTTCTCCCCGGGCCGCCTGGAACATTTCAAACTTTGACCGTTTAAGTATCGGAAGACTCGGCCCAATAGGCTTTAAGAGGGGTAAGTGCAGGTCGAGGATATCGATTACATGATATTGATGCAAAATAATGGGGCTAGATGGTGTCAGGCCATCGGTACCGCGATAACCACGGCTGTTACTCTATGCAAGGTGTCTTCTCCACCATGCTCGCCATCTGGCTAGTTGCCTTTTAGACCCGCTCCCGTCCGTTTCCCCTCGAAGATCAGAGTTCCGACATCTTCTCTCCTGGGCTACCATACGCGCGGAACTTTCACTCTTACAGCATCGGCACGTCGAAAACGAACCTTCAATTAAACTTTGTCAAACGTTGATATCATTATGACGCACGCGGACGAAACAGTGCTTGTAAGTCATAGTATTATCCATTGCGGCTTGAATTTGTCCAGGAGTCGAATTGTCCTTTAATCATACCGTCGCTCCAATAGATCACAGGAGCCTCTGGCTTCGTCGGCTCCGGAGTTGTCCTTCGGGTCTTGAAAGAAGGCTACAAAGTTAGGTTGACAGTTCGAGATGAATCTCAAACTCCCTGGCTCAAAAAAGTATTTGGACACGAAAACCAAGTCGAATTCGTCACAGTCCCAGACTTTCTGAAAGAGGACGCGTTTGACGAGGTCGTCAAGGGTGTGGATTATATTATCCATACTGCGAGCCCCATTCCTAAGCCGGCAAGTATTACCTGTCACCCGTCTGTCGGCGAACGACCAATGTAAGTGCTGACGCATTATCTCATCTAGGAACTCCTGGCACCCTGGAAGGAGAATTACATTGATCCAGCAGTCAAGCCCACTATAAACCTACTAGCAGCTGCCACCAAAGAACCAAAAATCAAGAAAATCGTCATCACAAGCTCTTGTATCTCTTTTGTGCCCTTGGATCGCTCTCTATTAGGAGAAACCCGAACTACGAGCGGTAAGTTCAGTATCTGCAAATCACGATACAAGAAATACATCACATTCGCCCAAACGCGTACTGACCAATTGCGCAGAGGCCAAAGGAAACCCAGAAATTGATGTAAATGCCGACTTTGGCTTCCCATTCGCCGCCTATCATGCTTCCAAAATCGCCGGCGACATAGCCACATGGAAATTCCATGACGAGAAAAAACCGCATTACGCGATCATTACTATACACCCAGACTTTGTCTATGGTGCCATCCCCGTTCTCAAATCGAAGGAAGCGCTGGACGATCATCATACTACATCCGCTATTCTGTGGCGCGAATATACCGGAACAGATGGCCTTCTTCGGTTCCAAGACACGGACCACTCGGTTCACATCGACGACGTTGCTGAAGCTCATGTCAAGGTTCTTGATGACAAGTACAAGGATGGGGAGAAGTATATTCTGTCTGCTGGAGAATTCAAGTGGCATGACTTGTTGAAGTACGCGCAGGAAAAGTACAAGGAGAAGAATTTCACGCTAAACGAGATCCCCGAATGGAAGAATGGCTGGGACGCGATGTATTACCGGTTGGATGCTAGCAAAGCTGAAAAGGAGTTGGGGATCGAGTTTAAGAATATATACAAGCAGTTTGATGATTTGGTGGCAGGAATGGCAAAGGTCGGCGCGTGAGTACCGATCAAGGGTGGTGTAAACTCTTGTATGAAAATGAATGATATCCAAATACCTTGTGGCCCATCCTAGCAAACTGACTGTCATTGATCTGGTGTAAACTGAGTTCTTTTGTAATATTGATTTAACAACCATTCAACTGGTGGGTTGAGCACGTAAATTTATAAAAGGTCGAACGTTCTATATGTACTGCAATATTTGCTCTTATGACTGTTTTAAATGCTGCAGAGCCCCCTCCCATCGATATACCGGACCTTCCACAACCCCTAGCAAGCTCAAAAAGCTAATCGGTATTGGCTCAATATCATACATCCCACCTTTCGCATATGTTTTGATAAAGGGATAACCTGTACCCACCAACCACGCCACGGTGCTCAGCCATGCCAGAAGTTTCATTTTCCATCCGTCCACTTTCCTACCAAAAATCGCCCGTTGAACGACTATACCCACCGGCTGTAACACCAAAAATGTCACCGCCTCAATACCATCTCTTGATTGCATCCATGTTCCCGAAAAGTGCAATACCGCTGAAAGTATGAACGGTATGAACACTCGGAGAAGAGGCGATTTGACCGTGTCCGTCAGGAAGACGAATTGTCGTCTGAACAAGCCATGCCACGCGATACCCCAAAAGTCTGAGATTGTGTACCACTCCTCCGTCCAGATCCCGAAAAGGTCAGGCCATTCTTTGTGATCGTCGCCTGCGAGGCCGACCATGAGGATGGCGCAGATTGTATGTTCGCTGTCCACAGCCATCCAGATTGCAGATCCCCCTAAAACAGTGCGTATAGCGCCTGAGAGAATATTGTCTGGGGCGCTGGAATGAGCTGCAGACGCGAACCATAGATCCCAATGACAGTAGGCGAGTAGAAAGTCAATCAAAACCCAGATTATGAAAACTCTCGCAGTACGTGTTAAGAGGAACTGGGTACGCGTCAATTGAGCCACCTTGGCGCGTCGTTTCTTCAAGATAGCAGGCTCAAATGGTGTCAGAATCATTCTAGGATTGTTGTAGCAGGCACTCGCCCAATCGAATCGCTGCTGCCATGTTGGGTTCGTGGTGGGGCAGGGCTTGCCCGATATCTTGAATATCTCTGTGATCGGAATCTCATATCGATATGGGATTACGAAGAGAGTGTCGATACCCTGGAGTGTAAGACAAATAGCAGCCGTTCCGTAACCAAAATTGATAACTGGTGACGTGAGATGGTGGCAGTATAAGGTAGCTTGGATGCCGATACCGATGATTATGGGGACGACCACGGCGGGAAGAAATGTTCTGACAGAGGAGGTTTTTGGGAGAGGGCCAATTACAGCGAGAGTAGCTATCTGGAGCGCGATTGAGATGGGGAGTAGGAAGAAAGTCTGACGGTCGGAGGGGGCAAGGCCGTCGAGGTCATAGGTAGCGGAGCGAGGAAAGTGCTGGACGTTGTTCGCGACAAGAGGCGTTGTAGACAGCATCATAAGCTTGAAGGTCACCGCGTCTTGATGATGGTGTCAACGAACTTTCGTGAGAAGCCCCAAAGCTATCCAGGTGATGATAGGTAAACTCGAGCTTAGGCGGAGCCCAAAGTTGACGTCGCAGTAGTTTATATCTCAAAAACCAGCCTGGTGGAAGAGGGATGTTTGATTGGACCGTGTCCTGGAGGCCTAGGAAGCTTTCGTGTTAGGGCGGCAGTTGAAGATATCTCACAGCTGCATAGTCGCACCTACGTCATGTCGCTGACGCCAACTGTCATTTTCTGTCAGAGGACTCAATGACCAAAAACCAGGATCGAATTTTAGGCCCATCGAGGAGCAGAATGACGGTAGTACCGTCCGAGGGGGACGGAAATGGAACGGAACATTATGAGGCACGCGGCTGCAATAGAGGTACAGCCCCGAGGTGACTGATATCTGATGGTATTCCCGGTGTTGGGGTATAACCGTCCCCCCCGGCTCCGTTTTATCTGCTAGATAAAGATGTTATTAAGAACAAGAACGATAGAGCGATATCGTATACCGCGAGAATCGAGGTCTCACAAAGAAATATAGCGAGGGATAGAAGAGTAAACTTTGAAAAAGCCTAGTTGATATGATGAGGCATCGCTAAATAAACATGACAAACCGCTAAACATGGAAGTAGCCAACCCGCCTCCACCCATTTCTATATAAACAGTGATATGACTTTTTCTAGTAGCTGCAAAGAAAGAAGGAAAGAAGGAAAGAAAAAGACTCGAAGCACCCGCAGGATCGCGAAGAAAACAGGCTCAGATACTCTCTCGTGATATCGAGCGACAGAAAAATCTATCACTCTTTCAAAGCTTTAACACCGACTTCAAGTTAATACCGATAGCCGGTATTGTAGGGTCCATCAGGGAACTCCACCGGCTGCTCTATCCGGTCCGAATACGGATCTTGGTGGCCGGTCAACGGTGTCATCCTTCCTCCCTGATCAGTCACGCTGGCGTTGTGCTGATTCCGATATGCATCTCTCCTAAAATCCGCATCCTCGTCGTCATCCTCGCCTTGCCATCTCCCCTGACCAACCGCTGTGCCGGATAACGGAGCGTAAACACCACCTGGAGCTAGAGTGACGGGCTGTTCGTAAGGTGATTGCGGGTGGCCGTTATTGTCGTGCTCGTCTTCCTGAGGATCAAGCATGTGGTCGTCCTTGTGGCTGAAGGCGTCCTGCGTTGTAGCTTCGACATCGTGGTGCATGGCCACAACACCAGGCCTGAGGTGCGCAGTAAACGAAAGATTTTCTTTCCAGAGATAGTAGCAGGTGTAGGCGTACATTCCGGTAGTGACTGCGAACGCGAGACTGGAGGTTTGGCATTCAAATTAGTATGTACCTCTTCCAGCCGAAGCTGTAAATTTAATTGCTAGGCTTCTTACAAGACGACCACGCCGAGACCTATCGCCGCTTTAGCCAGCTCGCAAATCTTCGGTGTTCCGTAAGCTGTTGTCGCGCAAGTCTTGTCTTCACCCTTCGATATCCCATTGTTGTTGTGGACTGCCAGGGAAACGAATCCTGCGAACCATAGAATCTAGCATGACGAAGAAGCCAAATATCAGCGCTAGTCCCAGGCTATATAGGGGCTCCGGGTTTCCTTCTTACCGTCGAGACAAAGCAAAGCACGACTTGCGCAATAGGATGCGAGAATCTGACGGTTCTCGGCCACATCGGTGTCATTGCGGTGTATATGATAACCGGAACCGAAATAAAGCACTAGATTGTCGATGAATACCATCCTGTTAGTAAAGGGGAACAAGGAACATTTGGAGTATCGACCGAGTCCCTACCATTGCGAAGAGCAGGTTCGCCTCTGCTGGTGTCCCTCCTTTCTGAGCTTTCAGTGCCAACAGTATACACCACAGGACAAATATGAACAGACCCTGAAATCCGTGGGTGAAGAAGGCCGCTTTCTGAAGGGCTTGTATTTTGGTTAATGACATTGCCATCATGATGATTAGTGTCTTTCACCCCGTGGCTCGGTTGTTCGGAACGTGAGCGGGATGTTGAGTTGCGACGGGTACCGTAAGCAAAGCGAAGTCTATCGAAACAGATTGCAAGGGACGTAATTAAGGCGTATCACGATCGTGCCCTCGAGAGAAAACTATCGCGGTCGGAATTGGGAGGGGAACAGAGTGGGGGAAGAGAAGGAAGTCAGCTTTGAGGAGACGTGAATTGCTTGCAGCTGAAATATAAGCCAAGGCCGGTGTTGGATCGGAGATTATTTCAGAATCGACGCTAAGACAGCATTTGAGGCTGAGAGATGCAGCTGCTCCCAGACAAATATGTCGATTGCAACGGACGGAAAAGCTTAGCTATTACTTGCGGATAGAAGGAAAAGAGTAATCTCATCATCGGCAGAGAATGTAGATAATAATATTAGAGAGAAGCTCACGAAATCAAAAGGTTGCAGGCATCGTCATCAGCAGAATAAAGCCGAAACGGGGTCAGTTTGGCTTAGCTCTCTCTCTCACTCTTTTTTTTCTCACAATGTAATACAGCAAGCCAAAAATAGCAGCGCGCGACCGTTGGAGGATCAACCAAGCAGAGCACAGCCCGCATCCAGATGGTTTATAGTTACCCACCACGAACTAGACCGCGTACTACCAGTAACAAGTATTTGAGATTCTCGTCTCAGCCGCGCATGGGCAATGTCCCCTTCCTCTGTTACCTTCCTTTCATCGGTTGTTCGCGGCATCTCCTCACATTGGTGTTACAGGGATAGTTCCGTGAGTACGTAAGCAGCGCCACACGTGGGTGGCTTCAACATCATGGCAACACATTGGCCACTGTTCCCAGCACGCGACAGTCCCCGGCTTCGTCTTGAGGTATGTATAGTGTCATATTGAAATGCTCTTTGGACAACTTTCGGCCGCATGAAATATTTCATACTTGCACCGTCCGTCATTGCATACCACCGCAACAAAAGCCACAGGCATTTGAACTAGCGATGTGTAGGTCCTTTGATAGAACGTGTATGTGGGAGCTCAGAAACCTGTTGATGTGAATTCTCAAAAACAGGCTTATAATTAATAGTTCAACTGCCTCAAATATCAATACACAAACCAGTGCAGAATAGACAGGTTTGGTGAAGTATTTAGCACCAATCGAGGATGTCTATTTTGTATTGCAGAGGAGTATGTCAAGAAGACAAAAGAGATAAATAAAAGGAGATATACAAAAGAACAGCTGGCGTAGTGGTGAGAAAATTAAGAGATCGTAACTGTTTTAGAGATTGGTGTATATATCAGTCAAATATCAAAGGCAGAAGTGATGGCGCATAGGAAACGAAGAAGACCCGAGTTACTTTCTTCTGAGAAAGCTAAGGGAAGACCAAATCTTGGGAAGTTATGATCAAGTGTTACACGCTCGATTAATTATCAAGACGCTGCAACATCATAAAACCCTACTAGAATTATACGTCAGGACTGTATAGGACCTAATGGGCCTGATACACTCACCTTGCTAGTAAGCTGCCTGAACTACAACCTAGTCTTTAGGATACATAATACTATAATATCACAGCTTACAAATGGCTCTATATGCCGAAGAGATCCCTGCTCAGCGGAGTACGTTCCACTGGTTAAAGGTCCTCCTCCATGGATTCGAACCTGGATTTCAGATCAGAGGTATCGCATGGGTAGACGTGTGCATCATCAGACTCGGAGTTTTCGGGCCATAACTACATTTTAAATCTTAGATTGAAAGCACGAAAAAGGGATTGATCATTTTTGAATCCAAAACAGTATCGTTTCGGATTCGCATCTTCTGAACAGCCCAAGAGCAGCCAATTGAGCACGTATATACAGCATACGGCATGGAACCAACGGTGAATAAGGCCGGCTTCAGCTTGTTCTTTTGGTCACCTGGCAGTCCGTTCATCGGAGTACGGCAAGGAAGATATGGGAGGCCCTAGAAATATGCGGTTCAGCCTGCACTGCACTTTGAATTCCATATGCAGGTGCTAAATTGCATATTTCGTCCCCCACGTCAAAAGTCCGACATACCCGACTGTGTGCTTCCCACGCAGAGAGATCTTAATTTGCATCTATTACATCTTATCCACGGAAACCTCATTTTAGCCTACCACTACAATGTAGATTGATATAACGAGTTAGTTTCAAATGTATGGTTACGTATAAGTAGGGAATGCATGAGAACATCTGGTTCAATAGGGAATAGTTTCACTTGCGCAGGCGGGCTTGGTGCTGTGAGTGGAGATTGGTCAAGGTGGTGGTGTAAATCCGGGTTTAGAAATAATCTGCTGGCAAGGCTAATATATTCGGAACATTTGTTTATCCGGCATTATTAGCTCGCAAGCCTGTAGGAAATTCCCGGTCGAGGAGAAAGCCAAGCTGGGACGAGATTTCGACGAGAAAATAGAACATCTTGGACGTTTTCCAAGCTTGATGACGACTGCTGGTAAAAATTCAGAGTTTCAAGATTTGCAGTGGCGTGCAGTTATAGACTGTGATTCCATGCCGCAGTACGCCGGATACAGCTGCCGATTATTGACAAGGCATTGCAGAACCATCTGAGAATGCACTGTATCATGCGGATCCTGTGAAGCTTTATGGCCACCACTTTTAAAGGGTTCGATGTCCCCCCCCCCCTAGAATACTCCCAGAATATGGGTGAGGGCATGCGTGTAATCGAGAAAGGATTTTGCGATTCTAGCAACACCACGTCATGAGAGGTTGGCTCGTGCACTCGTTTCCGTTCATTTACAAATATGGATAATATATTCTTCGGGGCATTTTGGATGCGCTTCCGGTAACTACCTGGTATGAGCACGATGCCTTAGTATGGAATTTAAGAGCAAGATCTAAAGGCTCGAATCGAAGAATGAGGCAAATGTTTTGGACCACGGGCAAAAACGTAAACTTTAAACTCGATAGGCCTGTCCTCATCGATAAAAGATATATCTATAGATCTACTGTGTAGGGATGCTCCGAAGCAAACCTAGACTCTATTTGAGGATTTTTGCAAGACTGCCCAAATTCAGGGTGTGACTGGTGACCAAGCCAGACCTGGTGTCGGAGTCTAGGAAAGGTATCCCGCTAATAATATAGCGGGAATGAATGTGTTGCACAGGTGGTTCTGACCTGGCTGCAGGTACCACTCCCAATTCGGGGCTGTAGGCGGTTGCACGGAACGTCAAATCGGGGAGCCTACAGCTAAACCCTGATGATCGTTTTTCTGGAAGGCTGGGGCTGAGTGGGTCCTTGTGAAGGGGGGGTTTTTCCGGCTGAATTGGCTTTCGGGGAGCCACTTTCTGGCTTGGCTTTTCAGCATGTCACAAGGTCCTCATGGCAATTCTTCTAGACGCGGAGGCAAGTCTCTGTACGTGCACGGTGCATGTATCTACATACATATGGATTTAATATGTACATGTGTATCTGCAAATGGGGAGGGGACGTGCTTCCAAAGAGCAGAAGAAAGAAGTCTCCAAAGATTCCAGGGCCAAACTTGGCTTTCCTTGGGACATCTGCGAAAAGCCGGGGTGGGCCTGTCCTCAGAATATCCGGGGTATGTTACAGAAAGTTACTTGCCCGACTGCCGCGTATGATGCGAGGCCACACTGCAGGTCTTGGTGGATGGAACGCCGGCCCGCGCGCAGGGCACCTGATCGAATCGCCAACGTGAACGACAATATCAACGTTTCAAACCCGGCACTTCGTGATAATAATGGCATCAGTCCAGAAGGATAGCCGGCTTCTTCAGCGCTGAATTTTCTTTTTCGCACGCCCTTGTACCCACAATCATGGATTTACACCCCTCGCAATGTTCCGACGTTTCTGTCCAAATTGTACAATGAGATTGTGAGATTCCTTCATCCCATCGTCCTCCAACAAGGCGTGACAGACATGGTTATCGCCTCTCCACTTCCAATATCCGACTCACCGACGGATCTCAACTAGCGCTTTCCCGCTGTGGCCAGACGATCTCATCAGAGTATCCCGGCCCTGAAAGCCTACCTTGCTATGCATGCTCAATTGACATGGCTGGATTGGCAGCGGAGATGGGGCCTCCACACCTTCACTCCCCACGAAGAAGTCGATATATAAAGATCGCGACCTCGCCCACTCCGTCCTGATATTTTCTCCCCCAAGCCTAGACTTCACAATCAACTGACATTGCTTGATCCGGAAACATATCGACACGTACGCCTGGCCGTATACACAATGAAGTACTCGTTTGCTCTCAGCGCTCTTGCGCTCATCAGCACGGCTGCTGCCCAGCAGACCCTGTGGGGACAGTGCGGTGGCATTGGCTGGACTGGCGCATCTAACTGCGTCCCCGGCGCTGCTTGCTCTACCTTGAACGCTTACTACGCTCAGTGCTTGTCTTCTTCTGGCGGCGCCACTACCACCAGCCGAACGACCACCACGAGCAGCCGAACGACTACTCCGGTCTCGACCACGGCCTCGACCACCAGCCGCACCACGACCACCACGTCGACCACCACGAGCCGTACCACCACCACCTCGTCGAGGACCACCACCACCTCATCGACCACGACGTCGAGGACCACCACTGGAGTCACCACCTCCAGCCGAACCACCACCGCTAGCCGAACCACAGGCGGTGGCGGCGGCACCGGTGTCACCATCACCGGCAATCCTTTCGCTGGCCGTACCCAGTACGCCAATGCTTACTACTCTTCCGAGGTCTACAGCCTTGCCGTTCCCTCTCTGGTCGCTGCAGGAAAAGCCTCGTTGACCGCTGCTGCTAAGGCTGTGGCCACCGTCCCATCCTTTGTCTGGTTTGATACCATCTCCAAGGTCCCAGTCCTTGACACCTATCTCTCCGACATTCGTTCCAAGCGTGCCGGTGGTTCTGACATCATTGGTATCTTCGTTGTCTACGATCTTCCAGACCGTGATTGCGCTGCTCTTGCCTCCAACGGTGAACTTTCCATCGCCAACAATGGTGTTGCTCGTTACAAGTCCGAGTACATTGATGCATTGGTTGCCATCTTCAAGCAATACCCAGATGTCCCAGTTGCTTTGATTATTGAGCCAGACAGCGTCGCCAACATGGTCACCAACATGGGCGTCGCCAAGTGTTCCAACGCTAAGACTTCTTACGAAGACTGCATCAACTATGCCGTCAAAGCCTTGAACTTGCCCAACATTGCCATGTATCTTGATGCTGGTCATGCTGGTTGGCTCGGCTGGCCAGATAACTTGAGCAAGGCTGGCCCATACTTCGCTGGTCTCTATAAGACCGCCGGTTCTCCAGCCTCGTTCCGTGGTCTCGCTACCAACGTTGCCAACTACAACGCTTGGTCAGTCAGCACCTGCCCATCGTACACTCAGACGCTCGCCAACATCAACGGTATCTGCGACGAGAAGCGATACATCAATGCCTTCGCTCCTCTCCTTAAGAGCAATGGCTGGGATGCCCACTTCGTCACCGATCAGAGCCGTTCTGGAAAGCAGCCAACCGGTCAGAACGAATGGGGTGATTGGTGCAACTCCAAGGGAACTGGTTTCGGTCTCCGCCCAAGCTCCAACACCGGTGATACCCTCCTTGATGCCTTCGTCTGGATCAAGCCAGGTGGTGAGTGCGATGGTACTTCTGATACCTCCGCTGTCCGATACGACGCCCACTGCGGTGCCGCTGCTGCCCTCACACGTAAGTTTTATTATCCACCTTGACAGACCAAGCTTCGGAACAATCAGCTAACCTGAATTCTCTCAATAGCCGCCCCTGAAGCCGGTACCTGGTTCCAGGCCTACTTCGAACAGTTGCTCGTCAACGCCAACCCTGCTTTCCCTTAAATCAGTTACGGTGTTCGGAAGCAAGGATTTAGTAAATTTGGTGCCGTTCTTCAAGACAGTTGTGTCATTGTTTGCTTTCTAGGAGACGATGGCACTATGTCACAGAGGAAGCGGTAACCTTGTGAATAGCCCCCATATTTTCTATTTCTTTGTTCATAATTTGCATATTGCTCGTTTTCGCGACCCTGCGACTATGAAGCTTTTGTACATCATTTGTTAGCTTCGACCTGTATATATAAAATAGATCAATTCTTCCCCCCAAACTTATCTCGAACCTTGGTCATGATTTTATGTGATATCAACCTGTCAACCGATTTCTGAGTCGGGTTGTAACAAAATTTGGGTTGACTGCATTGCGCGAATGCTTGCCTCCGTTTGAGCCAAGATTCCCACTCATGATTCATGATATTGAGAACTTGGTAAGCGGTAGAAGAGAACTGACAAAGTGTTTCTCCATAGCTAAGGTCACGCCGTGGGGTTACTCGATAGTTGTGGATGGGAGTTCCGGTGCTGATGCTGATAAAGGTTTGGAGTACAGTGAAACACGCGACGCGATATTTGTTGGGTGACGAGACTTGGTGAGAAGCTTGTTGTATTTTTTGAATTCCAACACAAGTTCCATGATTTGAAGATCCGGTTACTTCTGCACCGAAACAGCTGGAGGCCTTTGGCGCCGAAACACAGCTGAAGGCCTTTTGCGACGAAACTGACTATTGCATATGAGTAAGACCTGGATCACGATCATAAGAATTGCGTTGCAGAATATTCCTGAAGACCCGATCGGACTGTCTATATCAGGACTCTCACAGAGTTCTCAAGTATGCTACGAATGAGAGAAGATTTTCCTGCGAAAAAATAGCTTTTGCTATGTATATGTACAGTTCGTGCTCGCGCCACAAATTGAAAAGAATCTAGTATATACAAGATTGGGAAAAATTAATGATAAGGGAGTGGTTTCATTCAGAATCGCAGAATATTTAAAGTAAAAAGTTTTCTTAGCCTGGTGAGCTGATGTTGAAGTAAGGGCGGCTTGGTCATTCTTCCAGGTTACCATTGAATCACAGGCCCGAGGCTTATCGGTTGGCGCCTATTAATCTAGTGGCCGTAGTGGTCGAAGCAGCGCTCGCAAAGGGCCTTTTCGCCTGTGACGCACTTATGGGAAGAGAGGTTGGAGCAGGATTCAACAATTTTGAAAGGGTTGGTCTGCTGGCAGCTTGCGGCGCGGTCGGCGAACCAAACCAAGTTCCAGCCTCCAGGGCATCTGCCTTTGCAGAGAGGAGCGGTTCCGAACCATTCTTGGATGCAGTGTTCTAAATATGCAACGAAATGTTAACGATTGCTGCCGATCAAAGATTCACAAAATTACATACGGGTTCTATGAGGAGGGTGGTTTGGTGGCGGTCGTGGGATACCATAGGCTGGGACAGCTGGAGGATTTGGGACAGCAGCACCCATAACAGCTGGCAAAGCCATGGCAACAGCGGTGATAGCGGTGATGATTTGCATTTTGGATGATTCGGGTGAATGGAATTGTTTCTGAGCGAAATAAATCGTCAATCGATGAGTTTATAAGATAAGTTGAATGAATCTTGGAACTGAGACAAAGATGTACTTCTTTATGAGGATGGGTGAGAGAAGAGATTGGTGGGCAGAACGGGAGCTTTTATAGGTAAGATAATAGGTACAATTGGTGCGAGCTTATTATATTATGGATCATCAATATAAATCGATTCCGAAAGATTGTCGGACCCTAGCCGTCACGGTATCTCATGATAGATTTCCCCTGATCGTGGGACTTTCTGCAATTCGTAGGTTTTCTTGAAGTCTCCTGCAGCCTGCAAGTATAAACTGGCAGTTACTAACACCATTCCAGAAAGTGATATCTGATATCCATGTCTTATCACAACCTAGTCAAAACGGCTCACAGACCTATGGTGTGTTATGGAGTCGTTGAAGACCAAAATGAAAAAGTCGCCGGTGGCATCAAAACCATGGAAGGTTCGTGATCCGGATCTAGCTATCCTGGCTTGCCAAGCTGTCAAAAACCTGGTTAGTGCTGTCTAGTTTGGAAATAACAAAATTTGCTTGGAAACTGATGACCAGGGTGTGTCGTTCGCATGAAAATTAAACGGCTTCGCTAACAGCACCCAGTCTCGTCACCAGACGAGCATCCTTCCATGGACCTATTTGGGTCTGCATGTTTGAGCTCACACAAAATCAACACAAACCGAGATGGTTGCAAGAAAAGTTTAGAGAGTATACACTTCAGGGGGGAGCCTCAAAACCATTCTTTTATTCAGAATGGCAGATTTTTTGTCTGATTATATCACCGTTCTCGCATCTTCTGCCAGTCAGTTGGAAACCAACATAAAATGGCGAGAGTTAACACAATGAAGCATAAACCTAAAGAAGAGCTGGGCCAGGATCGATTACCACTCGCAAATCACCGCCAGATTAGGCTATTGAATTATCGACCGACTCGAATGGCTTGCAGGGGTGTCAAAGCGGAAGAAACTTGTCATTTAGGCCGTGCTATACGCACTGTTATTACCGGTTGCATTTCTGTATTGGCATCGTATATATCTTTCTTGCCACCTTTCGCCGCCAGATTTGGGTAGTAAAACAATGCTGTCTAAATCGGCAGCTCGAATACCAATTATATACCCCACAATCGCTGGCCTGGTCATGGCCCGTAAAGGAAATATACTTGGTTTGTTGTTTCGGCTCTTTATCAAACCGGAAACCTTATTTTAATTTGCTGGTATACATGACATCAACCAGTTACATTTTTGACCTAGCGGGGCGGTGAAGGTTTACCACAGAAAAAATTCTCTCATGCAGAAGCAGGTAATATTTTGAACTCATGGATGTCACCACCAACGGTACCGATACCAACTTCCAAATACAAGCCTAGTTCTCAAAAAGAGACGTCTGTAACTACATCTGTGATCTTAAATTTGGCGGTGTACATATGGGCCGCCACTAGGGCTTGGGACAACGTTCGCAAATCGGTTCTTTTGCGGCAGAATATTGATCTTGAGACCTTGAAGGCTAGTTTTGTGAGGCGATAACTTTTTACCTTAATCTTGTCGTTTCCGTGTAAATACGACCAGGACCTTCCTTCATTCAAACCTTAGTTATCTCCATTCCTCCTATAATGGGAACTGGGTAGACACTTGTCTGTGATAATGTAGACAGAACCGGGTAGACTGTGAGCGTATTCGACATGTACATATGTACACACGTTTTAATTCGTACACCTTTCTGATCGTGTGAGCATTTTATACATGCACGAGGAGGGCAAATACCTCGCTGCACTAGAGCAAGCTGCACCGACAAAGCGCCAGTAGCACATTTTCTTCGTTCCACGTTTATCTAGATTGTGTATGGCATTTATACCACCGAAAATGGAAGTAAAAGTACAATTTTAATGTGGAACCTAATTTACAATGGCACCTGAATGTATATTAATCTTTCTTACGGTCGTGCTAACGCTATAAAAATAAGATCCGGCTCTACCAGGGAATTTGCAAGATGCATGGCACGATGAAGTTCAACTATGTGGAGGTTTATCAATGGACACCTGCCACTTTCTCAGAGCTAACACGATACTTTTCTAGATCAAAGTTGGGTGTCGGAAATTAAACATACCATGAAAGCTGTGCAGCGCACCCGAATGTCTTTGAATAGTTGTACGCCGGGATTAAGGATTCCCCGCTCGATGGACAAGGAATAATGCCATAAGCGTATAGCTACTCGCTCGAATTTCTAGATTCTTATCAAGAATTCGGCTTCTCCATACAACGGATGTCCGGATGTGTAAATTGGTGGATATCATAATCAACAGAGGATCGGATTGCCTCAGGGTATGCAAACAGGTACAGATTTGGATGCTAATATATATATATCTAAATTCAATCTGTTAATTTTGAACTCCATAGGCTTCAGACCCTCCGGATGATTTCTAGTACTCCTAGAAGCCTTGTAGTAAGTAAACAATCGAGGCTAGGTGCACGTCAAGTAAGGAATAGTTTGGTTTACGAGACCAATGCACCTGGCGAGTTGCAACTCTGCCCGGAACCCATCAAATTCTTGACCTCAATCAACTGATCTTGGCCAAAATGATCATTACAGAATTCCTGTTCTGGGGTTTTCTGACCCAATGATGATCATTGTTATAACCCAAAAAGTATTGCTGCTGGCACGGATCGGATTTATTGGGGCTGATTTAATGGTTTTCAAAATTTACTTTCAAATTTAGGTGAGATATTATTAAAAATGACCGGGTCTATCTACCGTGCCAAGAAACTATAGACGCCTTCATAGTTTTCGAGAAAACCGATACATATTTGGCAAATTTCTAATGGAAACTTGGCTAGTATAACCTCGAGCCTAGTATTGCTAGCAAGCTGTATCGAATTAAGGCCGAAACTCTGTTTTAGAAAGCTAAGAATATAGTTTAATGTATGCAGTATACTAATTGGGCTAGCCGAACGATGTTATCTTTTTCTGACATAACTGCTTCTGAACTTTGATTTTCACCCTTAATCTTAAAACGCGTGAAATCGGAGACCCAATATCTCTTTGTTTTTATTTTTATTTTTAAATTTTTTTGGAAAAAGGTTGCAATGCAAATTAGCGTCCCTGTTGTAAAACTTGAGGGACAACGAAAGTAGAACGATAATCGACCGACGGTTCTATCACTCGCTTGAACCAAGATCGAGAAAGCGTGTAAATATTAATATGTATTTGACACGCGGAAGGCCTGCGCTCAGAAAACTCACCGACAGGTAAACACCGTCTATAGTGTAGTGTTTCCTGCTAGTGCATTATTTAGAGTTGGGCTGTGCAAGTTTGGCCACATTATCATCTCACATGCTCGCAAATTCCATACCCAAGTCCCCATCGCATAGGGGTCGCGGTCGCGGTCGCAGCTCTAGCCTAATATGCTGCATGAAATATAAGATAACATTCACGGTTCAAGCACCTTATGGAGTTCCTGGGAGATTTTTGTCTCCCTTTTAGTCCGAGATTGCTTCCTGTTAGAATTTAATGTATGTTATCTGTGCAGTGTGCTTGGATACTTTTGCAGATTGAGTGGCTGGAGGTAGTCTCGTTATGTGACCGCTCTACACTAGAGGCTGGAGGTTGGTCTCGTTGTAACCCAGCCTCTCGCAGTTTGTATCGAGCTTGAAGGTGTGTTGTTTGTGTGTTATTTCGTGGCCCGCCCCCAACAAATCTTCCCTCTTCTCTGACATCACTCAGGCTAACTGACTCGTGTCCAATTTATGTTCTGGACGCCCAACCGATGACCTCGAGGCCTCGTAGCCCATGCTTCCAACGTTTTAAACCCAGTAGGACGACGCGCAGATTTCCGTCTTTACAATGGCGTCCTCGAATACGTCCAAACTAACGCTCAAGTACCCACTCTTCTGCGCTGAATACCTCGATGAGAAGACCTTGCTCATCGCAGGTGGGGGAGGGGAATCACGCAGTGGAGTAGAAAACGGCATCGTAAGGCCCCATAACGGTAGCTTTCTGGAATTCAGGTCTTGATAAACTAATATGGGCGGCTTAGCAACTGATTGATACCTCATCCGATGCCCTCGCCATCAAATCCAGCTTGAGTCTGCCGAAAGATGAGGACGCTGTCATGTCGTGCACCATCCTTCCGTCCAAGCAAGCTGTCATCGGCGGTATAAACCAGACCAGCTCAACTGTTAAAGCTGGCTCGAATGCCCATTTCCGTACCTTCCGTCTGTCCGACGACAAGACCGAAGTTCAAGAAACATCCGCACGCGAGTATTTCCGACCGAAGGCCTGGGATGACGTCTACCAGCGTGTAACAAAGTCGTCGCAATCCGGCAAATATGCTGTAATCTCTTCTTCGGTCCCGTTAGTGCGGGGAGACGGTATCTACGGAGGAGAGGTCGTGGTGTTATCCATCGATGCAAATGGATCAGCAGTACTCGTGGATCGGGTAACCAACGAGTCCGAAATAGTGGACATTGATATTATCCCAGCGACTGATAGCGACGAAAAGAGCAAGAATGTGGAATACTTGGCTTACTCGACACCTTCAAACGTATACATACGAAAAATCACACCGAGCGGGTTGGAAGCCGAGAAATTGGTTTTCACACTACCAGGAGCTCCCAAAGCTGGCTCATCCAACAGGACAAAGCCACAAATTCGGAGTGTGAAACTTTTGTCGCCGAACTTATTTCTGTTACTGGTCAACCTTCCTTATAGATCTGGTGTTGAGTTACAGCTAGTATCGATACCCTTGGGTAATCAATCTTCGGTCTTAGAAACGCACAAATACAGTCCTCCACTCGCTTTCCGCGCCGGTATCTCAGCGGCAACTGCAATTGATATTCTCGCGCTACCCGAAATAGCTGTGTCGTCCGAATCGGCATCCCAACAAATACTTCTTGGTATTGCGTCTGCCGATCTTTCTGTGGTGGTAACAATCCTCGACTTGTCGTGGATAACATCCGGAGGAAACAGCAAGAAAGTCCAAGATGCTAAATTCCGACACTTTAAGCAGCTACCCACAGCACATTTCTTTCCAGCCACAAAAGTCGCGTTTTCACCGTTATCAGCAGATAAAAGCAATCGAGAATTACAGCTAGCGTCAGTATCTGCATCGAACACTTTAGTGATAAATAGATTCACAATGGCCGATGAAAATCATCTGTCGCGCCCATCGGCATTCAAAGATACCCTCCCGATTCTGTTATTCTCACTAGTGTTTATCGTGCTGTTGGCGGTGGGGCTGCAACTGGTATTTGAATACCGTGGAAATCTACCTAAGTTTGACATTCGGGAGGTCTGGGAAGACGTAGTGGAAACCGTGAAAGGCGGCGCCAAGTTGGGAGAGCAAGAGTTGCACAGAATGGAGAAGATGGGTAAGAAGTTAAAGGAGGAGTTGGAAGGCGCGGGTAGAGGGGTCAGGGAAGGGCTGAAGAAAGAGGTTGTACAAGGTGTACTAGAGGGTGTGATCGGTCTAGGTTGAGAGAGACTACTTATCCGTTTTTGTTTTTCGGTTTCTCCTTTTTAGACTTGTCTTTGCGTATTTGTGGGAGGGTAGTAGATACAATGGCGAATTTCTCTCACTTTACAAAGCAAGTTGGAGTTTTGATTCCTCCCGATAGCTATAACATACAGTCGACTAGTTGCGCACGCAGTACGCGTATGCAACCAGTAGAGTATTCATGCGACCATTCGAGTAGAAATGGTTTGCAACCACTACTGGGAGTTGGCGGCTTGACCGTGTAACGTTATATTGCCCGGCAAGGTCCAGTATGTATCATTCTGGATCAACTACGATTGATTATAAGCATGCCATGTACTTGGTAGGTGGTAAATACCATTTCTATTGTTAAACTCGTGCGGCTGTAATTTATATTGATATTTCTGGGGCTCGTTCCCAATTGTCCTTATACTCAACAAAAAGTTTGATAGCTTCGGATTTGAATATTGGGTCCATCCCTGTCAAAACATCACTTGCCAACCCGCCGCTAGGGAACTGATAACTGTGAACTAGTTGACTGTGGTACGAAATCGCCTTTTCGCAGTCTAGCGGCTTTCTCAGAACAGAAAGCATACTCCGGATCATCTGCTTACGATCTTCGGTCCAATGATTCTCCGACAGTGCGATTTCAAGAGCGTTCGAAGCGTTATTTTCCCCGAAAAGTGGGTTGGCATTATGGTTTAATAGAAGTCTGGAAATATTATAGAGGCTGAGATGTGCTGCTATCTGTAAAGGGGTAGCCGCGTTCGAAATCCCCACCATATCAGGTTGCGCACCGGCATTGAGCAAAGCAGCAACTACAGCACCTTGTTTATTTTGTGTGGCTGTTTGAAGAGGTTGTTCCAAAAAATCCCAAGACTGAATTGTTGCCTTACCCTCCTGAATGATCGCCAAGGCGGCGCGTCCTCTGTCGGCTGCGATAGCGTATTGAAGAGGGAAAGGACCCCTTTCCAACTTTCTGTTTATGTATATAGCTTGAAGAAAGTATTGGTAAGAGTTCTCGGATAAAATCTTGATGACTGGTGATGTAAGATTATATATGAGGACAACGGATAAGGACATACTGCGGTATAGATAACGCGCGGACTCAGTATCATCGTCAGCTTCAATGACTAGACGGATACCCTTCTGCCACTGTGACGAAGAACCCTGATATTCGGGAACTAGTGACCTTCGGTCTTCTTTGACCCCTTTGTACCGAATTAAACCAGCTTTTGGAAAGACCTCATCCCCCAATAATCTGTATGCCCTTGGAGAAACTTTGAGAGATGGTGGTTCCAGTGGAGTCAGTGAATACAACACTCCGACATCGCGTGGGTGTTCTTGCCGGAGAATCGATGGAGGCCGCATATCTAGGTTCGAATATGTTAGTAATATCTGTATTTGATAATGCTGCCATATCATTCTAGGCATTCTCGGTCTTCGAAAATGGTTCAACAATAATAACAGGGATCTGAAAAGGATATAATTTACTTTATAGGCCTATGGGGCGTACCTGGATCATTACTTGCGGGTCTGCTATCTTTTTTTGCAGGGAAAGTGGGTTTGCGAGACCAATTCTGTGCTAGGGGCGGGGTCTCAAGAACTTGCACATAGTCTGGGGCTCTGTAATCATTCTGAATCATCTGCTGATAAAACTTGGCCTCGCTCGTGTCTCCTTTTTTGTAACAGATCAATTGTGATATGTGATTCGCAGTATCTAGTTCGGTGGTGTAGTCGAACTTCCGCGCGTACTTTGCAGACTTTTTTGAAATGGCGAAAGCTTCGTCGTATGACTGGCCGCGAAAGGCGATAGCGGCTTCCATATTGAAAGCAATGACCACGTATACGGGGTTAGTGGATCTTTTTCGTGGTATCTCATTCAGCCACTTTTTTGCTTCTTCTAGCTCTCCTAGCATGTAGTATATATGTGCGAATTGTCGATACCTGTTGAAATGAGCGCTCGGGTCCGAATCTTTAATATGCGCCTTCATCTCGGAAAGTTTGACTGCGTTTTCTTCAGCCTCTACCCAGTTTTCAGCGTTAATTGCGTCCACCATCCTTGCCCCGTAGTATTTCGCCCTCTCTTCCTCTAGGAAAGAATCGTTGGAGCATACCGAAGAGAGGTCATCATTGTCGTCGTCTATTCGTAAGTTTTTTATTCCCTCTTTTAGGGGTAGCGTAGATGGCGACAGGCCTGCCTCTGGTTCTTCTGATTCTGGGTACGAATTCCGTCGACCCGAATCTGGTGTGGCCTGCTGCCTGGGCGAGGGAGAATGAAAACCGCCCTTGAAGCTCGACAACCGACCCGATGCGCTTTCCTCAGTTCGGGGCCGACTTTGCTGGCTGGGGCTTCCCACTGACTCGGTTACGTCGAAATGGTAGGACTGATGGGGGGAGCTCGATTCGTAAGGCGAGTCCTCGTACGGGCGTACGCTCGGCTCAGGGGTATACGTCCTTGTTGATTGAGAGATCGAGTTTGACCTGTAGGCGGATGCCCGCGAGCTGGTCGAAGCTGCATTTTCGGAGCTACGGCTCGTCGAACGAGATGCGACGCGGGCATGTTCTTGTTGCGAGTAGTTGGGCCCCTGCTTGACTTCGTTCTGTATTTGATATTTCGGGGGGTACGAGGTTACGGAACGCCGGTTATATGTGTTCTCGAGTGATCTAATGGTCTGAGAAGCTGCAAAGGCAGCCTCGGAGGACTTGTCGACGTTCTCATGGTAGTTGGTCGGTGATGCGGCGGGCTGCGCGGGGGGTGCGACCAGAGGCTTTGAGACGGGTTTTCGGCGAAGAAACCGGTCCATTTCAAGGCTGGGAACCCGAGATTTATTCGGTCTGTGTATAGCAGCAGGTATCGTATACTCGGGAAGATTTCAAATCAATAACGTTCGAAGGGTTTGGAATATTGGATGCCGAATTTGCCGCCGGGTTGATCGGAGGGCGCTCTCGCTCTCGCTCTCTCCTCTCTCTCTCTCACCACAGTTCATGTTGGCGGATGGGGAAACCGGGCAGCCTTGTCTCGCGCGGGGCCAGCGCCAGCGCATCGGGCGGACCTGGGAATGCCTATCTGCATTAACATTGCATTGGCTCCGCTCCTCCGACATTTACTAGCTAGTGTGCAGTGCTCTCCGTCAGATGGTGCCTGTGTCGCGGCTCAAGGCCGAATTTAAGCCTTCGAACTCTCGTCATGTCGCATCGTCGGAATCACGAAACCGAGTTGGGAGTAACCTAGACTGGGAATGTGATGTGTAGTGGCCTGCCTCCAAATGTTTGCTGACTGGATTGCGGAAGAAATAGACGTCGGAAGCAACACAAGAGTACTCATATAACTTTGACCATTTATAACCCGCATGCACCGTTACCCATCAAGTATATAGACCACCCATCATTACTATCATGCATGCCCCACTGGCCACTGCAGTACTGGTGCACGGATCAAAATTGCCTTTTAGACTTCTACGTACGTAATACGAATTCTCTTGGTTCCTACGTTTTAATGAGAATAGTTTGAGCCAAAATTTACTTTCCGTTATGGATGGCTTTCCCTAGTGGCTTCGAAATTCTTGAACCCACGTTCTAAATACTAGTCGTGCACAAAATTAACTTGTGCAGTACATGTCTACATTAGGTAAGCATGCATAAAAAGTCAAGGCGGTAAATCGGTCTCGGTAACATGATATCCATGTTATCTCTCACACGAATATCCCATCCTCCTGATCCAATGCAAAACTTTCGTTTTTCCAATGATTCCCCGTAATAAATGACATATATACGCCCAAACCTCCAATCCTTTTCCTACACCCAAATACTTACGCAATCGCGGTGATAAATTGGGCCTTAGCAGTACAACCATCTGCTGGCTTCCAAGAAGTGAAGGTATAGCAGGAGCAGTCGCCTGGGCATTTCCCCCTGAAGTCGTAAACATTGATATCTGGTTTCTGCCCCACGCAGGAACAATCGAATGTATTGGTGATTGTGGTAGTTGTTGTACATGCACTGCAGGGAGGTGCCTGAAGACAGGAGCGGGTGGCATCGATAATAGCAGATGGTGGGCAAGTGGGTCTTGGAGGTGGATCTGTGACTGCAACCGGCGTGCTAGTCACGGTGTCGCTGCTGCCATCGGTCTCTTCAGCGTCGTCGATATCGTCGGCTCCCTCAGTAACTGTGACGGTGGCTGTGCTCGTCCCTCGTACAACAACCGCCTTCGTAGTATATTTTGTGTAGGTCTTGTCCTTGAAGATAGTGCTTTGCTTGGTGCTCCACTTGGTCGAGGTAATCCACTTGGTTGTGGCCTTGCATGTACTCCGCTTGGGCGATGGCTCCTCCTCTTCGTCGTCACCATAGCCATAGCCTTGGGCGAGTGCCGGGATAATGCTACAATTTAAACCGATATATGAGATTAGGTCTTGACGACGAAGCCATAGCGAAAATCCAATTCAAACTACAAGACATACTTAGCTGCCAAGAAGGCCAAAGCGACAATCCTGAACTTCATTTTAAAAAGAAAATAGGTTGGATATGCGGAGATTCTAGTCGTAAACTTAAAGATTGACGATATCAAAACGAGCGTCTTCGAAAACAATCAAAAGAGTGTATCTAGGCGCTTGTAGCCAAGAAAAAGAAAAAGAAACAACTCTCCCTAATATAAAACTGAAGAAGAATGATGACCGAGATCTTACGCGATGCTACAGTAAGAAAGGGAATACTGCAGTGAAGGCGAAATCTGCATCTTTTATATAACTCCTATGGATTCATCCTTGTAGAGCCGGTTCTTACACTCCCAAGCCAAATCAGCAAGCTCCTACGAGATGTTATTGTGATGGAGAGTAAGTACCAGCAGTACCAGCTGATCAATTAGTATCACGAGAGAATTGGGTCCATTTTGAGGAGCCTCAAAGCGAGAGCATCGAATGTAGAACTCTAACCCGAATTCTCTCCGTTTGCGGGCAGCCAATCGAAAACCGGCTTCCTAGCTAGGTATGTTTCCAGTCGGGTTCCATCAACTGATCTGTGGCTAGACGTGGAACCTGAATATCGGTCTATCGTCTAAGCATAAAGCAGCCTGTGTCAACGAAACCAATAGGTCGAGCGTCATGTAGAAGTGCATGACCAGGGTGGGGTTACCGGTACGCAGTTGCAGGAGAGAATGCTACTATAGAATGTACAGGCTCGCCATTTAAAGGACATTCAAACGGTGCTTGGGGTAGTCTGGGTCTTGGGAGCCCGGGATGTGTCCAGCCAGCTCGCTTGATCGGTCCCTGTGGAGAGATGTCAAGATGTTCATGGTTGCAGTCTTTGTGTTGTCCAGCCGATGCTTCAGCTAAAAATTCAAGGTGGAAATCCCAGCCAGCAACCGAAAATATGAGTCTGCCGATACTCCCGTAGTAGCTCTTAGACCTGTCCTTTTCAGACTAGCGTTTAGTATTTCCACCAGAGTACCACATGAGTTTATTCGAAGAAGGTTGCATTCGAGCGAAACATAAATATATCTAAAATGTAATTTCAGTTAACAGCTGCTATGAGCCTCGGACTGCAAGCGCGTGTGCATGTATGTGCATGCATGTACGCCAAAACGGAAGAGGCGTAACATGAATTGATTTAGCTTTCCGACGCTTTGATGAGCACAATATCAATTCTTGCCAAATGGAATTGATTGGAATAAATTAACCAGTATACTTTGTCAGCATACAAGAGTTCTATGGCTCAGCTAGAAGCTTATACTGAACATAGAGTAGTAGTGCCTGCATATGCCCACGTACTATCTTGAGGGGCACACGTCTGGCTAGCTGGGGCTTACACCTTGTGCCCGCACCTGCGCCGGCGATGGTTTGTTTTTGAGGCTCAGTTAGTTGTGTTGAAGTACTGTTTGTCCGCAAGTGATTGCCTGTTTTGGCGAGTTGGTTTGAGCCGCCAGATTCGCGACTTTGTCCCTGCTCAACTTCGACATCACTGTCACCATCTGTCATTCGCCTTTCCATCGCCGTTCCATCGCCGTTGCGACCAAAACCTGCCTCCTCTTTGCGCTACTTCCAACATCTCTACTATATCCTTCTGGCTATCTGTGCTCCTGACAGTTTGCTGCTATCAAGCAGGACGGTACACCCAATTGAACATCCATCGCGCCACCCTCCAAGGAAGTCTCCACACGCGTATTCTGCGACGCATACATTCTGGGATGATTTTTGGCCTAACTAGGACTCATTATATTGGGGAATTGCTGTACTGGAAGTCCAACTAGCAACAATAGTCCCGCCTATCTTATCGAACCCATTCCTCGCCTGTCAAACAACTTAGAAGTCATGAACGGCCATACTCCCCGGGCCCGCAATCGTTATCCTCTCGTACCTTCAAGGATAGAAGTTCCGCTCACAGAGCAAGTCGGCGATGAAGGCACTGTCGAAATAGATCTTACAGACCTTCCCGATGACGTTGACGAGCTATCAAGTCTGTTGGAGCAGGAACATGCCTCCCACCCTTATTGGATCCTCTCAGCTCTCGCATATGCGAAGCATCAGAATATCGACAATGCTATTGAGATATTGAACTCCAGGGCATTGAACTCGGAGAATATAAAACGAAACCAGAGGGAAATATTACCTATACAGCTCTGTCTTCTATGGCTATACCTACAGAAGACACGGGAGGCTATGAAAGCTCCCTACAATCCCTCAGGTGCCTGCCAGATCCGGAATACTGGTGTCTTCCCCGTGCTAATACTGTCTCTTAGATACAACCGAGAACACGAAAGATCACTACCTGCAGGCTGCCACTGCTCTCCTTAACAACATTGGGCGATACGAGGCAGAACATCCTGCCTACAATATCGCCCGAGCTGTATACTCGTCACTCAAAGCAGCTGTTACAAACGTCAAGGCGGAACGCGCGTCAAACTTGGAGAATGCACACAGAATATACGATGAGACGCTAAAACGGGCCAATGGTACGAATATGGTGGCGTTGATGGGCAAGGCGAGATGGCTATTTAGTAAAGCGCGATACGACAAAGCGTTAGAATGCTACCAGGAAGTATTGAAGAAGAGACCCGATATGGAACCTGATCCGCGAATCGGTATCGGCTTGTGCTTTTGGATGCTTGACTTCAAAGACGACGCTAAGATTGCATGGGAGAGAGCTCTGGAACTGGTATAAGAAGAATTCTGTCTCCTCAGATGGTATTGGATTGAAATGACTAATAACACCCTTTCCAGGATCCGGATTCGAAAGTAGCGAATCTTCTTCTCGGTGTTTATCATCTCTCTTTCGTGTCTTCGCTCCCTCAGACTGACCCCGAGTTCATCAAACACTATAAGAAGGGAATGACTGAATGTATCGCCAAGGCCTACAAGCTCGACAAAAATATGGCACTTGCATGCACCCTTTTTGCGACCTACTTTTTCTCTGCTGGGAATTTTGCAACTGCCGAAAGCTTAAGCAAGCGAGCAATTGAGTACACAGATGTTCCACAGGTTGCCCGGGATGCTTTATATCTGCTCGGAAGAAAATACCAAGAAGCCGGAGATTATACATTATCTCGCCAATCTTATGTCCGGAGCGAGAATGCAAAGGAAGATACATATCTCCCGAGCAAACTAGGGTCCGGTCAGCTCATGGTTCTGCAGAAGGACTACACCGGAGCAAAACTAGCCTTCGAAGGTATTCTCAAGACCTTTCCTAAATGTCTCGAGGCGATGATGGTCTTGGGTACTCTATATGCGGAAGAAGTCTTCCAGGCCGAAAGTCAGCCCGTAGTAAATCGCGACGAGAAAAACGATGAACGAAAGAAGGCTATAAGTTACTTGGAAGCCGTCCGTACATCCTGGAAGGATCCCAAGAAGCATATGACGCCAAGCATTTCAGTTCTTCTTACTCTTGCTCGTCTTTATGAGGTCGAATCGCAGGAGAAGTCATTGGTTTGCCTCCAGCAGGTTGCGGATATTGAGCGTGAGAGTTCCGGAGAGAAGGAACCCATGCTGGCCCCACAACTGTTGAACAATATCGGTGTCTTCAATTACAACATGGGTAAATGGGATGAGTCTCGTGAGCATTTCCAGACAGCTCTCAATAATTGTGTTGCTATGGGTGCCAAAGACGAGAGCTTGGATACTGATGCTCTGGTTACGACTTTAACCTACAATCTTGCTCGTCTCGAAGAAGCTGCTGGAAACACTGATGAGGCTATCAAGCTATACGAAGGACTACTCGCTCGCCATTCCGATTATACTGAGGCAGCTATGAGGCTTGCTTACATCGCCTTAAGGAAGGGCGGTGATGATGGCCCAAAACGACTTGAAGAGCTCATGAAGACCGAGGATCATAACTTGGAAGTTTGTGCACTTTACGGTTATTACCTCTCGCGACGGCCGAAGAAGTCACCTCTGAATATTGCCGAAGACAAAGAGCAGAGGCATTACAAGCGCACGCTAACAACGCATGACAAACATGATCGCTACTCTCTTACCGGAATGGGTAACCTGCATTTGATGACTGCGCGAGAAATGAGAAGAGATACGGATCAAGACAAAGAGAAAAAGCGCAAGATGTACGAGCGTGCCGTTGAGTTTTTCGATAAAGCATTGGTGCTCGACCCGAAGAATGCGCACGCGGCACAAGGAGTTGCTATTGCTATGATTGAGGATAAGAAGGACTATAGTACCGGTGTGGGTATCTTCGAGAAGGTGAAAGGTACCCTTAAAGAGGCATCGGTACACATTAATCTTGGTCACAGCTTCGTTGAAATCAAGCAGTTCACACGGGCTATAGAAAACGTAAGTAACACCAAGACAGTAGACAGAACGCGGTAAAATATGCTAAAACCACCATTAGTACGAGACTGCAATCAACCAATATAGAGCAGACCGTGACCCGTGGACGATCACGTCACTAGCTCGAGCATGGTACTTGAAGGGCAAAGCTGAGAAGAGCCTAGCCGAGCTGAATACTGCGCTTGAATACGCAAAGAAGGTTCGAAACATTTTTAATGCAATAATATATGGCATTTGCTAATACTGTGGTATACAGGCTCTCGCTCTCTCTCCAGAACATCCTATCTTCATGTTTAATGTTGCCTATCTTCAAGCCCAGATCGGCCAAGTTGTTCACGAGCTACCCAAGCACCAACGCACTTCGGAGGAAATCAAAGCTGCCTTGGATGGTGTAGAGGAAGCAATCAAGTATGATTCTATAATCCTGTATTTCAAAACGGGACGCAGCGGTACTAAGTCTTTACCAAAGGTCGTTCTCGATAGTCGCCAAATCCAAAAATCCACCTTACCCTGCAGGTGATATCGAAGTTCGTGTTACGATGAACAAAAACACCACGCGCCGTCAGCTTACAGCCGATCTCGACGAACAAACTAAATACGAAGAGTTACACGCTACGAAGATCGCTGAAGCAAAGCGGAAACGTGAGGCCGAGGTTACCAAGCGTGCTGAAGAGCACGCAAAAGTGGAGGCAGAAAAAGCGGAGAAGCAGAAAAAGTTAGCGGAGGAGAGGAGAGTCATGCAGGACCAAGCGAGGGAGTGGGCTGAAAAGAGGGAGGAGGAAGAGAAAAGTAGAATGTCTGGTTTCGCTGATGATATGGACTCTGATGGTGGTAAGAAAAAGAGAACAAGAAGGGAGCCTAGAGAACCTAGAGAACCGAGGCAGAAGAAAGAAAGAGGGGAGAAGAAGCCGAAGAAGAAGAAGGGAGAGACCGAGGGCGAAGAAGGTGATGAAGGGAGAGCAAACAAGAAGAGGCGCCTCACGAAGGGGGGCAAGGTTGCCTTGTCCAAAGAAACAATTTCTGACAGCGACGATATGCTCAGCGACGAGGATGATATCATCCGCCATCGCGACTCGGAATCGAGGAGTGCTAGTCTCACCCCCGTTGGCCGAGGCAGTCCTTCACCCCCAGCGACGACGAGTAAAAAGGGCAAGTCGATTAAGAGCAAGACTGTCATCGACAGCGACGATGATCTTTCGAACGGTGATGACGACGCGCCGGCACCTCCGCGAAGACGAGCCGCTGTTGTTGACAGCGATGAGGATGAGGAAATGGAAGATGCAACTCCTGCAAAGCCTAGGAGGCCTGTGGTTAGCGACGATGATGAAGAAGACTGAGAGAGATATAGAGAGAAACCATGCTAGAATTTTCATTTCTTGCCCCATCCTCTCGTGTTCATTGTAATCTATAGTACGAGCTCCTTTCTTATATACTTAATCCTAAGAATATCTCAGCATCGGAATGGACGAGAACCTATTTCCTATGAAATTACCCTTTAACAATAATTCTCCCGTTCTACTCTGCAGAACTTGGGATTTAGTAAAAAAGTATAATTATGGCCGCCTATCTGAATGCACCTATCGACAGATGGTGCTTCAAGGATTGATATATAAAACCTGGTTTAACCCAAAGTCCTTGAAACTTCGAGGCTACGGCTTATTAATATAGTAATCTAGTAATCGTCTAGATCAAGATTCTGAAACAGACATGTTGGTGAAGATGGGATGAGCACAACACAGAAGACACAACAACTCATATCTGGTGGAAAATATGAGTAGATCAAAACCACGACTGGATGTAAATATGGTACTTATTCCCTTTATTTGATCAAATTAATCTCGTATGCGTGTACGGTAATAGCTTAATTGTATCTCAGTATATCTTAATCCTATTTCTTTATTTTATTAACTAATCGCCTGGGGAGAGCTAAAGGATAATATATGAGTGGTCTCGAAAGCAACCTGACACAAAGCAACACTAGAAGAATTTTTTCGATGTGATTAAGCTGAATTTCAAAAGACTACTTCGAGGAAGAAAGATTTCGGCTTCGCAAGGGCGTATAATTTAATTTATTGGGATATTAGTTTTTACCGGTTGAATCGCATAGTAGCTGAGAGATCTCGTCGCCAGCAGTAGATTATGATCAAATTTCATTATAGCACCCAGATTGAAATGGAACGGAGAAAAATTGTTAAAACATTTAGATTAATTCCAACTCTCATACCAACTAATTAATAATAATATCGCAACCGTACATGAAAAGATTGAAGCTAAAGAACGGACTACAAAAGGCAAACGATTGTAAACAGGGGTATTACATGTCCTTTAGACATGGATCCATCATATTATTCCTCGTATATTTTCTTCAACTCTCCAGAATATCAAAACTTAGTAAGAGTTGAACTTGGGGTGATTGGGATCCGTGAAATCGGCGATAACCGAGAAATGTGGGCGGCCACCACCACGGTTGGCAAACTCGGTCTGGAATGGGATGGTGCGGTTGAAATGCAGAGCGCCGTTTGGCAAGAGATCGATGTAGTGCACCTTGTAATCGGCTGGGGTGTTGAGGATACCCTGTTGGAAGGAATATTTGTTAGATCAGGGTTGTTGATTCATCGGATGGGAATTTGGAACTTACGATATCGCCTTGCTGGACGAAGTAGCCGAGTGCAACGAGATGCTTCTGGTCTGGGGTGACACGGAGAGAGTGGACACCGATCACTGGTTGGACTTCGTCGGGGTTATCGAGACGCTTTGGTTTCGAAAGGTCGGAAATATCCAAGGCAGCGATGTGGTTGGCGGTGGTCAAGCTGAGATACAAGAATTTGCCGTCGGCGCTAAGGTCGCTGTAGATCGCAACAGTGTTCTATTATGAATAATAATTAGCAATCTGTTTAGGTAACAATGGATGGGAAATGAAGCTTACCTGAGCCTTTGGACCGAGGTCGTAGAGAAGCTCAGCGACACCCTGGCTACCATCCGCATTGAACCGGAATGGGTAGATGATGTAGACTTGTCCCAAAGCCACAGCAGTGGCGATAGCAGCGCTTTCTGGGTTTCCGGGAATGAACTTGACATCCTGGATACCACCACCGTTGGGAATAGTGATGGTGCTGATGATTGTGCGGGAGGACAAGTTCCAGAGACGGAGGGTATTGGCTTTGATTATTCCAAGAGTTGGCTTGAGGGTGGAAAGAGGAACCACAAAGTCAGAAGTAAGGATGATGTTCTTTTTGAAGTCGATGGAAAGACCGTGCGGGCTAAATTGGTCCTTGATGACGTTGGCAGTGCCAGCGAGATCCAGGACGCTTGGAAATTCAGCGATCAGCTTTCCATTGTTGTCCCATTCGGTGAGGCGTCCGATGTCGGTACCAGCAGCGGAACCCATCTGGAAAAACAAACTGGATTAGTAAATTTTCTTCTAGACGAATTCTGAAATATGCGCTAACATGTGTAATGAAGAAACCGCCCTCTGGCTTAGCGACGATTTCATCGGCGATCGAGGAAAGCAATGCTCGGCCGGAGTTTCTGAACTTCGGTTTATATGGGTCGCTGATATCGAAATAGTACTCAGTGTCTATGTAGTGAATAGAGTCAGTAATTCTGGTGCTAATCAACCTCTAGACTAGACGTTCAGATGATTCTTCGAACCTTGAGTCTTCAACAGTGACAAGAGGCCAGTTCCAACCAAGCTCTTCTTATCATAAGCGATGTTCAAGTGATGTGGCTCATTGCCACTGCTGGGAACATCGACAAGAGTAATGAATGTACCTTGAATTGCATAGTTAGTAATCGTCTATCGCTTGTTTTAAGTATACTGAAGAGATAGCGTACCAAAAGTGTCATCATCCAGGGAGTACACAGCTAAGAAGTCTGCGTATGCTTGGTTACCTGGGCCGGTCCAGAAGTATCCAAACTTCTTTGGCTTGAGGTTGCTGGAGCTGAAAGGTGGGCTCGTGATTGGAGGGGTTGGGACCTTCAAAATCGGGATAGGTGGAGCCAAGCCAGCGAGGGGATCTGTCAAGGGCTAGACGGTTGATTTGGTCAGTAAATGGCATGCAGAGAGTATTGGGTTATACGTAAACACATACTGGGATCGCTGGGATCAAAGGCGGAAGGGACAATGGTTTGGCAACTGGATTTGGAAGTGGCGACGTGAATGTCACAGCAGTGTGGAGCGCCAAAAGGAAGATGGCTTTGATGGGTGTCAACGGCATATTCGCGGTATTGATAATAAAGAACTGGGTAAAGTTCGAAAAGTGATATTAAGTATGATATGCTATTGAAGCCGACTTCAGATGTTTCGCTTTGATCCCTAGAGATCCTGAGACTGTAGATGTGAATGAGCTGATGAGTGATGTAGAAGAAAGTAGGACATGAAGGGGGAATATCGGCGACTTTATATCTACGAGCCCGAACAACGAGGTATACGCTCTTCAATGAAGATCTTACCTGAAACTCTGCCATGTCATTGCATATGTCATCCAAGATCTCCAGGTAATCATCAGCTGTAGGACTGCATGAGAAACTCCTACAGCGTATGCACAGTATCGCCACGATCCCTGATTTCAATCTAAGTTTGTGAACAATCAAGGCAGAAGTCAATCGCATCGAGATGGAATCACGCCTTCGGAGAGGACCATTGTATCATTTTTTCATCTTGTAGCATAAGTATGATCATATGAAGGTAAGAACGAGTATATTTTCATTGAACTGTGAATAAAAATTCTCCTGAACTAGCGGGGACCACTGAGAACTTCAGAAGACCTCATGGTTTTTGATTTTGATATTGCAAATCATTTCCTTTCATAAGCGTGGGGTGGCATGGTCTGAGAGCTGCAGGTGGATAGCAAAATCGATTTCCAGGAATTTGAAATTTTATTTTCCATGCTAGGGCCAGGTGGGAACCGGCTACCGATAGAGTTCAGATGTGTAAAAGAATGAACCGTTGATGACGATCATCAATATACCATTGTATCCGTCAGGGTCTTGAAATTACATTGTCAGCCTGGTGTGTACACACATTTGTGGTTGGTTGTGCGTTGGGGTGGACGGTACAGTATAGGCGCGTAAGCTTAAGGTGAACGTTAGGCAAGGGATGGAGGTCCGCTACTTTCCGTCATTCTGCATGCTCAAACACAGCTGTCCTACTCGCGGGTTGCTGCAAGCCCAAAAGGGAGGGGCTTTCCTGGCCGGAGCGGCGAAGGAGCTAGGAGTCCTGGAAACAAGGAACAAGGATGCATTTGTTTCAAGGAAGATCTTAAGATCGCGTATGCATATGAAGATCTAGACCAAATATAGGGGTGCTGCTCCCTGTTCAGATGCAATGCGAGTGCTGATTATTTCCGATTATTAGATGCTTTGTTCATAGCGGAAAAAATAACAAGACTACCTGGAAACAGCTAGAGTCGTACCACCTGATCGACCTGTTCGGCGGATATTAGGATGATTCTGCTGAGTCCCGGTCAATACAGTCGACTTCCAAAAAGAATCAGCTCAAAACTTCGCGCACAAGTCGCCAATTTGGCGCTGATGGTATACAAATTTACATGCAACTTGGTTTTACCACAGGGTAATCGCTGGCAGAGAAGATGGGCGCATAATAGGCGCAAATATGATTTTTAGAACCGCGGAAGCAGCTCATTCTAAGAGTGAGAAACCATCTATCAAAAGTTGAAACCTTTCAACAGACTCTACAAGTGCTGTCATCGATTTGACCCCACGCTAGAGGTTCAGACACCGAAACATGCAAAAATCGTGTCATCGAGCCGAGTGATGGTGCAATACTGAACTATATGAATTGAAAACGAAAAAGAAATTAACACTGTTTTATAGGGGAATGTTTGTGAAGAATTTGCGGTACCAACGGATGTTTGAGAGCTTTGGACGCTTCAGAAAGCGGTGCCTTATGCAAGGCAGCGCTCATTGTCGAATGCAAAAGTCACGCTGACCTGAAATTAAGCTATTAGGTTAACCGGAAGATCAAAAGTTTAGCGCGGTTGCCAACTCTTCAACGAACCTGGTCGAGGAGATCCTATTTCGGAGGCCGACGAGATCATCATGCATCTGAATATACTGCAGGGGTCCTAAATAGGATGGCTCAGAACAGAAAAATCAAGGTCACAAGGGGACCCGCATGTTGTAAAACTCTATCAATGAACGTATGTACCTGAATACCTGTTCAAACAAAGAACTATCAACCCGAATTAGGTGTCGCAGAAGAGGGTTTAGCCTTATGGATTCATCTGAGCTCTTCCTTACAGATCGCCCAAAGTTCGGGACAATACTGGATATCGAGGGATGATGCCAGGTTCCTCGACCGCGAGTGGCGCCCCTACATCTCGCTAATCTCGAGAATGGCTGCAAGCCAGGGCAGGGACGCCACGGGGCTGCGAAGTGGCCAATGGGAGTTTACGTAGGTGGCTGTCGGGGTGTTTTTCGATCTCACACCCTTGAAGCTCCCTGGAATTCCCTGCTTTTCGATGATAGCGGAGGCTCGAAGGAGCAAATTGCAATCGCAAAGGGTTGAGGTGAAGACACGAGATCAAGGAAGCTTCCTCCAACCGAACAATAACCGGATGAATGCTATTGTCCACGAGTACGAACATATTTCCCTGATTGATCGGCGCCTTTTAGTGCGGCAAATGCGGGGCGTCATCAGTGCCAGTGCAGTCAAGTTCTTGGCTTGAGGGCGAAATCAGGTATTCTGTGCTGGGTGGTGCAGACTTGTCCGAGTTTGCTGGTCCGAAGCTCTTGCAAAAGACCAGAGTATCGATGGGAGGCAAATCGATACTCCGCCTGATTTAAGCATACATGGACAATCTTATTCCCGTAATCAAATTCTTTTCTGGAAAGGATCCGATGCCAGGAGCCCCGAATTCCCGCCTCGAGAGGTGGGGAGTCTGACCAACACATTTCCAACGTGTGATATTTTGGGTGTTGTGCGCTTGGCGGGCCCGAACGGGCTAGCACAGTCTCGAGGGCGGCTTCTGTATGGCCAGCTCGCCTTTGCGCCATCGGGAACGGCAATGAGACCATTGTGCCACCCGGCCTATCAGACGGCGGGGGACGCTCCTAGGACCCACATGTGCGATATAAAGGATGACTTTGCGGGCAGCCCCAAACGTGCAGTCTGCAGGGTTGGGAAACAAAATTGGATTTTCCGTCCTCTCTCCCCACCAGCTGGAGCCTGATAATACATACTCAACCTTCGTGTCGAGAAAAGGTAGGCAAAAGCTTCGTCTGCCGCAACTGCAGACAAGTGGAGACTCTGACTCAAGAGGCCAGAAGCTTGTTTTCACCTTACAGATACGAGTTTGCCTAATACGCCGACGAGAAAATGGCTTCCCCCTCCCCCCGGCTCTCTCGTTCCCGTCCCAAAGTGGACAGCCTCTAGCTCTGTCCATGGACCCACGCGGAATGGTGCGACCTTTGTTCGGCCAAGATAGCTTGATGTCATCCAGCTGGAGCGCCATCCATGCTCGTACCGTTACTAATAACTTTGACCGTCAGTTACCATCACTCACCCCACTCGCGCCCACTCGCCTGCCCTGGAGATCCAATATATGTATTAGCATCGGGCATATCCAGGTGCGAGCCCAAAGCGAACTCCGCATTAGCGATGATGCTCTCTATCCGGATTAGGCTTTCGTGAAGATCATATTTCTCCCAACCTTGAAACTCGGTTGTATGTACTTCGTAATGTACGTACCACTAGGTGGTACCATCGACCGCCGCCAATGCGGTGCTACACCAACCTCGCGAACACCTGGATCCATGAAGTCTGGCACGGTCTGGAATTCTGGCTCCCTTGCGCGGAAGCCTCTCACCTGCGAACAGGTCCTGGCGCCTGCTTACAAACATGGGGTGAGGGATCACATCATGTCGCCATATCACGTCTTCATTCGGCCTTTCACCTCTTTCTCCGCCCTGGCATGCTGAAGCTCAATTCAAGATACGTCGATCCCATTGCCGTTCCCCGCTCCGGATCCCGGTTCAGCTCGTGGAGGTACCATTGGGTTGTGTAGCCAATGGTGCGCAGACACAAAACATATAACCTTCTGCCTGGTACCTCTCATGAGCTCGAATTTTAGCTACCTCTCACCGCGTTCTCCTTGCCACATTTCTCCCTTTCCCTCAAAGGTTGTCTTGCCCTTCTCTTTAGATTTTGCTGCCAGTGTACAGCTCTGATCAATCATGAAGTCAATCAATCTTTTATTGTCGCTTTCATTGATCGCGTCGGTGGCTGTCGCCGGCCCCATCGCCGATACCAACGAAAAGAGGACCCCAGAGCCCATAGTTGACCCTCTCGAAGGCATCACTTCGGAAATCTACCCGCGGGAATACCTGGAAGATATCTTCAAGAGACGAAATGCCGCAAAGCATCTTCGGCTGAAGCGTCACGATGAGGCAAAGCCCGATCCACAACCCATCAGGGGAGCTTTTGGTGCCCCGATCTTAGGTGCGTTTGAATTTACCTGAAACTATATCCCCTCATTGGCACAGCGGATTTATTCTAACTTCTGGATGATCACAAAGGTGGTACAAACCCAAGTCGCGATCGCGAGCAACCGGATCATATTCACCCGCCTGCCACTGATAACGGCAACGTTCCCAATCTCAAGTGGGCCTTTTCGGACTCAAAAACGAGACTGTTGAAGGGTGGTTGGGTCAGAGAACAGCTTGTGACCGATCTCCCACCTAGCAAAGATATCGCTGCAGCTCAGCAACATTTGGTCAAGGGCGCCATTCGTGAGCTTCACTGGCATAAAACCGCGGAGTGGGGTATTGTGTTCAATGGTTCTATCCTGGTATGCTGACCTTGACCTCAAAAATTCGATCTTTCTTCAAATTAAATTTGATACTGACTTGATGTGAATTGAAAAGGTGTCGGCTGTCGACGAGAAAGGCGAGAACACGGCTGAAGTTTTGAACCAATGGGACATCTGGTACTTTCCTAAAGGTGTTGGACATACTGTCCAAGGTCTTGCTGACCAAAACGAATACCTCCTTGTCTTCGACGACGGTAACTTTGAAGCTGTTGGTACGACTTTCAATATTGTTGACTGGCTTCTTCACGCTCCGTTGGATGTTCTTGGAAAGAACTTTGGCGTCAATGCCACCCAGGTCTTCAAGAACTTGCCAACCGCGAACCCTTACATTAAAGCTGCCAACGTTAGCCGAACCTTGAAGGCTCCCAAATCTCCCATTGGCGAACTGAAGGGAAATAGTAGCTACGTTTACAAACTCAGCGATGTTGGCTTCAAGTCTGTGCCCGGTGGCGCTGGTACCCTCAACATTATCGATTCACGAAACTTCCCGATTTCCACCACTATTGCCGCCACTGTTGTCAAAGTCGAACCAAAGGGCTTGAGAGAGTTCCATTGGCACCCAAACGTGAGGCACCCCGTTTATGCTCATTCTCACATTATGATTGATTATGCTAACTCGACCACCTCGTATAGGCTGACGAGTGGCTTTACTTCCATTCGGGCACTGCTAGAGCCACTGTTTTCCAGGGTAACGCTCTCGCACGTACATTCGACTTCAATCCAGGTGATACTGCTGTTTTCCCAGACAACACAGGTACAAAGCAAATTCCTTTTTACAATAACGTATCCTTAAACTGTTTCAACATGCTTACTGATTCGTTCCCTAGGTCACTACATTGAAAATACATCCGAAACCGAAGAGTTGGTGTGGATTGAAATCTATAAGAGCAATCGTGTTGCCGATATTCCACTTTCACAATGGTTGGCATTGACGCCACCAGATATTGTGGCGCAACTCCTCAATGTTTCCTCTGAATTCATCGCATCGCTCAGCAAGGAAAAGCAGGTCCTTGTGAACGCGAAGACCTTTGAGAAGAAGAAGCCTTAATTTGTCTGAATGCGAGAAACGTGAAACATTTTTGTCCGTAATCTTAATTTATAATATCCTGTTGCAACGCCATTTTGTATGACAGATTTGATGTGTGCAATTATTAGAGGATTGGAGCGCGTCCGCGATTATTGCTTCTCCGATATCTTGCGGAATGCCGGAAATATTGCAAATTCCTACCCCCTTTATACGTGAATTCCGAGCAGCACCACAAGAATATCGATATCAATGTCCCCTCTATATACAATTTGAAAGAAAATATGATATGATGAAACAGTTTTTTTGAAGCGCACTTAAAACTCCTCGTGACGAACGAAAATATCCAAGAGAATGTTTAAATAAAAATCTTTTAAGTTTTCTATATTAGTGGGATTAGATTAAAAGAGTATGAGTTTGGGTATCCTGAGAATCGAGGGGCTGCTATTTGCGAACACAATAAGATTCCCAAAGTTGTTGCCTATGTATATTAATGCGAGATCTGGGTAGATCTTTTAAAATTCTTATTAGTCGAGATCTACGATCTGATAAACGTTCATCCTATGTATCGTGTTAGCATTCTAGAGATCTAAAGTTCGATTCCTCTGACAAATTTGTGCGTTGCTAACTTACCTCCTAGAACCACCACATATCTCAGAAGTGTTTCCCATACACGTCGAAGCGCAGGTACTCTCTTCTTCACCGACAAACGCATTACCGCAGTAACACTCCCTATCATTTTTATTAGAGTTATAATTCGACATGACCATTGCAGAACCGTGCAGGGCTTTTTTGCTCTCACCTGCGATACTCGAGCCCGGCGTACTGGTAGTTAAGATTGTCACAGTAATTTAGACAAAGTCTGATGGTCATCAAGTCTGTGGTATACTTCTTATACGGATTGACGGCTTTGGCACCTCCGGCGGGTGGGTCGAGCCAACACCCAATGTGCCTCCAACTTACGTCGCCAGTATTTATAACAGAGCCAGTTGATGATGGTTTGCTGCTAGTTGTGCTAGTTGTAGTAGATGTGACCAAGGTTGTAGTACTGGTTGTCGATGTAGTTATGCTTGTTTTTGAAGTTGTCGTCGATGAGGACGAGCTTATGCTTGATTTGGTTGTCGTCGTAGACGAAGTGGTGCTGGAAGTTGTTGACAAAGTTGTCGATCTTGAAGTCGATGTTGTAGTTGAAGATGTACTGGACGTAGTCGACAAAGTTGTCGAACTTGTGGTCGATCGTGTAGTTAAGGACGTGGTGCTACTTGGAGAGGCTATACTGGAAGACGAGGTGGCTGGTTTTAATGTGGTTGGTGTAGACGAGCTCACACCGGCACCAGGTGTATATCTGAGCTGATCATAAAAGACGTTCATATACTTTGAGTCGCCACCACATGGTTGCGTTACGTCTCCAGTGCAGGAGAAAGTGCATTTTGAAGCGCTTTCTGGATAAAAGTATGTACCGGGCGGCGGCGTATTACCCTAGTACAAGAAATATTAACAACAGCCATTAGATATGGTAGGCATCTCTGTACTTACTTGCCAGCATTCTTTATGATACCTAGAGGGAAAATATATGTCAGTAATGAAGGCACAGAAGGGTCGTTGGGAGTTTTACGCACTGTAGCCCAGCAAAGATATAATTGTTACCCAACCCGGTCTGGGCACACAATCCTACAGTCGCAGCGTCGTTCAGGTTTGTATTTTTGGGAAACAACCGCCCGTTAACACCGTCTAGATAACACCCAAGATACTTATACCGCGCGGTACCGTTAGGCATCAGGGGACCGAGCTGCCTGGCAGTAGCAATTCCTTGGAACCCAACCTGGTGAACCCCAAAATCTAGATCATTCACGTTCAGAACCCAGGGCTCGGAAACAGCATGGGGGTCGATATTCGGTACCATGGGTATTGGCTGGAACTTCACGGTACCGATAGCGCACTGCCCGCTCGCAATATTTTGCCCCTCGTAAAGATCATCAGTCATGGAGGTCGCAAATAATTCGGTGGTACCAGGCGGCTTCGATTTGGTAATAATAAGAGGCGAACCGCCATCGTTGCAAAACCTAATCGTTATAAATGCGCTGTCACCCGAGGTTACGTTACCAAAATTGGCTGAAAAC
Source organism: Dactylellina parvicollis (assembly GCA_036971385.1). NCBI lineage: Eukaryota > Fungi > Ascomycota > Orbiliomycetes > Orbiliales > Orbiliaceae > Dactylellina > Dactylellina parvicollis. The sequence goes on along the minus strand of JAJTUD010000010.1, from coordinate 1,467,701 downwards.
TTCTTGTCCCAACCACCAGCTGCATTCTGGATCTCAAACCGGGCCTTTGGAGCTGTGGATGAACTACCGCTCAGCAGGATCTTGTCAGACCCCCCATTGGACTCTATTTTTAAAACGGAAGCATAGTTTCCAATGCCGTTCACTGCTTTGAAATTAGCAGTTACCGAGACCGTAGTTCCCGGTGCAATCGTCTGTCCAACTGTGGGAAGGCCGGCGAGCTTGAACGCTGGGCCAGCATTGTAGGTGTTGTCGCTATTCTTGCTGACATCTGCATACGTTATGGCGGAATTATCAACCTGATTTGTCGTCGCGTATGAGAATTTTGAAATTGTGAGTGGAGAAGATCCAGTATTGGATATTGTGAAGCTAACCGCAACCCCTGCGGTGGATTCCTGCCCGACAATAACACCACCAAAGTCGACGACTCCGGGGTTGACGTCCAAATAGGCATTTGAAGATACCACCGTTCCTCTTAAGTTTAACGGTTGAGATGTAACGTACTTTGAGACGCTGTTGGTGGTGTGAAGGTTCAGTGCTGCTGTCTTTGCGCCTGGTGATTGCGATCCGGGACTCCAGACAACAGTGAAATCGATTTTGTCGCCCTTTTTGATCTGAACATTTGGGAAAGACGAATTTTGAACGGTAAAGGAGTTGTCTGAAATTGTGGCCCCGTTGATCTTGGTTGCAATGTTCGCGATGCAAGTAACAGTGGCACTCTTTGATTGTCCACTGGTCACCCGGTCAAACTCGATCGGATCGGTGCAGTTCAATGGCAAATTTACCGGCGAGCCTAAAGCGACGAGAATACCAGAGCTAGTTGTAACGTAAACCCGACCGTCACCAAAAGCCGGTCTGTTGAACTTGTTCAATCCTCCTGTAGGAGGAAGAGTGATTTCAGTCAAGACATTGTTTTCTGGAACCGCATAGAACGCCCTGAGACCGTTGTTGTTGTCGCAAACCCACGCGATTCCGGTTCCTTCTTGGTCGTTAAAAGAAGTCACAGTTACTGGCCCCAATCTACCTCCGATAGTCTTTGCAGATTTCCCAGCCAGACTGAAGACTGGTTTTCCGTTACCGTCTGTCCCAAACTTGTAGGCGGCGAGAGGAGATCCTGTTGGACTGAAATAAAAATATCCGCCTTCTAGTGGATAACTTCCAGCCCCTCCAAAGGTCGGATTATCAAGCTGTATGGACTGGAGACAGTTATCGGTTCCACCGGGACCAAGCTTATAACCACCTAGGTCATCGAGGTTGACAACATATGCCTAGAGAATATATTAGAATTTTCTCGAAACTGCCAGTCTCGTAGTCAGACAACTTCCTGGTTACAAGACTGCGAAACTGTCAGCATATTGGGAAAGATAGGAGACACACTTTTCCATTCTTCCCACCAGTGACGCCTATTCTAGCCACACCCTTGCCTTTGAAAACGGTAGGGTCCAGAAGGGTGAGTCCAGCAGCACCTAGGTCCTTATCGGCAGCTAGAATTGTGGATATTGTATCAACATCTTGAGCTTGCAACGCTTTCAACACAGACAGTGGAACGACTAACCATCTAGCGAAATATAGTCGAATGGCTGAAAGTAGTCGAATAAGGAGAGTTTCCCAGTGGAAGGATCAATCTTCATGCTAACAACAGCCTCGTCTAGGGTCTTTAAAAGAGTCTTGCCACTGGCTGGTGTATCTTTGTTCTGGTGGCCTTCTCCATTTGCCTATCCATATCCCCAAACAGTTGAGGTTAGCGAGACGAAATATATTCGACGAAGGAAAAGGCTTCGCGAACCGTAACAAGAAACAGGCGGCTATTAGAATCTGTCGACAGACCCATCCCTCCATGCCAGATTGCCGATCCACCTCCATCCACATTGATGGTTCCATCCTGCGGTTTTGTAAATGGCGCTGTCGCTGTTGTGAACACGTTTACAATCTGCCTCGAAGCCGTATTTATGCCAAATATCCATCCAGTATCTATGAGCAGAATAGTGTTAGTTGATAAAAGTGATGACAAGATTAAGACATGCTTAAAACTTGGAGTTTAAACTAACAGTTGTACCTGTCACAGTGAGATCCGAATCTTAACGCGCGCACATCTATTAGCGTATCCTTCGAATGCAATTATAGAATCCGTCCTTACGCTCCATAAACGACATTGTTAACCAACGTCAAGCTCGGTCGCTGCAGATGCGTTCCACCCATGAAGTATTGTGTGGGGTCGTTCTGGGATGCGCTTCCATCGATGGTTATCGGATATCCCGCCACATCGTTAAAGGTCTTCACATTAACCGCAAAAAGCTTGTAAACACCATTCAGGATGCCACCTTCACTTCCTTTGTATGTCTTTGAGAACATATACATTGTGTCAGTTAACGGGTCGATAATCGGTGTCCCCACGACACCCACTGTGTTCGGAAGATCGCTGCATTGTATATCCGAGACTTGGAACGGTGGGGCAATTTCTCGGGTCTTGATGAGGGTTCCGTTCGCTGCGTCAACCGCGTATATCTTATTCTGGGTCGAGGCAAGGATGACAAGTTGTCGTGAACCTGGTGCTGAAGGTGTATAGACCAGGGGTTTGGCATAGAACTTGAAGAGTTGATAAGCATTTCATTAGCCTCCGTACTAGACTTTAATTCATCCCGTCGCTCAGTAAATTTGATGCATATGCATATGCCTTACCCGCTCATTTTTATTGAATGGTATTCGCCATAGTTCGCCAAATAAAGCGCTGTTGACAACGTTTGGGTGAAGGTTGTGATTTGAGAGATACCCTTTTTGGTTGAAGTTTTAGCATAACGTTGAAAAGTGGAAAGCAATGTGAAATTTGCTGTGTACCTGATTGCGCTGGATCTGCATCTTGATATTCGTCGGTTGAGGCAACGGCATCTACTGGTCCTGCTAACAGAGCTGCTGCAAGGAGCCAAACCGATACCCATATATTGTGCATTTTGCAGACTGAATGCCGATATTTCGGTTGATTCCTATCTGCCAACTTCAATGGAAGAGGAGCGGTGGTTAATATAGGAGGATCTTGTTTAAGGAGAAATGCAATCGATTTAAAATTCTTGTTTTGAAGGAATCCGGGCAGGTTATTTCTTGAATCTATCAGCGAGGCCTTCCGTGCGCCGTGGCCGCTCGGAATACAAGTTTGACTTTGCCTTTTAGCACGGTATAGCAGGGAGTAATATACCCCCTCCCACCTGCTTTCGGACAGCCAAACTGCACCATTCTATTTTGCCAGATTTATCCGACGCCCTACGTGAGGAAAAACCTCTTCCGGTCTCCGAGCCGCATGCTGTGACGTCGATTCCATTTTCTTGAAGCGAGAATTCGTGCATGCATTAGCTATCGTTAGCCCATCGTGAGCGGCCAAGGCACCAAAAAGCGCCACCAAAAGATGTATCAACCTTTTCACGGAGATAAACAAACCGAAAACATCAAAGGAGGTGCATTGCTTAATATCACTATGCGCTCTGGTGTTCTTGGGAATCCGATAGTTAATTTCCATAATGCAAATTGTAAGGAATGTCCCCGTTGAAATCTTCAATGCCGTTGTGCAGTTGTGTGATGTACGGATACTCGGCCTACCTATACATTCCCGCGCTCGTGGGCCTTCTTCCCGAAATTTCGAAATTGTTTCAGAAAGGCCCACCTATCCATTCATTCCCGTTGTATATCTGAGAATATATAGCTCCAAGTGCTAGGAGTCGATGTCGGCCGAATAGGAAGGATAGCCGGCGGTAACACAGTTTCTTGTCTCTTCGGTTGTGTTATCGCCACTACATTAATTACTCCTCGACTGATATTAGATACCAAGGGATGCATTGCGTCATTCTTGTCTCACGCGATATGCAGAGCAGGTGTCCATTCGGGTATGTTTTGCTTGGATTGATGTTTCTTAGATTGCACAACTCGTATTGTAGGAATCGAGATGGTGAAGCTTTGTAATATTTTACTCCTCTACGAGTCGAAATTTGCATATGCGTACATGTTGCTGCTGTGTTCACTGAAACATTTTCGCGTCTGCAGCCACCGGCAGGAACAGGGGTAAAAGCTGCATCCCCAATTGGCCATATCGGCCGCAACACCTCAGCTCAGGTCTTTGTGTAACATGACAGAAGATAAATATGGGTAGAGACTGGCGATCGAGGGTCGAATCGATGAACGAATATCCTAGTAAATATATATATCGGTACCGGCTTCGCGGGCCTCCTCTATCGACTGTTGTCGCATAGAATAGCGTAGCATAGTGGTTGCGGTTGCGGTAATAATGGTTCGAATCGTAGTAGTGTAGCGTACACGTGCAGGCCCCAGGGGACTACAAATATCTGCTTTATTGCAGTCTCAGGCTTTACTGTTAGCTTGTTGCAAGTCGGTCTGAAATTTGCAGTCTCGTGCGGTCGCGGTCCCGTACAGTCTAGTGCAGTCTCGTGCAGTCTCGTAACCAAAAACCACAACAAACATGAATTCGCTAGCATAGTGGTTTGGGTTCGCAACGCGAGACTCTGTGCAGAAATGCAATGTGCTGATGCTGACTTCAGACTGTAAAATGTTAGTCCGAATATACTTGGAAGGAGAAACATTTGCCCGATAAACTAGGTTATCGGCTGCATGCTAGTTGATGCTACGGCGATATCAGAAGAAGCAACAGATTATTCTAGCTAATTATCGATATAGCTATATGCCATGCTTTCCAATCCCAAATTGGAGGAGAACCATACCGGTATCCGTGATGCAATCTTTGCACTTGATGTGGACTCTTGCGAAATAATCATTGAGTCAAATTGGGCTGACTTTTGTTTCGCTGCCAGGGAATTTGTGAGGCTCAATTGAAGTCCCACATAAAACCCATACATTTGACCTCAAACTCAAATTTCTTTTCGAAAAAAACTCAACCATCTACTTCAATATTATATAGGTTCACAAGACATAACTACCACGAGCAAGCAGACCCAAATTTTAAAGAAAAATATGAATGGATCACGTTACATTGATTTCTAGTCGATAGTTGGTGTACGGTAGTTCCTAGAACCCAACTGCACAAACTACGTATAAACAAACCTCGGAAAGCAACAAATTCGGTGTGGGGGCGTTTGGCTGGGTAATTCTGCGTGATATATGGAACACTATGAGGTCGGAACGAGAACAGGCTTTTGTCTTAGTTCTACCGTAAGTACTAAGGTAGTCTGCATATTTGTGTTGCTTCGATACCAATAGTAATCGTGTGCCCCTTTAGTACTTTAGTAATCTCGAGAAATGGAACGGTTGTTGATCGAGGACGATGCAAAAGTAATTTCTCACCTGGCAGCAGAAAAGGTCAAAATTGTGTTCTTTTCCGAGGAGATTCGGTGCAACATACTACCCTTCATGGGATGTCGGGACTACTGCCACCCGTATAAATAGCGGGCTAAAGGTTCATGTTAATATGTTCGCAGCCGTCCACGGTGGCTCAATCTGAGGAGCATATATGCAGTTGGGCTTTACGTGCTGCGATAGCAGTGTCTAGTTATCGGAGCGCCGGATATTAATTGCCGCCTGATATTGTTCTGTGCCAGCCCCTCACAATCTCGCAACTCGATTTTTTTGCTGGATGACAGCAACACAACAGGTAATAACGCGTCTTTTCTAGTTGAACAGAATGTGTTACTTTTCGAGATAATCGATAGAAGCAGCTGCAGGGAACTGTAGTCCCATTCTGGCCCCAAGATTACTGCAGTCTTGAATAACCGTCCTGGAAGCCTTCCGAGGCTAAGGGAATCGAGTTTGAAATTTCCGGGGAAGGGTCTCTAAGTAAGGCAGTGTGGGGCTTTTATCAGTTGAGAGGATGAAGTGAAGATTAATCGGGTTTATGCGAACAGCTTTCCACCTTTTGTCAAGGTATGTATGGTTTTATCTCAGCGCCCTCCGACCTCCTTCGAATTCAGTTAGGCGTTGACAGTAACGTTACATGGGGTACCTAAGTTCGAGCTGCCGTTCGGCCATATGTCCAGTCATCTTCTGAATGAGGTCACTTCCACCCGAAGCTTAACACATTTGTGCACGAAACTAACTGGAAAGACTATGCTTCAATTCGAGAACGCTTCGATATTCGGAATACTTAGATATTTTGTACGTTATATACCCCACACCGGCTCCCCGAAACTATGATTATGTCCCTGTAAACCGTATTCTTCGTTCATGGTTTTCGTTTACATCTAGACGAGTTAGACTCGGCTAATTTACTTTATCAATGTCGCTAGACTAGTATTATTTTCCGGCTCCGACTGTTCTCATAGCGAGAAACTCCGTATTTAATCGCATGAGGCACACGGAGATGGCGCCTTTGAGGCTGAAGAATGCACATCAAGCAAAGGGTCCGGACCTCAAGCTAGGATATATAGTGATTAGTTACATCTTAAGTCTAGCTCTAGGCAATGAACTCACCTGTATCAAGAATACGAGACTAGATATCAAGACGATAGTCCCGGTTATATTCAATAATGAGCTTCCCAATACAAGCATCTATCAAGCGGGTCAGTTAGACTTGCAAGCGGGTAGGTAGCCTGACCATTTTCAATCATGTTTTTCATTCAAGCTATCCTCCAGGCTCTCCTTGCGTGTACTGCCTGGGCGTCCATTTGCGGCAAGCCCGCAGCGACTTGCAAGTCCATATCAAATCAGTACGGTATCGCTTCAAGCTGTTCTCGATACTTTGCGACCGAACACGCAAAATTAGCAACCTGTACCCGGACCGTCACCAAAGCCGCTCGGGCAACGAAAACGAAATACGTAAAGAAAGGCAAATCGACTCATACTCGATGGACGACCGCAACCGCCACTAAAACTATCAAGATCGAAGGCAAAACCGTAACGCTGCCGAAAATCTTTACCAAATGGTCAGATAGGATTATCTGGGAGATGACCACTCAGATAAGGACTGCTCGCACAATTACTACATTGTATGTTATTCTTGAATTCATCGAAAATGAACATGCATAAACTGACTCTGTTGATCTTTTTATAACTTAGTTGGCAGACCGAAACAATAACCGTGACTAGAACCACCACTATCATCGGTCAGGAATCCAGTGCAGCCGCGATAGAGAACGGGTCTGGTCTTAGGATCTTCCGCCGCGATGACTGCAATACTCCTAAACCGTGCTGTAAATATTTCCACTATCTTACAACGACATCTAACATTATAAAATCCACTAACCGGGTGATATCTGTATCTTTCTAGCATGTTTTGCAACCAAGACAAAGACAAAGACAAAGACTCCAGTCCCGAGGACCAGGACTTTGACAGTACCCTCCGCAACAACAAAAGTGTGGAAGACTACCAAAGTCACAAAGACGAAATACGTGGCAAGCGGTCAAGTGACCAAGTGGAGTACTCGCACGATAAATTCTATTCGGACTCACTATTCGCCATCTACCCGCATCGTAACTGCCACTTCAACCTCTACTGTAGCGATGGTCAAGCTAACGACTGAGGTGCATTGGGTCACCAAATATGATGCAAGATCCGCCGCCACCACGATCGTTCACTACGGCTCGAGTGCCTATACTACTACAATCTATCCATCAGGTGGAACTGGGCCCCCCATGGTCATCGAATATGTGGCTCAGATAGTCAATACCGTCAAGCAACCTGCAATTGGAATCTCGGCCGGCATCGCGACATTATATCCTACAGACAGCCAAGGCAAGCCCATAACCGACAGCCCATCTTATTCAGTCGTTAGCTATATAGTTCTGCCTGTGACCACAGTCACCAGGTTTACACCCGGAGCGGGCGATTATTTGAGCACGGTGTACCCAACCACAATCGACGGGTCAGAAACATTGACTGCTGTCCACTATGTTTCTAGAGCTGTTACGACCGTTACCATGATAGGGACAGCTGATTTTACAACTACCAGTATACCGACAGCTGCCGATGATGGTATGATCAAGGTTATTGTATTTATTACTCAACCCGCATCCTCTGGCACGACGACCCGGTACCCGACGGACATGGACTCACAAACTCGCTCGCCTTCTCAGACGTCTACCAGAACCAGCCGTGTTGGAAGCACCGTTATAATTATTCATACGCCTTCCCGCGTGTCTTCTACAACTAGGCGGGGTGGAAATACAGTCATCGTAACTCACAGACCTTCCACAGCTGCACCCGGGCGGGGTGGAAATACAGTCATCATAACCCGTAGACCTTCCATAACCCCAGTAATAATAGTGACTAGAGTTGGGCCCCTTGCCTCAGTCACCACTATCATTCCCACTGATACTCATGGAACCATTACCGTGATCCAATACGTGATACCAGAATTCAGGACAGTTAGCAGCATCGGGAGTAGTAGGTACACAATTACTGCTTGGCCTACCGACAGCGCCGGGTCTACCCTCAATGATATTTCCGTCCCTGTGACTGTCATAGATTTTGTCTCGCTTCCCGTCGCGACTGTAAGGACACTTGCGACTGGCGATACACCATATACTGATACTCTATATCCTACTAATGGTCTCGGATCAACGATTTATGATGGATCTATCCCTATCACGCTGGTCGTACATGTGGTACAGGGCAGGACCACAGAAACCCTTGCCGACCTAAGCGCCTATGTTACTACCATATCACCGACGAATCCGGATATTCCTGTGACCGTGATCAATTTTGTGACCAGATCTGCGATTACCATTACTACCCTGGCTACCTCTAGCTACGCAACCACAACCTATCCAGCAACCGATGCACCCATAAATGTACCAATCACAGTTATCTTTGGGGTCACTAGATCTTACACGACACTCACGAGCTTGGCGAATAGCGACTTAGCATCTGTTATTACGATTGTTCCGACTAACCTGGGCGAACCAGCCACAGTTATAAACTACATTACGAGGGGGACTAGCACGTTGAGGAGTCTGGCGACTGGCAGCACTTCGGTGACGACAATAACCCCCACGGACATAGAGCAACCAATCATTATTGTCGATTACGTTACGCTCTCGCAAACTACGATAGGCAGCGTCGGAACAGCAGATTACAGAACAACTATTTTCCCAACCAATAGTAACGGTGTGACTTTGGTTGATGGAGTGGCCACGGTTATTGAGGTTCGTACGCAGGCGGTCAATAGCATTTCTCGCCTAGCCTCTGGCACTCAGGGATATGTCACCACGGTATACCCCGTAGATGGTTCTGGCAACCCAATCACCGACGGGTCCGTGACCGCTACGGCGATTGAATACGTCTTGCTGCCATCCACCACTATTAAGAGACGCGCGACTGGTTCCATAACGTCAAAATCCACAGCAATCCCTACTGATACTCAGGGTAATCTCATAGATGGAGTTACTGAAATTACTGTCATTGAATATGATTTCCCGGTCACGGTCAGCCTCACTATGATTGGCTTGGGCGATTTCGTGACCACCATCAACCCAACCGGTACCGGTGAACCTGGCACCGTAACAATCATTGACTACAATTTGCAGAATTTCACGACACTCACTAGTTCTACGGACAGTGCCTTTGTTACTACAATATTCCCTACGGATTCTGCCGGCAGCCTGATCACTGATGGCTCTGTGACAGCTACTGTCATCAGTTTCAAAGGCCCGGATCCGACACCCGATGCCAGTTGCCAGAATTCGGGCCTGCAGGGCTATATAACGGGTGTTAAATATCTAAATGCGGGAGAAAACGTCCTTCCTGGGATCAATATCGATTATTACAAGTGTACCGGTACGAATACAGCGCTCAACACTAACGCTATTGGTTGCGAATACCCCTGTACTTCTCCGCAAGGGCTACTCACCATCACCTGGCGAATGGCGATCATGTATCGCGGCTTCTTTTATGCGCCAATAACTTCAATATACACTTTTAATTTTACAGATGTGCACGACGGAACCTGGTTATGGATGGGGGCGGACTCGTACATCAACTACGAATTCAACAATGCCAAAATAGGGGCGAAGAAGCCCACTGTCAGTAGCCCTCCGGTGAACGGCGCATTTAGCACTTTGCTTATCGGTGGTACTTACACTCCTATGCGAGTTCTTTTCGCCGACGGTGATTTCGGAGGTTCTTTCACCCTCGAGATCACAGACTCCAACGGAACAAATTATTTACGGCGAAACACACCCTCGCCATACATTGTCGCTTCCACTTGTGACGGTAGCGTGGCACCATTCGTCAAACCCTGGGGTCAAGAGTATGACCCCGGATTTGTCTGCCCAACATGATGATTATAATTGTGGTATAAACCACTATTGCGTAATTCTTCCTCCGAAGTTTCGTTGAGTGCAGTGGAATGGTGACAATAAAAATGGTCTTCAGGACCTAACCTTGGGCTTCATGCCCCCCGCCGGCAGTGCACGTCTGGGCGCTTTGATCTAATATTCAAGTCAGTAGCAGAGTAGAGATTTCTTGTGTGTGGAGAGCCGATTTGGCTGCAGTCTCCTATGGAAGTGCTAGAAAGAGGACATTTAGCCAAAGCTTGTATTAGCCCTTAATTGAGAATAAGGATACGATGTATATACATTTCGTAAGTATTACAAAATGAGTCTTTTACTGTTCACAGCATTGTTGTCTCATTAGTCAGATGACCATAGCTTGGCCTGCTTCGCAAGCTGCTAGTGGCAACAGAATCTAGGTTTCCCCAATATGGGATGTAAAGTGGCATATTACACGTATTCTCGATATATCGATATCGGGATCAGTGGAGAGTTGTGTCTACGCTAAGCCTGGTTTGGATTACTCTCGGGAATGCTACCCTACAGGTTTTCAAACACGCCGTATACAGCTTTGGGAAAGATATGATGTTTATAACTCCTACTGGGAATCTAGGGGAACGACCCGTTCCTTTTCAAATTAAACCGCTTCAAGAAATATATCGGTTGGCAGATAGTCTCTGATATTGCTGGGTTTGACATTTTATGGTCTGCAGGCAAATGCAATGTTTTGACTGCATGAATAGAACTCTCTTTTTATTGGGCTCTAAGTGCGCATGATACCACTCAAAAAAACGGCTAGAAGATATGCATATATGAACGCTGCCAAGTTTTATGGTTCGAGTCTTTATTTTACGCGACCATGTAAATTTAGGCATATGCGTTCGTGTTCATCCAATTCTATCTAGTTGGATCTTCTTTTGCGGTATTCTTCACCAGCCTCGGATTGAAGTCCAGTCGATCGCCGTCCAGTCCAGCTGGCTCATTTCAATGCCCATTTCAGCTTGTTCTTGTTTGTCTGAGTATGCCCAAGAAGACTCAGAGCTTGCTACCCCCTGTCCCCCGCCGAGATCCATCGGCATCAGGAAATCGTCAAGGCTTACACCTAACGGAGGGTTGCTGGATTGATGGTCCTCTGTATTGATTTTTCCTTGTGGAAAGCTCACCATCATTTGTGAGATCTTCTGCTTGATATCTAACACGAGCCGCGGGATTGGCAATTGGTCCATGGACTCGGTTTCCTGTTGCCGGAATAATGTTTCTCTGGCCTCCCACGCCTGTAACACCATTCTTGAGAAAACGATAAAGATAGGCCTATAATCTTTCTGCACGTTCTTTATCCTCATTTCGTAGTTATCGCTCATAACATCCCAGGCTCTTCCGGCGTGACTGTCGGTCGGCCGCTTTTTCAGAATCTGAAGTATGTGGATAAATCCTGGGAAAGGAAAGTGAAAATTAATGTACCAAAGATACCCCTTCGATATCGGAGAGCTCATAAGTTTGGTATCGCACTCGAGCATTGTAAGAGCGTGGGAAATGGCATCATTTTCGCGTCGCTGGCCTTCCGCTGGATCCGCGTTGATGGACGAAATATACCTGGAATAATGCTCCAGTAGACAGCTTTTCGCAACGCCCGCTCGAGTTGTCAAGATGGTCACAAAGTGAAGTGGATTCTCAGGATTACAGAACGCGAGGTATTTTTTCTCTATGGTCTTGTATAGATCTGCCAACTCATCACCTGCCTCTTCTCGGATGATTTTGTTTTGATCGTCAACTTTGATTGTTTTCAGACTCGGATTGGTAAAGTTGAGGTGAAAGGCGCTATGGCGAGCAAAATCAGCCAACTCGCTCTGAACAACGGTGAATAGCGTTTCGGTGGGGACGTTTTCGTGAAGGACCACTGATGGGGTCTTCATATGTGCACGAAGTTCTGAATCGTTGACGTTGAGAGGGATCTTACAATCCCATGTAGGCGCGAGTGTGGCCGTCTTGTGATCAAACATTTCGCACACGCGGTTGTCAAACATGACGAGCGACCACCATAGCCGTCGGCGCATCTCGGCCTCGAGAGCGGGATGTCTGAGGTTAGTGGCTTCATTGTGAAGACCCATTCGATTGGCGATGCGGATGGCAATAGCAACCATTGAGGATATAGATCGCGGGTCTGTTTCAAGCCTGATTGAGAGCAAGTAAAGATAAAGCGCTATCAAGCGGTCGCGGTCATCGGCCCGTAAGATCTCGCATTTTGACAGGGCTTGCCGGCAGGCGAATTGGTACCTCGCAAGTAGCACTGTTCTTTCCGATCCGAAAAGCGTACGGCATTCGTCTTCGCCAAGGCTCAGGACCGAGACGGAATAGATGCCGAATATGAGGGCTTCGAAACCAGGGCTGATATTTTGAACGTCGACAGCAGCATCGATTATTCGTGGCTGCAGGGTCGGAGTGTGGGTGACTTTGAGTAAAGGGTTGATGTTATCGAGATATATCTGCCAGAGTCTGAATATTTGGACCTGGTCTGGGTGTAAGGTATGAAGATCGATGTTTGACTGCGGCGAACCGAATAAAAGGCCGTCGTTTGTGTCAATGTCGTAGGTGCGATCCCATATCTGCTTGACGACATACTCGTGCACATCGTGTCCGTCATCCTCGTCATCCTCTTCCTCTTCGGAGTCCCTCATCTGTTCAATTCAAACGTCAGCAAAAACTCGACGTCAAAGTCCATGGAAAGAGGTTTATCCTACATTTTGATACAAGACATGCCACATGTGGCTACGAGACTGTCAGCACATTTCGCAACCGGGGGAAAGAACAATCCAATTTGTGCATTCGTACACTGGTTCGGATGCTGATTTGACACCAGCCTTCTCGCTGGAAGGGCTATCTGTATCTCCGACGTAATCCTCGCTCGGAGACGTTGGCTCTACCGCGGACGGGTTTAGTGCCTCAAACTTGATATTGTTCTGGCGAAGAAGACCCTCATAGTGGCGAAGCCGGTCTATCAGCTCGCGTTCGGGGAACCTTCGGCGGCGCTGGCGCGGGGTGAGCGCGGCCGGTACGCACTTTGCGGCGGCTCGGACGCAGTTGGCGCAGGGGAACTTGCGGTCGCATTTGACTTTGCGCTGCTGGCAGAGGACGCAGGCGAGGACCCGCTGCGGCCTCGAAGCTGTCTTTTGTTCTGTGGACATGTTATCGGTAGGATTGCAAAATAGTGAACGTCACGGGATGACGAGAAATATATACTGCGGGCTGAAGGCGGCCTGCCTGCCTGCCTGCCTGCCTGAATTGCCAGAGCATCGCGTCCGCGCATCGTGTCCGACCAACGACGTCTCGGGCTTTTGGATTGTCCGAGGTTCGAATGTCCGGCCAGGCCTTCCCCTTTCGCTCGGACTTTGGCAGTCCCCGAATAACAACACCACAACACATTCCCGGTGCTGTGAAAAACATAAATGTCTCGGGCTTCGCTGCGGCCCGAGATTGACTGCGTAACGGCAATCATATTATTATCTGTCTTTGTTCGGTTCCGAAAACAAGCTCTGCTAGTGCATATATTTTGGCTTGATAGGGGTGACTGAAAATATAAATGTGTGAAATCTCCCCACCCAAGATGTTCATGCCCTCCATCTTCATCCCTACGGTGACAACCCTTAGAGAGAAGCTTCGAACTCGAACTATTTAATATAAAGCTACTCTCAGATTTCTATAACTGGTATATCAAGTGAAGCAGCAGGCTTCGGCAAGACTCCCGTAATGGAGTCTAACCAACCGAAAACTCCCCAAAGCGTTCAGTCAGGCAATACGGCAGTCAGTTTGTCCAATGCTGACTTGAAGAGCCAAAACGATCATGCGAGCAAATCTGCTGTTGAGGAAGCGAAGATTTTCACTACCAAAACGATCCTACTCCTCGTCTCGATCTTTATGAGCATGTTCCTCGTCGCTCTCGACAGAACAATTATCTCCACCGCTATCCCTCAGATCACAAACGATTTCAACTCTCTGACTGATGTCGGTTGGTACGGCAGCGCCTATTTGCTAACGAGCTGTGCATTCCTGTTGTTATTCGGAAAACTCTACACGCTGTATTCTATCAAAGTAGTCTTGCTCTCAAGTATCCTACTTTTTGAGTTTGCCTCGGTTATCTGTGGCGCAGCTCCTAACTCGGTAGCTTTTATTATTGGGAGAGCAATATCCGGGATTGGTGCTGCGGGAATTTTCTCCGGGACTGTAAGTTTTGTTTTGACTGATATTTTAGACTGAATTCCAAGCTTTCGAATAATTGATACTGATCCAACGTTGCTAGATTGTTTGCATTGTCCACACGGTTCCCCTACACAAACGCCCACAGATTCAAGGGGCATTTGGTGCTGTATTTGGAGTAGCGTCTATCGTGGGTCCTCTCATAGGTGGCGCTTTCACGTCTCATGTGACCTGGCGTTGGTGCTTTTATATCAATCTCCCCTTCGGCGGTCTCGCAATTATCGCAATCATCTTTTGTCTCCATGTTCCCAATACCGATGAGGCAACGACCCAGTTACCTTGGATGAAAAAGCTATCTCAAATTGATATACCGGGAACGTCGCTCCTGATACCCGGCGTTGTGTGTCTCGTGTTGGCACTGCAATGGGGCGGTCAGCAGTACGCTGTAAGTTACACTTACCCTCTACCTCCCCTTGAATATCGCTCACACTAACATTTCTCTTTCAAGTGGGATAACGGGCGTATAATAGTACTATTAACCCTCACGGGCGTCTTATTTATCGGCTTCGTTGCGGCTCAAGTATTCCTCCCGAATACCGCAACACTACCACTTCGCATGTTCAAGAACCGCAGCGTCGTCGCCAGCCTCTGGCAAACTATTTGCATCGGATCGGGGAATTACATATATAGTAAGCTTATACCCAAAATACCAGTCGGACCCACTCTTACTTTGTTGCGGCTAAGCTAACTCAGTTTAAATTGCCCGATAGTCTACTTCCTCCCTATATGGTTCCAATCTATCAAAGGCGTCTCGGCTATTGACTCCGGCATCCGCCTGCTTCCCCTATTGCTATCAATGGTTGTCGGATCTATTGTCGGTGGTGTTACAACCCCCAAGATCGGATACTACACCCCTTGGGCGATAGTTGGAAGCAGCATCATGTCCGTGGGTGCCGGCCTCCTCACTACTTTTCAACCCGACTCGACCGCAGGGAAATGGATTGGATACCAGGCTATTTACGGATTGGGCCTGGGCTTATCTTTTCAAGTGCCAAATCTGGCTGTGCAGACCGTTCTGCCAAAGAAGGAAGTACCTATCGGCGTATCGCTCATGTTCTTCGGCCAGCTTCTCGGCGCTGCGATATTTGTCGCTGTTGGGGAGAATGTGCTTGGGAACCAGCTGGTGAAACGACTTTCTGAAATCCCCGGTTTAGACAAAAGTCTTATTACTGAAGGGGGCGCTACGGCGATACTTGTTCAGGTGCCGGCGGAGCTGAGGGAAACAGTCTTAGTGGCGTTCAATGAAGCTTTGAGAAAGGTGTTCCAGGTTGCCCTGATTTTAACCTGTATTACCGCTCTTGGAGCATTTGCGCTGGAGTGGAAGAGTATACTTGAGAAGAAGGATGACGATTCTAGTGAAGAGAAGGGTGAACCGGTTGACGAGAAAGAGACAGACGCTAGGACTAAATAAAGACAGATTTGGACTGGTGCTAACGAAATAAATCAATTTTTGCAAAATCCATTAGAATGATAGAGATAAAACATCGGGCTGTTTTCGCTACACTGTATATACTTCTTGTTTTATACTTGCGGTCATTTTATATGTATAAAATCAACATATTTTAATATTAATATATCGAACTGGGCACAATTTTGTTTTGTTTAACCTTGAGCTTGACACTTTGGAGAGTTTCCGGTTTGGTTATCTCTGTCCATACTTCGAGTTAGGAGCCTGGAGCATGTGCGTCTAGATTTTATTCAATTCATTTAAATAGATCGCGAGTTCCACTGATCAAGGAAATAACCCATGTCGGAACAGAAAGTGAATATTTCCGTCAGTCGGATGAAAATGCTGTAGCAGCAGCAGTTTATTCAATTGGTCCTATCTTAATTTCAGCCTCGTCTGTAAGCAATCACTTCTTGAATTGTATGTTTCGACGTCCATCTTGTGATTATCATGTATACAGATAGCCGTGTCGTGTTACTTTCGCACAGAAATACAACGTCTACATGCTACGGAAAATACGCTTTGAGACCTTAGAGATATATTGTTATGTGGTGGGTTTATCTATAGTATAGCTTGAGACATTATTATCGCCGCAGTCATAGCAGCTGCCAAGCCCATCATAGTCCCATTCGCGCTAGCTCTTGTACCGCTTCCTGTCTCAACTGGACTCGGTACTGCAGTTGCGGTATCTGTTTTATTGCTAGTTTGGCTCGGATTCTCCACTAGCCCTTCCAATATCGCTTGTACTTGTCCAGCACCTCCGCAAGTGGGGGCGTCATAATCAATCGTCCAGATGCTCACCGCCGACTTGCACTCCTTAATCACATCTGTCTCACCGGGAAGCTCGCAATCTCCGTTGATGCAAGTATTGACACCAGGAGAAGTGAAATTACTTGCCCAGTTGAAGATTTCAGTCTCTTCGTTGAACGCGGCATAATTCGTTGCCGCACCTCCGGTCAATCTCGTGTGGACAAAGGGGGGATTCGTACAGGTTTCACTGGAAAGTGCTGTGACCTTCGTGGTGATGTAAGGGAAGTTCACGTTGATTCCATAGCCATAGGGCAGAAGTCGCTGGCCCTTTCTCGTAACTTTCCCTTCGAGCTGCCTCACCACTTTGGCGGCCAGCTTTCCGATGATTGTGGCGGGGTCTGAGCCATCTGTGGTATTCACGGTGGTATGTTTTCGATTTAGGATATCCGTAGCTGAGAAGGCGATTGCTGGAATCCCTCTACTAACAGCGGAATAGGCTGCTCCAACAGTCCCAGAAAGGGTAAACACGAACGGACCAGCGTTCGAGCCTTCATTGGGGCCAGTCACGAATAAATCGGGTTCAGAACCGTTAAAAATATTTTGTCGTTTAACAAGGTAGTCGAGAGCGAAAAATGTGACGGCAGCCGGTGTACCGTTATAATACCAAATATGGGAGTCCGCAGGGTCCGAACCAAACTATTCGTGAAAATAATGAGCGAGGTAGCTCCTATACCCCCCCATAAACTTCCAGGTAACTTACTGAAGGGGCGCCTGCCGGGACGCTGCTAAATTGCCCTGGACGAGAGAGCTTTGATTCGGCTGAAAAAACAGTCCTGCCGCCTTGTCCTGATTGTTGCTCAACTGGAGCAACTATATAAGCGTCATGACCGTCTGATCTTAATGCTTTATAGAACTCCCTGTAGTTAAATATGAATTAGTTCTAATTCAACAGTAAAGGTTTTTGCAAAACACGATTACCTGATGTTAGCGGTAGCCCACCCGTCGTCATTATTTATAATGATCTTAAGACCGGAGGCAAATCCGCAGCTCAAACCCACGAATAAGGCGGTCGCCAAGCTGCAAATCTTCATTCTTCTGAAAAAAAGCTTTTACGGAAAATAGCAATGCAATAGCGTAGCATTAACGACAACCGGGAGAGCTACTGTTTCAATGTCGACAGATCTAGAAAAGCGTCGAGAGAACGAAAGCATGCAATTAGAAGGCAAGCTGGTGGAATACAATCAACGGATGATTGAGAGTCTACCCAAGAAACAGACTCTCCTACTTATAAAAAATTTAATTCAGTAGAAGTCTATAGGATTATATATAAAGTTCCTATGAGACACCACACACACGCGTCCTCGAGTAATGGAAAATTAAAAATTAAAAAAACATGATAAAGCTTATTTGCAAATACCACAACCGATATACTTCACTCCTGCCACAATCTGCTCTTCGCCTGCCTAACTAGTATCCAAAGGAAACGGTCGCATATATATCCATCCGCACATACCGCTTTAGCGGGACAGACCATAGACAAGGATAACGGGGTTTATCGCCGGGGCTTGAGTTGCCAGATCCCGCCGTGTGTGCATGTTGTCCCGTGAAACCAGACATAATTTATTCATGTGTCGTGGAACTGACTGCAACACAACCCTGTATGTGTGTATGTTTTATCAACTTGATCCGGATGGTGGCCTAAAGGTTCAGGTATTTCGGTATCTATTCGCCTTTTAACGAATCGGAAACTATATCGATAGAACGGGTCTTTCCAGTTTCCGTTGCCCAGCAATCCGCATATCCGTCGGACACTTGCCCCATATACTACCTACCAAAAAAGGCAAGGGTTATAGATCCGCTTTTGCAAAGGCTTATGTATTGTACAAAACACAGTCTTTTTCGGCAGGGATATATCTAGAAAAAACTGGTCTCGTTGAACCAGACTCTGATAGTTTGTGTTGACAAACTCTCTGCTTTGGAGGTATATGAGGGGTATTGGTACTAATCGGTTAGTCTTCAGCTGGATAATATCCAATTGAATTATGTACTGCTTGAATTGGATATGGATATCAATGGTAACACCCCATGTAAGCAGCTAAATTTCACACTCCCAATACCCACGTTCTTATTGTGCGAAGAAGCCCCCATCAACTATACACTAGTAAACGCCCGTCGCTGTCTCTTTACTCTATCTCTTTACTCTCAATAGTCATCTAGATTAGTACAACCGATAACTTGAGGTCTTACGCCATGCCTAGTTCAGAGAATCTATTAATATCGCTAGAGATTCAAGCTCATAAATAAATATTTGTGCTAGCTACAACGTCAAGAAAAAATGTGGAGAGCTCAAGCTTGGGTTCGGCGACTGATACTCTTCAATATGCAAGGAAAGGACTCTGCCATTTTAAGTAACAACTACACTGCTATATAGAAATACGAATGGGTTTTAAAAGGTACGCAAAAGATATTTAGGGTATTTGATATCACATCTAGACTTTATATGAACGAAAATCGTAACACTAAATATCTGTGGTGTCTCGCCCTTTAGCTAAATCTAGCGAACTAAGGGGTTTCTTGCGAGCCCTGATGACCTAGAGCTAAGAAATTAATCTTCCAAGTTCATGTTGCTCCTATTTTGGAGTGGTCGCCAATACAGCTCTCTCGTTATTCCAGTCCTGACCAGACAAGTTTTGTTTTAAGACTAAGATTGTAAGGTTGAATTGTAACTTAGGTAGCTTTGCTATCTAGGAATCAAATGTATGACTTGAGGTAATATAAATACTAAATACTCCAAAATAAATGTTCAGACACCCCGTACCGCGCACACACACGTTATGTCAGAGTCTGTCGCGTTCTGCCGCATCGGATTTGTGTTACCATGGTATGGTGCCGTGGAGTCCTCAGGCAACATTCTGATTCGCCAAGTCTATCAGGGTAACCCCTGCAGGATGTATCCCACGTTTGAGGTGGAGACAACACAGTATAACTAACGCAATTAGTCTAAGACCACAGTTCAAAATATCAGAAGACCTACACAGAATACACGAATGTATCAGAATTTGCAATAATGCATCAAGATAAATAATTGTATCTACGGTATTATGGCATATTTCTGAAAGATGCTACCTAAGTTTAGCAATATATCCTATTCTCTATGCATATTCGCTTCGTTACGAGTATCAACGGTATCCTTCAGGGTGTATGTTAAGTCGCGGAATGGCCTTGCAGGCCAAATAATCTCTTCTTCGCACATTGGACGTTCCCAGTGGTCTCGTATGATTAGAAAGCCAATGCCTTGGGCAGCTATAGGGCCTCGGCACCAAGCTGATCAGCTCAGATCTAAATCCTAAGCGAGAAGACACCCGTAGATTTCTAAGGACCTCCTGTATCCTATCCCAGATACGAGTTCAATCAACCGTATAGCTAATCTGGTATTGTGAGATTTTGGATTTTATAAGGAATATAAATTTGTGAAGATATTCTTCAATTCACAATCAACGAATTCAACCATCATCACATTATCAACACCAGAGCATCATTACTTTCCATTAATTGCTATAATTATTGCGAGCTCTATTTACTGTAACTCAAAATCTACTATTTCTGGCTTTTTGGAACTAGTAGCAATAATGGGGGCTACAAAACACATATCGATCACATTCATGCTGTGGCTATACGCTTTGACAGCCAATGCCAGACCGGTGTTAATGAATGAAGAGTTGGTGAAAACGCCAATTCCCACCACCGTCGCCACCCTCCAAAATCGTGATCATGAAGTTGCGTTCAGTATAGTCCAGCCAGTGATTCAACACGCGATAGCTCCCACCGCCACTTTTATCAGTTCTTTACCTCAGACACCGCCAGTGAAGGATATAAGAAACCCAATCACCATATCAAGCAAGAGCATCGCTATCCCTACATCCACAAAATTCATTATAACTTCTCGAGCTTTGTCACATATCCTAGCACCGAAAAGACCGTCTACAGTCCCTATTAAAAAGACGACTGCGGTAGTCGCAAGACCAAACCAGAGCAAAATCTCTTCCCCGGGTATACCAAGTAACCCCGGAAGCGGAAATACAGGCAAGGGTGAAAACAATGGAAAAGATGGAAAAGATGGCAAGGATGGCAAGGATGGCAAGGATGGCAAGGACGGCAAGGACGAAGAAGAAGACCAAGGTAAAAAGGACGACAAGGAAAAAGACGACAAAAATAAACCCGACGACAAAAATGATCAAGATGATAAAGATAAGAAGGACGAAAAGGATAATAAAGAGGAAAAGGATAACAAGAATAAAACTGATAAGGCTGACGAAAATAATAACAAGGACGAGAAGGATGATCAGGATGGTAAAGAGAAGAAGGATGAAAAGGATAGCAAGGACGAAAAAGACGGTAAAGATAGGAAAAATGGAAAAGACGGAGAGGACGATAAAGAGAAGAAAGATGATAAAAGCGAGAATTCGAAAGGTGACGGAGATAGCGGCGACGAAGCCAAAGAGACCCCAGCCGAACAGACGTTAGAAAATTCAGCGCCTGCTCAGGATACTCTTGCTCAGGAGACCCAGGGAGCCCCGGAGCAGACTCAAGCTCTTCCAGAGCCAGTTCAGACCGATGAACCAACGAATCCAGCTGAGACCGCGGAACCGAGTCAGGATGCGGAACAGCAGACCGAGCCCGCGAACGAGGCTAGCGATAGCCCGGCCGATCCAACAGAGGCCCCGGCGCAGCCCACTCAGAATGTCGACCAACCCACAGAGGCCCCAGTTGAGCCAACTCAAGGCGAACAGACTCCAGATCCGGTCCAGGAACAACCTACTGGAGAGCCTGCTCAGCCAACATCTGATACCAGCCAAACCGAGCCTAATAAATCCGAGGATACAAAATCTGAGGAACCAAATAAAACTGAACCAGAAGATAAAGAGCCCAGTCGGCCAGGTGAGAGTACCGGAAGTTCCGATGAGCCTCAGAAAGATGCGCCAAACGAGCCAGAGAAGCAGGAGCCGAGTGACGGTGACGAGCAAGGATCAGACACACAGAAGCCTAGTACCGACGAACAGAACACTAGCGAAGATAATCAACAACCTGAGCAACAACCTGAACAGCAGCCCGAGCAGCAGCCCGAGCAACAACCTGATGAACAACAGCCCGAGCAGCAACCCGAAGAGCAGCCCGAAGAGCAACCAGAACCTGACCAGCAGCCTGACCAACAGCCAGAACAGCCAGAACAAGAGCCCGAACAACAGTTCCCCAATGAACAACCCGATCAGGGGGGGGAAGAAATCAATGGTGGGGATGGTGGGGATGGTGGGGATGGTGGAGATGGTGGGTTTTAAAATGCAATAATATTCTACTTGGTTTCCTTGAGCATTTTTGATCTTTTTGATATGATATTTCCTAATTTGCGTTTTGTTCTTTCACATGTCTTGAATAAAAAAAATAAAAATTTTACGATCATGTAATCCAGGCTTATGATCAAATTAATTCATTTTGAAGAGCGCTAGTGCAGCATAAATGCCAATTGCAAATCTAAATCTAAATGGTCAACCCTTGTACCCTTAATATTTAAATGTTTCGCTGTTCTGATTTGACAAGGAAATCACGATAATCGCAGTCTTGATGAATTAATATTCGCGTATTACAATGTATCCATACGATTGTAGGGATCGCTCGAGAGTGGTCGAGTGGTTGCGTAAAGAAATTCATCTTCAAACAAGGTGATGAAATATCACGATTGAAATGCGATTATGAGTAACTTGGGAGATGCAACTGCGCACAAGAGACATATGTAGTGCGGGGGGCTTTCCGGTGCTGAAACGATCGAACCACACGCATGTGTAGTTGCAAAAGCGTGGACTTAAGTTAGCCCCAAAGACTTAAGTACTTAGCCGTGTGCAAAAACTGCATTGATGACAAAGATGGAATTATATACCTGGGGCTTGAAATCTCACTAATCTATACAATATTCACTAAACAGCAGACGCACCTATTAGCACCCGGAGAGTAACACATATATTCCCCTTCCTTTACCATTGTTCTGTTGAAATTCATTCCCGGAACTTTCTTTATTTTCCCTCAGAGCCGCTTAATTAGCGTCAGCACCAGCCAACCTGCATGCAACTCCTCCCGACTTAGTTGAGCTCTGTCTGTAACTATACTATATCTTGGTCTCGTTGAAGAAGAATATGTCTTGTCCTAGCCATTCGCCCGGCCCTCTCCTGAACAGATACACGCGGCTTTCTTTCGCCCCGGAATCGATCAATCCTCAAACACAATCTGTCCTCTTTTGTAGGACTCCCGGAGAGATCCGGAACCGAATCTTTCAATACACTCTAGAAGAGTACGAAGACACGGCCAACCAATATGACGACAACACTTGTTACAAACGGCCAGATTTTTGGGCACCTCGCAGGATAGACACGGCGCTCCTTCGAACTTGCAAACTAATATACTCGGAGGCATGGTTTCGACCTTGGTCTGTGACGGAACCTACGTTCTTCATAGCCGCATCTTCACGCCACCCCGAACGCATCACTACAGTTACACACGTGCAAAGAGTCTTGTTTTTCATGTACGCGAATGGGCTTCCAATCACCGTCAAGCATGTGAGGGTGTTTGCCCAATATGGCGAGTTCTTGTACTGGTGGAACCTGCAACGCATTTTCAACTTGCAACATTTTGAGCCGCAAATGCTCACTCTAATTTTTCGTCATACGGATTTCCTATACTGGGAGTCTGATAGAAGCTTGATCCTGCGTGGGCGATGGATTGAAAAGTATGCATTTCCTTCGTCGCTACGAAAAATACGCATTACTTTCGAGAGCTTATTAAGGAAGAGGGACCAAGTGGAGGAACTTGTCAGACAAGCGAGAGTGAAGTGGAAGTTTCTGAGAAAAGATAACATTTATCTGAAAGCAGACCCCACTGAAGCTATCGAGATGACTATGTGGACCGGGAAGAGCACATGGTGTGGGGCGAGATGGATTAGGGATGAAACCGAGAATCGGCCGAATCTGCTGGATTACTATATGGCAACAGTGGTGTTCAAAGAGTCGGACGAAAGAAGCCCAGATGGTTTAACCCCTATCATGGAAAGTCTTTCAGTTCCCAACACTGTACCAAGGCATAGGCGTAGTTTGGCCTATATTCCGGTTACAGCGCTTCAGAGAGCGCAAGTCAACACACACGATGTCGTATCAGTGGTGAAGGAAAAGGTGAGACGGTGGAAGGCGGCACATGTGGACGAGTGGAAGGTGATGATTGAAGAATGCAAGCAAGAAGGTGACTTGGAAACGATGTGATAATACTGAGCTAATAAACTCATTTCCTAATGCTCAGAGTGAGACTGGGTCTCTCGTTTACACCAACTATATTGGAAGTTGACAAGCATCGGGAATTCTCTGAGCTAAAATATTCGTCTGATGTTTAAAGAATGTTTATCCTTAAGGCCGAAAATCTCATTTACAATCTTTCTACATGGTCTTTCCTACACAACTTCGATGCCTATATTTTTCAGCTAAAAAACCCCAACCCCTAAACAATACAGATTGTAACAGCAAAAAGGGGACCAAAGGGACGCACTAAATCACACTGTCAAAAAAACCCCCAGATTAGATAACCACTATAATCAAGCGTAAATCGATGTTAATGTATGTAAACCCCTACCGCACTCTTAAATCACCATTTTAGAAGGCTTAAGGACTAGAAAGAAGTCTACAACGGCGAAAAGGTTACCAGTCATATTTGTGCATGCAAGTGCATTCGCCACTCCTAGCAAGCGCGCCAGGACGTCGTAGGTGGGGCCCAAAATACCCGGCTCATCTATCGCCAAGTGGGAAACGTCTCTAGAGAGTACATTCGTATCCAGCTTCTGGCCGAGACAAAGTTTGTTGGTTTGTTGGATGTTTTGTTAAGTTTTGCGTTGTGCGTCGTTGCTTTTTCCTCGTCTTCAACTTGCAAGAAAATTTCGAGCTTCGACACTTTCTTCCTTAACATCACCACCAGTATCACCTTAATCGCCAACGGGGGATAAGACCCTGCAATGCCGTCCAAGCGCCTCCCAAAGCTCTCTTCTGTCTCGGCGACAACTGCTACACCATTCCGGATCAAAAACAAGCACCGGCGCTCTACCCACAATGTTGCTCTCCGCTCCACAATCGCAAAAGTCAAGCGACAGGCCCGCTTCGACCGGAGAAAAGCCGAGTCCAAAGACCCGACTCTCCGGCGCGAGAGGCTGCGTACCAACGTTCCGCAGACTTTAGACTCGAAGCGTGTAGCGGTGGATAACCCATGGGTGCCCAGCACCGAATTGATGGAGCGAGCAAAGCGGAAACGAGATGAGATGGACGGTGTTGAGGCGGAAAACCCAGAGGAAGATGATGAGAGCAGCGACGATGAAATGACGGATGAGATTAAAGACAATGGCAAGGATTTGTCGACCAACATCGAGGGCGCCGACAATTCAGAAGAAGAAGAAGAATATGGGCAGGAAGACGAGTTAGGCTCCCTCTACGACTCCGACTCTGACGAAGAGCCAACGTCAAAACCGTCAAAACCGTCAAAACCGTCAAAACCTACAAAACCATCCACAGGTCACCCTACACAGTCCTCCGACCTCCCCGAGGAAACCCTTACCGCTCTTCTCTCACTTATCCCCCACCCGACGGCCCCTCCCAAGCTCCTCCTGACAACAACCCGTATGGCTCGCCGCCACGACCTCTACCAAACCCTCACCCTCCTCCTCCCGAATGCCACATATGTCCCCCGCGGCTCCCGCTTCACCATCCCCCAGATCGCCTCTTTCGCGACTAACCGAGATTACACACACCTGATAGTTGGCCTCGAAGATTCCAAAAAGCTACATGGGCTCATTATCATTCTACTCCCCGCTGGCCCTACGTTCCACTTCTCGCTCACAAATTTCGCCGACGGCAAAGCGATTCAGGGACGTGGTGTGAATACGAACCACATTCCCGAGCTCATCCTCAACAACTTTACAACCCCGATCGGTCGTCTCACCGCCTCACTATTCCAAAGCCTATACCCTCCTCAACCGCAATTCCAAGGTAGACAGGTGGTCACCCTACATAATCAACGAGATTACATATTCTTCAGAATGCATCGGTATATTTTCCGGTCTGTGGATGTAGAAAGCAGGGGAAGTAGAGGTGATAGGACGACTGGCGCAGAGCACGTTGGTGTTGGCGGCCAAAGGGCGGGCGAGGATCTTGGAATCAGGGTCGGGTTGCAGGAGTTGGGACCACAGTTTACGTTAAAGCTAAGGAGGGTGGAGAGAGGCATTTGCGAGGGGGTGGAGTGGGAGTGGAAGGGTAGGATGGAGAAGAACAGAAAGATGTTTCATCTGTAGAGGTTCTATACGTTACCGGTTTGCGGCTGTGGTGGGAGACGCGATGTACGATATGTTCATATGCTGGGCTTGGACGGAGTTCTTGTTTATGACTGCATTTGGGTATCTGTTTGGGATGTAGGTTAGCACTGCCGTGTATACTACTCAAAAACATGACAAAGTTCCTTGATTAACTTTGGATTCAATGCCTGGATTATTATCCGCTATATGCTTCCGAGATTAATATCCTTCTCGATCGCAGTTATAACTTGTTGCCGAGGTTTCTATGTCGAAAGCGTTACAGCTTAACTAAAGTATGCTGCTTTAGCAGCATCATCCTGATTTGGATCATTCGAGTATATATAAATGTATTATGTCACCCCCAGGTTGTAACCTCCTGCAAATACTAACCGTCAGAGGACAAAATTTACATGGAATTGATATAATACTTAAAACTTTAAGAATTATTTACCCAGCTCGGAGTAAAGAAGTAAGCAATTGGTATCCCATCTTTGAAGCATTCCGCTTCTATGTAAATCTCTCTCTGTGATGGTATAAAGTTAACCTGGGCTCGATACTAGCCTTACACGAAGCAACACACTCAACGGCCAATCTAGCTACATACACCACCTGAAACTCTTGAACAACTCGCTTGTAATCTTTTTTTGTTGTTTAAAAATCCATTTTATCTTTGTAGAAACATTTTCATCAAAATTTACGTTGCTTATTGATTTATTCTAGACACTGGGTGCGCGTCAAATTTAAGCTTACTATCTGATCAGCATTTAGTTAAAGTAATTGCAAGGCGTTACTACATGATTTCTCGTAGTTTCATATTTTCGTAATTTTCCATTTCGTCATCTCGTCATATAATCATATTTCGTTGGTTGTTTGGTCAGTATACTTTGGGGACGACTCGCTCAACAGATTGGGCATTGCCATGACATCTTTCTCTGTAAACCAGAAAAGGACCGCAGTAGACGCATTTCATGGCTCCCTCTTTACAACTACCATCAAAATCACGCACAAAGCGTGGGGTTTTGTTTACTAGATCATCTTAATCCTCCTCTTCCTGTTTTCGGGACTCGCAACAACCGTTGGAAGGGCGTTGAGCGCAGTCCTTTCCTTGCCCTGTATATCCAGAGGGTTGGTTAGGTCTTCAGCGGCGGTAACACCATTATCCTTATCTTCTGTAACTGATGTTCTCAACTGCGGCACACCGAATGTTGGCTTCTGGGAATCGTCATCCGCCCGAACTATAAAATTATTTGTGATGCCAACTTTGAGGGAGGTCAATTTTGTGACATCAACTTCTTGTCGGCCCTGTGCTCACCCGAATGGGTTGGTTAGCGATATTTGCCGAATAAAAAGAGAGTAAATAAGGATAAATAAAGACAGCTCACATTCAAACACTTCCATATCAGATTCTCTTTGAGATAGTCATCCACCTCACTATCTGATCCAGTTATCCCCTTCTTGATTAGGGTTTGTGTAAGCGAAATGGTGGAAGCAACAACCTTCGACTTCATCCTCTTGCCAGGATTGCCCAGCACGGTCAAAACACCGACTTTCGTGTCGGAGGCACCCCACTGTGAAGGTTCGGTTGGGGGTGTTCCCAAAAAGACGAATATTGAAAAGGTACCCTCAAGCTCAGATTGATCAACTACAATATTGGCATTCCACTGAGTAATATTGTTGTTATCTGGGATCACGGTTGGGGCAGCGCCACCTGGCATTGGAGTTTTTGTCGTCTGGATTTTAGTTGGATTTGCCTGCACTGTCTCTGTAGCTTCCTCGTCCATTACCGTTGTTGTAGGCTTCCCCGTACCCGTAGAGATCACGATTGTATCAGTCATAGTCGCCGCTACTTTGGTATGGCTTATTTTAGATGGGGCGATAGCTGGATCGTATAGAAAATTGATTTGTGAGGTAGAGAACTCGTCGAGCTCTGTATCAGAACTCGTTGTTCGACTACAAGGGACCTCCGGATAGCCGTAGTTATAGTCCCAGATCCCGCGTCCCTTGACGACATCATTAGATGTCCACCATAAACCGTTAGGGTGCTTGAAAGGATATAGGGGTGTGTCAAGAGTGTCTTTGTTATCCCCTGGTTTTACGCGTCTCTGAAAGGTATCCTCGGCGTCACCCGGAGTAAGAACGAGGTCCGGGTTGGCAGCTTGCCAGATAGCTAAGAGCCGGTCAATATTATTGTGGTGAAGCCTAAAAGAAATCAGAGGTATTCTATTTGGCATGAGGTAGGTTAGGGTTAAGTTACCAGAAGATCGGATCGAACGCCGATATCACCACATCATACATGAACCCTCCAACATCGGTATGGACGCCACCATGAATAAATTCAAGGGTAGAGGAGAATGAGTCATAAGACGTAGTAGACATCAGAGCATCGTATGTACTACCCAATCGCCTGAGAGCCAGAGATTCGTTACTATTGAGGGTCCGCTTTCGCTGGAACGTATATCTTCGATGACTTACGAGTCGTAATTACCCTGCACAGCTGCACTTGCACCCTCATCATTGCTTATTGCAGCGTCCCATGAGTCTCTGTTTGTTACTTTGGCTCCATCAAACTAATTCTTTCGTCAGAATGTTGAACGCATTAACTCTCAGATATCCTATACCTACATATTTCATCAATTCGTCCGGTTTGAACTTGTAGTTAAAGAACGGGTTATCGATTGTGGCTTCGCCGTCGGGTTTTACGACCTGAACTTTCTTCTGCAAAGTGATTGGAGGCATACTCCCCTTCGAACTAGAAGAGATCCAATCCCAGTACCTATAAGATGTGGAGTCAGTTATACCATATAAAATTTCTTCACTTCCAATGGGGCAATTTTCTCTATGTCTTCTTCAGCTTTCTACTTACGGTAAACGAACTGACTTGGCTGCTGCGACGTATTTTGCTTTATCATCACCTTTGAATTTACTCGCTATATCTTTGGCAGCATTGTACAGCGCTTGCTGTTGAGGAGTTAGAATTATATCGATGTCGAAAATCACAAAAACACTCGCAGTGCAGGGAAAAGGTAGACATACCTCAAAGACCAGGAGATAAGGCCGATGCCAGCCACCAAACTAAACACCAATATTATTAGATTTAAATAGGGTGAATTTTTAAACAAATCAATAGGGTTTAGACAACATACGATGACGGTACCATGTGGGCAGTAGCCCCAGCTTGCATTATAATCCGGGTTCTTTTCATTCGGGTTCGGCCAAGGGATATATCTGTATTTCGTTATTATTGTCAGCAAGTTCTCTAAAATGCATCCCTATGGTGTCCGGAAGAGCTTTGACGTACGGAGCACCGTGGATCCCTAAATTTAAAACAGCTTGTTGTTAATATATCGAAGCTTTCACGATATCGCCAGTTGCAAGAAGATAATATTATCGAATTGAGGAAATAAAATCAAAGTAGACCACTTTACTTGCCTGCTATTTGGTAAAAGCTGAGTGGATCGCTTGAGTTGGAATTTTGCAGCTGAGCCAATCCAAGAAGGACCAAGTTGAATACATCTGGCTGTTCATTTTGCAATTTATTAATTTCCTGTCGGTCAACACAGCCATCCTGAGCACCGACGACTGCATACGGATCTGAAGTTGGTTTAGCTGACTCTGTGGACGACTCTGTAGGCGACTCTGTGGACGATTCGGTTGGTGACTCGGTTGATGTTTCAGTGGGTGAGTCTGTAATTGATTTTAAGGTGGGTGAGTCAGTAGGTGACTCGGTGGAAGATTCAGTCGGAGCCTCTGTCGACGATTCGGTGGGTGCCTCGGTCGACGATTCGGTGGGTGCTTCTGTTGAAGATTCAGTCGGAGCCTCTGTGGATGATTCGGTTGGAGCCTCTGTGGATGATTCAATTGGAGCCTCTGTCGAAGATTCAGTCGGAGCCTCTGTCGACGATTCGGTCGGAGCCTCTGTTGACGATTCAGTTGGCGACTCTGTCGACGATTCGGCGGGCGACTCCGTGGATGATTCTATCGGTGATTCAGTAGAGGACTCGGTAGGAGATTCAGTGGAAGATTCAGTTGGTGATTCGGTTGATGATTCGGTAGGCGATTCAGTAATTGACTTGACGGTGGGCGACTCAGTGGACGATTCAGTTGGCGGTTCCGTTGAAGATTCGTCAGGCGGTTGAGTACTGGTATGAGTTATATATTCCGATGTGGATGTTGAGGTACGCGTCGAGCTCTTCCTGTTTGGCTTTGGCGGCTTCTTTTTCGGACAACGGCAGACAATTGCTCCAGTATAGTTTCTTAGTCTCGAGCAATTGTTTCTTAAAACCGGGTTGTACCTGTGGGGATCGTTAGTTTCGGGCTTGCTCAAAGAAAACCGCTGTTACAGTGTAAATTATATGGGGTTGGATTTATAATATATATCATACTGCAGAAATTGATTGATAGTTATTCTATTCCGTCTGGCAACCGTGCTGCAGGTGTCGCCTCTGCGCACGCGGTCGCCCCAAGTGTGGCAGCCCCTGTAAACGAGGACCTGCTGGTTGCGCTTGTCCAACTCGTCCTCGGGCCCCCACCTATCAATCGGGCTTTCCAACGGGACCGCATACACGGGTTTGACAGCCGCGTGGAGTGAGAGGCCGTAAACGAGCGCCTTTGCAAACAAAGTGGTGTAAATCATCGTGGCAAGCTAGAAGCCACCGGTTCCCGCTACTCTGCAGCGGAACCGATAAATCTAAAGAGTGTGTGTTTCAAAAGAGTGAATTCGATATATATGCGATCGGGTACGCGTATACGTAAACCGAGTAAATGAATGACTGACAAGACGGATGTCGACACCAACAGAGCGCGCCAGCAAAAGGAATGTTCAGCAGCTTCTCGCATGGACTTCAGGATGGCGTCGGCATGGTTTTATAACCTTTATACGTACTCGCCATGCCGCGTACACTGGCACTTCTTTGGAATACAGATTTTTCACTTTGTAGACATCCGGGTATCCTGAGAGTTCTCAGGTGATGCATCTGAAAAAGCAGAACAACTGCCCAGCAAAATTGTAAACCCGCGATAGGTCCCGACCTACCTCGCATCGTCAGACTTTATTGGCAACGGCTCGTCCTGGGTTTCAATTCTGGATATCACCTCATGTATACCTTTTGAGGCTGGATACCCGGGTCGCGATCGCAGAGTTGCACATGTTCACTTCGCTAAATATGTGGTGGAATACCCGACCCAACACGAGTGTGCGTCCGACCAGGGTCGTATCGCGAACCCGCGAACCACGATCGCATCCACAATCCGCAGCTCGGATGCCCTGGAAGGTATCTCCAAATGATGCCAAATCGGGTCCACGGTCAACTGACCCTCCGCGTCACAACATTATTTCTCCGAAGAATGCGTTGTTTTCGACAAGTGCTGACTGATCCTGCCTACACCTCACTAGTCCAAAAGGAGCCATCCGGATATCCGAAGAAACAAAATCGGAGAAAATTCAAAAGAAAAAAAAAGAATAGAAGAGAAAGATCAAGACTATGTAGGGATATGCCAAGGAAGGCCCAAGAGATATTCTTGGAAGTATGCTGATCTCGGTAGAGTCAGTTTGGTGGTCTGATGATTGATTACTCGATACAATGCATATATACATCCGCCAGTTCCATCCGATGATATAAATAATATGCAGAGCTTAGCTTATCCTGGCCGGAATCTGGATTTTAATATCGAATGCGTCAAAAAGCCTAAGGATATTTTGAAATGGTAAGAGTGCTAAGTAGATTATGAAAACTCATGAGCTCAGAAAGCAAAGTCTACAAAGGCTAAAAATAAAGCAATGGTCAACTGCCTCCGCGAACGGTATTATCATCCTGCGTAGATATACCACATTAATGCACTGACAGCCCGCCTAAATTTCCATGTGATCAACCAGTCAAACGCACCACTCATTCTAGTTTCGAGTTTTGTAACTACAACCCTGCTAGCTACTAGAAACGCTGCTTGGATGCGACGACCGCGCTAATTCGAGTAAAGCCCTCTGCAATTCGAGGTCTCGCAAAGAACCAAAAGGAATATTATGGCAGACTTATGAATATACTCTCAACAAACACATTACTACGCACATGGGAATTCAATTTACCAGTGGGGCCGGTCATCCGAATCCACGTATTTGGTATCTAAATCCAGTATATCGCCTTGTCTCACGACCATTAAAAGAATCGAAGATAGTTAGAAGACTGCCGGCCAGCCGGAGGTGGTCCAAGATTACCTTGTCAACCAAACTTTCTCTTGCCTTGGCACTTCTTATTTAGAACGTGGGCCAGCTATAAAACAAGTCTAAGGTAGGTTGCAGGAAAAGGGTTCAAAATACTCAAGTAGGCTTGGCGGGAATCCTCCTCAAATACTCCGAGCACTTTCCGAACACAACATCCAAAACACTTTCCTAACACAACATCCAAAGGAGGAGGGTCTTTGTTCCAACGAGACTAACATAAAATCTGAAAACCTGTCAATAATTTCTCGCAGCTCAGCCTTTTGCTATTTTTATTTTCAAGGTTTAAACTGAGGAAGTCGTATATGTGTAACCTTTTACATAACTGTTATGGCAATTAGTTCATTATCAGTAGAGAAAGTGATATGATTCAGACTTCTGATCATATTATTTTATGGCACGCAGCCGTCTGCAACCCAATCAAGTAGCTATGGACTGTTCAATCCACTTACCTACTACATAAAATGGCAAAATTTCGAGCTACCTTTTGACAACCTGTAGATCAACAGATTATCTGCCTCGAAATTTTGGTTACCAGTTCGACATTGATATAGTCAAATCCAGTGATGTGAACTGACAACGTCGTTGATCAACGATTCTATGCCGCATGATTATCAGGATATCGATTAGGCCCGAGATGCGGCTAGCGGGATGGGTCAGCCTACGTTCTACCCGGACGGCAGCTTACTATTGGTTAACTTCTATGAATTTGACCTCGGTGTTTGGTATGACGTAGCTTTGCATAATAGTTTCTTTATATATCTGCTTAGCGGTTGGACTTCAAGCATTAAGACTAGTGTTTGCACTAAGGCCGCTGATACTCTAAACGATATGTATTGACCCGATTATGCGTGAGCTTAAGGACGCAATTTAGAAACCGAATATGATGTTTGCTTCTACGTTGGGAGAGATGGTTCTGGGTTAACAATTAATAATTGATTTTGGGGACGCATTATTGCATTTGTGAAGTGGTTTCAATTAATTATGGGCTTTATTTCTGTACTCTATGATGGTGTTATTTTGTGAGGCTGGTTTCGAGACCATGATGAGATACAATTTTCGAGTAATGCTTGGAACTGTTTTATCGCCTTTAAATTGTGCGTCCTCTTTATATATAAAGCCGAAGAATAAAGCAAATCCATCTCCTTCCCGATCACGAGCTAAAGTTTGAGGGTTGTACGACATATCTAGACCGAAATTGCTAGGGAATTTATTATTCATAACAGAACATTTAACAGGCGAGAATCATCCAAAACCCGTTGTTGCTCTGTATGTATACGTATATATACTCGCCGTTCGTAGAGAGCAGTAATTTGATTATCAAGTTGCTAGCAGCAGGAGAAAATTGCTCTAGCCTTTCCCGTTATCGTTCGGATTTGCCCCCAATTTTTTATTCGTAAACCACTCGAGAAAACCCGGCGTTTCTCGAACGCTGAGGTTGGAGATATAACTACCCGCAGGTAGGCGGCTTGTCCTCATAGCAACGCATTAATATCATATCAATCGATTTCTTCACAAATTCGATTGATTTACGCGGCCAGAGAAACCCTAATGCATAACCAGTCCAAACCCAGCCTTGGAGTTATATTCAAATTCGATTTCGCATTAACATTTAGTTCTTGGAAGTATGCAGTTATAACAATAAGTAGAGACGGATGAGGCAGGAAGGTTATAGTTACCGCATGTATATTGGCCTTTCGAGCAATTTCATCAGCCGCACTCTAGACGAAACGCATCCCCCAAGAATCGTCGGCTTATTTTGTGGTATTCCAAGTTCTCAACACATCCGATATCCGTTTCCAACATTGCCTGAGATTCAACCAAGTCTACATGGCCGCAAGGAAGTCGTTGAATTTCTTCGTGTTTGCATACCCACGGTTTCCATTATATTTATAATAATGTTAGCTGCACAATTTTTTCCGTGAAAATACACCGTGCCTCACTAAACTGTCTATCCGTATCTTCGCTGTTTGTGGAACTAGTTCTAACGCGATGATGTTTTTCCAGAGCCGTGGCGTGCGCCACTGCATCTGTTGCTAACCCAACATCGATTAACGTAATTGACATACGCAACTTAGCTTAGAGAGACTTCCCGTCTTAACCAGCCTTTTTAATATGTTTATTTTGGGAATCCAAGGGCCAGAAACTAAGTAGTTGATATTATGTCGACATTTAGCAAAAAGATATTGTGGAAATGAGATGCAGCTGGGGTTTCGAGTTCAGCTCGATACCTCCAGCTCTCTCAGGATCAAGGTAGTCCTTGAGCCGCATGTAGGCATAGGATTTTATATAAAGCCCTGTCTTCTGCGGTTCAGCTCTACTTTCTAGCTTACAAAGGTGTTTGTTTATTCTGGCAGTCCCTTTCGCATTATAATAGTGCTTGTTCGAATACTTGCAAAATGAAACCAGCTGCAATTGCAATTGCCATTTTTGGCTTGCTGGCGCCCGCCACGGCTGTGACCACCAGCGTGACAAAATGCGCATCGGACAATTGTTATCGAGGCAAGTAGATTCTATTGCTTCGCTTTGATGATATGTAACACTGCAACAAGTAGTATATGCTGACATTATTACGTTTCGACAGCTGTTGTGGCGTCAGCTTATCCGACACGATCGGCCAGGGCTGCTTGTTCTTCATTCTTCCTCACAACAATAAGTATAAAGACCTTGTACGTCGAACCAACCATATATATATATGCCATTTACACCAAATTCTTGCTGACGGAGAAACCATGTAAAGCACCACGTCTCAGACATCTTACGCTGTAGCGACGTCTGTAATTAGCAGCTTCACAACCATCACCACCGCATTTCCGGGCATTCAAATTCAGGGATCCAAAAACCGCAAGAGATTGCTCTCAGGATGCGAACCGGTGACTATAAAAGCCACCGGCATACCCGCCTACATTTCATCCGCGTGCAAGGGGGACGTAAGCTCCAGATACTCGAGCGCCTGCTCTTGTATCGGGGTAACGGCGTCAACGGTAACCGTCTACAGTACCACCAAAACCGAGGTCACCACGCTCACGACCTCTACAACATTGCTCACTTCCAGCGGTACCTTGACGGCCTACACCGGCGTAGCCACGGTTGACAGTCCCGCAACCTATTCCGGTAGATATATCGCCACGAGCGTTTACGCCGCGGGGGTCACATATGTCATCCCCACCCCGAGTCCCACCGCAGCCGCGAGTGTGGTGATCCGAGGAGATAACTCCGTCCTCGTCGCTGGCAAATTGCTCGTCGCCAAGATGTCGACGTCTTTGGGGGATACGACGTACTTTCTCGTGATCGAACCGGTATCGCCTCTGCCGGCGGGATACTTGGCCGTGACGTGCAACATAGCTAATACGGGCTTTCTGTCGTGCGCTACCGGGGATTACAATACGTTTGCCGCGTATAACCCAGCTGATAATCAAAAAGATACTTTGCGGCTCCTGAAGAGTTCCTATACCTATACTGGGTCTCCCTTTACGGGGCCTCTCCAAATTAAAGCGGCAGTGATTGTGCCGGAGGTTCCATGAGGAGCATGTCTCATTGTTTTATGGGGCTAGGTAACTTTTTGGTTACATATATAGTCAGCGCTAGGTTGAGGAAACTACAGCATGCTGCTCAAATGATAATGTTGAACGATATTTTGTATGCTAGCGTTGGACTTTTAATATAATGTCGATTCAATCCGGATACTTAGTCTCGAAACCAATTCACAAAATAAACAATGCCGAATACTGGTGAAATTCCAAATGCATTAATGGTGACTAGAAAGTTCTAGGTATTTGAGACAATACTACAAATGCGCACAATTATTGCGATCAACTCGAATCTTGAACACCATCCGCACATTGGACTTGAATGTTAAGTATTCCTGAAACGATATCAGCCAATCATTAGTAGTAAGATCAACAGTCTGTGGTTGAACAATGACCTCAAAGTGTTATTATAATTTGGGACTTTGTCTGGATCGAGATATTTTTGGCGGTGAATCAATAGTTAGTTATTATTTGTCCGTGTGACCCGCTTCCACCCAAGACCCACATGCCACCATAATACAAAGAATATCACAAACCCCAGCCTACAATTATATCAAAAAAAGAAAAGAAATCTCGTATCATACACAATCTTGGCAAATCCCCGTTGTATGAAAAGAATACCAGACTCGCAAGACCGCCAAATTATTTCTTCACTCTCCGGAAAAGGAGCTGCCTGGAGAAACCGAGTAACCATCTCCATCTCCATCATCATTACTCCTCATCACTATCACCCATCACGATTTCTGGAATCTCAGCATCATCATCACTACCCTCCGCATCCTCATCCCCAGTCACTTGGTCAACATCAGGACTACCCCCCCGAGTCAGCACTCCCATACCCAAAGGACTTCTCCCATCGTCAACCTTAAGCCTCTTTCCTCTTCCACCTTTCTCACCACCTTCATCTTCCGTTTCAAAAATACTCATACTCTGCCTCAACGGACTAGGTGGTAAGACCGCGTGCACACCTCTACCTGGAGACGGCATTGGCATAAACATGTTCCTGTCACCGCTACCGTTGCTACCGTTGGCTCCGTTCCTGGGAACCGTGTTTGGAATTCCCGGCGGCGGTGGGGACATGGCACCCGTTGGCGCAGGTGGCGCGGATGCAGGCGGTGATGGCGCAGCGATGGCTTTCCCCTTCGGTGACGCCGGTAGTTTGGCGTGCTGTGGTACCGGAGCGGGTGGCGGTTCCGGATAACTCTCCTCTGCTGGCGGTGTGACGGACGACATGTTTACATCCACCTCTGGGGGTTGAATAACTTCATCCAACGAGGTGATGGTGGCCGTTTGCTGCTGCGGAGAACCCCAGAAGCGTCCTTCGACGGGCGAGGAGAGAATACTACTTCTATCGTCGCCCCCTCCCGAGGTGGAAAGTGGTTTTACGACCTGCATACGCGGGTGAAGGGTGCCTTCTATCGCCATGTGGAGGATTATATCCTCTTCGCTTTGGTAGGAGCTGGCAGATTTGGTATCTTGGTCGTGGACAACCATGAGATGAGGGAGCAAACTGCCACCCCGTTTCTTTGTTGCCGGGTATAGGACCGCTGCTAGGAGTCCCGGGGTATGCGCTGATAGAACCATTGTCCGTTCGATTTTGGAGCGGAGTTCTGAAGTTAGGGATGCGGATTGGATGTTTAGGATTGTGGTAGTAAGCAATGCTTTCGCCGCCTTTATTAGCGGCATATCACCTCCATTGCTCCCTGAAGTGTTAGTGATACCACCGGGTTTCAGAAATTGGTCAGCGTGAACGCTGCTGGCGGCTGGAGTGTTAGATTTATTTTGCGGTGTTGGTGCCTTTCGTTTCTTGTACGTAGATGTGGAGCCTGACGCCGGTTGCGTGAGCAGCATTGAGTTTGGCGTGCTAACAGGCTCTTTCGTGATGATTACGGGTGGAGGAGGGGGTATTATATCGTCACATGCTGCGGAAAAGATGTCGTGCAGAGGTTGGGTATCCTTGGGAGATAGAGTGCGACCGATTATTGGTAGCGAATGGGAGATGGCAGTATATAGTTGGGTACGCAGTTTAGTGTGGTGTTTCGACGTTGAGAAGGAGAAGGAGAGGGGGTGAAGGAACTGAAGGGGCAAAGAAGGGGAGTAGAGGGATGCACGGGACACAATTGTTGAGAGGAGGGAGATCGCAGGATGGAGGATCGCAGGGTATGATGTGAGAAGGAGATGATAGGTCGACGGAGGGAATGAAGGGTGCGGTTTAGTGCCCGGGTGGATGGAAAAGAGGCGGTCGAGGAGCGAGGTGAGCGGGGATAGCGGTATCGACGGAGCAGGATTGAAGTTAGTCGGCTGGCTGAGCAAAGTTTTGAGGGTGCCCAGCAGCGTGCGAACACGCCTGACACCTATTCTCTGTGGAGAAAGAAGGTGGTCAACTTGACTGGTGCCGGACCGTCTTTGAGGAACCAGTTTGTCCGTATCCTTTTCTTCAATCAGGCATTCGAACAAGACGTCGCAAGTCTGATCGGTCGTCGCAATCGTCTCCTTGAAGAGCTTGAGCCATTCCTCGGCCTGGGTCTTGGGCTGGGCGCACTTGACGAGACCGACGTAGACTGTTGTAGCAGCACGGATAATGTCGTCCGCGTAGCTCTTGTCGTCTTCAGCGAATAGTATCGACCGGACGAATTCCAGTGTCTTTTGCTGCTGCGGTCGGAACGTGGTGGGGTGGGTTCTCAGGATCTGAGATATCGACTGCAGAACGGCCAAAATATTCTCAGAAGCGGTCAGAGCCGGTGATATAAGGTACTGAGAATATGTAGGAAGGTGAGGCGACGTCAGCTCTCGAGTGAGAGCGGGCTTGGACGTCGTGAGGACGAATATACGGGTCAGGACGGCCATGGCCCGTTCGGTCGTGGGGGAGCCAGGCTCGGGTCTCTGTTTTCGCACCATCAGCACAGCACAGCACAGAACAGCATCCACCTATGACCACCCGAAGGAGAGAAAGACGCACGTTGACCATCTTGAGCAGCATGGGAATCCATATTGCTACGCCCTGCAAAAAGGTAGGAGAGGTCTCGATGCCTGCTTTGACGAGGCAGACCCCGGCCCATCGTGCCTGAGCGGTCCTGCTCTGCAGCAGCGACGATATCCGGGTCTTAAGCTTGTGGAGCAGCGTTGATATCTCGCCGGAGTGGCGTCCGCCGGCAGCGACCTGAGAATTCGCATCTTCGAGCAGGTTCGAGGCGTGGAGGGCGTCTGCGCAGAGGCCGACTTGGTTGTGCAGGCGAGCGTCCTGAACCGCGAGGGCGGCGATGACGACGGAGAGCTGGGCGACGATTCGCTCCGGCGGTAGCATCTTCTTGGATTCTCGTCTTGGTCAACGGGAGCGGGGTACTGGATTGAATTGGACTGGCCGGGCTATCTTGCCATGGCTACGAGATTAGAGCCCGCGAGTCGGCGGAGTGACGTTGAAATGATGTTGTTTGAATTTTCCATTTTCCATTTCCATTTTATTTTATTTCTTTCAACGCGTCGCCAAAAACTAAAAGAAAAGGCCCATCCCGGTAACAAGCACAACCTGGCCATTTCCAACATCATCCACCGGCATCCTCTCGATCAACCACCTCCCCGTCCGCGACTCATTGCTCGACGCTCCGCTCGCCATGTCGGTGGTAAGTCTGCCCGTCTACTGACCCCTGCCTCTGGAATGAGAGTCCCTTGCGTGGCCCGTGCTAACTTCAATCAGTCCAAAGCTGCGACGTACCTGAGCCTCCTCGACACCGCCCGGTGTAACGCCGACTGGGCAGCTGTCCCCGAGCTCGTTCGCAAACTCACAAAGCACGGCGGCGCCGCTAAGAAGTGTACGATTCCCGTATCCGTATCCGTATCTGTGTCTCGCCTCTCGCCGATATGTCCTGTGCCGGCCGATGGGTCCTCTGGTCGTGAAAGATAGCTGACAAAAGGTGCAGGCGTCACGGAGACGGCCCTCCTCGACCACGACACCTCCCCCCAGCGCCTCTCCCACTCTCTCCACAAGAACGCCACCATTGTCGTCTCCGCATCCGCTCTTTCCAAAGCCACTTCCACCCAGCCGACAACCGCCAATGCCGTCTCCACCCTCGTCAGCATCTCCGGCCTAGCTCAGGCCTTCGAGGAGGACATTGCTGTCTTCAAAACCGCAAATGCCGCCGCTGAAGCTGAAGAGGCTGCTCTCGAGGCAGAAGGCGGTGCTGCATCCAAGCGGAAATCCAAAAAGTATCCGGAACATATCGTGACTAGCCCCGAGGAAATCTACGTACGTACTAGATACCCCCCATCCCCTATCCGCAAGCACAATGGTGGGAACGTTGAAGGAAGGCTCAATTGACGTTTGAGTGTTGACGGGAAAGCCTTCACCTTTGCTTTTGTTACATAGCAAGCGGAAGTCACACTAGCATATGTATACCATCTACTTCGATCGCACCGGGTCGTCCTCCAGATACTCCCAACCCAACCCCCGCCTCGGGACCAAATCACCCAAGAATGGACGAAGGTATGCTCTATCAAGGCTATCTGCCTGAAAGGCATGGCGCAGGAAGCTCTTCGGATGAGAGAAGACGCCATTCAGACCTACAAGGGGCTCCCTATCCCGGATTTCAGCAGCGGAGTGGGGTCCTCCGGTTCCGAAGCCGTCTATTGGATCAGGAAGACGCTCTCACGGTTCGCCATCGCCAGCTGGGAGCTTTTCGAAGGAATAGACCACCCGGATACACCCCGGTCGCCTCACGGGGAGGACGATTATGACGAGGAGGAGGGGCTGGACGAGCTGGATGCTACTCACGCGGGCCTTGCAACCGTCAGAGAAGGTGAAGGCTCGGTCAGTACGTCCACCCCGGCACCGTCCACCACTCCGGCACCGTCCGCCACTCCGGCACCATCGAGCAGACCTGTCTCGACGAGGCTCTCAGGCAGACCGGAATACAAGAGAGCTCTCACGGAATCCGGTCTCATCGGCGCTTTCAGGGCCTACCACGCCTTCTCCAGCTCTCTGACAAACCTATCGCGTCCAATGACCGCCATGACAACTTCTACATCTTTCACAAAGCAGCTTACCGAAAAGGTCGCCGCCGAGGACGATACCTCTCGCAAGACAATATACGAAACATACCTCAAAGTCGTCTCCAAGTACCTCAAAACCCAGCTCGACCGCGACGAGGAGATCTCTGAAGAAATCCGTGCCGAAATCACCTCCATCGAAGAAATCTACGAATCCCTCCTAATCAAAACTACCAAATTCCCTCACGCTTCCAAAGTGAATCACGACATTCTCCGCTGGGTCGATACGGTGGTTGAAAACTGGGTGACACTAGGCTCTAGGGGATCGGACGCTTCTCGGGTCGTCGAAATCCTCTATCGCGCCGCGGGCAAAACCTTCCACTCGCCCAGGATCCTCCGACACCTCTTCACAACCCTCACCTCAATGGGCAACTTTCACGACGCTCAGCTATCCCTCGACACCTACATCACGCTCATAAAACGTGGGAAAGCCCGAAT
Source organism: Dactylellina parvicollis (assembly GCA_036971385.1). Taxonomy (NCBI): domain Eukaryota; kingdom Fungi; phylum Ascomycota; class Orbiliomycetes; order Orbiliales; family Orbiliaceae; genus Dactylellina; species Dactylellina parvicollis. Next base: position 1,426,446 of record JAJTUD010000010.1, on the reverse strand, counting down.
CGAAAAGGAAAAGAGTGGAGCCCCTGCCACCAGCGAAGAAGATTTTGACACGGACGCCCAAATTCTCACCACGTGCGTGCAGGGAATTCGCTTTCTCGTCAAATATTTTCCTGACCAAGCCCCGAAAGCCATCGAAATTGCCAATCTGATAAAAAACTGGGTTTTTGACTGGAGAGTCGAAGACCACGACATCCTCGCCCTGGTGTGGCGCGGAATCGGTCTCGCAAACTCTGCGTGGTCGCATCAGACCGTTGAATCAACCCAGCGAACAGAGATCCAGGAACGTGCCATCGCGTCATTTAAGAAATGCCTCGACTATCAGCCTGAAATGTTTGAAGCATTGTTTGATCTCGGCTTAATGTTGGCAGAGACGAGGGATATTGACAATGCAATCGATGCCGTTCGATCTGTGGCTGAGCAGGAGGAGAAGTGTATCCCCGCGTGGCACCTTCTGACTCTACTCTTAACGAGTAAAGGGGACTGGGAAACCGCGCTGACTGTCAGCGAGGCGATATTTTCGTTGATCGAGGACGGGGAACAGGCGAGTTTAGGTCTCGGTGGTAGAGATGGACTCGTTGAGATCAAGATTACCCAATTGGCGATAATTGAAATGCTGGAAGGACCGGAGGCCGCTGTAAACCTCGCAGATGAACTGCTAGGGCTTTATACGAGGCTGTTTCCGGGTATTCTACCGTCCGGGGCGATATCTATGAGGGATAGCGTGCTGGATCCGGATCGTCCGAATACTAGAGGACGATCTACAACCGTAGGGACGGCGACGCCCGCTATTCAGATCACATCTGATACCAAAGGGATAGCATCTGCGAGCGATCCGGCACTAGCATCCAAACGGCATAATCGGTCCGGAACAAGGGGCAGCTCACTGGGCAGGAACAGTCTGCGGAAGAAGAGGCACAGCGTGCACAGTATTGTCGAACCTGTGACTGATGACGAGAAGGCCGGGTCCAAGGGCGGGTTTGGCAAATTGCAGCGAACTTCATCGCAAAAGTCCACGAAGAGCGCGAAGAGCGTGGGTGCGAAGAGCCACCGGAGTCACAGGCCGACAACCGCGACAGACGGTGGTGAAAAGACGATCCCCGTACCTGATTTGCCCGTGAATCCGGCTGGGGATGCTGTGAGTGCGCAAGCCGTGCAGGTCAATCTATCACACAGCGGTACACCGAGTATTTTATCTGAAAAGAACAATAATCTCCACAATCTACCGTTGGGGAGATTGCCATCACCTATCAAACCGTACACGGACGACCGACCGCTGTTGAATCGGCCCGGGTATCTGAGAGAACCTGTGCTGAGTCAGATGGAGGAGAGGAGGAGAGTTGAGGCTGGATTAAAAAGGATATGGTTGACGGTGGCGGGTTTGTACAGAAGGGCGGAGATGTTTGACGATGCCAAAGTGGCGGTTGAAGAGGCGGCGGGGGCAGCCGAGGGTGGGAGGATTGAAGGTGGGGTTGACCCAGATGTCTGGTCTGAGGTGAGTTTTCGCATGCTGGGGAGGGGTAAATTTTATAGACGCGAGACTACTGGTCCTAACTTGAGTGAACAGCGTGGTTTCCTATCCATCGCGCAAAAGCAGTCGCAAGATGCGCAAAAGTACTTTGAAACAGCACTCTCGTACGCACCGGATCATCCGCTCGCGATCGTTGGTCTCTCACGGGTCCTTCTCTCGGAAGAACAGAATTCCGCTGCGAGAGATAGAGCTTCCGGGTTGCTGCAGACGTTGACGAAATTAGGTACAGGGTGGGATCTGAGCGAGGCGTGGTTCGAACTGGCGAGGGAACATGAGATTAGCGGAGCGACGGAGAAGGCAAAGGAGGTCTACTGGTGGGTTGTGAAATTGGAGGACACCAGGGGGGTTAGAGGCTGGAGTTGCGTGGTACCCAAGGTTCTGTAGGAGGCCGTTGACAAATGGAGGAGGTAAGTATACATGTCTGTGTTATATTTTCCGACAGCGTTCATACGTCAGATGTTAAGCAGTTGCCGCCTATATTTCAAGGCACTTTCACCTCATCTTTATCTTTTGCTTTACATCTGCTTCTCTCCCTTCATGCATATAAAATAGCGGAAATTATTTAATCAGTGTGCATATGATATGATCTTCTAGAGCTTTCTGTTTATCAAGCAGTTATTTTAAAGTTACTACTTGATGCCTAGCATCGAGGCAAGGTTAATTGGCACCCGGGTACTCCTTTTTACACTTCAAGTTCCAGTTCAATCTAAATCCTCATCCGAGCTAAGAACAAACTTGAAAGTACCCCGCGAGAAATAATAAAAATAACACTGCCCAACAATATATCTACTGATCCCCTCCCTTGGTCTCGTACATTTCCGGATCAGGTATAACCGTAACCACCGCCGGATCCAGCCACTCATCCGCCGTCTTATCCCCACTTTCAGCCTTATTGACGGCCTCCGTCTCCAAACTTATTTCCGTCACGTTTTTGACCTTCCAATTGTCGTTAACGCTACTGTCACCATCGTCCGTTCCGTTGGCCGTGGTATCCACCTCCCCACCGACAAGCACGCCGTGATCAACGTTGGCGCCACCGCATATACTATCTATTTGGTAAAGTTCACCGGGACAGCCCTTGCGACGGGCGTTGAACGTCAGGTAGCCCTGCGAGCCATCATTCTCATCGGGATAGCTTATGGGAACGCTACCGCAGCGCTTCAATAGTTCCCCAAAATATCATTATCAGCATATATATTCCCCTGTCTAAATCGTATACAACTTTATGAATTCACCAATAAATAGGGATGCAAAGTTAGTTTTAAAGTGCAAAGAAATACCACTCACCTTGCAATGATGCATAACAATCTCTTTACCCAACACCTTGGCGTGCCGTCCGCTGACCATGTCGGTCCGATGCTCCCAGTAACCCTTCCCTTCGTTCTTGGCGTAATTGAACCAGGCGCAGAGGTAGCCCTGCGGACCGGCCAGATACGCGATACCGCGAACGCAAGCGATCTGTTCCTTGTGCCCAAAGATGCGGTCGTCGGGGATACCGTCCATTATGTGAAGTAAAGTGGAGGAGAGGAGGCGGTTATTTATCAGGTCGAGGCTGCACCATTGCTTTCCGCGGCAGTTTATTCCGAGGGGCTTCTTTCTTTTTCGAGGTCGGCGCGGGGATAGGGTGCTTTGGTCGTCGTCCTCTTCTTCCACTTCCACTTCCTCTTCTTCCTCTGTGTACTCGTCCTCCTTGAACTCGCCATCCTTTTCGTCTTGGCGAGGAACATGGGGCGGGGAGTTGTTGGTGGCGATAGGATGTTCGCGAGTCTCGTCGGTTTCGGCGGCAGATATGTTTACGGGTGCCGGTTGGTTGTCGGTAGGAGGAATACTCTTCGGAGAGTCTATAGGCGTATCTTGGCGCTTATATTGATGGTTGTCTCGCACGTACGGTCCCGGTCCTATCATCAGATCATCTTCGTACCGGTTTGTGGACTTTTGCCCGACGTGAGAGGTTTCATCGGGACTTGGAGGTTGGGACCAAGTCGGAAGTTTGGTGGGCGGTCGACCTTCTGCGTACGGCCCGTCCGGTATCTGGGGGTGATCCGTCACGTAGTAAGGGACTCCGGTGCTTACAACATTTGCTGGCGGCTGGTAGCCAGGATCTGTGTCTGGATTTCCGATTTGAGGGTTTGGAAAGCCAATAGATTGAGGAACGAGGGAGAGAAGGATGAGATATGGAAATAGCATAGTGGACTGATACGTATGCATATCTTATTAATGTAAGAAAGAGGCCGTTCTTGATTGAGTAACTGCCAAGGGCCCGAACTTTAATGTAAGAAAAACCCGATATTAGACACCAAAGTCGTATTGAACTGATTAACCACGGATTAAGATCTGTTTTACAAAACGAGAGGAGACCCTGCTGAGATGATGGTGGAATAGAAATTTCACTAGAAACAGAAAGGTTTAAGTCAGTTATGTTGAAAGATCTGTGCTATTTCTAGTATACGTTCTATCTATGTATAAATGTATCGTCGGATAACCGGAGAGTCAGTGATCGATGCGGTCTTCGGGATGATCAGGCCATCAGGGTGATATTGGTAGGTGTGGAAAAAATGACGCTCTTCATGACGCCAGTCGTACACAGCACTGTTCCGGGGAAGGCCGAAAATAAGACGTGATACCACACCCTTCTCTCGTATTAAACGACCGATATTCTCCATATTCAAACCAGAAGAGGAACTTCGAAGTGGAATGAAGGGAAAAGGGCATTGTGTTGTAGACGTTGTAATCCGACGGTTACCGGATTTGGCCAGGTTGTTGCCGTAAAGGGAAGGTCCGCAGAAAGGCCATTCGATTCATTCTCCGCCAAAACGTCGGATCCAATTGGAGCCTCCACGATGGACGACTTCTGGGAAAGATGCTCTGGCTGGAGATACCCCATCCAGGGCGTACGCAAATGTGCATATATCAGATACAGCCACACCTGAACCACCGAGCTCCAAACTCGGACCAATCTGAAGGGTGCGAGTAAAAGTTGGATGAATTGGAATGAGGCATTCCGAGTCATCGGTGCATTAGTGCCTGTGGAAAGAAGAAATTATAGCGCAACAGCAGGCAAACAGCGTTTCTTTCTTTCTTGCTTGCTATTCTTATTCTTCTTTTTGTGAGAACAAAAGAAGAAAGAGAAAGAAAAAAAAAAAAAAAGGTCCAAGAAAAAAAAATTAAACGTTCGACAGCAAACACTTTTTCCTTTGCTGCTGTTCAACCTCACCCCAACACACTCTCGCAAACTCTCTCTCTCTCTCAACCTCCCTCAATCACCCACCCTACCGTCTATCCCGCCGTCGATACAATCCGACGGATAGATCAGTACCCGCAGAGCTATAAGAGCCTGCGTCCCTACGCTTCATATTCGACTCGCTCTGCAGAGTTTACCTGAGCGTCTGAAGCTTCTTGCAGCTATCGTTGCCCCCACTTTCCCTTCACAGCTCAGCCCACCTCCCAACCCCACCAACTCATTCATCTTCTCTTCTTCTTCCGACATCACATCACTTACCTCCCTCCATCAAGAACACCATGCCTCCACTTTCCGCATCAAAGGCCAAGCGGTTGGCGGCCAAAGACGACAAGGGAAAGAAGACCGTCGCCTCCAGAGCTGCTTCTAAGGCTGGTTCAAAAGCTGGCTCTAAATCCTCCTCTGTGGCTGGTGATAGCACACCCCCAGAGATCGAAGTTGCCGATGACTCCGCTACCTCTGCCGCCGCTCTGGCTAAACTCAACAAGCTGAGCTTGCAAGAAGATAAGGACGGTGTCTCTGACCGTGTCACCACCGGCGTTCTAGCTTCTCTCGCCAGCTCCCGAGACTGCAAGATCGACTCCGCTTCCCTGGTGTTTCACGGAAAAGTACTCTTGGGCGATACCACCATCGAACTCAACTTTGGGCGCAGATACGGTTTACTCGGTGAGAACGGTTGCGGCAAGAGTACCCTGCTCAAGAGTATCGCAAAGAGAGAATATCCTGTTCCGGAGCACATTGATGTCTACCTACTCAATGAGCCAGCTGACCCCACCAGCTTTGGAGCTTTGGAGTATGTTGTCAGAGAGGCCGAGAATGAGATGAAGCGGCTGGACTCTCTGGCGGAAGAAATTTTGGAGAAGGACGGCCCCGAATCCCCCATCCTGGAGGATCTGTACGAGGTATGTTTTCAAGCCCACCACCTGCATATCAACCAAGATACTTAGTCACTAACCTGGCACGCAGAGAATGGAACAAATGGACCCGTCCACCTTCTCCACTCGCGCTTCCCTTATCCTCACCGGTCTCGGCTTCAACCCCTCCACCATGAACAAGATGACCAAGGACATGTCCGGTGGTTGGCGTATGCGTGTCGCTCTCGCCAAGGCTCTCTTCGTCAAACCCTCCCTCCTCCTCCTCGACGACCCAACCGCACATTTGGACCTTGAAGCTTGCGTGTGGCTCGAAGAATATCTCAAGAAATGGGACCGCACCCTTGTTCTTGTCTCCCACTCCCAGGATTTCCTTAACGGTGTCTGCTCAAACATGATTGACATGCGCTCCAACAAGCTCATCTACTACGGTGGTAACTATGACAGTTACGTCAAGACCCGCGCAGAAAACGAGACCAACCAGATGAAGCAATATCACAAGCAACAGGAGGAAATCGCACACATCAAAAAGTTCATCGCCTCGGCGGGTACCTACGCCAACTTGGTCCGTCAGGCCAAATCGCGCCAGAAGATTCTAGACAAGATGGAAGCCGACGGTCTCATCGAAAAAGTTGCACTCGACAAAGTCTTCACCTTCCGATTCGCCGATGTGGAGAAGCTACCACCTCCAGTTCTGAGCTTTGACGAGATCACATTCAGCTACAGCGGTGAAGCCAAGGATAACTTGTACCAAAACCTTGACTTGGGTGTGGACATGGACTCTCGTGTCGCTCTCGTCGGTCCCAATGGTGTCGGCAAATCTACCTTGCTGAGAATTATGACCGGCAAGCTGAACCCCCAGGGAGGTCGTGTCTCTCGACATACCCATCTCAAGCTCGGGTTGTACTCCCAGCATTCGGCCGAGCAGCTCGATTTGACAAAATCGGCCTTGGATTTCTGCAGAGATAAGTTTAGGGAGAAGAGCCAGGATTATCAGTACTGGCGTCAGCAGCTGGGGAGATACGGTTTGACTGGGGAGTCGCAAACGGCGTTGATGGGAACCTTGAGTGAGGGACAGAGGAGCAGAGTCGTTTTTGCCTTGTTGGCGATCGAGGGGCCCAATATGCTGTTGTTGGACGAACCGACGAACGGATTGGATATCCCAACAATTGATAGTTTGGCGGATGCGATCAAAGATTTCCAGGGTGGTGTAGTCGTTGTTTCCCACGATTTCAGGTGAGCTTCCCACCATCACAATTTCATCATTCGTTTGAATATACACTAACAACTTATTTTTGATAGACTGCTTGACAAAATCGCCAAAGATATTCTGGTGTGCGAGAACAAGACAGTCAGACGATGGGACGGATCGATCTCTGCATACAAGAACTACCTCAGGAAGAAGATGATCGAGAAGGGTGCAGTCTAAATATAATATAGATTTCGTTCCCTTTTCAAGTTTTCTTACCTTTGTTAAATTAGAATTTTAATGTCTTTGCGTCTTCCTAACATGAGAAGGCTAGAGTGTTTCTTGAGATTTGTAGGTTCGCCAGTGCTATTTTATTGCAAAGGTCTCTTGTGTAGGGTGGGTTGGACAAGGTGGGGGTTTGATGGAAAAGTGATTTTATACGACTGTTGATTTTTCTTATGCTAATCGAGGTATTGCATCCCTCTCGGGAGTCATTCGTACCCTTTTCCCTCGTTGATAGGATTTTCGTCGACTGTTAGATAGATTTTTTTTTGCTCTGTAGACTAAAAGATTGTAGAATACTACTGCGTTCCTCGGTCACGATGTACATTCACCAAACTAAAACACCTGGAGCAGAAGTTTACAATTAGCTCGAGTTAGATAATAAGAAACAACCCTACCTACTTGATGTATATCTAATATACATTGGATAGATTCCAAGAATATCAAATTTGCGCCCGCTAGACACGGCTAGAGCTTAACCCATTAGACGAATTCGGTATGACAATCTGATGTAGAATCTGTTCTTTCTGTGTATCAAAGAAATTAGAAAAACTTCAAACCTTCTCCTGTCTATTCAGAATCCATCACAAATACGTAAAATGCATTAATTTCAAATTAACCTCTGTAATTTCAAGGTAATTGCTGTGCTTTCTGATACGATTAATCTAGGCTTTGGCGTTTATTTCCCGAGCTTTCTAAAGGCCCTCTCTGGAGCTGGTATCCTGCAGCACCCTTTCAAATTCTTGCAACCACGAACGCCGACTCTACCAGTGGCCGATGCTTATCTCCAAATTCTTTCAAGTACTTTTCCCTCTCATTTTTCAGATTTCCCTCTCGCCTTCCTGTACCTTGAAAAATTGATCTCGTCTGGGACCACATCGTCGAGTTGGATGTCACAATTGTTCACCCTAGAACTTCAATGTCAAGGTGCACTTCCATCCCGCCAAGATTACGCGAAACGATAAAAACTATGTCTTTGATTCTAAGATGCACATGATGCATCTGCCAACAGAGAACCAGAGCCGGAGCTGCAGACTGAGACAGCTTTTCGTGGGGAGACGGAAATATTCGAAATTTGGTGTTTAAATGTGTTTGGGGTCTGGTCTCCAACACAAGGGCTTTGTCATTGGGACTAGTCCAGTTTGTTTAGCTCAGAGGACGAATCGGCTGAGCTCCGAGGGCTTTACGAAATTTAAAGGCTAAATTGAAAAATACACAGAGAATCCAAACCGTCACAAAGACTGGTTACTGAAAAGATGTCAAGTTGTTTTATGACGCTCGTAAAATATTACTCGGATACAATGCGCCGGAATTTAATTAATGGAGAGATAATTCGAGCTCTTCTATCATAAGCTTACAGAACTTCATAAGTGGTTATTTATCATTGCCACCAGTTGAATTACTATTGGTTGATTGATTATTCAATTAAAATCCCTCTAGTTGTTGATGTATGAATTATCATCAGTAGCCATATACCGCTAAACTTACCTGAACATCGGCACAATCGTGTATTGAAGGTTTTGTTTTGATAAGTTCGAAATCCAAGGAGCTTAAATAAGCAAATGATCTGAATGGATTCTAATAGTGTTGTTACCTGATGTGACGTTGATCGCGGTCAGGTGAATTCGGATCCGCGGAGTTTCAAAAAGCACAGTGTACTTTGTTCTGGCGGAATCTACCGCACCGTCCATACCTTTTAGAGTATTTCCAGAAGTATCTGTTTGTACAAGGTATGCAACGTCAACAAAGCCTCGTGGTATCTTCAGGGACTGTCGCATCCGTATATCTCGCAGGTCAGGATCCTTCAACCCTGTCCAACGCCAGAGGGAAGGTTGTTAAGGTTGTTTCTCAAGAAACTTACCATTCGAAGCGACACCTGGTCGAGGGAGGGATTTAACCGAGCGAATCGCAAGGGTGAAAAACTTACGCAGGTAAACGCATGGGGACCGGGAACTTTTTTTTTGGGACGGGTAGGATGGGTAGCGGCACAGCCAGGCGTCTGAACGCCGACTATGCAACTCCTCGGAGGCTACGAACATCTTAAAGAGGGTCGAAAGCGACCATCTATTGGGCAGCTCACGATGACAGTGTGATGTAAGTATTATCGTTTCAAGGGCTGTTCCCTTCAAGGGTTTCTTTCTTTTTGCTTTCCGATTTGATTATTCGTTCCTGTAGATTAGCTATCAGAGAGTCACGGGTGTGTCTCTAGGCACCAGAAAGATAGCCGGCCCGCCGAGTTTGGCGACTCCATGGAGAGATATATCAATATCAACTCTCTGATATCGTCACGACGATAGATATCCGGATCGCAATCCGTCGGAAGTAGACCCTTGATTGCGAGCACACATGTACATACATGCGAGGCAGATAAACGACCCTTTTCTTAAGCCCGAGGGGCTTTGATGTAGGTGCATGTACGAAGTAAAATTCTGTTTTTCAGGCGTCGGCGTTGTGGCTGAACAGCTTGTTTTGACGTGCATATTTTAGGCCAATAATTTCACCAATATGCTGCAGTTTTTTGGCTGCCAGGTGATATCAACCTGCACCTATGATGCAGTGCGCCACTTTTCGAATTTTCCTTCGAATTCTTCCTTTTTGAATCTTGAGAGCTATCCCAGCCCGTTCCACGTTCTCGCAATGGCCACCCACTGCTTTTTGAAGAGTTTCTGAATTTCTGTGAGGCCGCCTGGGTAAAATGGGGGCGCTTCGGAATTCCCAAAAGGTCGGTGGCCATATACGTAGGAAATTTTCATCGCTGCCTAAACAAACATCCACCATGCAAGCCGTGTTTGATGTGCACAGAAATTAACGAGAGACATATTTCATTGCGCGCGGATGACGGTTATCCACAAAGATCACCAAAAATGTGTAATCTGCGACTTGATTACTTCGATAGAGAAGAAAGACTGTGGGGTAGAGTCTGCAACGGTGCAGTTATCTCATTGCCGAAGCAAGACCATATAGCTAACCAATCTTAACGCTGATGAGACCCTTCGTCTAATTTTATCTCTCGAAATAAGACTCGGTGAATCCGTATGCTATCCCAAGTGAGCACGAAAGCCGAGTCAAACAGACTATTAATTCAGGTGGAACTATGCGGAAATCCAACCAGAATCGCGCCCGAATATAGACGGTATGCATTCATTTGTTCTATTTGAGTGCAAAAAATATGCAGTAAATACATGTATGGCAGGCAGTCAAAGACCGTCTTGTCTATCGATATTCTTTGAAGACGGCGAAACAGAAAACCCCTCAAGTAAATGCGATTCGTAGACTCGAAACCATGGCGTTGAGACTGAGCTGCTCTGAAAGAAAAATCAAACAGCAGGTGCATGTGTTTCTGTATCAAGAGATAAAGCCGCAGCAACTCAAAGGCTCGTTCGCGAGATCGTTTTTCCCGTTCTGTGCACCTGAGGAGGTCCCTGGTTTCGCAGCCTGACACCAATGACCTAATGGCTTTCTCGCTTGGAGCACCCTGGATTAGTCCAAACGTCGCCATCAACGCACAATGCTTGGGTATTGGCTGTGCCCTTAGTCGACATTGGTCTCAAGGCGAGACATGGACTGGCCGACAGCTGTACTGCGCTCCCTACCCACTAAACTTGGGCATTTTAGGTCCCAACGGGTCTTCGTATTTTAAACAGCTGCGACATGCAGCCTTCGGTGTCTTGTATATGCACGGCTGAAGATCTTTTCCGGGTGAGAAAAAGGGTGTGGAGAATAAAGTGGGAGGCGTTCAAGAATCCAAAGGCAACCGTCAAAATGTGCATACAGCACGGGAGAGCCAGCTGCAAAAGAAATAATACTGATTACAAGATGGGGTCGCAACCATTATGGCTTCCATCGATGCCACTTGCGAAATATCTATATATGCGATAGCGTTTCCCTCTTCAGGCCTTGTTCCTGCTTGGCTGCTTATGCGACTCTAAAACCTTTTCGTCGAGATCAACCTGAATTCATCTTAACACCCCCAACACCCCTCTCGGTTTCCAATTTCGCGGGGAATTTCAGAGTGCTGTCAAGACCTTGGCTGGAGCAACCTCCTGTTGGCCTGTCTGTTCGAAGCCTGTTTTGTTCTGCATACGAGCTGCAGCTACCAAAGACGGATTAAATTAAGAATTTGCCTTTTCGAAGCTAGGGGAAACAATTCCGAGACCTTCGGCATCAAAAAGAGTCTTCCATCTGAATCTCTTAAAAGTCTTTCAATCCCCTCTTTCCAACAATCGGTCTACCTCTTTCATACCGATAGGATTATTTTATTTCACAACAGTGTCGAGAAACACTCAAAGCATTCAAACAAAACTCACGATCTCATACCGACCAAGTTCGCCAGTTGCCTTTTTCGTCCGCTTTCATACAACACATTTTTCAACTTCTGCAACAGTTTTCCCAATCTTTATTATTGATTGATAGAACGAAACAACCGACTCCGAACTGTTGAATAGTAAGAGGTCGATCAAGGGATAGGAAGTTTAACTTTCTATCCAGGCCTCCTAGGGCTCACGTTGGACTGAACTTCGGTTCATAGTATGCAGTTATAACCTATCACACATCACCACACCGTCACCATGGCGTTCACCACGCTCTCTTTAACCATTGCAATCTTGAGTTTGATTGGCAGCCTTTCCTCCTTCTTCGGATCCGGGTTCATAGCAGTAACATACCTTGTGCTACCTATCAAGAGACACTTCCGTCATTCGCTCATCTTGAACTTAGCGATCGCTGGTACGATTACTTTGTACACCAATTTTATAGGACATGTCACTAATAGAAGGCTCCAACAGACTTTATAAACAGCGCCAACAACTCCACATCCGGCCTTTGGCGCCTCATCAACCGCCGCGAAATCCCAGACAGCCCAGCATGTACCGCCAACGGCTTCTTGGGCCAGCTTAGCGTCCAAGCAACCGACACTTCCATTCTCGCTATTGCCATCGTCACCGTCTGGTCGCTGACCCGCAAAACGATGATCCGTGAGACCCTCCCACGTACAACCACATTCTTAATCTGCGGTGCCACATGGATCCTTCCAGTGACTACTGCATTCACAACGTTGGGTTTGAATCGGTACGGTCCTGTATCCGGCAATTGGTGCTGGATCAAAGCCGATCCGTCGTACTTTCGTTATGTGATGACACACGGCTGGCGGTTCGCATTCATAGCCAGCGAGATCGCAATGTACACCTATTTGCATTTCTATATCCGGAAAAGATTCGGAGCATTTCTCGAGCCCAGCCAGTGCAACTCTCACAACACCACCGTCGCCAAGTCTACAGTCCGTGATGTTGGCAATGATGTAGCGAATGACCAGGGCAGGACTTTTTCACAGATGCCGGTGGAAATATCCGCTGACGGGGACGCCCAGCCATTGAAGAAGAGCGAGGGCGACTTGGAGTCCGCGGGTTCGTACGCTAGAACCGAAGTTTGGATTTCGCAAACCTACGACGATAAGGGCCCAGCACACGAGGTCTCCACTACCATTAGTGCCACCCCAGCCAGCAATCCAATCGACCGCCAGAGACCGGAAAGCGGACACACGGTCAACAGCAAGCGACCTAAGTTCAGCAATCCGTTCTCTCACCGCCGCGTGGAGGATGAAGATTTGGCCGAGGAAGACCTCGCCAAAGAGAACCAAAAGAAGTTGAAGCAACAAAACGCTACACGGTCTAGACGAGTTCGCAGAATTCTTCTTCTCAATGCTTACCCTGCAATGTACATTCTTCTTTGGATTCCTGGAATCATCAATCGTCTGATCGAGGCTTCCGGTAGCAAGAGCCCTGTAATGCAAGTTCTCCAGGCCAGCACGCAGTTCGTGGGTCTGGCCAACGCTATTACCTATGGATGGAACGAAAGGGTGGGAAGACAACTGAAAGACTACATCTCCGATAAATGGGGATCTGATAGGAAAAAATCTGTGGAAGAACTTAAACACGAAAAGATTGAAATGAAGAGCAACCTCAAAGTGAGACTCCAAGGCAGCAAAGAAAAGTTGAGAGAAATTAGAGAAGGGTTGAAAGAGGGATTTAAGAAGGGAGAGGAGCAGGTTCCTGAAGACCAGGGCCACCTAATGTACGTCAATGGAAAATGGGAGTGGACACGGAGCACAAGTTTCCATTCGCATGACGGAGATGCCGATATCGACGATAGAGGACTAGAGTCGGAATCGGAGCCGGAACCAAGAAGGGATTAGGTATTTTGATACCGTTTTCTTTTGTTTAATTGATCCGATTTAGCGATTTACTTTTTTTCTGTACTATATACCACTGTAACCCCTTTTGATACCCCTACTTGAAGGATAGAATGCAGCAATGGCTCTTCCAACATGTACAAATTTATCTTGCAGGCAGATAGATACGATAGAATAATTAATTTAAGAAGTCTAAGCTCAGAGCAAACCGTTAAGAATTTTAACCTCGAACACCAAGCTTTTTTAATGAAAAATCGAAGCTTTTGCTGTATCTGAGCCCTTACTATTAAGATTCGCAGCCACTTTCATTAAGCTGTCCAATCAAGACAGCGTATGAGATTGTGTCTTCTGAAATTCTGGGGTCTTCTCAGAGTGAAAAACTTTCTCGACTGAGTGAAAAAACTGAGGATAAAGTTTACAACAATTTCAACACATTCCTAGGGTATAATAGTCTAAGTATCTACCATAACACCAATCTCGTGCCATGTCACGCTGGTCTCGTAAACAAAACACTAGAATTTTTGCTGTCCTAAAGTTTTTAGTTTCACAAATATTTAACTAGCTAAAAAATGTGGCTGCATGGTGTATAACAGCGAGAATACATCTAAAGGTTGAGCAGCCTCAATCGATTTGAGTTAACTACTTGATTCAAGGCCATAGTATTATTGGAGAACCCGCTAAGGTGAGTCTCCATCATTACACACGATTAACTATTATTAGTACAGGAATGTTTCATTTCCAGGAAACCCGTTTTCTCATTACAATACATTATCGTTATATTATATAATAGTACCACGTGGACGCTACGCATCTTCAATATCAAATACCAGAGGCCCCAGCCAAGTGTCAGGAGTCAAGGCGGAAAGGTCACTCGTAGCCCAAATTTTTCCTTCTGTCTCAGAATTAAGTGTCGCTAAATAGAATGTCGCACTTGCAGACGCGCACACCAATCTACCATTCGAGGGCCGGCGGCGGCAGGGTATCGGAACTTGCGTATGAGGATCGTTCGGCGGACGGAACATGCTGTAAGCTTGTTCGACTGTTGTTACAACGTTTATTCCAAGCGGTTCGTTCGTACTCGATAAAATGTTTCCGTTGATAGGATTCTCGAGGAAGGGTTTGGCATCCACTCGGTTGGGGAAAAAGGTTATTCGTAGGTAGTCTATACCACTGGCAGGTTCGATGGTAATACCGACGTATTGATTCGCCCAGACACCGTTGTTGGTAACGTTGGAGGCGCGAAGGACCACAGGCCTCGCAACGGGAGGTGGAGCTTCTGCAGATGAAGGGCGTGGTGGTACTGCTTTGAGAATGATCGGTCCGGAATTACCAGTAGGAAAAATCTGACCGGAATCTATGTAGGACCTGATCCTGCTCGTAGAATTCAGAGCGGATAGGTAAATTCGGTTTGGAGTATCGCATTGAATCAAAAAATCTGGTCTCACCCAGCATGACATCGCTGCAGATCCCGCGGGAGGTACTCTGTTAAATATCTGTTGGCCTTCACCGGTGTTGGCGACTGACCAGGGGATGCCCTCCCCGCTGGTAAAATTTCCTCGTGAGTTCGCAATCCAAGTCCCGATTGCAGTGATACCGTCCACAAAGCTGATCTCAAAGACACCTGAAGTTGTCACACGATTGACAAATTTGCCTCTAAATATACCATTACTTATATCATCGGTGGCTTGTATGGCGAAATTCGTCTGTAGGGCTTCAATAGAGGTGGCAGTGGTTGTGCTGGCCAACAGTATAGTTTCGATTGAAGTTGATGGGAGCGTGGTGGTTTTCGTGGTCGTGGTCGTGGTCGCGATTGTGATTGTGGTTATCGGTATTTGGAAGTAGGTTGTCCCGCCGGAAGTCACACCTATACAATGACACCCGGACGAATATGCTGCCGCATTCTGACAATTGGAGGCATAAGTAGGAATATTAGTGCTCTGCTGTCTTTTACGCAGGAAAAAACTCCCACTCAGTAACGACGTCCCGGTGGTTAGTGTGGTAACGGTGGTGACAGTCGAGGCAACCAAAGACGTCGTCGAAGTGGATCCTGAGTATTCTGTTACTGTTACGCCCCTGATGTAACGAATCAACTCGGTGACGGTTCTAACGTAGAGAACGTAAAAGGTCAATATATTTCATCTTGACCATTTATTTTGGGGAATTTGCAGAATTTTACGCACGCATCAGCAACGGTGACAGAGGTCCACACGAAAGACCTGCAGTCGCTGACAGTAGCATCTGCGAAAAGAGGAGAGGCACCAACCAACGCTGTTTCCAGAGTTTAAACTATTAGTCACCTGAGAGTTTCAGAGAATTTAATTTGGTACGGAAAAGTAGTCGCATCTTGCGATAGCTTACCGCTCAAGCAGGAGTCTCGCGTACACGAGCACGAGCATGACGATTGTGCCGCAGCAGGCTGGATGGTCGAGAGAAGTGATAAAAGAGCTAATGCTCTGGTGGCGAAGAACATCTTAAGTTATTACGCCTATGTGGTAGCAGGAATTTGACGGAATGGCGTGTAGAGTCCGAGCTCCCAACATATCGAAAAAAAAGAACCCGTGGGGACGGTTGCGACTTTAAGAATTTTATACATAAACCCTTTACCAGTATTTGCAGAACTGTCTGAGCAATGAAAACGCTGCTTTATTTGTACGACCGCCTAGGTTGGAAGTATTAGCTGATATTCAAGTTTTGAGACTCCCATCTAGCGTGAGGGGGCTGATTATGGACTGTTATCGAAAGTCCCGTCCTGGTTCTCCGACCCGGATCAGAGCACTTGGCAGGTTTGACGATCTTACTAAACTAATCAGGATGGTATGTTATAACAGTGGGGAGGCGGAATCTTTTAATGACTCTGTCAAAACGGAATTTTTTCCTCTTTCCCCGAATTTTCTCGGAACCATCTGAGGTTAGGTAGTTTTCAAGTTAGAGCTGACTAGAAATCACGATTTTAAGATATTGTTCAAAACAATGGCTTGGGATAGACGCTTAAATCAAAGTTTCCAAATATTAATCTGAAGTATATTCTTGATAGCTAAGGTGGGTGCACATTTATTGGATCTTCGATAAACATCGACGCACCTTGGGTTATAGTAAAAGTCTAGTTAGATGTACATGTCTGCACGCCTTACGGGTATGCTCCCACCGGACCGACCGAAACCCGCTAGCACCTGTAGGGTTAACACGCGACAATCTTCGGAATAGAATCGTGTAGAAGCACTACAGAATATGCATGTGCACCTGTGCAGATTTGCACGTATGTATATATCCTGCATAACATAAACATTGGACGGTTCCGTTGTGTGTCAGTACCCGCTGTTCTGGCTAAATATATGTATACATGTATCCAACCTCCGTGATTTATTGATACATTATTGTTTGCATAGTACTGTAGACACGTCTTCGATACGCTGCATCGCCGGAGATTTAGTTCTTAACAAGCCAGTAATGTTCTTCCTCTAGCACTTGGCCGCTTGTGTGAGCGGAGATTTAAGATCCAGAGGCCTAGGCCATAAACGTACCCAGCCTGGTCCACCATATTAACCAATCACAACCAATCACGACCAAATGCTGCTGCAAAAAGCTGCAACAAGTTCAACACATCCGAACGTTGGGAACGTAATTAACCTATATGTCCGTGTACATGCATGCGGTACGTCGCAAGTTAATAGGTGCAGAACGGCAGGTTTCATCATTGATATCTATCTTCAACACTGATAGTACGCCTCGGAAATAAGTCTACCTTCCTAAATCAGCCTGCCGTAGCTGTGGAATTTTCGCAGCCTTGTGCCTCGAGTTTTGCGTTGGTTGGATGTTTTATAACAAAGGCTGATCCCACAGTCTAGAAGCTAGCTGCAGCTGGGTCATAGGATCACGTCTATAAACGTTTAAACTCCGACTCCGGTATGCCGTATCCAGACTGATATACTTGAACCCTTCCCATCCCCTCTTCTTCGCAGACATCAACAGGTATTTGGAATCGATAACCTACGCCAAAATGGCAATACGTGCACTTGTCTCGTTACGTGCATCCATCAACCCAATCTTATTATCTATTGCGTTTGTTCCCGAAACTTGACATCTGAAGGAGACAAGGCGACACAGTTTCGAAGGCGGGAAATGGAATCCTTCGAACGAGATCAATGGGCATCTAATACTCGTAAGACCCACTATTATCTCCCCAAAGCTCAAAAGAATGCAGAGAATATACTACTCATCACTAAGTCAGCGGACTTCTGAGCGGCACATCGGATTTCCATGATGTTCTAATTTGTTAATGATTTTCCCACGATCTTTAACTATCTATCCAAGGTTAGATATGTATGATCCATTCTGTAGCCGTACAAGCAATATTAATGCATGTAAATAATCAATTTTTCTTCGCGCAGTGCAAAATATCGGCTATAAAGGAAGGCTCCAATCTGCTGTTGATATATGTCTACGATAAATCTAATATCTCTTCGTACCAACCAGCTTTACTAAGACTAGACAGCCTCATCCAGTCGTAGAGGTTTAATTCAGGCCCATAATAACTATCACCGTCTACTTTCCATATCATCAACCAGCGTGTTACCCGAGTGCCATCCCGGGTCTGTCTAAAATCTCTAAACAATGCCTCTCGCCCGCGTCATCCAAGACATTGTGTCATCCTTTCGCTCTCCGCCCCCGTCCCCTGAAAACCAAGACTCCTCCCTCGCCTCGCAGTCCCGAACCCGCACCGGCCTGTCCCGCCGCGAGCGTGCCGCCCACATGAACCGTTCCGACCTCGAACGTAAACGGGTTACCGCCGGCGAAAAGCAACTCTCCCACCTCGGCCCACAGCTCGGCTCGTCTGCCGCAGGTCTCAAAAACGCCTTTTCTCTCGCCAAAGACACCGTGACTACCGGAAACGTGAATCTCAAAACTGGCGGGAATATCGTGGAGCACACCATTGACTCTATAAACTCCTATGAGGACGGGATGCATCAGTTTGTCCGGTGGAGGGAGTATGACGCTGAGTTTCAGCGGAGAGGGTATAAGGACACCCCGTTGAAGAATCCGGCGCCAAAAGTGGATCATGTGGACGGGTTCCAACGCAGGTATGGGAAGAAGACATTGGCGGATAGGGTGCCCGGGGACTTAAGTTTGGATTATCCGGACTCGAGCGGTGGAGGGTA
The DNA here is from genome assembly GCA_036971385.1 of Dactylellina parvicollis. Classification (NCBI taxonomy): domain Eukaryota; kingdom Fungi; phylum Ascomycota; class Orbiliomycetes; order Orbiliales; family Orbiliaceae; genus Dactylellina; species Dactylellina parvicollis. The sequence continues at coordinate 1,407,994 of JAJTUD010000010.1, read as the reverse complement.
TGATAATGTGGGGACAGATCCTTCAGCGTTTCAGTATACGAGACGTCGATGAATTCACGAACCGGAGAGTGTTAATGCTACGAAGATTGGCGGCAAGACTATATGGCTGTAAGGGTTTTAATTTGGAATGACTTGATAGTTCTTTGTTATGTTGAATTTCGTTTTTTTTTGTTGCTCATATATTTGCAAGACTTGGATTTCAATCAGATTGAATCCTCTAGTACCCTCATTTAGTAGATTTTGAATGATAACTTGTAGTCTCGAGACCATTTGTTTATATTCTTGATATCACTGCCCCAAACTATGAAAAATGACCACGAACGCCTTTGACAGAACCTAATTGTAGGAATACCATTCTAACTTTCAGGAACCAAGCTCCAAGAATCTGGAGGAGAAAAAGTTCTCCCAATTGATACCCTCTAATTCGTCTTTCCGTCCATCAATATCTCCAGGAAACCAGCCCACTCGGCCCCCAATCCTTCCCACTGGTAATCATATCCTCCTGTAACCCCATTCTCTACTGTCACGTTCCCTCCGCTCGTCAAATCCCAGTCCATGGCCGCCGCACTGTTTCCGCTTCCGGCACCAGTTCCGCTACTGCTCCCAATATCTCCACTGAACCACTCTCCCAGTTCGTTCACCGCAAAATCACTCATCCCCGCCCAAGAGTTACTACTACTATGCGGCGAGTTACCGTTCGGCGTCCCATTATAACTCCCATTACCACCCGAGTTCTGCACATGTATTTTCTCGTATCCACTAGGCGGTGATGCGCCTCCGAACTCGCCCTCACCTTCGATTGTACTCTGTCGCCTACTCATCTTTTCACCATTCGGATTACCGGGGTTCATGCCCACGCTGGAAACGGCTAGTTTCCGCTTGATAGCTGTGGGGCTCTTTGCGCTGTCGCTGTTGACCCGTCTCAGAACCTCTCGGCACAGCACCTCAAACGTCCTCACGTATTTCAACCCACTTCCGTCATCGATCAAAGGCTTGGCCATCAACTCTAGCGTTCGTTGGCAGGTTCTCAACATCTCCTTCTGCTCTTGCAACAACGCTACATCATTCGCGCGAGCGGTCTGTATGCTAGGTAGGATGATATCACTTTGCTCATCCCTTGTTCTCTGCTGCGTAAGCAAAAGACAGTAGAGAACACTGATACCAGCCACAAAGACTCTGTACAGACGGCCGCGAGCAGGCTCGATGTCGCCCATAGCCGAATCTTTCTGATAGAGTTTTATAATCCTTGTGGCGGTAACAAAGCAGATGTCCAGCAGATCGCTGGGTGGATGACCTGTCGGTCTTGGGATCAGATCGATGATTGCTCTCACTAGAGTAAGCTTTTCTTGGTAGAAATGGAGATCAAACCAGTCCTGGCTGACATAAGCTCTGCTCATAGGTACAGCACTGACGGGAGGTGTTGTTGGTGCGGTGATACGCCATTCTTCGAGCTCGGTGACAAAGTCCTCGAAGAATGTGTACATTTTGCCGGGGGCTAGAACATCTGCAATGTGGTCTTTCGGTTGATGTAGGAATCGGCCGAATAGAGCAACGTTCATTCGAGAGGTTATATTCTTGAGTTTGATGTTGTGGATGAAGAAGGCGAGTTCGGATTTGATATTGCCCGTATGTTTCGGTTTGTAATGTGACATAAAAGTAGGTAGGTCTTCAGCCACGCCAATCAGCTTTTCATCATCGACGTCTTCAGGCAAGTCTACTTTGATATCTTCATCCGCTATACCGAAGGGACGACCGAGTGTTTGTGAGGCGTGCCTGTCGAGCGAGTAACATTGCCAAAAAAGGCGACGCCGGATCTGCTCTTCGAACGCGGGCAATGATGGGGCGAATTTACTTCGATGCGGATTTAAGTGCATTTCATTTTCGACGCAAATGCGTAAACAAAGGTTCGAAATATACCACAGACTCAAACCTGTGGTACAAAAGAAACCAAGACGGGCGATGAAGAGCAAATTAGTGACTCCGTCGACGCCATGGAGGCGAGGGATACCATCGATATAAAACATAGCGTTGGCATAGAACTTCATAGGGTTCACGGTGTCCTTTTCTCCTTGGCGGAAATGCCAAACAGAGGCGATTGCAAAGACCATATAGGCGCGGAAGTGATCTTGAGAAGATAGAGGCCGTGCATTGCGTATTCCGAGCAGAGATTCGCAAACTCGGATAATCTCCGAACGGGCTATGAAGGGATGTTTCGGTTGAGCTTTCTCGAGGTAGGTACGGAGAAGTTGGAGCCCCAGCTCCCGCGGGGGCGGGTTGGGTGGAGTCGAACGCTGCTGACTGAAACTAGATTTTCCAGTTTGAGCTTTGGCAGATGATTTCTTCTTGGAGGATAGTAGGGATCGAAGGAGGTTGATATCGCTGTGGCGAGTTCTTATGGCCGCTAATATTGAGTTGATAAAGCTACACGCTGATGATTAGTTGGTCGTCAAAATGATTACTGGGGTACGAGCGTGCTTACTTGATACCACTTCCTTCGCCAATAAACCTCGATTCACGGTCGTTGGCATCTTTGTCCTTATGATTTATACGCTGTATGCCGGGACCGTGTGGCGATGCGAGATCGGGACGAGTGATCCCAGTTTTCGGAGAGCCTTGTAAGAGAGAATCGTCGTGAAGGGGAGCTTCGTCAAGACTGGTGACCCGTGATATGCTCTGCATATACGATTGCAATTGTGATATGCGGTCCTCGAGAGATTCGACGTATCTGCAGGTGTCAGCAACGATCAAGCGGGACGATGGGATATTCTAGCTTACCCTCGATGGTACTCCTGATGGCTGGTAGGATTCGCAATGGTGCAGGCCTCGTTGGCTTTTTTGCAGGCGGTACATTGTGGCGACAAGGCGTCACACTGTCGTAGTCATTTAGCAGTTTGATCGAATATATGGGTATAGAGTATATCGCACCTTTATCTTCTTGCTTCGGCATCTCTGACAGGCTGGCTGCTTGTAGAGCAAGGGAGCAGCGGGCGAGTCAGACCCGTTCTCAGATTTGGAACCAGCTCGCTGGGGTTCTTCGGAGACGGGGCGGGACGACGAGGATCTGGCAACGGGCGTGAATTTCCCTGTACTGGCTGGCTCTGGTGACTGCGAACGGCCGTCTTGCTTCTGACGTTTTGTTGGGCGCTCAAAATGGTCTTCCATTATGACGACGGGGCGACAGTAGACGACGAGGGTGAGGAGAAGGTGAGGTTGTGAGAAGGGATGGTGATGATACGATGTTGGGAGCGCTTTCGGCGATGTGCCGGCAAAATTAATTCTGGCGACAACACAAAGCGACAGGGCACACGAGCTCAATCAATCAATCAATCAATCAACCCAGCAATCAATCAGCAATCAATAATATAATCAGCAGGAGAAGCCCCCAGTCCTCAGTGACGAAAGCTTGATGACGGACAGGGGAGAGGGCACTCGTCACAAAAGGGATAGCTGGCGAGATGGTGCGAATGGCACCGTTCCAAGCTGCGACTGGTTGGCCTCCGAGCTCTCTCTCTCTCCCCCTCTCACACGAGACACCCCGATCCTGAAATTGGACCCCGAAATACCGCTTTGTCCGGAGCGAGAGAATGCGCCACTGTTGTCAGGGACCAATTGGCGAGCCTGGAGTCGGTGTCCCCTTCGGCATTGGACCTTCCGCAATCCAGAGCTTCCCCAGGCAGTGCCAGAAGGATGGAAAAAGTTGGGGGTCAGCTGGCGGAAATGTGCCCAATTTAGGCCACGCTTAGCTGAATGCCCATATTTTTGGCCCCCGTGACCGATGAAAAAATTTCAGGTTCCTGCAAAATCCGGGGAAAGAGCTCTCTTGTTCGGATTCAGGAGAAGAATTTGAAGCAACAGCGTGAGATGGGATGACGGATGGAACGGTCTCTTTTCTCATCTCCTGCATAGACGAGAGATCTTTGGGATGGGAACGTTGGGGGCTTCTTATGCACCGTCCTCGTGTCCACGCGCACAAGAATTCTGGGGAATGTAAACGCATATCAAGAGTGGAAAGAAGGTTGAATGGTCGTTTCCTGGCGACGATGGACCTCCATTATTGGTCTGCGATGGCTGGGCCATTTGGTTTAAGCTTAAGAACCCTGCGCTTGATTCTCGTCTCGAGCTGCATACCGACACATGATCGTTCTCGTTAACGCTCTAGCTCGTGCTCTAGAAGCTCCGTCTGCAGGTAACGGCCGGGGCTATCACTTCTGGCGTTTGCAATTGCCTATTGCGAAGGGAGGCAGGATTTTCCATTAAAAATCCCATTTCTAATTGTTTGTAAGACCCAAACGACGGCGAACTGTGAATACTGATTATTATTATTATTTTTGATCACAAGGTCTCTCGTTCGTACGCCAACCGGCTACAGGCGGGGAGAGAGGGGATGAGCATCAAAGTTTGCACAGCATCATGCATGAGGGATGAGGATTGTGAATGGGGATTGCAAATGCACCGTGAACGCACAGTATACATCGTGAGAGAGACAGAGACAGAAGAGAGGGACGTCAATTCTTGCGCTTCTTCGACGTCGCCACTAGCGCCAGCTTGTCATGGGTCTCATTGGCCGCCTTCCAAAACTCCACCTGGGCCTCGAGTGACAGATCTGTCTCGAGTGACATGAGCTTCATCTGCCAGGCTCCATAGCTCAGCTTGAGCTGTCCCTTTGCTTTGACCGTAGAATGCAGCTGGGGCACATTCTTCACCCTGCCGTCTCGTGCTGCGACGGCGTTGATGGTCTGGCCGCTGCCGTCGTCGATGGTGAAGACGGTCTGCTTCTCCTGCTCTTCGATCGATATGACCAGACCGACGACGTAGACCCAGCGGATCGGATGGCCGTTGAGAAAAAAGATGGACTCCGGGGCGTATTCGTTATAGGAGACCAGCGAGGCCGTGATGTCCGCGAGGTGCAGCTTGACCCATTTCTTGTAGGTTTCCGCCCGGTTGACTTCGCGGCGGCGGGGTGGATCCATGGCTGCTCCCAGCACTCCCAGCACTCCCAGCACTCACTCCCAGAGACTCTCCCAGCACACTGACCTTTCTCCTTATCCCTTCTATTCGTGGAAGCAGCTTACGAAGAAAAAGAAAGAAAAGACCCCCTCGAGCTTAGCTTTGTTAGCTATCCTGTTGTCCTCTTCCTTGTCCGTTTGGTTGTTTGGGCGAGTGTTGCTTTATATTCGACCGCTTTCCAATCGCACCGCAAATTTCTTCGGTCGTTCCCCGACGCTACTCCAAAACACCATCCTCCATCGTCGTTCCTCCCGACTTCCACCGACCCAGCACCCTGCGACCTGCCGAAGATATCTTCTATCTTCCGATAGATAGATATATATATATTTATCCGTAACAGACGTATCATGACCGAGGAAACCGCCGCTGGCGGCAAGGGCGCCAGCCAGCTCATGCAAGATGCCCTCTCCAACGGCAAAGGCGAGATGCCTATCGCCTGCGAGCGATGTCGGCGCAGAAAGCAAAAGGTAACCATCAATTCTTCATCGCTCCTAATCTTCTCATCCATTCGTGCCATTCCCGAGTGCTAATGTGTATCTATCTATCTCTGTATATGTAGTGCGACCGAAAGCTTCCGTCCTGCTCCAACTGTGCAAAGTCCGGCCACCAGTGCAACGTCCCCGATGTCACCGACCGTCGTCGAGCTGCCGGCGCCCAGTCCGCCCGTCTTCCCAAAGGCTATATCGAACAGCTTGAAGCCCAGGTCCGATTCCTCGAGAGCAACATCCAGGAGAAATTGGCCTCCCTCCGCGAGCAACACGGCACACCCGAATCGCAGCCTTCGAAGCGTCTCAAACTTGACCCGGACTCCAACCATCCGACATGGCAGGACCGTTATATGCAAGGCCGTATGGAACTCGACGGCGAGGAGAACCTCTTGATGCTCAGCGCGACAGCCTCTATGACACATGCTTCCGCCGCCAATGCCCAGATGGAACTCCCCGCACCAGCGATCCACCACGACGTCTCAACCCTCCCAACAATGTCAATTCTCTCGCTCAGTAATATCGGTGACTCCAACGAATCCGGTCCTTTCACTTTCTCCAAAGTCCTGAGCAGTATAATCCGCAGTGATGGCCGAAATCCCGCCCTATCCACCCGCATAAATCCTTTCTTTACCGATCTTGCCGATGCGATACCCCACGTCCTGCCCGATATGGCCAGCCAGTTGTCCGGCTCAACCGGCAGAAAGCACATGGACAAGTATTTCCGGATGGTCCAGTTCCGATACCGTGTACTCGACCGCAAGGATACCGAAGAATACTACGAAGGTTGGGTCAACCGACAATCCAAGCACGCCACACGAGCAGACTCGGTCTCCTCAGCCCGATCCGCCGTACAGGAAGATTCAGGAGCGACCCTCAGTACCAATGCTAGCCAAGCTGGAGACCCGGCTCAAGGTGCCCAGGGTGATACACCCGGTCCAACACATCCGGACTCTCCCATCAAAAACTTTATAATATACATGGTACTCGCAATTGGCATAACCCTAGATGAAGATTCAGCCTCCCACTCCGCATTCTTTAGCAATCATTTCCTCTTTGCGGCGATCCGACATTTTGAAGCTGTTCTTGAGGGATCGGAAGGCTCGAATGTCGGTTCAGATGATCCGATCGATACCATCAGAGCACTCCTCCTTCTCGCAATCTACAGTCTTTACAGCCCATCAGCAGGTCCGACATGGCACTTTATCGGTCTCGCGATAAGGAAAGCAATATGCTTGGGATATCATATGGATCTGGCTCAAGGCGAAGATGGCGGTCCTGTCGACGAACGTGTACAAGAAGAGCGTAGATGGGTATTCTGGACCGCATACGTTCTCGATAGATGTATATGCCAAGCTCTCGACCGTCCATTTAGTATCCAGGACACCGATGTCACCGAAAAAGTACTTTGACTCCCTGATTGGCCCTATAACTTGCGATTACTGACAATTACGAATTCTAGCTACCAACCCTCTCTAAAGAGAACCCACTTGACGTCTTTGCTCTCCATTTCATCCGGTACAACCTGATCCGCACCGACTTTATGACCAACCCGAAAAGCAACTTTACATATCACCAAACCAACCTCCTCTCCTGGCGGCAGTCTTTCCCAATCTTCCCACCATCGATAGACCAACCTCTCCGAGACACAATCAGAGATTATTTTGACGGTCTGTACTATGGTGCTCTCTTACTCCTAGTCGAACCCTACGACAAATACCGACCGCCAGAGCCAGCAGCGCACAATAGTACCCCTTCTCTAACAACAGCGAACTCGATGCAAAACTCCCCGGAACTTCGAAAACTTAGCAATACCGCATTCGCAAGCATCTACGTTCTTCGAAGTGCCGCGAAACGGGTCGAACTTAGCAGTTTTATCAGTTGGTTGATTGGGTATAGGGTCTTCAAAGCAGGACTAGTGTTCCTGAGAAGCGTTTTGATATTGAGTTCGTTTAGAAGACGATATTGCACTGTTGAGCAAGGTTTGTTCTCTTCTTCCCCCACCTCGGAGTAGGTTTAGTACTAATTAGGCCTGTCGTAGTCTCTTCTGATCTCGGGTCCGCAATGGACGTCTTGACCGCCGTCGGTAGCAAGTTTGATGATTTGAAACGCTACCGTGGCGTCTTTCGCATTCTTAAAAGGGGATTCGAGAAATTTCTCGAAGCGGAAAAGATGGGTCTGCGGCCACCAGCATTCTCGGCCGGCGATATCGACTTCTCTGTGGTTAATATTGGCACACTAAAGAGCCTGCTTGAAGAGGTGGTGGAGATGTTGGGAGAAATGAGCACCATCAATCCTTCTAGTTCCAACAATAACCATATCCCGGAGAGAAACACAGGAGGTATGGTTTGGAATAATAATAACGATAATACGAACGGCATTCCCGGTGGCGGCAGGGTTAACCACAGTAAACCGTTTGGGGCAGGAGCTCTGATGACACCGCCACTCACTGCGCCTTCCGGAAACCCGACCGGACAGAACGGGATGAGAAGCGGTAGTGCACCGGCTGCTCCCTCATCCAATGGTGGCAATACCTACCCGCATCACAACGGCGGGTCGGTGGGTCCGAACCGATCACCAAAACACAACAGAGATAACAGCAATGGCTCCAACAACGTACCGCAAACTCCGGGGATAATGGGGATGTCGGACCCAACCGCTGTGAGTGTTAAATGGGGCAACGGAGTCGATATGATGAACGCCGGAGCGGGAGGCGGGAATGGTTGGAACGGCAACATGATGGGGATGGGGATGGGGAGGATGGTCGGAGCGTATAATGCGCCGTCAGCTGAAATGGATATGCCGGATAAGGATTTATATGAGATCCTGTTTGGGAGCAATGGGAATATGGGGGTTTGAAGAGAAACACAGATTTATTGACTGGGAAGGATACTACTGTTCTCTGGTGGTCATTGTCTGTTATGGAGTTCTGGCGTTCTTCTTGCATAAAATAACTTTTTAACTCAATATTGACGTCTACTGGAGCTTTTAGAATCATATATATAAAAACTATTATGTAATCGGTATATCTATCAAATATATATAATATTACAGCGAAGACACACTTATAGCGTTAAGCGGAAATAGTTGAAAAATTAATGTAACTTTTGAGATTCATCATATAAACACTCGAGCCGAGATCTCAAGTTCATATCATACAAAATAGGACCAACAAGACACAGCCCACTCATGCGCCAGGATAAAACAACGGCCAACTATTCCACATTGCGCCCCAAAAATCATCACCGGCTGCCGGATCCCAATCGAACCCTATAGCTGGCGGCATCGCAGTATCCGGGTTGACGTTACCCTGCATCTGCATCCCACCACTCGGTCCGACACCCCCGTACTCCGCCCCCATCCCGCCATTAACCGCTCCAGCTTTCGCCTTGTCGACATCATACTTTCGAGCCAACGTCTGGAAACTCGAATTCGGCGAGCTCCACTCCTTATCCAGCGTACTCCCCGTCGGAGTCAGCACGCTCACACTTGTACTTCTCGTCTTCGCGCTCCCCACAGGTCCGCTCACCATACTGCCTCCGTTACTCCCGCTGCCCGCGCTGACGGACCCGATGCCCACGCTCCCCGGCGTAGCGCTGATCGCATCCTTGACCGCGTCTTCGATCTCTTCCTCGCGTCTGACCATAGCCAGGTACCACTCCTTCAAGGTGCCAAACATCCACACTCCGAAATCGTACAGGTCAGGTGGTACGTTGTCCTCCACACCGTTCGCTCTGTACCTCTCCCTGTCCTCATCCTTCAATACTTTTGTGGGTCGGTGCAGCGCCGTGCAGCACTCGACGAGCCGGTCCAGGTAAACATCCATCTTCACCGCCGATCTTACCACGCTGGTATCCCAGCCGTCCACATTTGAAGGAGTGGGTATGAGCGCCATCCCCGGTCTCTGCGGCTCCGGTGACGGCGATCGGTTGGTTCCGTTCTGGCGTTCCACTCTTCTTCTCTCCTGTCGTTCCTTTTCCTCGTTCACCACCAGTTCGACTATCGAAGGATGTGGGTTAAGCGTGGTGTACTCCCGGTTAGAATACTGAATCACGGTCTTCTCCTTGATGCCGCACAAGTCGACGGGCTCAGTGCCCCCGAGGGCGAGTTTGGAGAGCACGACTAGACCATAGGAGATTCGCATCCAGGACGGGGCGGTCATTTTTTTGTAGGAGCGAGGGTCGCGAGTGGTCATGCAGTCGAGAAATTTCTTGGTGTAAGAGAGACAGTCGGAAAGGATGGAGATACGCTCGTTGGTGTACTCTAGGGAGGTCGTAGGGGAGAATGGGGATGCTGAAGGCGGTGGTGGGCCCAAGTGCAGACCGATTTCATGGAGGTACACACCAATCACGAAAATAGAAGGGTAAACAGCGTCATCTGTATTTTGAAGAATGGTCAGCTTTGGGGGTTATCAGCGGGGGTTAAAAAGGTGAGTAACGTACAAGTAGGATGTCTGGGGTCAAGGTATTGCATATCTCGTTGCAGATCTCTGAGCTGCGATTGGAAAGCCTTGAGGGTCATACCAACACGGAGTATGTCCTGTTTTCCAACAATCTCTGGCTCGTGATATCTAAAAGTCTCGCATACGTCTTCTTGGAACTTTTGCACCCGAAGCATCATGACCATGTATCTGTCCGACTCGAACTCCGGGTTGTCGGTGAATGATTGTTGACATCTTCTCATAAAACTACTAAAGGGGAGCGGGATCCGCTTGCGAAAGTCGATCGAGATACTACAGAGTATTAGCGTTTAGGTGTTTTTAAGGCGATGCAATTTGCGCAGGGGATTACGTACGAGCTAGAAATCCACCAACATCCCAACATCGCCCTTCTAATCTCCCTGCTCCTGAGTTCTCTCTCTTCGACTTTGTCAGGACTTTCCACGGGTTCTGGCCCGCCATCAGAATACCTAGGGCTCGCTGCACTTCCATCTCCATTAATCGGGAAACCTTTCTCCCTATCCGGCTTGCGGTCATATCCCAGATCCGTTACGAGGCTGATAAACAGATGCATCATCTGCAAAAATATCTGCGTCTTGGGTGAGAAGTGGCATTGAAACCATGTGAGGTATATCAGCCCGGCCTGCAGGAGCTCCAGGTTCTTGTCACCGTGAACGATAACTCGTTCGCTGTAGACCCTCCTGAAGTCCCGCTCCATTGCCACCTGCAATCTCTTATCGCCTCCAGAGGCTGTGGTGAGGATAGCCATCAAGAGGATAGGCTTAGTTGCCCGGAGGGATGCAACAGTCGCCCCTTGTGGGAGAACGTAAAAAGGAAAGTGTGTGACCATGTCGGAAAATATGTTCAGGAAATTTTCGGCTTCGTGTTCATAAACCAATTTTCGACCGATGACGTCTTCGAGGGGGACCTTAGGGGCCGGTGGGGGCATGATAAAGTTGAAACTGCTGCAATCCTGCTGCTGCTGCTGCTGCTGCTGCTGCTTTTGTTGCTGCTGCTGTTCCTGCCTCTGCTGATCTTGCTCCTGCTCTTGCCTTTTCTCTCTTCTTGACCTACACTCTTCGTCATTGGTTTTCAGATGGCCTAAACAATCGCCAACAGTAAAGTCGGGCATCTCTCTATCGTTTACGAGACCGTTTGCTGGGTCGCCATTACGAGGATAGAGGCGGGAGAGGGTGGGTGCGAGATTCGCGAGACCAATGGCGGCTTGTTCTTGGTCCGAAAGGTTCGCGCCGGCGGTATCGTGGCCATTCGAGGGGGTGGCTGATTTGGCACCGGTGAGTAAAGCGACGAGACCATCGAGTTTTTTCTCCATCTCGGCTACCCGTCTGTACATAGAACCCTGTTAGAAGATCAAAGATTACAAAGGCGACGGGAAGACTACCGGTACGCACGCTTTCGAGGTGCCCTTCCCTCTCACTGGCCGAGGAGTGGGTTCTTCGACGACGCATTTTCTGTTGTCCCGCAGGCATCTGACATTCGACTCTCGGATTAGTTTTCTGATGCTGAAACTGCATGTGTAGCTCTTGTGCACGGAATCGCAAAGTTTGCATTGCATCTTGAATAGCAAGAAATTTCCCAGTATAGAGAAATATATCGGACCAGGATAATTAAAATGAAAACAAAACAAAATGCTCAAGCTAACCGTAGACGTCGATGGTCATATCGGTTCGAGATATACCCGGATGGTCAAAGGGGTGGATGCGCGGCGTATTAGTAAGAGAAACACTACGTACTTGTGACAAACGCCACTGACATTGCTGGGCCGGCAGGCAATCTTCTTCGTCTTGCAGTTCGTACATGCGCGTGCCTTTGTGTTCCTGGGGCCAGCGGTTGGGGTGACAGCCGGAAGCAACGGGGGCGGTGAGCGTGGTTGCGCAGAGGAGCTCGAGTTAGTTGGAGAGTCGCTCCTGCGTTGTGGGTGGTACGAGTGTATTGGCGGCAAGGCCGTCGCGGATGTACCGGAGTTCATGGTATTTCCTTCTTCGATGCCACAAATGTCGATAAAGTGGTGGTGGTGGTGGTGGTTTCGGCAGGCAAAGATGCGTGCGCGCCCCGAAAGATAGCGCGAAGGGACCGAAGGTAAGTATTCGAGCCCGGTGGGATTATTATTATTACTGCTTGGATCTGCCGTTTAAGCGGAGTACATCAAAATCGCAGGTGTATGTCGAAATATCGAGTTACAAGGGCCGAATGCAGGCAGAGAAGGATGGAACTGAGATCGTGCGAAGGCGAGCAAAAAGACCTCCGCTCGGACCGAGGGATATCAAAAAGGTAGGCCTGCAGGCCTGGCTTAAAATAACGTTTGATCTCGGGCTAGGGCCATTCAAAAACGAAATTGTCAGAATCCGGAGAGGTAGGAAGGAGTCGTGAATATCAGTTAACGGGATGCCGGAAATTTCAGATAGGAAGAAGATATCTTGAGAAAAGAAGTCGATGCTTCACTTGTCGATGTCCACTGCTCCAAATTATGCAGCTGACAAAGCGATCTTGAGAAGCAGCGTGAGAATGCCGCCAGTTCTCCGTATTCCGCCCTCGCGGCGGATTTTGCCAGGTCGCTGCCGGAACTTCGGAAATCATTTAGACTCCGCCCCCCAAGTTTATATCAAAGCATTCGTTCTGATTGGATATCCGGAGTAGCGGGCCCATGTCTTTCCGGATTCCGTTTCTGTCCGGCAGGAGATTGGCCAGCAATCGCATCCGTGCTTAGAAATCCGCGACCGGACAATTGCGTGGCTTTCCACAGCTTTTGCTGCTAGTCGAGCCTAACTATCAGAGATATAGGCGCACATAACGTATAACTATGTCCGTCAGCAGCCGACAGAGTTTGAAGTTCAACTGGATTTGCCGACGGCAGTAATCAAGAATCTTCGCGGTGAATACAACCGGAGGTTTGTAGGACTAGATGTCTTGACTTTTCTCCCCAACGATCTGACAGTACGCGTGGTCAGCCTGATGCACACGGAAATATTGAAGCTTCTTTCGCCACTTCGACCTCGCAACGTGGAGTCGCGAGGGCAGTTAACACGCGGATTACTTACCAATTAGCCCTTCTTGGCCCTCGATAGAGCGGCTCTAGCATACCGCCGTCGCCTTGATGAATCGACCGACGGCTTATAGAGAGGGCGGATCTGGGGAATATATGAATGCTCGAATACGGCTGCTCGAGTCCCTTGTCGAGAATGGAAATGGGAACTTCAAGTGCAAGCCAGATTGGGTACAAAAGTCCAGAATGTGTTGCGGCAGGTCACCCCGACGTCAGCGACAACACACCGAATCCGAACATGTCAAGATCTTACGCGCTGGAGACCAAACCTCAGACAATGACAACGAAATGACTAAGCTGATAGTCAGTCTTGATAACAGACCGGTCCGTGCATCGACGTCCAGTGTATCAATGCAGTGTCTCATTTGTACAGCGTGATTACGGTCTGGCTGGTTAAGATTGCACTGGAATGCAAGGAGATGTATGAGAGAGACCGTCACTGTTATCTTGTGATGCATTGGAATGTCGAACATTACACACATGCAACGTCCCACAAAATGACCTTGTTTCGATAGACCTGACGGGCAGGTTGCCAGAGCTGAGTCTGCAACCTCTTAAACAACCTCCGTCTCGCAATCATCAAACCTGTATCTCGATACTTCGACGAATTATACATCGACCTATCCAAAAGCGCAATGCCCTGCAACGCCACAGCAATCCCGCCGCTCGAGAACTGGGGCAGCATCGAGCGCACTACCCCTGAAGAGAAGGACCGAAGTCGAGTCCTTGACCGGTGGCTCAATGCCACTCGTAACATGAATCCCCGAGAAAAATATCGCATATGGCTTCAGGTCATCGGGGCCGTGGAAGTTCCTAATGTACTCGGCGTAATAATGCATATCGCTTACATCTACGTCGAAATCGGTACGGTTGACTTTCATCCAGAAATGCAGGCGGTAGCCTAAAGCCGTAGCCTTTTATCAAATACGAAACCCTTAAAATATGGAACTAACTTTCAATGATTCTACTAGGCATCATCTAACACTCTGACATTCGCCACCAGCATGGACATTAATTCTTGACATATCCGCCTTTCGAGCGTTGCATGTTGAATGTTGTTCAAGCCGCAAACCAATCAAACCGTAAGGCCGGCTAGTCTTTCACACACCAGATTTCCAGCGTATTGAGGAGCAAGATAGCCTATGGTTTGATGGCTGAAGCTATGCCTAGTAAACTTCAATAATTCGAAACTATTGGAATTAGAATCATGTATTTAATTTACTTTATGAAGCGCTATAAATTGTGGCTCATACTGCAGATCTACCGGCGATTTACGAGTGCCAATGCTACACCGCAGTAATCCGTAAAATACGTCTAAAACCCCCGCAAGGTTTGTTGCTCTCAACCACCTCTCCAGTAAATGCAGCTCGAAAAACACAAGTTTCTTTGTCTTATAATTTCATAGATGCCCTGCAAAGCTACATTCTACCCGCCACTAGGTCCCCGGGAACAACTCTACCGCCAATCGGATGAGCGTAGGGGTCGCTACCTAGATTTATGGCACAGAGGCACACGTAACCTGAGCGAGGAGGAAAAACGTCGGCGTTGGCGGTACCTCGGGACGTATCATCACAGCATCTTCCTACTATTTCGGACAATCAAACGCGGGGGCTTCGTGCCGAGCTTGCAAGATTTCAGATAATCTCTCCGTAGGAGAAACCCAGCCGCTTGACGGCGTCGGAGGCGTTCCAATAAAATATCCTCGAAGCTCCCGACATAAACACGGAGCGAGCACGGCCTTTTCGCTTCTATCGAACCCTCCTCATCCACTTTAAAATGTCGTTGAGAAATCGGATTCGGCGACTGCGTCGGGCAGACGCTAGCGGATAACGGCATGGTGATCTACATGGGTGTTTGGTACGACGGTGGTTGCAACCTCACCCCGCGCTCAAAATATTCAAGGTGGTTTTATCTAGGTTTCAATCGGCGTTGGATGGTATGGAGACTGGCTAACTACCAGCTGGTCAGCCATAGCGGCAGCGTTGCCCATTTGTATCGGGTCGTTGGAAACTCTATGCTAAGGTGAGCTCGGAGACTCGAGCCAACCTGAGATGAGCCAAATAACTCTGTGTCGCGATAAACTTTTGATCGTCGCAATTGGTTGGGCGGGGGCTTTTATTAATCTTCTTTAATATCAGTATGTTCGTATGGTAACTGTTATAAATTAGCAAGTCTAAATCGCATTTTTCAGTTGTCAAACTTCGTTGCTCGAGATCAAAGTGAGATCCTAACAAGTTGGACGATTTTCGTTGCGTGTTGAGACTAATTAGACCAAAGTGCACCTGCGGACTATTTAAAAACGCGAATCTGCGGTGCTCTCCCACCCGCAAGCAGTTCGGGAATCATCAATAAAGCTAAAGATGCCTTGCAAAGCAACTGCCCTCGCTCCTTTCGGTCAGCTTGAAGAAGTAGTGTCTGACAATAGAGCACTCGAATACCTCGGTCGATGGCTGGATATCACCCGCAACGGCCTAACCACAAACCAAAGGTTCCGCAGGTGGTACCACATCCGCAACTATAGTGAACGGTCGCACCAGCATCCCATCAGCACCTTGGTCGCTCTGGCTGCGATTGGAAATTTGCACGCGGACTCCGAGAAGAGCTGGTAGCTAGTCTGAACGAAAAGTCGAAATTTTGAAATGGATATGTAGATTTCAAGATGCGCATATCACGGTATTCACAATGGTCTCCTAGTTTGTGGATCAGAAGAAATAAATAACAAACCATCCCGCTTCGAATCAAGCTTCGCAACAAGCTTTTGTTGAAAGATCTCGCTAGGCGCGCAGCGTATGGGGGTCAAAGATTGTGCAGGCCGGTTTTCATGTCCTTTATATGGCCGGATCAAGCTGATAAAATTCTTCAAAGGAACAAATTTCCTACCTAAGCAACCTCTTTGTTTCTCTTATATCCTTCAATCGAAAAGGCTTTCTCCTTAATTCTAGATGGTAACGGTACCCGAATATTAGAGTGAGCTCGCATTCTGGCTGGGTTCATAACCGCTAGAAGGAGTGTATCTATGTTAGAAACATCCAAGCAGCTAGCTGTACCGTCGTTGAGAAATAGCCTCTATATTCACGTTTGAATTTATTTGCGTTTCAATTCGCGCAATCATGGCTATGATGGGAGATCTCGAGAGCTGGGTCATGCTAATGAGGCGTATGGGACTAGTTGTGTATGTATAATATAGAATTCTAATAAGATATTGCGCATCATTTCGTGTGATGCTTGTTGGCATAATAGAGTTTGTCTGCCAAGACTGTGTTGTTGTTGAAGCATGTAATCTTAGCTTTCGTCCGAAAGAATAGAAGAGGAACTCAGCCTCGATTTCATCCTTCATCCTGTCCCTATAGTTCGATAGTCCTTGCAATGCTGCTTCGAGACCAATAAAAAATATATCAAGTGTATGCATGTGAATCGGCGGTTTCGGTACAATCTTTTTTCCATCTTGGCATAATAAATCCTTCCAAGGCACCAAGGTTCTGGACATCATACCTGTAAACGGTCATCCGGAGAACGACCAACCCCTTTTCGAATGTTTCCAACGTCGCGTCAATGAATAGAAGCTCCGAGCTTGAAGCAATGCTGCCAATATTCCGAGAGATTCTACTTGCACTACATATATAAAACAGGTCTTGCCCGACATGCCTTGCAGTGCAACTTCGCTACCTCCCCTCGGCCTACAGTGGCCGATCAATCCATATATTCAACCACTACATGAAATTATGAGGGATATGTCCAGGAATGTTTCCTACGAAGAGTACTGTCGCCGGTGGAACCGACTGCTCTGCATTTTAGACCTCAACATCTCACACGAACCTGGCCCGCAACGCTCCTTTTTCGGTACCATTCGGCAACAAATTGCTGGAGCTTTGTTCCAAAGTCGGGCTGGTTTCATTTCGATGGTCCGCCCGGTCCGCCCGGTCGCCAGTCCTTTACAACGAATCAGACAAGCCAACTCAAAGCTACTGTAAAGGTAGATGACTCGCCGCGACTAAAAAGTGACTTGTTGATGAGAACAACCACGACAAATTTATTTCGTTTCTTGGAGCTTTGATTTGTCTAGTTAAATCGCTACACAGATTATCTTACGCTACCGAGGTTTCAGTTCGACAGCATATCAACGGTATTTTATAGTATACCTTCGGGGAAAAAAGTGCTACTTGTTAGATACTGGGCTTTCCTGTGACAGAATGCTCGATCTAATCGCTCAATTATGAGATTCGCACGGCTTTTCTTTATTCTTCTAAATCATATAGTTATGGTGCAAACTAGTTCAAGGTTTGATCATGTAAAGTTTAGCAAAATGCAAAATCTCAAAGCCACTCTCCAAAGGTCCTAAAATTTTCAAAGCGTTTCATCGTTCCGTTCTCTCAAGGCCCTGAGTACCTTGCCATAGGCTCTAATATTCGCCTTCAGTTCTCTCAGATCGGGATCTGAATCCGTAATATTGGGTCGGATATCGAGCAATTCATCGAGTCGTTTCAGCTCTAAGAGGAGGGATTGCTGTAATACTATTACCTCGCGGGCAGTAGTGGTAACTTTCAAAATCTCAAATTCAGTCTCACGATCGAGGCGCTCGGACTCGGTTTGGTTACTTTGGGACATATTTTGCGATCCTTTTCAAACTGAAATTGTAGGAAGCTGTTATTTGCTATTTCGAAATCTTTGGACCTTTGAGGTGTGAGTTATACTATTGTTGTAAGTTGTGAATGATTAGGTGAATAATTTATTTTTCGAAACAAACTTTGAGAAGGTAAATAGGAATTTGGTATCATAACCTTGTCTCAATACTGCTAATATGTTTATAAATAATGGGTTTGAGACCACAAGGTAATTTGTAGCCTAAGATTATCGTTTCGGCCTTGAGATGGTAACTTGTCTCATTGACCGAAAAAGCTAGACACAGAAACCACGAATATCAGGCAATAGAGCTAGTGATCTTGGGAACTCCACTTTGATACCTAGTAATAAGAAGCCTGACATGTGATCGATTGTCTAATTATGGATAGACGGAATACCTATTTTTAGACGATACGTATACCACCAAACATGGCACATGCAAATCTGGATATCTCCATGAACTTATCCTGCCTATGTTTACATGCGTGCATGTATTGAAGCAAATCCTAGCAAACTTCATTTTCCATTTTGAATTTTGGCCAACTGAGCGACATGGTGGTGAAAACAAAAAGTAGTTGCTGCACGATCAACAAGCTCAGGATCTGAGATCGATAGCATAAACGATCTAGAAATTCCATCAGCTTGTTCGCCGCAGGTTTTCCCAGTAGAGGAAAGGCTCGCGATATCGGTCTACCGCAAGCCCTACCTACAAGTTCGCTAAGGAACTGAACTCAGGAATGCAGTAACACTGAAATTTGATTTACATACCTTGCAAATCGATTTAAATCAAACTCCAATCCGGAAATGGTGTTTCTATCCAGGTTTCTGGTGTGCCCCAGGGTATTATGAAATCCCGACAGTGGTTGGAATAGAAAACGCTTGACTTATACCATCGGGAGTATTTCGCCAGGGAACACTAGACCCAGTGGGAATATTCTTCAGGAAACGCTTTACAGATGCCTAGATATTTAAAGATAAATGTTTGCGCTTATGAGCAGGTAAAAACAATACGTTCCATTATATTCTGGAATTGAAAGGACAGGCGAACAAGCAACGGATTTCCCGCTGAGTTTGTGTTGTGACCTGAAGAAGATCTGGATCCTGCGACCTGGATATTTCGATCTTTGCTTTCACCTCATCATCATATCGAACGCCGGCCATCGGTCATAGAGCCAATCATCAAACACAGAAACTGAGGAGCAGCAACATTTATATGAGGGACGGGTAATCTTGACCTCAAGAGAACACCTGGAGGAATTGGCGGAGAAGGATTGTGGAGGACCGGTAGAACTTCTGCTTCTGGAGGCTAGATGCCGTGCAAGGTGCTAGTGCTCGACGAGCCGCCATTCACCCCTGAGGATAATTTTGCGGGTCATGACCTCCATTTTTGGATCCCTCAATCTGAAATTTCTAGCGAACTCCACGTACATTTTGGACACCTGCGGGTGTTGAGGATTGTGAGGGAGTCAAGGCGACGAGAATCGAAGCAGCTGGCCAAATCAGAAAGAGTACCGATAATTCAGAGAATCAGGGATCAAGCCTCTAGTCGTGGTTTTGAAATTCTATTTTGAGCTACATGCCGTGCGTTTCTCTATGACTGTCCTTGATCTTGTTGGTTGGCGACTGCTTCTCGCTAACGTATCTTCTATAGACTTTTTAGGGGCCATAGAGCAGGACCTTTTATCCCCTTGAGATCGCCGTTGCTACCAGCAACCTATAAGTTCAAGCAAGTACTTCTCTCACAGCCATGCCGTGTACGAGTTTCGATCGTCGAGATACCGCCAGGTTTTTCCGGCTTTCAGCACCCCTCATATACCGTCAATTTGCCAGCGACGAATGCCAACAACGACGCAGTATCAGAGCCGCATGGCAGAACCTCTGGCCAATGTTATTGAATAATACAGAGGGTCACAGACGGAATGCGTATCTGGTACACTGGGAAATGACAATTGGCCGACCAGGAAACATTTCGCTGTTACAGCGTATTCGAGAGGCAAACCAAGAAGAGCAACCATAGTTACTATTAAATTTATCAGAAACGCACTAGCTATTTGTGACCGGGATTTGAGGGCTGCGCAGCTCCGATTTTACGTTCGAAAAGAAATATCAACAACCTTTGCGGAAATGAAAATGTGATCAGAGCGGCGTCGTGCTTAAGACCTCAAGCTTGATGATAAGCGAAAGAAAGTAGACTACACCTGAATCGCTCTACTCAAATAACAAATATTTCGACTGTGTTTATCTTGAATCTCATAGATGGCTATCCACAAATACCCATGACGGGCCAAAGGTCAGTTGCGCTCTAAAAAGAATAATCATTTGGTTTAGTTGTTCATTCATCAAGTCGGCGAGCCAATTTTTCGAATCCAGTTTGTATCCCAATTTGGGATTTTTCAACCAGATATTTGAATACCTTCTTTCTTTCTTTATATGTATGCCTTTGAGACCGGATTAACAGCTTTTAAATTTTTTACTACTCATGTTTAACCCAATTCTCCAAAATATATCTCAATTAAAAGGACCAAGATATATCAAGCAAGCTCTCTAGAGGTAACAATACGTACACTTCGATAAGTGAATATATCTTCCCATCATTCAAAATGACGGGTTCAGTATTCATGGATTGGCCGGCCACCTGACCGCAAATAATTTGTGTGTGTAGATGGCTTTAACGTTCGAAACTTTGGTCTAGTAGCAAAATGAACTTACACCGGCAGACCCATGGGGTCTATTACACAGATAAAACAGTCCTTGGTACAGGATTATACGGCTTTAGTAACAAAGCAGTAATTGCTACTCTAGGCAGTGCTACACCATGCGTTTGAAGCTTCTGTATCAAAATAAGTCCTTGTTATCAACCTGCAGTAGAGATAAATGTCTAAGAATATAAATTATCCCAGTATACAAGTTTTTGAGAGTACTGTCTTGAAATTATCCTGAATGGGACTAAACAAGTACACTTCGGGAACTACAATACAATTGTAGATTAATTATGAACGGGTTTTATTGGAACTGCTAAATAGCCGTAAATAGTTTGATCAATTTGACCAAGCCAAGTTCCAGAAATTTCGCCATTTCTCAATCCTTAGGGGCTGGTGCAGCCTCCGGGTCGGTGGCTAGCAAAGCTTCAACTTCCGCGCCCTTTTTATGCCTCTCCTCCAAGGATATTTCCTGGTCCGGCGATGTAGACCAACCTAGACCTAGCTTCGGATACTGGAGCGGGATACCGCCATCGTTCGGCAGAGCATCTAGGTAGATGGGCCACGGTGTGCCCATCCAAGCGTTGCGGGACTCATGGTCTTGACGTTGACTTGCAGTCAAGGGATGGACAAGGACGCTAAATTTCATGTTAGCTATTGAAGTGGTGCGTAATATGAGCCATATACACGTAAACTAGCCATGATACTAATGAACAGTACCGGAGGCCTATGTGTAGGGAAGGTCTATGTTCTATATGTATATTTGTAACATAGACTGAATGGGGCTCACCTTAGATTGCCGCGGTTCGACGCCAAGTAGAAAAACACATCGGAAAAGGAAGAATCAGGGACCCAGACTATGGAAACACATTATTTTAGTCTCGGTCTCACGTTTGCATCAAACTATAATTGCCATCGAAAGCTACGTAGTCAAGGTTTGCAAAGGGTTAGCGGCCTTACTCTCATATGACCCTGCTGGATGTGGCCCTATGGGGTACTCGTTGACCCTGTGTAGTGGAACGGCGACAAATGCCCCTGTGAATCAGGATTTAGCATGTGCCGGTTTACTACTTCGTAAGGGTGATGGCTTGGTGTTCTCGGCTCTCTATACTTACCATCACGTCGCAGCCTCAAAATGGCATCCCGAAGAGCAAGCGCTGCGGCGGTCTCAGTTTTTGATTGAAGCAAGAAATAGATGTGGAAATGCCACTCCCGGGTCCGAGCTCCGACCACCGTTTCCAAGTCGTCCTGCAGAGTTGGAACTGTAGAGCGGGTGACCATGGTGAAAGAAGTCTGAAAGGCTCCGCAAATATCTATTTCTCCTTTTCTATAAGCCTAAGTAACGGATTACTCGAATGTAGTGTTATTGCGATTGAAAGTGTAGCGAAATTCCAAGTCTAGACTTTGTGCACGAAACTGCAAAAGTGATAGTTCCTGTGGGGTTTTGCATGTGGTAAACACTGGAACACAACAACGCATACCTATCAATATATCAAAACGATTGACGAGCTTGCGAGCTTTTTTAGGCTGCTATTTCTAAGACTACCTTCCTGTTTGAGAACTTTCTGTATTAGACTGCGACTTAACCTACTTCTTTTTGTCTCGTACTCTTATCCAGTGCTCTTGATATACTTAGGCATCCAAGTTAAGTTGCGGCTTAGCTGATCAAGTCTTTATAAATAGTTTAAACACCCTCTACAACCCTGGGCTTCAACCAGTTGAGAGCTCATTCTGATTCTGGTGGCATATCACTAGATAAACAGCAGTTGATAGTAATCTAGTATAGGAGACGTCACCACGAGCCAATATTTGCCGAAACTAAGAATCATACTCACAAACTTGCAGCACTATTGATAGTACTGTAGTTCAACGAGACAAGCCATTTCAGCAACAAAATTTTGGATCGAAAACACCGCCTTCTATATACTGGTCAATAGTTTTTAGCATGAAATTCTAGTAAAACTGAGAAAGCAAACTCGTTATTATCTCGTGAGAGCGGTTATATACAATTTGAGTATAGTGATTGAGACACGCCCATCGATTCTGGATGTCCAGGAAAAGTTCTCCTATCTTATAAAACGCTCTGGATCGCCTGGAAACATTGGCGTCCGTGATATCCCCCCTCTAGAGCCATCTCAAGTATCCCAACAATTAAAACTCTTCACAGGTATATGGTTATACGTCCCAGCTTGCGAACCCCCTGCGATTAAAAGACCCGGATCACCCGGGTAGTAAGTCGCTTCGCTGGCTTGGTTTGTGCAGTCATTACCCCTATAAATGATGCACCCAGCCCCCGGATCGGGCCCCCAGCTTGCGATTCTGATATCAATGTTCTTGCAGCCGGTGAAACAGTCGTGGGTGCACGGTTCAATAAAGTGCCTATTTGATTTTGTTGATATTAGCACTGAATTATAGCGTTATTCCGTTTAATATTTATAGGGAGGGAACTAACTCGTTTTTACAGAAATAAACACATGCTGCGGATACAGTATGTGCTAAGAGGAAAGATGCGAGCACTGTTCTAAGAAACATATTTTGAATGGTTGATATATTTTGGGGGTTGAGAGTTGTATGCTGTTGTTGGCCCTGTTATATCCCTGTTTAACTGAACACAATGCTTGAGATAACTGGCGAAATCAGATGGTGATTTATACATCAGTCACAACCTCAGTCTCGTGATCAGTCTATCTGCAGTTGTGAAACAACATTCAAAAAGGCTGGAGGGTTTGGTAACATTATCGGCTGCGAAATATCCTTATTGAGGCTCGTATCCAGCCATGGTCGTTAGCCGAGCAATTATTCAGGGGTCGAGAGAATTTTTGATTACTATTCATGTATTCCTGTGAAGCAAGGCTGTAGCTTATTCGTATATTCTCTAGGGGCGAACTTTGAAGTTTTCAGAGGGGTTTTAGTTGGGTTTTTTGACGCGTTCAAGGAAGGTTGTTCTATGGATGCAGGGGTAGCTTCGGAGGCGGAGGCGAGCTTGAAAATTAGAACTTTACTTTCCACCCGAGCTAAAGAAATGAGCTGGCAGAGAAATGCAAGTTGCAAACAATAGACAAGGGTGGATCCGATGGCTACAAGGTTCCTAGCGCTCGATCGATTAAAATGAATTATCAATAAGGAGGAAGGTGCTGTCCATCCCAAGTACGAGTATGTACCAAGTTGTAGCGTTCCGAAACAACCTCTTAGTATAACTCAGAAACATCGATAAAATTATTTGCTAATCTTTGACGGCGCTTTCTTACTAAACTTTTATTTTCCAAAGAATATAATTTCAAGTAGATGATGCGATTTCACGTTAAGTCGGGGTCTGATTTTCTCGACTTACCCAACACACTTGCATACCTTGTCACCTTGTGAACGATGAGCACCCCTGATATTATCCTTGCGAGACTACCCTAATATCCATGTAAGAGAGCCGATCAATCTTGGTCCTGATCCAAATAAGGTTAGTACGATATATTGATCCCGCCAAAATAACAAGAGGCTCCAACTGTCTTTTACAGCCACAACCGGTCGGAGGCTATGCCGCTACCACGGTTAACGTTCGCACACTGCGAGATTGCATATGACCCCCCCAACAACATTCTCCACTCCATGAAATGCGCTTGATTACTGATCATAAAACTGTTTCCTGTCCAAGCATTTCCTACCGAGAGAGCGCTTGTTTCTACATAAAAAATATGCGCATTGGACTGACCTATCAGAGTGATTGTCTCAGAGACTCGGTAAATCGATACCACCCAGTATATGCAATAATTGTTTCAAGCTGTTATATTGATATTGCCGCAGCACGAGATATCTGCTAAAATGAATTGACTTCGAAGATTTTTCATTTTGTTTTCCACCGGGCGAGCTCTGCAGAGATGATGATCCCACTCAAGATCCCACTATTCAGATTGATAACTATTGCGGCTCTGGAATTTACACCGCCCGACGGTTAATGTTACCCTTGAAGATCATTCGGCATGCACATGTTGATGATAGCTGTACAGCTGTAATGCGCCAATCATCGATCTTTGGTGGGCTCCACCGGCTTCGCAATTACGAGATAATTATAATGGTGAAAGCGAAAACAACACTGAAAAGTCCACCCCTGTACAATCACGATTCCTCTGAATGCTGTGGCCGTTGAATGTTAGGCTTGCCATCCTAAAATATAAATGAGAGGGGCCTTCCACCGACAAGACGAACTTGAAAAATCCATCCTCAGAGCCATCCAGCACTCGGTATTCATCTTTCAAGCCATTCTTTCGAAAGAAATTTTAGGCCCAAGAGAAGAAACTTCCAATTAGGCCATCACAATGCAGTTGTTATCAAAAGCCCTTTTGCTTGGCCTTGGCCTAAGCAGCTGGGTTATGGCTGCCCCTTCCGCTCCATCAAAGTTACCCGAAGGATTCAAGCAAGTATATGTAAGCATCTTCCAGACCATCTTCCCTGCTGCCTCCAGGTCTAACGTAGCTTCCGCGATTTAGGTTCCTATTCCACCTGGTGTCGAGGTCTTTAATCGCAAGAATCCTCCACCAAATTTTAATCGGACTTCGGATGCAACCGGGATCAAGAAGGTTTCGAAGAAGAAAGGGCCTCATAAGCGTGCTGATGATGATGCGCAATACGCATGGCTTTTTATCTACGACAACTGGTGGTATGATGAAAACGCCGACAATGTCTGCCTCCAGATCATACCCGATTCGAACCTTAGGCTTCTTGGATGGGTTTCAAATCTCGACAACCGTGTCAGCAGTGTCAAACTAACCTCTACTCACTACCCTGGCAAATCCTGTCTTTTGGTAAGAAAAGCTTTCCTATCCAAATCTTTGATATTCCACACGGAGTGATCCTTGAATTCAAGCTTACGAGAATAAAAAATCATATATAGCTTCCCGACTTTTGGTACAACTCCCAAGGCAATCTAGCCGGATGCGGAGGGCACTCGATCCAATTAACTTCTCGTAATGGTCCCACGACACAGGGAAACCCGCAGTTACAGAACGATCTGAACGACTCCTTCAGTTGCGTTCAATGTTGGTTTGAGTGGGGCACATGATCGAGATGGGACGAGTTTTGAATCGAACTAGGTGGATCAAATCGTTAAGACGGGTTCAATAATAACGGATGCTGTAAGACTGAAGACTATGAGCGAAAAGTAAACAGGCGCCGACTTTACAAAAAGGGGCTGCCAAAAAGGTTACTGTCAACAGGAAAGACAACAATAATAATGAAAGCTTTTAGAAATTAAGTTCAAGTACTACTCCAGCAGGCTTCCAATAAGAAATGAACGTAGTTTCCCCGTACAAAAGATAATTTAATGTGATTCCTTGTTATATAATTATATGCCATTGATAGTTGTGTTGCAACGCTGCCCAGCTGTATGATATCGACATGGTAAGTCTCGTTGTGTGTCAACAGCTAAATAGCCCTTATTTGTAATTACATCCGAATTCCGAGGACTTCGTGTTTAGGTCAATAGAGTCCGCTTGCTAATTTCGCCTGTTAGGAAGGTCCCGCGAATCGCCCGACCAATGTCATCATCGTGCATCAAACTGTGCATGGCCAGCTGTCCGTGTTGCGAGCTTGAGCTTGGAAGCGGCTTGGAAATATCGAGTATTTACCAGGGTTGAGAGCTTTGAAAGCTCCGCTCCAGGAATAGAAAAGCTCGAACCCCGGAGCTCTAGCTAGAGAGCTAAGCGCCAACATCTTCAATCGATCCGTATCCTGAAAAGCCCCTCCTTTGAAGGCCTTTTGTTCACCGTATAAGTCACGTCACAATCGACGAAGAAAATGCCGTGCAAGTCATCTATCCCTCCGCCCGAATACGCCCGCAACAACACTCCGCGATGGGTGTGGGATATTATCGTCCGACGAAGATTTGACTATGAAGCGTTTGTTCTGACGCCGACTTTCATTCGGTGGGAGAGAACGACTTACGAGTACCGGATGAACTGGGCGTCTCATGAGCATGCGCAAGCAGACTACTACAGCGTATGAGCGCCCAGTTGCGCACGTTGCGAAGCGTGCCTTGTCTAAAGCTCGGAGCTATGCATGTCTTCGGATCTCAACCATAGGTACTAATCAGAGATTTGAAAAGTTATATTTCAAGGTGGCTTTTCTAACAACGGATTTAAAGTAGCAGAGGATTAAGCAGTATCCACCGAATAGCTTCACAAGCAGGATATTCGTTACAAGCACCAGAAAATTTGGCTTGCTTGCTGGAAACACGGTCGAGCGAATCAACGGGGGCGGAAACCAAGAAATTATGTTTTCAGCTTCGGGACGTTCCGGTCCGGTTGGTATAGTCTGCGGCCAGGAATCACATAGATATTACCCCGTACTACTAAGGCGATACCATTTTTGGCAATAGCAGCGATGGTGGTCTACTAGGAAAAATTCATGCATCTTCGAATCTTCAGAGTTTGTCATTGTCCTGCTGAGGCATGGGATATGTAATCTTATGGAAAACTCCCAGATTGTAACGAGGCTATTTATATTGCCCCAGAAGCATAATATATTGCAATGCTACATTTCGGTCTGGGGAATGCATGCATGTTCGTTGATGATCCTCTAGCCCGGATCTTGTAGATATCGAGTCTGCAGGAACTTGTGCTTGGCCGACTTCAGAAGGTGTGAACCTAGACACTCGGGTACAAAAGGTCACGGCAAATCTGCGAATTACACAAATGAAGTTTTTGCCTGCTTAAGAAAGCCGTGAACGCTTTTCTTTATAGGGAGGGTACTACTAGTAGCCAAAGTATCCAGATCGAGTAGCGTTGTAACCACACATCTGGACTTCTACGTGGGCGAACCTAAAAAGATTATGGAGCCTATTATTTAATTATAGCAGGATTATGCAACTTGACAGTCTCCCCTCTCGAATCAAGGAATATAATTCAGGCCCCTTCCTGTTAACCTTCGTAAACCATCATCACACCGTATATATAGTTCATACTACCAACAAAAGATATATCTAAAATATCTATTTACCTAGCGATATCCGGAGAAGGAGGGTCTTTATTCCGGCGAGACTAAGCGATATCATGGCGTTAAAGAGCTCTATAAGCAGTAGCACCCTCGTCGGCTCGGAACTCTTGCCTACCAAGCCGGAAGTTGAAACATCAAAACTGCCAGAATTTCGCGACGACTACCTGTTTCAACGACAATGTCCGGTTTCAAAGGGCTGCTTCAGAGGTAAGCTCCACAGATCATTGGACCAGCTGCTAGCAGTCTCAATATCCGGTATAAACATAACGCTAATAATAATACCTAATTAAATTGAAAAAGGCCACGCACAACTGATCGCCTCTTTCGAAAGAGCGAAACCTCGCATCTAAAAGAACCAGACAATCTTCAAACTGACATCTGCTATCTTTATTCTCTTCTCAACAGGCTGCATAATCGGGATTTCTCAACTTCCCAAAAATTCTGGGGAATGACAAATTTTCCGATTGTGAAGAATGAGGGCCACTAAGGCTATTACAAGATTGATAATAGTAGCGACCTTCCCAATTACAGAATTGAGAAGTTCCAGGAACAAGAAGAGATCTTTGTCAAGCTCCGGAACAAATGTCTTCCTTATTAGTCGAATTAGATATCTTAAGCTAGCAATCGCCGCCCCAATGCCAAGTAATAGGGCGTTTGTCTTGACGCTCGACTACGAAGGCTTTCCGAATGTGACAGTAAATGTCATGGTAAGAAGTATGAGTGAGCCCCCCAACCATGCAAACAGTGTATGCAAGGTTAAGAACCATTCCAATGATCTTTTCCCGAGTAGTCGGTGTTTCATAAGCCTCTAGAGCTAGTCGACCGTAGAGAAATTTCCCAAAGTCAGTGTGGGTGAGCCTTTTCAAACAACTTCAACATAGATTTCCGGTCGTTGGGTTAACCAGAATCGGTGTCTTCGTTGGCATTACCTTCAGGTGAGGCACCGGTCGGTGTATCACCAGCTCTACTTGGCGAGCGCTGGTTCCCTGTGCCGGTGTCCGAGCCAGAGTTGGCCCATCTAGTTTTGTTTTCGGGATGTTGAATCAGTCCTGGGGCCGCTCTAGCCCTCCGTATTAGTGTTCGAGCAGGAAGCTATGCCGTTGCTCAGCTCCTGAGTATTGGCATACGAAGCCCGAGCGTCGGATTAAGGGGACGTTATGCGTATATCTTCAGGTAAAAGAAAAGACGGTGGAAGGTTGGAGGCGGACCCGAGGTTGGAGATGATGAAGGAAGATATGATGCTGACTGAAGACTAACTGTACGGAATATGAATATATCAACTTGGTGTTTATCGGTGGAATGCCCGATAGGCATTCTCAATTTTCAATCATTTATAGGCAAATAGATGTCTCAGGAGCTGTAATTAATTATAATTGCCAGTATGAGAGACGATTGATTGGATTGTGCATGTGTATTGATCTATCAATGGGCATCTACTATATTAGAAGCTCTCTATATGTGTTCTTATACCTGTAACGTGTGCCTCCCATGTGCTTTGAAACACGAGCATGTCAAACGAGAAACCGCAACCCAAATTCGGTCTCGTAACCAAACCCACGCAAGCGAACAATCTCAAATCCTCAAGCTTTCCGAAAAAGTTGAACCAACCCACCTCACCTACAACAGCAACCCGGGATGCCTTGCAAAACCTTCAACGTCCCGCTCGGATGGGTACGAGACGGCACGCCGAGGAGCTTATGGGACGATATCTCAAGACACAGACATAAATCGGAGATTTGGATCTCGAAAAAGCTGCGGGAAGACCGGTCCAGATCCCACGGGAGAATCCTCAGTGGCGCACGTGTGTGGCTCAGGTTCCAAAGACGAAAATACGCACGGAATATGAAGGCTCTGGAACGAAACCGGCTGGCGGAGGGGCAGGATTAGGACTCATGCTTGAACGCCCCGAAAAAAAGACAAAGACGCGATATTATGCACATGTCGGTTTTGGCGTCGTTCGTTTTTTATTTATCTGGTTTTTGTGTTTCTCCCCCGCACACCCTGCTGTCGAAACTATTACAAGTGGCAGTGATCCGTACAATATCCTCTTGACGGACATTTGAATCCGCCAAGTTCGCTCTACCGCCTGCTTTTACTCGTTCATACAAACCGATCCTTTGCTTACACGAAATAGCGCAAACGAAACCTTCTTCACCCAAAATATCCCCCCACCCCAAACATCATCATGCCCTGCGCAGCCTCTCTCACACCGCCCAAGTACGCCGCGGATGACACGCCGGGGTGCATATGGAACGTGATAATGTTCTACATATTCAAAATCGAAACATTTCAGTCGAACTGGCCGACTTTCGGTTATCCCATCCTCAAGCCGCTAACCACCAAACGGTTGCGGAGAAAACGGATGAGTCGGGTGGCTTACACGTACGCGGAGCTGATGAGAGGGTGGAGGGAGGGACGGAGGTTCTCCAGGGTCGATCTTTTCGGGAGGATCAGGTGGGAATTCGGAGACGGGAATGTGGAAGTGGTGGAGTACGAAAGTTACTGGGAGTGAAAACCGAGGAGCCTCAATCTTGGGATTAACTGGGCTTTACAAAATTAAATGAATTTTCATTCTCGGGTTATACTTTTGGACTTTTATATATATGATATCTACTTGAGTAGCTTTGAAAGATGGCTTCCTTGCGCGCTTTAGTCAGCCGGGCGAACCGGGTAAAAACGCGACATCTTGCCAACCAAACTAAAACAGACGTTTCTGTGCCACCAAAACCTTACCTCCCAAGACTAACCTTACCTGCACCTCCGAGGCCCTTCCAAGCTTCTGCCATCTTTTTTTCCGAATTATCCGTTCGATTAGTATAATCCCAATCCAAGATAATCCGCTGGGATATTTCTTTTTCTACTCCATGCCCTGCAAAGCTTCAACCGCACCGCTCGATTTTATCGAAGACGGTGTAGTACCCCGGTCGGTATGGGACCAAGTCATACGCTGCAAGAAAAGGTTCACACATCTCTCGCAGACTAAGTCGGGGTTTCTCGGTGGGTGGGAGAGGAGGGGGTTTCGTTATATCTACGAGAAGGAAATGCGGCGGTGGCAGCGGTCACAGGTCTAGCGTTTGTTCATGATCACTAAGATCTGGGCAACGGATACTGGCGAACATATCATCAAGGTTGATCTTTGTTCGAAAGGATAAACAGTATAATTTGGACTTTAATGGTTTAAGAATATAGATTAACACCGCCCATTAAACAAGCAGAACCTTCAATATCTCCCATTGACAATTCTAATGAGTACAGAAATAAGGAAACCCGTAATTCATTAAAAGAAAACTACAAAGGACTTTTTACGAAGAAGTGGTCGGCATGAGGCTCGCCGCCTCGTGCGGTTCCTCGTCATTATGCGACACCATCATGACCTCCTTCTTCTTCTTCGCGGCCGTCTTCTTGGCCGCCATGGTCCTCAGCAACCACTGCACCGTCACCATCAGATAGATCAGACCCGCGAGCCCGGCGACGGAAGCGTAAGCGATCGTCCCGCGCCTCGTGTTATCCGCGAGAAGCAGTCCCAACCCGCCGTTCACGATCCCCACCACGACGATGGTCCTGCCGAACCACCTGTGGATGGCCCCCCACCAGGTCGGTTTCTTGTACTTTTTGTACCTCAGGTGGTGGATCAACCCGAGAACCGGCTGGATGAGCAGAGAAGCCACGACGGCGAATCCGATGATGGTGTGAGCGTAGTCGAGGTACCTGGTATTCAACCCGAGCCAGATACCCAACCCCATGCCCGCGAACGCCAAGGAGGTGGAGAGCAGTTGGATGAACAGGTGGACGCGGACATGATTGGGGGGTTTCAAGGTGCGCAGAACGACGGCACCTAGGGGGAAACCGACGACGAAGGCGGTGCCCATTATGGTGCCGTGAGCGATGCGAAAGGTGCGACGCTGGGCCGGGGTGGTTTTCAGGGTGCGACGACCGCCGTGGCCGCCTTCCGCGGCGGCGGAATCGGGACCATCGCTGGATTGGCGGCGGGCGAGGGAGATTATATCCGGGAGCGGGGTGTCGTGGTCGTGGGTTGAGCCAGGAAGTGGAGCTGGAGCTGGAGCCGGAGTTCTCTGCTGGAGGCTGTGTTTGTTGTATGGGATTGGAGGTGAGGCGTTGACGAGCGAATGGCCAGCTGCGGGTCGGTTAGCTCAGCTTTGAAGCTCACCAGCTTTCAACTAGCGATAGAACCACTTTCATATTCAAATACACTTACCGAAAGCGAATAAAAACTGGCAGAATATTCCGAGCTTCATCTTGTCTGATGGCTTTTGATTGATCGAACCTGTACGAAAAAGATTGAGAGAGAGAGGAGAAAGAATCGGGCTTTCCTTTATAAAAGGAAAGATCGATATCTTTTAGCTTTTTTCAGCCTCTGCTTGGCTGCCGCAGCGCTGACAGTGTCTCGTTCGGGCTGTGGGGCTTGGTACGAGGTCTATCGATGCCGCCAAGGGACCGAACGACGGGGTCGGGAAGGACGGGCGAATTAAAGGCCAGCAATTACAGACGCGGTGACGACGAGGGTGAAAGGGCGATTGTCTTTTAGGGTTCGGAATTTGTCAGGCTGGTCTGTTTCCGTTGGAATATTTGTCATTTGTTATTTGACGTTTGACGACGGCGACGTTTCAGACGGTGCGCCCTCAACACCAACCAACTTGGGTTAAAATCGATTGTTGGATGCATTAATATTTCCAACCGGGAACCGTCTACGGAGGCCATCATATTTTACTGTAGATAAGCTGGTAGCTGGTAGGGAATGTAAGAATGTCGGTGTGTCAGGACCGTTTCGAGCCCTGCCCCGCCATGGGTGAGGCCCGTCTCGTTCGCCAAGCACTTGGGACGAATGCATGCACAGTAAGCGCATCTCCAGATCGAGCTTGCCAGTTATCTATTGATACCAACTTTACCAGAGTAACTACAGTCCAATCGGCAGACGTCCATTCGAGTCATGCCGTGTTTATCACTCTATTACACAAACTTTGAACGCACCCTCTTCCCGTACTGTATGGACTACTCTTCTCGCAAACTGACTCCCGTGAAGGTCTCCTCCCTACTGGGACAAGATCCGTGAGAGCGTCCGACAGACGGAATACGACTGCCTCTCCGCTCACTTTGAAGCCACGCGGGGGTCCAGCGAGATTGGAATGCTCGACGGGCGCGTCTACATCAAGGATGACCAGGAGGATCATACCAGACCACCGGGTCTCGTAGAACGGATCGGAATGGCGCAACGCGGTAGTGGTAGTAGTAGCGGGGCGGGGAGGGTCCCGTTGGTGTATGTGGCGCGGAACGGGGTTCGCTACCGCTATTGACAGCCTCTATTTATTAATTTATTCTTTATACCCTCGAGTTTAAATGTATTCAATACCGTCGCCTGCAAATATTGATCCCTTTTAATCCTTCTCATCCTCTATCAATAATTCGTAAATATATTCAGATAGTTTGTCTAAAAATGCCCTGCCTCCCCGCCTCCTCAACGTACAAGCACAACGTTCGTTTCCCGGACAGATTTCGCTATCGCTTTGAGGAATTCATGGGCGAAGTCATGATCCCCCACCGCGTCGCCTTGCGCTGGCATCGCCACATCATGCACGAACGGCGGCTCCAGTTCGAAGCCCTCTCCAGGACCCTCTTTCCAGTTCTGAAGACCGCTGAAATCGACGAGGTAGTTTTGACTCATCGGGAATCGTCGACTTACTGGAGTTCCCCCGATGATGTCCTCTATCACAACAAAGTCCCCGAGAAAGGGGGGATCTTGGACAGGATTCGAGATGCCCAATTTGGGATTGATCCAAAAACGCAAATGACAACTTGAAGTTTCTATTTTCATTATTTCTTTATTTCTTTATAATTCTCTTCATGACACTAAAATCGGACGAAACGCTGCATCGGACAAGTCTTGACTTTATCATTATTCTACCCTTCGAGACTACCATTATTCTCCCTCATCTTCCAATATATACTCGCCGTCTACATACACACACACACACACACACACAAAATGACATGCATACCCGCGTCCGAAACCGACAAATACAACACCCTCGTGGAATCACGCTTACGCTTCCATCTTGACTGGTGGATCTCCGACAACCTACCTGCTCGGGACATAGCGACCCTTTGGCACGATCTCATCGCGTTCTACGGGCATCGCGATGTCATGTCCCGTAACA
The DNA here is from genome assembly GCA_036971385.1 of Dactylellina parvicollis. Lineage (NCBI taxonomy): Eukaryota > Fungi > Ascomycota > Orbiliomycetes > Orbiliales > Orbiliaceae > Dactylellina > Dactylellina parvicollis. Next base: position 1,374,527 of record JAJTUD010000010.1, on the reverse strand, counting down.
GACACATCAAAAACACCGGTGGGGCCCCGGACGGCGAGATCGGTAGTGGAGCGGATGTTCTCCACCGTAGTACTCTTCTGGAAAGGATTCGAGAGGCGCAGGCGCCCCCAATCAAAAAGTCCGAACCGGTCGAATGTGTTTTCCGTTCTATAGATCCTGATTCGCACGGAAATCTACAGCTCGGTCAACAAAAAATTTAAACACCAGGACGTTTAATTACCGTCTTACTTCTTTTTGTCTTTCAAACCTGTATGCCGTATCCAAAGACTAGAGACTGAAAAAAAAGCTCCCCCAGATGACCTGCATCCCGGTGTTCCGATCTAGAGATCTCAACCTCATCAAGAGATCCACATTCTTATTCCTTTTTGAAAGGAAGAAACCTCCGTACCTGTCCAATGAAAGAGTAGCGGTGCTGTGGAGAAAGCTCGCCAACCTCGACAACCAACGGCGACCGACGTACCAGGATAGACACATCTCGAATATCGAAGGAAATCCCGACGTTGAGAATAATAACAGCACTCTAAGCATCGCGAGAAGGATCCGGAACGCGCAACGCACAGCAACAACCCCGCGCTGAGGTCCGGAAAGGGAAGCTGTATTTAGTCTCAACCAGGAATTGATTTGGATGCAAGTTGGAGAAAGAAAGAAAGATAGATAGAAAGCAAAAGAGAAAATATGCCCTGCATGTCCGCCTCCGCTGTCCGAAAAATGCCGTTTGGAAAAGCCCCTCGGCCCTGGGTGACCTTCTGGATCCCCCGAAAAGTCAGTGTATCGCGTTTCTGGGGGGACACAGTCAGGCTGTATAATAAACGGGACAGGAATGCCGCACAGGTGCACGCCGAGATGACTGGCAGAGTAGTGACGGGTGGGACCAGTCTGCTAGAGAGGATCCGGGCAGCGCAGAAACAAGACGCGGAGGCCGTTACTTTGAATGCATCGTGATAGTCTCGCGGTAGTTAGCCTGCAAGGCTTTTCTATAACTGCTGGTTGTCGGTGTTTGCACAGACACTCCTGCGGGGAGAACCGAATGGGTGATCGAACATCGATTACATGGCCGGATTCTTGATGAATTGGCTAGATATAGATAGCAGATTCGAGAATATATTAACAATGTCCTCACCGACCGCTCGAATGAAAATTGCCAATGTCACACGCTTGGTAGAATCTGATTTTATCAGAATAAGCAAATCAGAAAAGGTTCAGTGTTTCCGTATAACGCTCGTGTAATTCTTGTGTAACGGTAAGTGGGAGCTGCTGAACAACCGATTGCCCCGAGACGAAACCGACTGCCGCCCAAGGACACGACAGGATTCGGCTTGGATTCGGTCTCAGGCCAGACGCTAGAGTGCCTGTTTAGAGCTTGCAGCGTTGCATTCCGTCAAATGATGCCTGAATTTGGTGTGTTGTAGTATGCAGGCATGGTATTTGCGGCACAGCAGACCAGTCGACGCCGTGGAACCAGTCGTATTTCTTATATCGTATCTTATCGATATCGATGTGAGCTCCCCAATCTCTAAGCTACCTCCTCCCACAGACATAACCTTTACCAGTGGCTACACGGAATTTAACCTCCCCCTCCCAAATACATAAATCTCAGTCATGGCCGATAATGACCCGCCGGGTGGGCAAGGCTCGCCGCAGCAGCGAAGACGCCGTTCCCAGGGTCAACGGCAGGCGCATCAACCCAATGAAAATGAACGACAGCCCGCTCGGTCTACCCCTAACAGAGGAGGCTTTGGAGGGCAAGCTCCCCGGACCCCATCATCACCACAGAATCAGAGAGGCCAGCAGAGCTTCAACAATGGACCAAACGGCCAGGGCTTTAACAATGGATCAAACAACCGACGAAACCAGGTCGTCCATAACAATACTAGCCAGCGAGGGAAACAAAAGGGTCCTGGGTAAGCTAAACCCAGCAGCTCAAGAGAGTAGCGAGACCACACCTCCGCCAATGTGTAACAGACCAGTTAACATGATGCCAGGCCCCAGTTCAATCGAAATAAAATTGGTCAGGTGCACGCTAGAAACCAAAGATCTGGAGCCGGTACCGAGCTTTCGGCTGCTGCTCTGCAAGAGTTTCTCGAGGCTGGGATTGAGAGCATACAAAGTTCGGAATCGTCTCGTCAGACATTCATCGTCCATCTGGCATCGCAGCAGGGCCTGGCAACTGTCCGACAGTTACTGGAATGCGAGTACTCCAAGACTTATAGCGTTCTGAAACCTACCTTCGAATCTCACGGTGTCCTATTCCTACGAATCTTATCGAGCGAGTTTGTCTTGGGACAACTATCTTTGGAGCAACAGTTCAGAACAATCTACAATATAGTTTATGGATTCAACGGGGAGAGGGCTGTCATATTTTTTGGAAATATTCTCGATTGCCTCGTTACCTTGAAGCCGGACCAAGATCTTGGAGAGATGGCTGAAGATGACTGGAAGAACGCTCTGCTTATGGCTATAGCCGTATTTCTGAATATTTTACGCATGAATCAAAGTGCTGCGCTCCAGAATCAACTGGTTGGTATCGGTAGACAGCTACGTGCACTTGCTCCAATCAACAGCTCGGTTAGCGACAAGGTGTTAGAAGAGATCCATCGGAATCTCTCAGATATAGAAAGAATCCTATCCGCTGGAGCTGAGATACCTACAGAGACCCGAAATACCAACCAAACATTCCACCATGATAATGATGAGGAGGATATTATCGATTTTCCCGGACAGCTATCCCTCTCCGGACCTCGTCACGACAACGACCACGAGTTGATTTCCGATATATCCATCCTCCCAACCGTGTCTGAAATTCTCTTCCACGAAAGACCGGATTTTCTTCCGACAAAGCTCGCGTATGAATCCGCAGAACATCACCACCAGCACGGAATACAGAGACTTATCGATATACAATTTCGTCTTTTACGGGAGGACACATCGGGCCAGCTTCGAGCTTCCTGTCGACACATCATCCACAATTGGGACCGGTTAGTAGCCCCGAGCCTGAATGCGGCAGATTGGCAGGCAAAGCGGAAACTCATCCGCGAGAAGTGCACGACATCCGCCAGGCTTCACCATAATATCACCATACAAAAGCTTCAGGTTGAGGTCAAGAGCGGTGTAGAAATCGTTGTCGAGTTTGACCAACCTCGTGCGGTCAGAAAGTTTTCACTCCCGAAACGGCAGTTCTGGTGGCGCAAATCCACAGAGCTTAAGATAAAAAAGGCTGTCGTAGCCTTGATAGAACGTACGGGGGACGAAACAAATGTTTTATTCCTCCTCGTGTCTAAAAGAATTGTCTCAAATGAACAAGTGGCTTCGGTCGATGATTCAAAATCGACTCCTATCGGTGATTTATCTACTGATTCTGAACGGGCAGCGATAACGCTTCGCTTGGTCGACCTTGGAAATCCCGCCGACCAGGCTAAGGCTGTCAGTCTGGCAGCTAATTACAAAGGACCAGATGGCTGGGGGTCTCTCCTAATGGTGGAGTTCCCTAATGTTGTTTACAGAAATTTTGAAGGGATTTTACGGTGCTTGAAAGCCATGCACGAGAATCCATCACAAACCCCGTTCAGCAAATGGCTGGTCCCGCAGATTGGAGCATCTGGAAATACCTCCACAGTCGACAAAGAATCCCTCATTCCTATCCCAGCATATCTAAAAGATTCCTACTTGGACCTGTCCGCTTGCTGCCAAGACTCTGGAAGAGACGGAGATGGACACGCCCAACCCGCAGAGAGCTTATTGTTTTCCCCAACAGGTGATGATGCCATCGTCACCAAAACGTTGACTCAACGTAGCACACTTGATCATGGACAAGCAAAGGCACTTGTAGCAGCGTTCAGACAGGAGATCAATCTCACCCAAGGTCCACCCGGTTGCGGAAAATCATACATTGGCCTGAGAATGGTCGCAACATTGCTAGCAAACAAGCAGCGATTGAATCTCGGTCCAATCATCTGTTTGTAAGTCAGACTGACCCAACCCCCTTCACGGCACCTTTGCTAATTCGGATATTATTGACATGCGTTAGATGTTACACAGCTCACGCTCTCGATCAATTCCTTAACGAGATGCTAAAACTCGGCGTCACAAATATTGTACGGTTGGGCAGCAAGAGTGCTCTACCCCACATCGAGGCTCTGTCTCTGGATAACCGGACAAAGTCACAACCAAGGGCTAAAATACAAGGTTTGGGCTTCAGAATCAATCAAACAAAACAGGCGTTAGAAAGTTTAGAAAAAGATATCAGTAGATGCTTCAGTAATCTTGAAACAAGCAGTGTCGATCTAGTTACAGAATATGTCAAGTCAAGGTTTCCGGCTAAGCTTGATGAAGTATTCTCAGGGGCAACAATCTATGGTCTGGACAACGGGTCAGCCACCTCTCAGGAAGCTTTTGCTCTATGGCTCAGTGTGACGCAGCCTACTACCGATATAGCAAGCGGGTTATCCATTGACGACATATTCAAATCAGAACCCTGGAGCTTATGCCCAGGCGACCGAACCTTACTATATAAGTTCTGGCATCAGTCAGTAATCGACCAATTAACACAGAGACTACAGGGGTTGTTGACTGCTTTCGAAGAAACCAAAAATACCTACACAGGTCTATTCAATTCATCTGATAGAATGATTGCGGAAAAGGTCGACATACTTGGCATTACGACGATAGGACTGGTGAATAACTCTGAGCTGGTGCGAAACTTGCCCGCTAAAGTAATGGTGTGCGAAGAAGCTGGGGAAGTTTTGGAAGCCCATGTTCTTACCGCTTTGATTCCATCTCTCGAACACGTGCTTCTTATCGGCGACCACCTCCAACTGAGACCTAAAATATCGACCAATACTCTTTCGAAGGAATACACCCGAGGTCGCAAACAATCCAACAAATATAACTTCGACGAGTCGCTTTTCGAGCGTTTGTCAAATATGAAGTTCAAAGTCAACGGTGGGGGTGATGACAGCGCAGATAACTCGGTGGGATTCCCGGTCAACCAACTCGATATACAACGCCGTATGCATCCGGATATCGCCAACTTGGTTCGCACGACGTTGTACCCGGGTCTACAAGACCACGAAAGCACAAAGACACATCCAGAGGTTGTCGGCATGAAACGCAGATTGTTCTGGCTCAATCACCAAAACCACGAGGACCCGAGCGATCCTTCGGACCCGATGGGAATGAGCAAGACGAATACATGGGAGACTAGAATGGTCGTTTCTCTCGTCACGTACCTTTGCAGACAGGGATTCTACAAGACTGGTGAGATTGCGGTTCTGACGCCTTACATTAGTCAGATGCGGCTGCTCATGGAAATGCTTGAGAATGTTGTGGATTACGACATTGGGAAGCAGGATTTGGATGATTTGGAGTTATCTGATGGTGAAGACCAAGCGCGCAGGTTGCCTCATGTCAGGAAAGGCAATGTGCTCGATAGGATCCGAATCGCTACTGTTGACAATTTCCAGGTATGCAAAACATCAAGGTGGGCCCTCTCCTTTCAATGCTGTTCGCTGACATTATCAAAATAAAAGGGCGAAGAAGCATCAGTCGTAATTATATCATTAGTTCGGAGCAATGCGCAGAAGAATTGCGGGTTTCTGAAGACCCCCAATAGAATCAACGTGTTACTCAGGTGAGATATACTCCAACAATAGTACCCCTTCCCTGCTAATGAGATTTACAGTCGAGCAAAACACGGCATGTACATTATCGGTGACGCGTCCACATCCGCTCACGTTCCGATGTGGCATGAAGTCATATCTTTGCTTGAAAACCAAGCGAAATATCGGTCCAAAGTTTCAACTACAATGTGATCGCCATGCGGACAAGAAAACGATGGTCGGTTGCCCTGAGGACTTCGAGCTGCTCTGTCCCGAAGGTGGGTGCTCTGAAAAGTGTGAATTGCGCCTGCGCTGCGGGCACGCTTGCGAGTTTAAATGTCACCCGAAGGCTTTACATGAGAGCGCACTCTGCTTCAAGGAGTGTACAAAACCACGAGGCTGCGGGCATGCCTGTCGTCGACCGTGCAAAGATCCGTGCGGAAACTGTAATGAAAAGATGTTCGACGTCGAGCTACCGTGCGGCCATACAGCTGCTCATATAGCTTGCTACCTCACAGAAGATTTATCCCGCTACACTTGTCGGGAGACTGTTGTGGAAAAGATTTCCGAGTGCGGTCACGAAGTCAAATTGTTGTGTTCCAACAGAAACACCAAAGTCCAATGCAGCCAGAAGTGCGGCGCCATTCTGAGCTGCGGACACGCCTGCCGGAGGAAATGTTCCGAGTGCAAAAACTCGGGCACCCATCCATCTTGTTCTGCGATGTGCGGGAAGGGATACAACCTCTGCGAACACGGATGCGCTCAAACATGCCATGAAGGGTTGGCATGCCCTCCCTGTTCACAAAAGTGCGAAGTACGCTGCGAGCACGGCAGATGTCCCAATAAATGCGGCGAGGCTTGCATCCCCTGTGCGGAAAAGTGCAATTGGGAATGCGAGCACCAAAAGGACAAGTGTAGCATGCCATGTTCCGTACCTTGCGACAAGCCCCCGTGCGACAAGCGATGCGAGAAGAAGCTCGATGTCTGCGGGCATCAATGTCCGTCCCTCTGTGGTGAGAAATGCCCACCATCACGTTACTGCCAGCAGTGCAGTGTTCCGGAGGTGCTAGGACAACGGGTAGACTTTGTTATGATGTCTACGTATAAAGAGATCAACCTCGATGAAGACCCGATAGTCTTGCTCAGTTGCGGGCACTTTTATGCTATGTCCAGTTTGGACGGCCATCTTGAGCTCAGCAAACATTATGTCAAAGACCATGGTGCGGAAGGACGAAGGATTCTGCTGAACGGCGAATCTTTGAAAGGCTGCCCGGATTGCCGTCGTCCGTTACGAGATATAAACCGCTACAATAGAGTATTTAAAACGGTTCTCCTCGACATACTGACAATGAGATTCGTAGCACGCTCGACGGCGGAATACGCCGAATTGATACGGAAGCTCCAAGTATTCGAGTCAAACATTGACAAGGATCGGGAACAGTTTCTGGAAAACATCCCCAAAGATACGACTGGGGATCCGAAGAAGGTTCTCAATAAATATAAACAGAAAGGTGCGAAGGTGCGAAGATTGATACAAAACTTCAACAAATCCGTTTCGAGGACGGAGCAGCCGCTGGCTAAAGTGAACGATCTGTACGCTGCCGCACGCGCGCAGCGCAGCGAATCCGACGACTCCACTTTTGAATTTGACGAGAACAAGATCCAGACGGGGCTCACGTATCGTGCGAAATGCCTAGAGTTCAAATCCAGTTGGATCGTATTGTGGGACTGGCATATGATATCAGCGCACGGGAATACACCGGTGAGCGTAAAGGGCTCGTTTCGTGACACCATCGCGACAGAGCTGAAGGGACTTCTAGAAGAAACGCTCACGATCCGTACCAGCTGTCGCGCTGCTCAATTACCTCTTCACGAAGTGGAAGCGCGTGTCTATCGCGCCTTTTTCTCCATGCTAGACATCAGGAACCGCGAAGCCAGAGATGAAAGGTTGGACTCCGCTACCAAAGAGAATACCAGAAACAGAGAAAAAAGGAGCTTGGAGGTGTGCGAAGCTCTTTTGGCTCAATACCCAGGAACACTCGGTTCTGTAAAAGCTATGATCGAGGAGGCGAAAAAGATGGTTAGAGGCGAGGTGTTTTATAGCAGGGTTACTAGCATAGAAGAAAATATGGTGTATGCTGCCATGGCGGCGGAATTTGGAGGGACGGGTCACTGGTATTACTGCGTCAACGGACATCCGGTAAAGTGTACATTCTCAATGGATACTATGATACGATCAAAAACGCTAATACGACCGTGCCTTCTGAGGGCTAGTTTACTATCGGCGAATGTGGCTTTCCGATGCAAGAGGCTCGCTGCTCGGAATGCAATCAGCCGATAGGCGGCCAAAATCACGCGCTGGTGGCGGGAGCCCGGTCGGCCATAGATCTTGAATTGCGTGCCGGACGGTAAGAGCTGTTTAACAGACGGGTTTACAAGTTTTATCAATGTTGGATACTCTTTTTGGCGTTTTGGTACCACCCGCGGGAGAATTACCACAAGACGATGGGAGAGATTGGATCACGAAGATTGAAATATGGTGTATATCGATTTTACAAATTTTCAAGTGCAGACGGTGTAATGATCGCTGTTCATTCGATCTCCCCAAGTTAAACTACATTTTAGCGCTCTTGCAAACCTGACCTACTCGGTCTAGCAAGAAGTCTAGCGAGAGGTTTCCGGTTCTTCTGGAAGCGTCCCTCCTGCGCTCTATGCACATACCTCTTTACCTTTATTCTCGTATTGCGTTGTTTGTGGAAAATTTGGGTCCTCTGAGGATGAACTGCCAACTGCTCACGTTCACCCTCAACTCGCTTTCCATCTGGCACCGTACCCTGCGATATCAAACCATGCCCTGCTTCCCGACTGTCAAGCCCCACGGAGATTTTTCAAAGCCCTATGGACCCAGTGGTGCTCATTTGATGCCAGCATCCGGGGACATCAACGACCTACACGAATTGGTGTATTTCTGGAGCAAGGTCAGGTATCGTGATTGGAAACTCGAAAAGCTCGCGGAATCCAGACATCTTCGGCTTATCGGTTCGAAACGGGGCTATCTCGGAACGGGCCTTCGAGAACTTACGGCGGGGAGTCTGTTGGAGAGGATTCGGCTACGGAACGGCAAGCGTATCACTCGAGAAGAAATGACAAAGCTAGCGTGTTTCCCCGCATAGATCTCTCTCTACAGAAGTATTTCGATACTTGCCCCCCTCTACCGACTGTTTCCTCTACCGCCTCCGTGTTTTTTATCGATAACGATGGTATGCATCGCCACAATCATAACTCAGACGAGTCGTATGGATAGTTTCTTCAACTCCCACCTTCGTGCTGGCTATAAAGAAATCGACCTTATAAAGCCCTGGACTCGTGTCTGGGGGAGTCTTATCGAACGGGATCGGTATTTTGAGAGGTTGTACCTGCAAAACCATCTCGAGGTCACCGGTTCGAGGCCGTCGGGATCCGGGGAGGAGGGAAGTACGTTGGCGGGCAGGATCCAGGCCGTGCAACTCGCGAGGAGCGGATATCGATAGCCCGATCGACCATTTTCGCATTGGCATCACACCGGGCTTCATGTATACCACGAACAACTTGTCATTAAATTATAAAGGGGGAGAGAAAAGTGGTCTATAATACCCCAAACAGCGCAAAAGCCTCCTTTACTCGATAGCTTCCTATATATATTTTAGAAATTCTAGAAGCAATGCCCTGCCAGAGCGGAGTCCCAGCTGACAAAAATCGCCTGTTCAAGGACCGCCATCCCGTCATTGTTGTGTCTAGAAGCAGCGCCAAACGCCGACGGAATAGCACACGGACGCTAGCTTTGGTGGCTTCCTTCTGGACACACATAGTCCAAGTCGATAGATATCTAGAGTCAGTATCTCTATCGAAACACCTCGAAGTTACATGTTCTCTGGAGGGAATACGCAGTTCGGGTCCGTCGCTGGCAGAGAGGATTAGGGTGCGCAACTCCCGTTCGAGCGATTGATAAAATCGAGGGCCGACGACCATACAATCAAAATTGCGGTGAGCCGGCGACCTTTGGATCTTTTCCTCTCCGTTGTTCTTGACACGTACCCAACAGACCGGCCTTCTTGACGCAATTCGTCCATCCTCGCAACATATTCCCGTTCGAGAAGTGGGATGCCCTGTCTGAGTGGGGCTGCGGTTGACAAAAACCGCCAGTCCAGGAGCATCCGTTCGCGTGTCCCTCGCTACAAAACCCCGATCTTAGTCAGCCATTTCTAAGAGAACATCATCCAGCGCGACAAGACCATCGAACCTGCGTCTTTATCGTGGCATCTTTGAGGTACCTGGCCCCCGGGAGCGAACCGCGACTCGAATACACCGAGTCTGCTCGAACGGATCCGAATCGCGCAACGCATGCGGTCTTGATTTCCATCCCAACCTTATCACCTTTGCCCATCTCTGTCGGCGAGAAACTACTCCCCGATATCGGTGCCAAACTCCGCGAATTTATATATATACTGTTCGTGCGAAAAGCGTTCGCACCGATACCAGCGATGCCGTGCGCCAGTCTCCCTGACGCCAAATTTGTCAGGGCCTCTTGGGAACCGGTAGACGGTGGATACCACCATATTGGCTACCGAGTATGGCAACTCACTCCGCCAAAGCATGGCAAGTGGCATGCCCTCACCCATATTTACAAATTTTTGGAGAAACGGCGTGAAACGATCAAGTCCCGGGCCACAAGTGAGGCTATCAGGGAGGCAATCCTCGCGGGCCCAGCTCGGGACCCGGGGCCCACCCTCATCGGTCGGATTCAAGAAGCGCAACATCACGTTGATGGCTGCTAATAGCTGGTATATAATATGATACTAGTGGTACCTATTTCTTACGGTTTATCTCTGAATCCATCGACCAAGGGCCACTGAAAATCCATCGAGAAAACCTTTTTCGACCTCACTTTCGGGTGTGAAGCGAATTACTGGAACGATGTCTCTGAGTCCCACCTTTGGCCTAACCTCACAGCATCTTCCACCACCAGTTTAAACATGCTTTGGAATACAGGAAGAAGCCCGAAACGAAAGCGTGGAGCATCGGTGCGCAGGATCAAGTTGCGCAAATCGAATCAGTTGATATCCGAAACAAAAGAGAGAAACCAGGTTTGTATTAGCGATGATTATGGACCTTTCGCCAATTTGTATCTGTGGCGAGGATACTCTCCTTCCCGCTATGTACAGAGAAGCGCCAAGCTGCTGGGATGGATATTGGATTGATTGCTCTCGACGGTCTAGTCCCTGAAGTTTCCGGAAATACCACACCTACAACACGGTGTAGCTGCGTATTTATCCTTATTTGCAATCAATAGCCGGCCAGTCGAAGAACATCAGCTATAAATATATTTGCAAAGATGTATTTTCTGTGAGAACTGTCTATAAGAAATGTGTGTCCACGCCCCAATCACATCATTCTGCCGTAGTTCGTATGATCAGACGAATTCAGCCCCGCCGGCAACACATTCGGCGTTCTTCAACTTCAAACTGAAATCAATTTCCCCAACCTTTGCATTTTGTTCGGGCTTTGGTCGGCAATAATTAGCATCATCAGAGGACTCTCTGAGGCTTGGATACCTGCTGCAGCATCAATCACCTGCGAGGTACATACATTCCTGCGGGATGCATGAGTCGACCCACTTGTCACCACCGTTGTTATTTTCGGGTAATTGGGCTTATCCGATTGGCCTTGGATCGATACCGACTTGATACCGCTCCACAAGTTATTGGCCATCAGCTCCACCTTGGATTACTAGAGAACACTGCTCGACAGCTTCTTTGAACCACTTGGTCAAGAGTTTTCTTCATAGGACTAACCTGAAACACGCGCAAAGATATAATTTAATTTATGATATTCAGTACTGCATTTTTAAACCGTAGCTTACCGTGGATAGCGAGGAATAGGCGATACGAATCGCCTATGCCAACCAACGCCTTCCTTGCCGTCCACACTCGAATTGCGAAATTCAGCCTCAATCACAGATCCTCGGTAGTGTGCCGCAGCAGTAGCGCGAGGCTACAATTTTTTATCAAAATCGGTCATGCATCGATTCATCAATCCCAATCCTGTTTCTAAGCCTATCAACGCCGAAGATAAGCAGCCCCCGTATTTTTTTTCTTTCTTTTGCAGATGCGTGGGGCAAAAACTGTCGCAAACAGGATAGCCTTGAAAGTCCACTGCCCGCAGGATCGCCCCGGCTTGGAGGCTCCCCGAAAAAGAGGGGTCGAGCGATATTTCTGAATTATGCGGAGCGCTTTCGTGCTGTCATGCAGGTGTCCAATGCCGCTTTCAAGCAAGAAGATAGCAATTGCAATTCAAGATTATAAAGCTCATGGGCCGGCTCGCTTTTGCGCCTTCCTGAAAGGATATCCTTCCTCCCTCCTTGGAAATCGATCAAACGACCGTTAATTAGTACCAAGGATGATGCAGCTCCCAGTCTCTCGTTTATTCATACTTCTCGCCTGTTTCACCTGCTGGGCAGCCGGTCAGACATGTTACTACCTTGACGGGACGGAAGCCACTGGCTATACACCGTGCACTTCCAGCACAAACACCTACTGTTGCGCAACACAGGACTATTGCCTTGACAATTTCTTCTGCTTGGACGTCGCGAACAAGATATACACCCGAGGCGCTTGTACCGATAAGACATACGCGGCATGCGGCAACATTTGTACTAAAGGTGTGTTATTAATAGTCTCAATTTTCTTTTCACAAGCTCAATCAACTGCAATCGAGTGTTTAAGTTTATCAACTTGTCTCGAAGATTAACTCGGTTCGAGTCAATTACTATGTGCGATTGGGTGCTGATTTACTATCTACAGAGGCCCCGTCCAGTCCAGGTATACTAGTCCGCTGCTACGATCTCACGTGGTGCTGCAGCGCCTCGGTTTCCGATACGTCCTGCTGCACCTCATCGGACACGAATTTCTTCGGTCCCGGGGCGGGTGACGCGCAGGACGTCCTCGCCGGAACGTTCAGCGTACTACCTCGAGGATCCCAGTTTTCCACAGTCACATCTACCGTCGTAAATACTGTCACGGAAACCTCCACCGAGGTCAGTACGGAAACCAGTACGGAGACCAGAACCGAGATCAGTACCGCGGCCAACGATGAGGTCATCACGATCACAGAGGTGGAGACCACCACCCTACCCACCACGGTCACTCGTAACGTAGCTACCACGGAGACGGAGACGGAGACCACCGTTATAGTCCCCACGAATAATGCCAACATTATCATCACCCAAGTCCGAACCGTCAGCGCCGTCGTTACGGAAACCGCTACCTTTGCACGAGCCACGGTTACCAATCTGTCCACGGTTTACCTACCTTCCAGTGCCAATACGGCGGCCCCCCAATCCGACGTTTGCCTCACGAAGGGTAACACGAGTCCGAAAACTACGCTGATAGCCGTGGGCGCTGTTCTGGGTGCGCTGTTACTGATAGCTTTGATCTCTCTCGCGTGGGCGTTACGGACGATATCCAAGCTCAAGGCGTTTAATTCGGATGTCGGAGGAATCGAAAGTTCCTCGGCGGGGAATCACTATTTCAACGGAGTACAGACGCACAGCTACTGATAGAAGGGATTTTTGATAAGGTCATTTTTCTACTTTTAAAGTTGCCAGTTGCCCGGGAATCTCGTGCCGTGATTTGAAGACTGTTCATATATGGTCACGGTACTTTATAATATTTACGAGTATATACGTGTAATTTTAATACCCCATTTAGCGACTGAGCGTTTTTTTTTTTTTGACAGAGTTTTCCCACCAAATTTGACGATAGAGCATTAATATAATGGTATTTTTTTTGACGAACTGATTTTGAGACTTTCTAGATGACGTCAATGCTACATATAACTAGCTAGCCACGAGACAGGAGCGCATGCATGCATACGATATTGACTGATTTATTGCCAACGCGTCTCTTTTAGGTGATTTGTTACTTTCTTTTGTCGGCCTTCCCGTCTGAAGGACACTAGGACGATCGGATTTGTAGCTCTGGGAACGGAAAATCTTCACCGTCTCTTTTTCACTAGTGTTACTAAGAGCCTTCTTGAGCCTGTTGCCGACAGATTTTCCCTAGGTGTATAGTTGAGATGCTAGATTTTGGAAAACGAAGACTTGACCTTTGCAGAAAGAATTTGATGCAGGAACAGATTTATGCGAATCTTAAGCTTACAGCATTTCGTTTGCAGCGGAATAGTTTGCCTCGAAATAAACTTAGCTACTAGCTACTAGCCATCAAACGAAAAGTAGGAGAAAATGAGCGCATATAAACTAAATTTTTACAAGCTCGCCATTATGATGACCCGGTACACCCTCAAAAATAAGAATAGAATATCAGCAAAGGCGCTGTGGAAAGCCTGGAATAGGATATTATTTCCAAGTCCTTCTGTGTACAAAAAAAAATGTTCCTGCGCGATAATTGTAAAGCTTAGCGCCAAAAAAAAAACCCTCCCATGAAACATCACGATCCAGTCATCAGAGTCAGAGCCCCGGTCTAGGTTCAGAGCCCCTGCCAGTTAGATGATCACCTGGAACAACAACATTTGTATATACCTGCAAGGCTCGCAATGCTCGCAATGCCCACCAATACGCCAATTGCTAACGGGATGCCAAATGTCAGCCCGACCCCAAGTTCCACCCTCCGTTTATGTTCACGAGCTCTTATCCAATCCCAATACGCAACATTATCGAACGGTTGCTGCTCCCCGGTCTTGCACATGTTGGTATACCACGAGTAAGCGAACGATTCCGGAGTATCCTCAAGATATTGAAACAAATCATTCCTGCATCCTTGTTTCAGACACGATGCCGTCTGGTTGTGAATATCCGGTCGCTGACAGACACAGTTGAGCGATTCGTCCGGACACCCCTGGTCGGCGATCATCGCATCGGTGCAGTTCCTTCCGCACAGCGGTACGGCGTTGAGGTTGACCATTCGGATGTTGGGACCGCAGATACCAGCAAACCACGTCTGGAGCTCGTAGAAACAGTTATCATCGTCGTTGGGGGCGGTTGGAGAGCATGTCAACGGCGCAACCGCGACCTCGCAAAAGCATTCGTGTGTAAGTTTTCCCGTACGACAGCCTAGTCGTGATGGTATCCATGATTCCGAGGTGACACAGTTGGCAACAGCGCATTTCGGAACACCGGAGAGATTGACAAGTGATTTTGGGTCTGCGGGCTGTTTTCGAGACAAAATTAGTGAACTTGAGGTTCTCGCTGACGATGGAAGAACGACGAGTCCGAGAAAGATGAGAATGTGCTGTAGCCAAGTCAACGAGGCTAATAAATTTCGTCTACTAGCCATCTTATCTGTCCTGAAAGGTGTTCGCTGAAATATTTTGTGCCCGATTATAACTTGAACGGTTCGGTTCGTTCAACGAAATATTCAGTCCAAAGAAGTTGGAGGTAATAGATATTCGAAATCATTGCACAAAACAGGAGTCAGCTTTCAACCGAAGAAAGGCTTATTTGGGCAGTAGTTATATAACTGGCAGAGAAGATTTCCCGGCAGCCTTCAGGACTTAGGCGAGGCTGCAGAAAGAGAGAATTATCCTGTGCTCTTCGTGCTGGCTTTGAGCGGTACGTAGATAAGAGCTGCACAGGTAAAACTAGAGATAATCTGCACTACTCTGTCAGCTCTTGCTTCCTCCAGACATGCGAACCAAAAATGACTCCTGCAAGCCGCTCCAAAGAGGTGCTTGATTCGAGATTTAGGTACGCAGCCTTGGTGAAGTTTTGTTGGATCATGCTGCCTGGAAGCAAGAGCGTGAGACAAGGATTACAAACAGATTTTACACATACATTTGAGCGCTGATTTGATGATGTCTTGCGAATGGGAAACCGTGGAACATACAAAATGGGAAGCGGCGTATCTAGCTTCCGTTCTAGCCTCTGGTCTTCGACGAGACGTCGAGACAAGCAGCATTGGCAAGAAATCTGGTCTTGGCTGCATTTGATCCACATCACACAGCAGCGTGCCACATCACGCCGCAGCGTGGCTTTGAAATTTAGACGCCTTGCAGACAACAAGCAAGCCAAATTTTCGAACGTCTTGCCAAATCGTAAAGCGGGATTTTAGCAAAGACTCCGCACCGGCCATCAGGCTGACTTTCAAACTTCCTCATTGATATATCTTGCCTCTAGAATCCCTCCTAAGCTTGAAAGCTGATAAAAAATACCTCCATATTACTTCATTCGACATTCTGAAACCCGTTCGTCTATCGAATGTGAGCTAAAAATTAATCATGTTCGGATTCTCCCAAAGGGCGGAAAGCCTCCGGGTAACGCTATACACCTCTCTTGTCAGCTTTTGGCTCCTTCATTGTGCTGCCGCCAGAGTACCGCCCATATCTGTTCGCGAAGATTTGATCGCATTTGGCAACATCCCGGACTGTTCAAATGCGACATGCTTTCCTTTCCACTCTTCATCAATTGGTTGCCCTCGATTCAGTCAATCCTGCTTCTGCGGCGCTCTGCAACCTCTCAAATGCGCAAACACAGCGTGCTTGGGAAATGACTGGTACAGTGTTGAAGACTGGTACGCAAAAGTCTGCCCCAAAGTCCCAACCGTCGAATTTTCGAGATTACCAAGATGCGGAAGAGAATGCATACGAAGCTCGATAGTGCCAGCTCGATGTAATGCTACGGTGGTGGGGACAAACACGCCGACCAGAAATTGCTTCTGTCGAATCACGGAATCCGGTTTCGCTGGCTTTGCGCAATGTTTGAAAGAGGGTTGCGGCCTGAGTTTGTCCGACTCGCGAGTTCGTCTTTCAAACTTTTGGAAGAGTGCGTGCCTTCTCCCGACAGATGGACAGCCGGAAACTACCACAGGCGCATCCGATGAGATTGTTCAGTTCCCAAGGTTACGGCAGCCGCCGCAGGGCCCATCATCCGATGACGGTCCTTTATCGAAGGCGGAAAAGCTGAATCTCATCCTTGGTATAATTACGGGATTTGGATTCATCATAGTCACCGCTCTCACGTACTGGAAGAAAGTGCTCTGCTTCAGGTATCGTAATTCGCGAAATGGTTGGTTGAGCTCGACACGGGGTAAATGAACAGATCTACGAAAAAGCCAAACGTCAAAAGTATCAAACCGCTAAACACAATTACATTTTTACAGGCATTGCCGATACCAATCCACCTTTGTATTCATCTCAACAGGTCTGGCCTAATTCGAAATAGCCTTGGTGGAGGAGGTTGCTTTACTACAGCAATGTGGACCCTTTTAGACGTCGCATATATTCAACTTTTGGCCAGTTGTGAATTGTGTTGACTAGCACATTGTGCTAGAGTTACTATCGGCGGTGCGGAAAATAATTTTCGTGACCGGAATTTCCAACAGAGAACTTAAAACTCAACATCATGTGTATATAATTCTTTACGTATGCTACCGCTTCGTTCGTTCGAAGGCAAGCTATTTGGTACTAAACCTTAATCAGACTTCTGTTTTATATTCGGTGATGCTGCAGCTTCGCTAAACCCAAAATATGTTGTGGGTCGCCCGAATCGAGTCGCACCGCATTGAGTATATACACCCAAAGCAGTTAGAATCTAGAGGCCCTCGAAAAAATGATAATGCCAAAACCAACTTTCATCGTAGGGAGTCTTGGGCCTGTTACCAGTGTATCCACATTTGGAAGCTTCATAACTACAATTACCCCAGCTCCCGGGAATAGCTATTGCCCCCCACAACTTGACATTTCCGGCCAGAGTTGAAACCGCACCGCAAGAACCGATATTGCGATAATTGGTCTAGCACAAGATCAAAACTCAAGCCATAAAATCGTTTATTATAAGAATGGATTTATTGTGGATTTATAGTCCCTGCATAAATCGTGGGGCTTTGAGGCTACTCTATCATTACGTATATACGCTATGTTATAATGTCCACGCATTACCCATGCGAACTATTCAGTAAAAGAGTCTATGCATGTTTGATCTATTGTGACGAGAATGCGATAACCAGAAAGATGGACTACTGGTATTTCGGTATATATAAAGACAACTTGTGTACACCTTGATGATTTCCTAAAAAATACA
This sequence comes from Dactylellina parvicollis, assembly GCA_036971385.1. Classification (NCBI taxonomy): domain Eukaryota; kingdom Fungi; phylum Ascomycota; class Orbiliomycetes; order Orbiliales; family Orbiliaceae; genus Dactylellina; species Dactylellina parvicollis. Next base: position 1,356,863 of record JAJTUD010000010.1, on the reverse strand, counting down.
TACAGACCTTCAAACAGCAAATCATAGTCTACAATACATTTTCTAGCCCATTATTGCTTAATTAATTATTCCCATACTCCATTATAAATATCGATATAACATAATTTTTTTAATAAATCATTATAAAAAATGAAGCTCCTTGCTGCATACATTCTTCTAGCAGCAGTCCCTCTGATCTCCGCGACCCCGTACCCATTTTCCCGTTCATCTCCCGATCAACAGTCGACTGATCCGGCACCCAAGAAATTTATCGTCGTCCTCAAAGACAGAGTCGACTCGGCCCAGCTACGCAAACACACGGTGTGGGCATCAGAGGTACGCGCGCAAAACCTTAGAAAACGCCAAGACTTAGGTTTACCCGTCGAGGTCAAAGTAGCAGGTGTGGAGAAAACCTTTGATATAAGCAGCTTCAAAGCATACGCCGGATCCTTCGATCCCGACACCCTAGGAGAAATCGAAGGGAGCGAAGATGCAAGTCCCATTTACCCGCTATTTCTTTAAAGGTGCCCGCTAACTTTCTATGCAGGTCGACTACATCGAACCCGAACAGGACGTGTATACCGCCGATCTAACCACTCAGGAAGTCGCGCCCTGGGGTCTCGCTGATATCTCAAACCTAGATTCCAACACATCTACTTATCACTACGACTCCTCCGCGGGCGAGGGAATGTACGCCTACATTGTGGACAGCGGTATAAAATTTTCGCACGAGGACTTTGAGGGTCGTGCCGAGATTGGATATAACGCCCTCACCACCGCCAACAATACCGATACCTCGGGCCACGGAACTCACGTTTCGGGAATCGTGGCGGGCAAGACGTACGGTGTTGCAAAAAGGGCAAAGTTGGTCAACGTGAAAGTTTTCAGCGGGAGGAAGGTACGTTGGAGTTCCGAAGATTTCCTTTTACCCTAGCAAGGTCCTTGGGGTCTAACTTTTCTTAATTTGCAGACCTCCACCATTACCGTGATTGATGGGTACAACTGGGCCGTTCAGGATATCGTGGCGAAGAACCGGACCGGTATTTCAGTTATCAATATGAGCTTGAGTATGTTGATCTCGCATCTCAAGAACGGTAAAGAATATCTCAAGTTGACGGATAATTACTTCTACAGCAACCAATGTCAGTAGAGCTTTCAATAAAGCCGTCGATAGCGCCTACGAAAAGGGAGTTCTTACCGTTGTCGCCGCTGGAAACTACAATGTAAGCGATATACCAAAAGACACAAGCATTACTCTAAGATTCTCGGACAGCTTATTCTAACTATATAAATTTCCCAAGCTCCCCGCGTCCGAATACTCACCCGCCTCGGCAGAAAATGCTTTGACCGTAGGCGGTGTCTCCCTCGGTCACGTCCGCGGGAGTTACTCCAACTATGGGCCCGCCGTTAAGATCATGGCGCCGGGTACGAAGATTGTTTCCATAGGGATCGCAAATAGCACTGCGTTTGCGACCAAGACCGGAACATCGATGGCCGCTCCGCATGTTGCCGGGTTGGTGTGTTATCTGCGGAAGCTGGAAGGTCTCAGAAGCGCAAGGGAAGTCATGGATAGAGTCCTCGGACTCGCGCAACGAGGAGTGTTAAATGAGACTACTCTGATGGAGAGTCCGAATCTGTTGGCGTACAATGGGAATGGGTTCTAGGTCTGGATAGCCCGGATGGGTTATATGGCAGCAGAATATATTTATGAGGAGCGTTCACGATCAAAGTCGACCAAGACAAACCAGATCTATTTACACTAATATAGAAGTAACATAGTGCGATAAATTACAGTACAGTAGCTTAATGTAATATCTTTCCATTCTTGTTTGCATGCAGACGTGTCAATTGCCGTATCCCATGATAGTAGCGTTCTTAGGTGCGTCCTCACACGATCTTCATCTCGTGTTGCGCCGCCGAAATACCACACTTCCAGAAAGGAAAGCCATCCGTTTCCGGCAAGTGCCACACGGCAAACCACATTCATGATCTCTCAACACATTACGACGTCTCCTCGAAGACTAATAGGTGAGAACCTATACCGCAATCTACTTGACAATACCGCTTCTAAAACAAATACCCTGTTCACATATAATTACTTGAAAATTGCAAAATATCAAGCTGTACCCATGTGATAGAAATATGTAAATGGTATATCTATGTACAATACGCTTCAAAAACTTTCATATATACACTACACTTCCTACACCTCCTGATAATGACACCTCCTCCTGCTCCTACTCCCACCAATATTTTTTCTTACAAGCACTGGCTGTAATAAGGATTCAAGACTTGGCAAGTGCTACCGCTAACGCAGGTGGTTGGGCCGGTCCAAGTGACACCGCCGCATTGGCCCCACTAAAAATAAAAAAAAGACAAGTTAGCAACTAAAAGTCTATGGTCGATGTAAGGGAATGTTTGAAGTGTACCTTTTGCGCAACACCTCCTGAAGCTGTAGTGGTGGTGGTTGTGGTGGTCGTAGTGGTACTCGGGGTGGTGGATGGGGTGGTGCTTGGAGTGGTGCTTGGAGTGGTGCTTCGAGTGGTGGTGGTGAAGGTGGTTGTCGTTCGCGAGGAAGTTGTGGTTGTGCGAGAACTATATTGCGAGTTGGGTTAGCAATTTGAACACGAAAATAGGATCACCGTCGTCCGTGATAACTCGGGGTGGAGAGCTTACGAAGTGGTTGTTGTTCGGCTGGAGGTGGTGGTTGTGCGAGAAGTAGTCGTGGTGGTTCGGCTTGTGGTAGTGCTCGTGGTGGTGCTCGTGGTGGTGGAAGTTGGAGTGCTTCCAGATCTGAAAGATGTTTCTGTTAGAATTCACGTATTCTTTTTCATCCGGAGAGCTTTGGTACGTACCCGATCTGGGTGTTGATGGAGCCGGACTCGATATAGACGCCGCTAAAGTACCAATCTTCAACATCCGCGCTGTTCAAATCGGAGCTCATTGGGAGACGGAGAACACCCAAGTGCCAGTCGGCACCATTGGAGGAGGTTCCGACGGAGAATGGACCAGCGGTTTGGACGAGAGGGTCGGAGCCGGTCGAGTGCCAGAAGGAGACGGTTTGGGAAGAGAAGTTCTAATATTGTAAGCGAAAGCGATTAAAATATAGACGGGTAAACACTCACGATATCGTAGGCAACATTGTGCCAGACATCAGGATCAAAGGTGACGCTCCACTTGGTCTGTCCCGACACGCACCACTTGAGGGTTGGGTCGCTGGATCCCGAAGCACCGGACAGCAAGCCGTACTTCAATTCTGTAAAGTGGGACTCGAAAAAGTTGACCTGGTGCTCGAGGTCGGATCGAGGGGCGTTGGTGGAGGTCCTCTTGACCGAGAAGTGGTAGTAGACGTGTCCCTGATTGATGGCGGCGGACGTCTGGGGGATCAACTCGGTACGTCGCATGTTCTGGCCGTTCCAATAAGCGGTCTTGTCGATGGAGATCTTGACACCCTGGTTGGAGGCGGTGTCGGCTGGGTTCTTGTAGTTCGGGGAGAGGTTGACATATTGGGTGACCGAACCGCTACCGTGAATGTAGTACTGGTAAGGACCGACCTGGTTCGACCAGGACCAGTTGTTGAGATCGCTCGAGGAAGAGAACTCGTTGAATCGACCATCCCAGATGACGGTACCGGCTAGGAAGAGTCAGTAGGGACTTCGTGATGAATGGCCAGAAAATTTGAACGTACCCAAAGCGGACCCGGCGAGGGCTTGGACCAAAGCAAGCTTTAACATTTTGAAAACCAGTTCCAACAAGAGGCGAAAATATCTACAGTTTCAACGCAAGATGCCGAGTGAATGCGGGAACAATGAAGCTTTTTGGAAAATGCTAGTTTAGGCGAGGCGAGAACAACCTTTATATCAACGTCGTCCAGCTGGGCCCACGGGGGTTCGTTTGGGTGAACGTCATTATTGATATTGAAGTGACGGCTAATCAATCCGGAACCCGACGTCCATTAGGTCTTCAAAAAGTGCCACTTGAACATCAGTACGGAAGGGTCACCGGGTGAACTTTTTTTTCTCTCGATCAGCCACGGATACCGCTTGGCAGTGCATACGCGCGGCGGGTAGTATGGCACAATTGAATGTCATGTTTTGCAATTATGAATTGCTGGTGTTGATACGGAGCGTACGGTCCGCAGAGAGGGAGCGCTGAGGTTCCATGCTGTTTGACGGATGTCATTCCGGCTGTATTGACAGGCAGGTTTCAACCCCTTGGCGGATCGCTCACCGACCCTGGCCGACTAAGCGGCAGGGGGGACTAGCTAGTCCGAGGAGGTCACAAGATATATGCAAGCATTTGCGTTCAGGTCAAGCTTTTTGAGGGACCACATTATATTAGAAAATGTCCGATCGACGCTATGCTAGATGGGCTTTATATAACTTGGGTGCGAACTAGACTGGGCACGACCTGGGCATAACCTGGGCGCCGGAGCGACAGTGTGGGGACTGCGAGAACGAATGGAGAAGTGGGACTGGATTCCGTTTCATGATCCGCTATTCTAGAATGCTCATTCCGGCATACTTGGTTCCGTCAAGATGGTCCGTAGACGCTCCAGTGACTCCGAAGCCAAGTTGCCATTTGCCTCAACGAGCGTTATAACACGGGCGGACTCGCTTGGGAAGACTCCCGCCGTTGCAAGCGTTGTCAACATGTTGGCTAAATAGGAAGCGGTCGATTTTGACTCGACCGTTTCGAAAGTATTGTCCAAAGTACGAACTGACGAGTTGGTTATTATAGCTAGGGCAATCATACATTATTTCGGCCATGCTAGTTAACTGAGTTCAGCTGAAGTGTACTCCAGGTGTTTATTTAGGTATTTGGTTGAGAAGGCCAGTTGCAAGCGCTAATTAGCTCAGGCCATCGCGAACCTTTGCGGATTGCTTCGAAGACCAGGTGAGATGTCTGACAACACATATTTTTCTTGCCATCAGAAAAAATTCGAGGCGGTGTAGATACATGTAGGAAACTGCAGCAAGTCGATCCGGAAGCATATCCGAGCTGAGACAGTACTTCCGCCCGTCTGTACTCTTTGGCGAAGTTGTAACTTTTGGTCTAAACCAGGAAATCTTGAGCTGCGCAATTTAGTAGCATCTGAGGAATTTATTGCCACCAGCCATTTTGACATGATTGTTGCTCGTTTATTTCAATCTAACCGAGATTTGACGTGTACTACATATATAGCTGGCTGTACAGGGCGAATTCGCAGAACACTAGAGAAAACCCTCAGTTTGCGGTATTCACTCCGGAATGTCTTGTTTCCGCGGAGGAATCAAAAGTCGCTTGGTCCGTACTATCGCGAGTTGAGAATGTCAATGCCAGCTATCGCATTGCTGGTCAAAAACACGATCGATGGTGGATCTGAAAACCCGAGCTGAGGACAGCGCACGTGAATGTGCGATGCATCTGCCGTAAGCAGGTACCCACGTACGTACCGTCCGTCCTGTGCATTTACATGGACATACATTTGCGTTGGCGACACATCCGTCTTTCGGCGCACAGCGCACCAGGCCAGCCGCATCTCGAGAACAGCGGAAACTCCAGCGGCGCATCATCATTCAATTCATTCAACCTTGCGAGGCGGCGTGCCCACGGATTCGAGGTGGATTACTGACCGGACAGGTCTCATGGCTGTCTCTAACGGCATTGACAGACCGAGTCACAGTCCAAGCCAAACTGCCAGTCTTGTGACAAACTCGAGTACTCGGGTCCGGCCGCCATTGGACCAAGTCTTCCCCCCGATTAATTCGTTGGCCGACAGCGAGCGTTTTCCGACGAGTGTGTGTTGTTCACTGAAATATCGTGGCCATGTTGAAGTCTGTCTTGGAGTCTGGATGGCATTGGCACGGCATGGCATGAAAATGTGAACTGGCCGCCGCCTCGCTCCCAAGACCGGCCAGACGAGAAGATCGAGGTCGGTAACGTGGAGGATATGCAGGGCCACGCCGCATGTCTTGTCTCTCTCCAGCCGACCTTCTGATGCCCCTTCGTTTCGAGTGCGTATCGACTAGCACACTAGTTGGCATCCAACCGACGGACGTAATATCGTGGCGGAGCACCGAACTTGTGGCGCACACTGCTAATTCGACTGGCTGCAAGTGTGGCGAGGCGCCCATGTCATCGTGCATCTTCAGCTGGCTCCAATCGCCTTCGGGTCCCGCAAAGGGTCTAGAGCCGACCAACCTGCAAAAATTAAGGAAAATTCGACCAGAAGGTGCAGGAATTTCCGATCGGTAATCCCTGCTTTTCCCATATTTTTTCAAGTACAGAGGCACAGCTGGTGTGCTACTTTGTCGCTCGCCGTACGACAGAGCGCCCGATGATGTATCCCTTCTGGCAGCTGATTTGTACCTCTCCTCTGCGATCTCATGCATGCAACCATGTCAGCCAGAAAGTTCGAAATATGCAGCAGTCGTAATGCGCTATATCACCACCCTCTCGTTTTTTGAATTTTCCCTGATCGTCGTTTATAAGGGCCTCCTTCGCTCGTCCAAAAGCTTGGTTCTCTCTCCTTCCCCTCCGTGATACTTTTAATTATACCCAAGCAGGGAAAATATCCACAATCACCGACAGAAGAAAAAGCGGGGCTTTTGACTATTTCAAGTGGCAAAATACAATATATAATACTCCTACATACCATAAGCTCTATATATACAAACCTCCGCTTTCACGATTAATCATCTCAATTAATCGTTACAATCTCCTACGAGGAGATTATTCTTTCCTCTACTCACACATACACCTACACTTCAACAAATACACACAATGTCGAGGAACGAAAGATCCACCCGCGGCCGCGAACACCGCGACCGCTACGAATACTCCGAAAAGGACCGCGAAGTAACCCGCCACGACCGCTCGGACAGAGACCGCGACACCACCGCCCGCCGCCGCCGCCGTCACAGATCCCCTTCCTACGATTCATCCTCCGACTCTGACTCCTCGTACGATTCGGAATCCACACGGGCCCGTTCCCCGCGCCGTCCGACGAGACGTCAGACAACCGCGTACTCTGACGGCGAGGACCGCCGTCCCAGAGGTCGAGATCAACGGCGTCGGGAGAGGGAGTACCACTCGGAAGAGTCGCCGAGCCGCGAGAGAGGAGGCAAAGCCAGTATCGTCCAGGACTTGCTAGCTGCGGTCGGACTCATTCAGTCGAAGAACAAGGACTCCCGCGGTTCCAGGGATAGGTCCCCCGGTGAAACCGAGGAACGGAAGAAGCACACGAGGGAGGCCGTACAGGCGGCGTTGACCGCCGCGGCCATGGAAGCCTTCAGGACCAGGAAGGAGGGCAAGCTCACACCGCAGAGGTTGATGCAGATTGCTGGTGCAGCCATCGCTGCCGGTGGCTTGGACGTCCTGGTCGATAGGTCCGGTGGCAACGGTGGAGGTCTCAAGGCCGTCATCGAGTCGGTGGTTGCCGGGCTGGCGACCGGGAAAACACTGGGCGGGAACGTCAAGCACAAGAGAGATGAGAGTATGGGGAACAAGGTCGGCTCCGGAGTCATCGGCATGGCGACTAGGCATCTAGCCAGGAGCATGAGCCAGCCCCGCAGGAGCAGGACTACAAAATATTAAACATTTCTCAACATGTGATAACGGATCGGTACGGGTTTTCCAAGCATGCGGGTTGCAATTCTCTCTTCTTTTTTTTCCTTTCAATCTTTCATTAATATCTCCAACTTTTCACGACTGGGTTTGGGTTCTCTGGTGTACTTTCTTTTCCTCACGGAATTTCTTTGATATTTTATAGCCTTTGCCTTATGACACGGATAAATTTCATGACTTTTACCAATTCATCAAACGCTCAATAATTAAACTTTCCATCTTTCGATATCACCTGTAACATAAGAAGAAAAAGTGTTCCTCCAAATATCATCCACGGTGACACAAAGCTCATGTCCGGTGACATTGTCGTTATAATCATATTTACGTCACCGATTGAATAGAACGTCGACGGAAATAGCTAAGCTCCAACTACCAGTATCCCTGATTTAAATCTCACAATTGGTGCCAATTCGAAGACCTTCGATCGAGGTTTATTTATTATCGCGAAGGAATGTTACCGCGACGCAAGGGATTCGATATATCCAAAGTTTCATTCCACCTTCACAAAAGACCCCCTGAAAACCAACAATTCAAATCACCATAAACCGAGCCATGCAGATTCGTCCTCAAAGTATCATGCACAACCAAAAGCCTCACAACAGTCTACCCTCGATCCACCACTTCCGCAGTACGAGAACCTGAATCCCATCTCCGAATATAAAGAACATCATGCTACTCCGTGTGGTAAAGGACCCGAACTCCTTCCGCAAACCGCTCTTCCTCGTCGCCCTGGTGTTCTCCATATTGATCCTCCACCAAATATTTTCCAGTCTCGAAGGCGACTCTTGGGATCCCCCCTTGCCTGAGTTCAAAGACGATGCACTCAGTTCATCCGTAGCGGCCACGACATCCGTAACGACCGAAGCCGCTCCCTCTTCAACATCCCCACTTGATCAATCGGAACCCTCGGATATTCCGGATTTTTTATCTGACGGGTCTCCGTCAGATTCGAGACCGTGGGTCGAAGATGATCCCAACGATACGACGGATCCACGGATCGCTTTGCAAGAGTTGGAATTGGATGAGCCCGATGAGACGGCCACGGCCACGACAACAACCGCGACGGTAGAAGCTTTGCGAACTTTAACCCCTCGGGAGCTTGAAAAGCTAATCTCAGAGGCCGTCGAAGATGCTCTTAAGCCTTTCGATGTGATATTGAGGGATTGTAGGAAGAGCCAGGGGTTGATATAGACATCAGATATACATGTATAAGCCTTAGATTAATCGGTAATGTTTAATTGGAACCGTGGACCTGTATATATAGAAGCAAATATATTCAAAATCAACATATATAAATCACAAAATACTACTGTACACGAATGGAAATATACTTTACAGAGATATCACACCCCTTCAACTCCCAAACTACAAGTATCTCCCGGCCACCGGATCAGTCCTGTACCCTTCATCATCACTAACCGGCGACCTCACCATCCTCCTCCTCAACTTTAGCATCGGTCCCAACCCTTCTTTCGACAACTCTCCAAACACCGACAACGGTTTCTCGTCATCTTCAAACACCCTCTCCCCACCATTGTACGCCACCCAAAGCTCGTAATCCCACCAGTTCGCCTTGATGCGGTACTGTTTCAGCGCCGCTAGCAGCACCTCGAAAGTCCGTTCCCCCGTCGCCGGAGTCCTATTCTCCACGACACGGAACAGGGGTGATATCGGTGCCGTGGAATAATTCACCTCCTCCTCCTCCTCCTCCTCCTCATCCTCCTCACCGTCCGTCGAAGTCCCCGATACCGGCGGCCAAGTTTCCCGTCTGTTAAACTCCTCACCGTTGATATACCTCTCCAGCTCCTCGAATTCCTCTTTTAACGGCGTGATATCCGATCCGTACAACGATAACGTCCCGTTGGATAACCTCTCCAGCCTGGTCTCCACGGAATCGTACGGCACCATCCCACCGCTTCCGCCGTTGATGCTCATACGAGCGGACAGCGGTACGGCCGACCGTCCGATATCGGTCAGGGCGTCTTGGGCCCACGATCCCAGGTCGCTGGTGGGTATCTCGGGTAGCTTTGTTGTGGGCGGGAGCTCCGGTAGTAGCGAACGGGATTCGAAACCGGTACTGCTGTTGTTGTTGTCGAAATGGTATTCAGTTTTGAGGAGTTTGAACATGGGCAACATTTGATCCTTCAGGGATTGGATTTGCATTTCGAGGTTGGAGATTTTGGAGTCGCGGAGGCGGATGGCTGCGATTGTTTGGTGGAATTCGGAGGCGGTGATGAGGGTGGTGGGGTCCGTGCTGGTGGGGCGGGTGGCGCCTGGGATGAGGACGTTATGAACGTTAGCCTTTTTTTTATCGTAATGACATTTAGAAGAAATTCAGGAATGCATAATAATCTCACCTATCGGTACAAAGTGGTCTCTTTCGACGGGCACCTTTTGGGCAATCTTGATGTTGTAGATGCTCTTGAGGATTCGTAGTCTGTGGCCAACACTTTTGACCCCCATCTCCTCGAGGTCCTCGTGGATGAGGTGGACCAGTGCTTCGCCCGTGATGTCGTTATCTATAATAGAAATTAAAATACAACTGTTAGAATATGCTCGACCTGCCGAAGTTTGGTGTAAAATTTACCTATCCAGATGCTGGCGTACTGGTTCAACCTCAAGGTCCTCATGAAATCCACCACATCGTGCATCGACCACCCGGTTATCCGCTTGCTCGTCAACATGGTTTTCATCCTGCTATATCGGATCGGTCGAAAAGTAAATAACTAAAGAGTACCTGAAGAACAGTTCGAGACCGGAATAAAAATAGTTTTTATCATCAGTCATGGAGTAAATATTTTCAAAATAAATAAATAATGAAAGATGTTCGAAATCCCATTTTAAACAGCTTGCCAGGCCCCGCCATTTTAAGATCCGATTTCTCTTCCCCCTCCACCACCCCCCATCCACCCCGAAACGTAGCGGATTTTAGTTATTTTTAAGTCCCCATGCTTTTGGGGAAATGCAACGTTTCGAGGCGGCCAACGTCGGTGATTTTGAAAAGGCAAAGGGGTAACATTAGGAGTTTTTTTGTGCGCCAAGATTTATAGGGAAGGGGAAATTTGGCAAGCAGAAGGTACAGGCGGATAACTTGATAACTATGGTAACATGGCGTCTAGAAATTCTCAAAATGGATTTTTGCCGTATATACATTTTCGATTTTTTCGTACCTGGCCCGCCCCGATGGCAGGGCAGAAACCGGTTGCCCTGACTCGGGGAGGGAGGGAGAAGGCAGGGGAGGGGGGACAAGTTAAAAGCTGCGGTGCGGCACGGCGAGGGGTTCCTGTGTTGAGGTTGTGATCTGGGGGCCGGGGGCGATTCGATTCCGCCAAATCTCGTGATCGATCCGGCTGCCTTTGGAGATTTTTTTCGTGTACCCGGGACGCGAATTAAAATGCAAACCTCGCAGGAACTACATGTATGCATATACGTACATGTACATATTGTGGTGTCTGCCTAGGACCCACGCGGCGCTGGTGGCGTCTTGCACTTGAGGTGAAAGGGGGGAGTGTTATTTTGTTTGAAATCGATTCTAGAATTTATTAGCATTTTCCCGATCGCTTGAGATTTCGATAACGCAACCAATAAACGGGGGGTTATTTCATGGTACCTTAATTGGGCAAGAGATAAGTATCAGTTGGCCTAGAATAATAACTTTGGTGCTTGGAATTGGCATTAATGGGATTTTAGCAAGGTTGAAGTTCTACCATAATATGGACGCATCTGGAATCAGGTCTCTACAAACTTATTCAGAATAGTCGCGTCTCTTGAACCAAATTATGTTTAAACGTGTGTGGGCTTATGCCTGACCGAAAGAGTATCGATCTCCAAATCAGTATATACGCGTTGTACTTAATCAAGGAATCCCTGAAAAATTATAGCAATTAATAATTGTAATAATGCGAAAAGATTCCCTATTGGATTATTCTTTCGATCCTGATCTCATTGAAAAGTGCATAGTATCCATATCGAGTTCAATCACCCCGAACACGCAGGACGATATTTTAGAGAATCTGCCTCGGTTTATTTATCTAGCAACGAGTACTTGAAACCTATCATTGGAAGATTACTCTGTAATTATACTGAGCGTTAAAGAATATAAGTGGGAACTATATAATATTTCTGCATTTCATAACTATATACAGGATACACCGTCTCTCTATATACAATCTATCTATGTACTGTTAGTCGCCTTAGTTTTAATACTTATATCTCCCTAACAACTCAGCTTCTGCCCGGCGTTCGCGGCAGTGTAAGAATCAACATCCGTAATCGCCAAAGTGCTATAAGAATACGGCACCGAGTTCAAGGTCCCCACCGGCAGGATGGGTGGTGTTCCTGTTCCGTAATCATTGCCTCGGGTGACCACGTAACCTGTGGTCTTGGACTCCTCGTAATCGATAGCGGCAACGTTGACAAACTTGGAGTACTCGACCAACATCTGTGCACCCATGCGGGACGTGTATCCCAGCTCGGAGTTCTGGTAGTAATTGTTGACGACATGGCCGACTCCGAAACGGATGGACGGCTGTCGCGAGTTGCAGTTGGTCCAGCGGTTGCGGTAGTATGTCACGTGGAGGTGACCGGTGTCCTCGGCGGCGTTATTATCAGAGTGACCGATCAGGGAGCACTTCCAGTGGTCGTGGATATAAGTGTTGGAGACGGTGACAAAGTCGGTAGCGTGCGACATGTCGAGGGCACCGTCATAATAGTCCTTGTCGTGGTCACGATCCGAAGAGAGATCGCAGTGGTCGACGAGAACGTTGGTCGTCTCTTGGATGAGAATGTTATCGGTCGGTGCCAGGCACTTTGAGATCTTGAGGTTGACGAAAACAATATTGGTTCGTCGCCATGCGCGGAGACCGATGCCGATGAGCTGAGATCCGGTCTTTCCGATCACGTGGGTGTTTGAACCGATGTCGACCTGGGCATTTCCGGAGATGGTTCCGGAAATGTAGATAATCTTCGGGTTATCGTTGTCGGCTGCCGCGATGAGGGCATCCAGGGTCGTGACGGTGGTGACCGAACCACCGAGTCCTCCGGTTGTACCGCCGTTTTGTGTGCAGTAGCCTACGCTGCATGTTGGAGTGCAGGTGCCAGCTAGAAGCGAAAAATTGAAAGTTAGCCTCCTATCCGGTTTTATAAGAGAATAAACTTGGGAGCATTACGTTGAGCTGAAACCGTGGCGGACTTTGTGGTTGAAGTGGCCAACGTCGTGCTAGCTTTCGTGCTCGTGGTTGTCGACTTGGTTGTGGTCTTGCTTGACGTTGAGCTAGTCTTGACGGAGCTTGTTGCGCTCGTCTTGGTAGTAGTCGTCTTTGTGGAAGTAGTGGTCGACTTTGTAGTTGTCTTTGTAGTGGTGGTCCCGGTGGCCTGAAGACACTGAGAATAGACTGAAAAGCATTTGATATCAGCCACTGCCTTTGAGACGAAGACGATAACAGAACTCACAGTCATTGCTATAAACACAGGTCCATCCGGCGACGCATGTCGTTGGACCGGTCCAGTTGGACCCACCGCACTGCGCGTATGCAGCGGCCTGAGCGTTAACGGCTGCAGCGAGTGCAAGACCGATGAGAACTTTCTTGGCCATGTTTAAGATTTTCCGTAGAAGCTGACAAGCTATATCAATCGGCGAGTAGACGTAGAGGCTTAGCGATAGTGCTGGAAGAAAAAGTGTATTTTGATACAGCTAAGAGAGCTCCTTATATACTTCTTGTTGACGCCTGGACCTTTAAAAATGTCGAATGATGTCGGATGCATTTCGCCGTGAGTTATCGGTACCGAACTGGGCAGGGTGCTCACTGTTTCGCAGCAAGATTGATCCATGGCTCGAGGTCACCGCTCCAATCGCCTTGGCTAGGCGAGGTTTTGATAAACAGGGGCCCGTTGGAAAGTTGGCGAGATAATTTCCACCAGTCAGACGGAGTCCCAGAGTTGACCATCCCGGACACGGACAATCTCGATGAGGATCCTCGGTGCGAGACGGCATGGTTTTTTTAAAATATCGAGAGCCAGATAGCGAATCTGAGGGGCACGGGTATACAACGCTTGGCGGTGTTAGCTTGTTTTGGTACCCGGGGAAATTGAAAATCCCATGCGGGGAAGCGGTCCGACGTTTGCTGCTCGCCCCATGTATCTGAAATCGCCAATGCGTCCGACGCTTCGTTTGACGGCTGATCCCAGCATACTCGTGCCGAATAGTGCTCTGATTGGACAGAAGTTTGTTGTATGTCCGAGTTGGGAATGGCCCGTGCAGGGATATCGCAGGGGCACAAAACGTCAAGGTTTGCCGTTGGTGGGCTTTGGTGTTGTGTGAAATATCAGATAATTTTCCGACGCTGAGGCATGTCGGAGACCGTATTATAATTCTGCCAGGATCGAAAGTGTGCACGCGTGATCTGATTGAGCAGATGGACAATCGATTATGTCATCTGTGTCGGTGTAGTTATAGCATGTAGAATATGCCATGGTGGCCACGATGTCCTGTCGAACCACGGAACTGGCAGAGCTTGTCCTTTCGATCGAGCCACGGCTATGGCCGGCCAAGAAAGCTTGAATTGGAGGATTAATTTGCGACTGATTGGCTCTTGTGTAGTAAGAAGCGATATAGATTGTTGGGACAGGCAGACTCTGCGACCTGGCCAGTCGGAAAATTCTTCGCCCGGCATGTTTGTAGTTGTGCTCTGCCTCTTTTTGTGCTTGGTATTTGCTAGGCCGTAGGTTTATGGAAAATATATCCGAGTTCCATATTTTGAAGCCTGATCATAGTTGTCGCCGCTGTCGCTGTTCTGAACTGGATGGACGTCCGTCCTGATGCTGGACGTAAGCAGTCCACTAACATGGAGAACCTCCAGGGCCACCGCTTTTGTCCACCATGCATGGTACCACAAATGCCATTGCAGTCACAGACAGCTGAGCAATTCAGCTTGATGGCTTGAATTGACCCATAAGGCGAGTGAAGGGTTTGCCGCGACGTCAAAATGGTAAACTTAGGAAACGATATCAAGTTCGACCTGCCTGAAAGCCCCCAACCGAGATCGACATGAAATTCAATCGATCCGTTGTTGTAACTAAGACTCGAAAGGATGAGAACCGCAGCGACCCCAATAAAAGACCCAGAGACCGTCAAGTATTGAGATCATCGTCCCAATGTTTCCCTGCCGTACTCTGCAACCTCTGTATAGCGCTTACTCTCGTTTCGTCCCTTGTTATTCACCGCTCCATAACACCCTTCCGACCTCCTCTCTCACCATCGTCCTCATCCACTTACGCTCCGCAGCCCCGGTATAGTGCCTTTCTTCTCTCTCTTCAATCGACCCTAGGTTTCGGTGACTGAAAACGTATAAAAGCCTATAGAGAAAAAAGAGATTAGAAAAAACGACAAAAAGCTGAACTAAACCCAACGGTCTAGCTCTGACAATCAATGCTGCGGAATTGATCTAAAACAAAACAGCCGATCACCATAGAGGGTGCTTCGGGTCGCCTTTTTGAGGGTAGGGATTTTACCAAGCAAGACGACAAGAGAACTTTCTGTTGTCCCGCTCCGTGGAGACAGGGGCCTGCATATAGTGCAAGCTCGCTAAATCGATCGATGCACCCTAACCCATCCATTAGAAAGTCCTCTTCGACAAAGTAGAATGAGAACCCCTCGGCATCGGCAACATCCAGTTCCTCAACCCAATCTTCAACGCATTCTCGCTTGGCGGGGGAACAATACTTCTTCCAAATCGCGCTTGGGTTGTTTCTGAGATTAGAGATTACGTCCAACCTAGTTGACAACCGGGTGAGACATTCCGCTTTGATGTACTCGAAATCGAAAGAGCTGGAGGGGATACTGCAACCTCTGTCTTTCATCTGAATACGTCTATCCTCTAGTTCTGGAATGGTCACCTCGCACAAGAGTTCGGCTATCATCTCCTTCGCTGAAGACGTGAGCCCGCAAGACTAGATTGACATCGGAAACACCACCTTGTTGCTCCCGGTCCTCTTCCAACTGGCCAAGCAGTCTCAACAGGACACCCTGTTTCTCTTCGGCAATGGCCACACGCCGTCTCAAGTCCTGGAGTCCCTGGCACACCTTCTTATTGCCGATGATCTCCTTCACCTTCCCGTCTTCCTACCTAGGAAGCGACAAGCCTGCGAGATACTTAAGTCTCTAGCGGGCCTGTGAGTCACCATCCACCAACATTGACCTCAACCACCCGTCAATCTCCCGCTCTCGTCGAGCAAAGCGTTGAGATCCTCAACAAGGCTCTCGTACTCGTCCGTGTACCAATTAATCTCAACAGGCTCACCCAGCCTTCTCTTCTTCACATCTACTTCCTCGTTGCCCTCATCAATCCTTCTCTTCTGTCACTTCCCCTTTCCGCCCCTCACTTCTCCTCTCAGCTCCTCGCACTCCTCGTTCTTTGTCTTCACCACCTCCTCTGGTTCGGCGATGCGGTGAGCCTGTGCCAACATCATCTCCCTAGATTCATCGGTGATCTGCGCTTTCTTCTCTCTTTTCCGCTGGAAGTCGCGGAACAGCTGGTCAACCTCTTCTTCCGGGGTCACCACGGTGTCCTTGACCGCTGCGGTTATCGCTGCTAGCTTTACTAGTTTTGCGGTTCGGTTGACCTGCTTCTTGGTTGCCCTTTTTGGTGGCATTCCCGTGATATTATTGGTTGGTGGGGGTAAAATGGGGGTGGTGAGATGGCAACGATAATGCTGATAGTATTACCGATGATGAATGTGGTGGTGATGATGACTTTTCGCTTGGCCAGGGGTCGTTAGAACAGGTTGCTTTGCGCAGGTGTTCTAAAGAAAGAAGAGAAGAAGAGACGAAGAGACTTGATTTTGTAGACAACCTACAACGACGGATGCCACTACGGCGACAGTTACAAAGACCATTCTCGGGGCTCTCAAAAAGACTGGCTACGGACGTTCGTTTACCACAACTTTCGAAGTCAGGCTTACAAGTAGGCTCGCAAAAGAACGCTTCAATAAGGGAAATCAACCTTGGTATTCTATTATAAAAAGATGTTGCAATGGATCTTTTACATCTACTAAAGTTCTACATTTTTTGTCCTACTAACACTTTCCCTCCTAAATATTAAATCGTCATGTGTAAAACTCCTTTTTCGCTAATGACTCAGGGTATAGCCTTGCCCTGGTTCTAGGGATCATTCTGACTCGAATTGTTATTTTACCCCTGAGATCTTTCCCGACGCTGGATCCATAGTACCATCTGGCGACTCGATGAGATGTTCGCCCTCCAAAAGGCAAACTCTAGTAATCGTGACACAGAATATAAGCAGAAGTTGTAAGCTCTACAAAGCTGCGTATTGTTACCCTTTTCAATCGTCATCAATGTTTACTCTCAGGTTTATCAAAATATGCGGGCATGCACACCCCGGCAACCTCCAAATATGGCCCAACGCATTCCATCTTCAGTGTATGTGTTGGACATGTCGTCGAAACCTTCCCTATTCGACAACAAGGTGCCACAAAAACGTGGGTGCCGCCGGATCTTCTCGCTCATTTAACGAGCATGGCATTTTGACAGGGACATATCTATACCGAGAAGCGAATAGATCAGAGTTGGAATGAGAGGCGGGAACGACCGTTGAATTGTATTAATTTCCATAAAAAAAAAACTCGCTGGTTGGCTACCTAGTTTGTATTTCGTGGTGGGGATATCTCGCGTGCCCACCAAGGATAAGAAAAATGTAATGTTTATACACCGAATGAAGCTATGAAGACGCAACCGACAGCAAAAAAGGACCGGGGTAAGTGTAAAAGATATATGATTAAAGTTAGAGAAGAGTCAGTAGTATCATCTCAGAGTGTTTTACCGGAACGATTGCCGTCTCAAGGACCACATGCACACCCGTCTTTGCAAAGACGTAAGAAGCAGAAACACCACCCACAGCTGGACCAGAGCAGTCTCATCACACATGTTTAAAAGATAGTAAAGCGACTCATATCGCAAGTGTCGTTTTTGGAAATGGAAAAAAAAAAACCAGGAGTTAAATATCCCACCTCAAGCCTTGATTTTCGGCGGCCTGTACACTGCTCCGTACTTTTCCGTATCGATTCTGTTTCCCACTGTAAAACACAGGATGCCTTCTTTGATACAATTGTCGCAGGCAAAATCCACGCCGTTACTCCACGGGTTGCTGACTTCTACCTCATCGCTGTCCAAAGGGAACTGACTCGTAAAAGCACAGTGCGGTGTTAAACCTGCCTCTTCCCGCTGAATGTTTCTCTTGTGTGCATAGCTCCTCCAAAACCCTGGTGTAACTGCAACTTCTCGAATGCGGCCCGTAGATTTCTGAAGGAGGGAGTCCATCGCGTCACGAATGGTGGGGTCGTCTACAATGAGATTGCGGCCGTGCTTGAACCCAGAGATAAGCACAAAGTCGAATTTGCGTCTGGGGAAAGAGTTTTGCTGCTTCTTCGTGGACCGAGGCGATTTTGGAGACTTAGGGGGACCTTTAGCTGGAGTTTTCGCGGGAGATTTTGTCATTTGGGTGGCTTTTGATTTTGTGTATGCTGTGGCTGGTGACTTTGGGATGGCTGCGGCCGCGCCTCTTCTTCCTTTTGGTGTTGCCGTTTTTGGCGTCGATGTTTGTGACAAATTGGTAGGTTTGCGGCTCGGGGAACGATTTGCGGATCTTCGAGGGAGAACAGAAGGTAAAAAGGGAGGAGAGGTAGCCGGCGGGGTCATGATCTTGGCCATGTGTTTTGTAGTCTCTAACGCATTGATATATCGTTCGGTTTGCCGTCGTGTGCGCTTAGCGGGGCGGTCGTCGAGGTCTGCGGGTTCCTGGGAGAGTGTGGGTTGGGCGCCGTTGTACTCAGTTTGACGATCGGGGATCTGAGATGCACCATCGGTGGTAGTCCTGTCACTGGATGCGTCGCGTCCGCGCTTAGTGCCGACTAGTTCGATGGTTTCCGTAGCATTCGTCGATTCGGTGTCGATGAAAGAGTTCTCGGTGAGTCGTTTCCTGGTGGAGCGCCGGAGAGGCTGCTCCGGTTCTCCGGTTTCATCGGCTTCGGCGTTTTCTTCTTCTTCAGCTCCGTCGTCGTCGTCGTCGTCGTCGGGTTGCAGGGATGCTTCCTCAACCAGTTGGTGCGAAATATCTTCCTCCTCATCTTCCTCTTCTTCATCGCTAGGCGCCGGTTCCTGGTCGTCCTCCTCCCCGTTATCTTCTTCCTCCTCCTCCTCCACTTCCTCTTCCTCTAACTCCCCTACCTCCTGGTACACGTACTCTCCTTCTTCCTCGTCATAGCCGGGCTCCTGGTTCTCATCATGTTCCATCTCATCGGCACCGGGCGTTTCTTCGACTTGTTGGCGACGGGTGGCGCGACGATATGCGCCGGACTGTAACGACCTCTCGGCCTGCAGCTGCAGTTCTGCTTGATTGGCAATCTCCTGCTCCTCGTCACCTTCTTCTCCGCTATAATCCGAGACATCGTCGCTCCCAAGCTCACCCCTCAGTACCCCCACATTCTTTCGGAGCCGCTCGTGCGCGATAACGGTGGATTCCAGCTCGTCTCGGAGTAGTTTGATGGTCTGTTTGTAGCGTGTCCTCTCGTGCGTCCATATAGCTTCATTACCAACGACGGCTTGCTTTAACCCGACAATCTCCTTTTTGGCGGCTGCTAGCGCCACGTTGCGCTCCTGAACACGCTCGATGCCGGATCTAACCTCGGTGTTGACTTCTTCCCTCAGCGTCTCGTTCTCCTCAGCCAGCTCATCGAACTGCCTCTTGCCGTCATCCAGCTGCTTGTTGGTCTCGGTTTTCGAGGTAAGGAGTTCGAGGCGCAGGCGCTCGTTCTCGCGCACCAGCTCCTCGACGCGTTTCTCATGGTCGCGCATCGGCTCTTCCATGAATGCGGTGCCGAATTGGGCCCACAACTGCTGGAATTTAGTTTTGGCGTCCATACTCAAGGGCGACGAGGGGATGCTCATGGTCGATGGGGCGTGCGAGGGTCGGGGGTTCTTGGTCGGGGCTAGTGGATAAGCGGAAAGGAATTGATTGTTGATGACGAAGGAGTCTCGTCAAAACAGTTTGCTGAAAGTGGGAAGGCTGGGAAGACGACACACCAACACATTTCACATTGGAGATAAGATGAAACGAGGAGGCTCCCCGGCGGCATTCGAACGTGATTGCGAAAAGACATATTATTCTTTTGGCATTGGTGAATTAGAGCTGCACTGGCTATTGTACAACGGATATGTCCACTGTCTAGTTTTACTGACAAGACTGTTGGCGAGAATAACAAATTCTGCATGATTGCTAGCACCAAGGTTTTGACACTTCGAGTCTGGACTCCCCACCCCTTTTCTGGATTGATTCTTCCCGTCCGCCGAACGTTTGAAGGAAACCGATTCCTGCTTAGCAACCGAAAGGTACAAGTCTACGCGGCTGGTTGTCTTGCTTTGTGAGTATGCAAAGGCAAGAGCTACTCAGAGTATAACAATGCATTCGCAATGTGGCCACGTGGTTGATAGCCATCATTCTGCGGCGATGTGATATTTATGCCGGCCTGCATATCTGAGTTACACCTGGCTGGAACTACAATCTACATTTGGGTACTTGATTGTGCGCAGGCGTAAGGGACGGCTTGAGATTTGGAGCCGGATATGGGAGAACACGGTCGGCTGATAGAGCCACACTCTCAACGTTCAGATCGTGGTCAGCCTGGCTGTGACGAAAAACTATCTAGACTCTCGATTCCCAAATTCTAGATCTAGCGTCTGCCAGAGCGATGAGCACCCGGCTGTCGTTGGGGTTGCCTTGAAACACTCCCTACAAGCCAAATAGGATTATCTACGAACCAAGTTAACAAACGAGTAAACACGGGCGTGGAGGGGATGATACTCCCCACACAGAGACTTCCCCCAAGCCGTTGGATAGCATTTGCAAAGATAGGCCTCTGTCAGACAGGGTTTTATAAGTTTTAGGGAGACTAAAGTCGTAACTTCGTTGGCAAGTTCGAGGCTAGCCTACTGATCAATCACACGAATATTAATCGCTATCAGCACTACGGTGTCACAGCTCAAGCCCTTAAGCATTATACTGTCCTGATCATCTTCATGTAATCTCAGTAATTCCTATGAACTCAAGGCTAACCGATGATCATGCGCGTGTTGAGATCCCTAGGAGTCTTTTACTGTGGAAAGTGACCTGCAGGGCAAAGAATAGCTTGGAAATAAACGGAACTCTACGATTTGAAGGATCCCTTTAGTCAAAGTCTATGCGAGGCTCCGCAACCCCGTCCACGCGACCAGTGTGTAGGAGTAAGATATATCTCGTCAGCACTCCACGAGCTCCAGCCCAATATGAGCCTTGAAATTCTCCTGATGGAAGCTAAATTACGTCTTTCCGCAACCAGTGGATTTTCTGCACTATCCAGCCAGTTCAGAAACACGGGACATTGAAGAAAACGGGTACTTGTTTGCCTTTCTACCCTTGCTATGTAGTAGTATATATATATTTCCCACCCGTATATTTGCTAATTGTTTGTTCACAAGATGTGTTACTGGTTTCTTATTGGCCCGTAAAGGCTCTAAGTTAAGGTGGGTGGGGTTTATTTGCCTGGAATTTTAGAATCGGCTTCTTGCAGATCCTCCTGTATCTCGCATCTCGCACGGCTTGCAACTAAAGGATTTTAATCCGTCCCCCCTCCGGCCTCCGATACTCGCACTCCGTTCCCTAAGTGGAAGGGAAACCTGGTGGAGGGGAAAGAAAGAGCCTTTAGCATCCATCCGTAGCCTTTGCCCCCGATAATGTCATAACGGGAATGATTGCGACTGTCTTACTTGCCTGCAAAATGAATATGACAAGAACAAGCCCCGGATTTCGGTATTTAAATTTGAGGCTGAGATTTAGATGGACGGAAAGAACCTAATCATGTATCTCGACAATGAAAATTCTTCAGATTCGATTCCTATAAGAACCTCAGCCAAGCCTACACAGCAATAATATTCCACGGGTATACTCGCATCTTTTCCGTGGCATACATTAGATCCAGATACCCCTTCAAGTTACTCGCCCTCAGTTAGAAAGTTTACGTGGGAAAAGCGAGATCAGAGTCTGGTTCAACGAGACCAGGCCAAACCGACGATATAATTGATACGCCCTTCTTTGGAAGCAAAGCCCAGGGTGCGGGAAGCTACGCATTGTCAAACTGAGCCCTTCCTTTTATTCGGGCATGATCAGACGCCCTGATCTGACAGTCACTATCTTACAGTAGTACTTTAGTGATAGCATTATCCCCTGAATTCATGAAGAGTCTCGATTCTGCAGCAGACTCCTTGAAGCTTCCCCCGCCAAACTCACGAGCCCCCCCCCAGTACTTAACAGCGGATTTTTTGCCCATTCCCAAGTCTCGCCTTTGCTTGGACCTTCGACATGGTATGGTTCCTTAGTCCCAGGCACAAGTCTTCTGTGATTTGCTTCAGTGAGAACTCCTGGAGGACCATTATATACAACTTCTCCTTTTTGCCAGGTCATTGAAAACTGTGGTGCGAGATGCCATTCATACGAGAGAGCCCCCAGTTTCACCGCCCAAGGGATTCTATTCAATGCCGCTTGATAGTCTGCTATACTATTCCCACTTACAATTTTTGGTTGCAACATGCTGGTTCGGCAATAGCAATCTATGTTCCGAAAACTTTTAGCAAAAAATGGAACAAAACACTAGTAGTCCTGCTATATACCATGACAGTGATTTGAGCGGGGTACATTGGGCTTACTCACCATACCATAGAACACACTTTTTTACTTGTATCCAAGATTTACACCAAATACTACGCTTCTTGGTAGTCCTCGGGTCTGGCTCAGGGTTTGGCTTAAGAGTACCCTCGACTTGGTCGCACAAGCAGTTTCTACAATTTTGTAGGTGCCAGGCTATCGAGGAGCGGGGAAAGGCATTTTTGTCTGGGTCGGGGCGCTGGAAGCCACCGATCCGGGGATAGTCGTTAGGGTCATGGGATAAGCGGAGCACGCCATTAATGTCTGGACAGACTATCTGCCAGGGCGTGTAAAAAATAGTGCTTTCAACTTCCCTTGTGGCTATCTCGCTAGTAGATTTGCTGACATTTCGTAATGGAGATTTTGGAGATTTTGGTCTCACTGAATGTAGCTGCGCTCCGGGTAGTATTACGGATGTTTCCTGAGAGGGGAGACGTTGACTAATAGTGGCCGTGACAAATGTTGCCACCGAAGTCTCTACCTCCTGTAAAGGAAAGGTAAATGCTGCTGAGATTAACATAGACAGAACAAGAGAATGTTTGAGTTTGATAGCGACGTGCATCGTTTGGTGTAATAGTTTGAAGTTCTT
Organism: Dactylellina parvicollis; assembly: GCA_036971385.1. Taxonomy (NCBI): domain Eukaryota; kingdom Fungi; phylum Ascomycota; class Orbiliomycetes; order Orbiliales; family Orbiliaceae; genus Dactylellina; species Dactylellina parvicollis. The sequence goes on along the minus strand of JAJTUD010000010.1, from coordinate 1,333,940 downwards.
TGGACTTTGGCGGTGCGTGAAATCGGGAGCTAGCTTATAGCGCTGACAGCTGTCCCATATTTAAGTTTAAAGATTGCTGACACTCCATCACGGACGTGTGGTCGAATAGTCCTACTCGCGACAATATCCAACCGTAGTATCGTCGAAGACCAGAAGCCAGACAAAAAGAGCTTCTGTTCTTCAATGTGGCAATGCAACCGCCATTAAAAATTCCGAAAAACTTAACACATATATGTTACGATCGCTCTTGCGACTGCTTTGAGTTGGAATCATCCTGAAAGTTAATTTTATTATGTGTTTCGGCGGGTTAAAGTATATATAGCGGACTTGAAATACTGGTCAGGAGTTGTGAATCACGTTAGCGTTGCAGGATTGTTTCTGTATAACTTTAGAGACTGTTGGAGGAATGTTCACCAACGGACAGAGTTGGGATTGGTTTAAATGGCGGGTTGGTGTTGGAGTCGATTGGTCTGGGAAGCGCTTGTACGGTACGTATGGCAATTCTGCGTACTTCTGAGCTTAATATATCCGCACTTTGGAGTATAACTCAAAGGGATATTTAATATTTGATGCGAGGCACGGTATCATTCTTTTTCGTTTCTGAAACAGGGAAATTAATGCGCGCCTTAAAAGAATATGGGTTTAAAATACAATTTTATTTTACTAATTTCCACAAAGATACAGGATATGCCACCCACGGGAATTTTTATAGTTAAGAAAACCTTATTTCACTTTTATGGTACCCATCCACCGTATTCGAGACGATAGATTAAGTCTACGTAGAGCTGCTTACTATTACTGGATAGCGGAATATTCTTATGTATAAGGAAACTTTACTTCGTGGCCATCAATTTGCCTCATATTATCAAATCTCATGTTGAGAACTCACAGCACTTTCTTTATAGGCTTCTTTACCCACACCCACAGCCTAGGAAACCAAATCTACCATATGGCGACGGAAGCGCATAAGGTATTTATCAGTGAATATCTAACTCAGCTGGTACTGTTCGAAGATAAGCTACCATGTGAGAGTACACAGTTTATCCGAACAACAATACGCTCTCGCAGCAGCCTGGAACCTCTGGACTTGAGGCTGTTCCTATATTGTTTCTTTTCAAATTTCTTCCCCTTCTTCTGCAAAAAAGGCACTGCCTCGCTTCCGTAGGGATCCAAGTGAGCTTTTGACCGCGGCCAAGGCTCCATGTCCCGTCCCAATCTTCACAAAGGGGTTGTTGAAGCCTTTCAAGTACTCCCACGTTTCCCCGATACTAGGTCCCTCCACAAAATAAGGTTCAGCGGTTCCCGGGACGGATTTTCTGTGGGTAGGGCTCGTAAGAACTCCAGGCGGATTGAAAGCCGCCGTCTGCTGCCAGCTCATGGAAAATTGTGGAGCGAGGTTCCAGTTGTAGTCCGGAAATCTCAGTTTTATGGCCGCGGGGATAGCGTTGAGTGCGTTCTGGTAGTCTGAAATACTGTTCCCTCGCTCGATTTCCGGTTGGAGCATCTGACTTTGGCACTCACAGCCTAAAGCAACACTCGTTAGAAAGTGCAAAGTGGTAGCTGTCTCGAACATCCGGTAGTTTCAGATTCGTAGCAGATCTGCAAACCTTGGCCCTTAATACTTTCCTAGGGTAAGGTTTTATACTAGAATAAGTGGAATATATGAGGCTTATGATATTGCGATTGAGGTTTGTCGTATAAGAGAATCAATGATTTCAAGAGTGAGGAAGAAAGAAATATTCGATGCTACTCACTCACCGTACCAAGCCACACACTGTGCCGCATCCTGGTCGAATTGGCACCACGGGTCAGGTCTTCCCGAATGTATTCTGGACGTTGTCGGAGGCTGTATAGGGTTGCGCTGTACTTGTCCAGTCTCCGGGTCACAGACACAACTACTGCATCTTAAACGGTCCCTGAATGCTCGGCTGCGCGTTGTAGGGTCGAATGGAGGACGGGACTTCCCTTTAAACCGAGGAAAGTTTGCTGGGTCTTGATCTCCAGTCCTGAGCTTGTAATCACTGTCACAGACTAGTACCCATGGGGCGTAGAATATCGAAGGTGAGGTTGCTCTCCCTGAAATATCCCCGATAGCGCTGCAGAATTCTTGAGATTGGGGGTTTGAATTTTGGCATCGGTCTTGGGACGATGGTATTTTCGTCAGCAGGGTATGCATCGCTACAAGGGCTGTTGTCGCAGAAGTCTGTAGAAATGATTCATTATCCACAGGTAGTGCTATTACTAATGCGAGCAGTGGGCATTGGGCCCAAATCTGTGGCAGGTACATCCAGATAGTCTCTAGTTAGAATAGACACACCTTGGATGGTAATGACTTGAATGAAATATTGATCCAACCCCCGAGCTGGCTGCTTGGAGAGTCAGAAGAGAGCTAAGTTGTTCAGCTAAAGAAGGATGCATCAAGTTAAAAGAGTAAGTTTTTGTTGAGTGTCGAGATTCGGCTCTAGCGAAAGCCAAAGACACCAACTTATATCGAACTTATAGTCTAGAACTCGGTTTCCCTCGGAACTCATGAATACCATGCCTGTGTGGCTTGGACGATCGAGTTAAAGGTCATGACGCCTTCTTCCTAGCTATGTAGCTAGAGTCGTTTCGAATTCGTTTCGAATTCGTTTGTTACAAAATAATGCTGCGCTTGTATAGTTGTGGCAACTCCAAGACTATGGTGGTGGTGGGAACTAGATCCTAGAAAAATATTCTTTTACGTTGTATCTGTCGCAGCAAAACATTCGATGAATGGATAATCTATACTGCCCTGTAACCTAGGGTAATTTCGATCTGACAAGCCAATTTCTTCTTTCGCTTTTTAGACTTGGCGAACGTAAAGGGGACGCAAAATGTATTTTAGATCAGCCACAAGAACCAAAATAGCCTTATAGAGCCGGACCTCTGCGGTAGAGCTTCTATGCTAGGAGGTATTTGATAGAAGGGTATCAGAGCGAAGTATAGAGTCTCTAAAATCTGCCTGTGAGAAACGCCCGTTACACTTACGCTGTAAACGTACCCCCGTACTGTAGATTACAACCGTTTCAAATTTTACTCCGAAACATTTGCCGTACCCAAGTTCGAGATGAACACTAATGCAGGATGGAACATTGGCGTCTCAGATACCGATATGGTGTGCCTCTTTTATTAACAACGCGATTAGTACTGTGGGCAGTGTTGAAACTAACCATAGCACAGCCGGAATTTCCTAGCTTGAACTATCTGATCGAGTAATTTCTGACGTGGTCTAGAAAATAACCTGCAAGTTGTGCATTTTGTTATCCACTGTCATATATATCGTGGAGCAGGTGACCATATTATCCTTAAGATTCTATTCTGTCTGATAAATTTTGTTTCAGTTCTTTGACCGTATTGGATGTTGGCTCCCAACACGGAGTACCCTGTTCGGACCTAGATAATAAAGCCCTGTATGTAAAATGGCGGAAAACCTCGGTTGCGTAAGCCTTAGTAGTCTATTCTCAGAGTATTTGAAGCCTTTAACTGGTGTTGGTTACTACGACTATACGAGCTTTGGTTGTTGCACCTAAACGGTTGATCAATTGACTGCGGCGCGGTTCCTAAGTTTGTGATAGTTTCTGATATCTCCGATCTACTATAGTCACTACAGTTCCAGATATGGCTTTGTTGAAAAGAAGAGTAGGCCCCAAGTGGATCTACTATGAGTTATAGGTGACGGAGTTCGAGTTCCTTGGTTAGATTTTGTCCCAACATATCGACGGGGCTATTCTGAATCTCAAGCTTTGTCTAACGAGACCAAGCTTGTCCTGTGTTACATTTCAACGACAGGTCAACACATATTTACTGTTGGACTTTTCATAGCCTTCGAAGTTCGGATCCCGGTTAGGACGAAGGTTTTCTATTATTGAAGATAGTAATAGGTGTAAGTTCCGTATGATACACGAAGGGATAGAGCACAAATGAAAACAAAAAGTAGATAGCCATATGGTGAACGAATCAAGCGATAGTACGGCAGACACGGTCAACCGAGATTTTGAGACGAAAACGATAACACAGAAACAGGGGCGTCTAAGGCGGCTATAGGAGATAAAATGAAAGAAGGAGATGTTTGAAGAAACCCATTTGCTAGCTATTCTTTGCGAACTCTCTTCCCATTATTGATAGAAAATACGTCATCGACACCAACTTTATTATCTCCTTCGGGCTCAGGATGGTCGTCGTCATCATCTGACTTTCTTTTCTTGAATGTGAAAGTGGATGCCCACTCTTCGTCGGTAGCAATCATATCCCGATTAATCCAGCGGCTGAGGTCGAATTCTTCGTCAAGGTCCGGTTCTGGCTCTCGGGGAACAAGGTCTAAGTCCCGAAGGTTGATGGCCTTTGGTACAGCATCTTGAGTAATGACGGACTTTTCACGCCGAATTTTTGCTTCATGAGGGCAATTTGAGCCACTGGGACAGGTAGGAAGTTCACTTTCGTAATTTTGGCTTGTGAGGTCTTCCAGAATTTCTTGCGCTTGGAGTTCGTGTCGAGCAGCCGAATTGCGAGCATTATATAGATCCCACTCACTAGGTTCGACTCTGTTGTACTCGGTGTTTGTTCTGACAGAGGCCCTGAAAAAATCGTTGGAGGTGTCCGTTTCGAGAAGCCAGCCTGGAAATCTGGGTTTGCCGGTAGTGAGGGCAGAGGGTTGCGAATATGGTGTAGAGGCGCCACGAAGGAAGGATAGTGTGCCTGCTTCCAAGGCGAGAATCCACTCTTCATCAGTGCAATCTCTATCCATGGGAACTCCATCTCCCAAGTTTGCAGAAGGTAGCTGGTGGGGCAGCTCGCTGATGGTTGAAAGCTCGATTGGAAGACCAGCAAGTGTGTTTGTTTTAGTGGTCGAATTGATGTCCATTTCAAAATCGAACGGCTGACGTTGTAGTCTTCGTGGAAGCTGCTTGTAGATTCTTTGCTCATCAACTTTGAGAGGTGAGACTGGTCTGGAAGCACCGAATGTGGGATCCATCGTATCTGCCTGACTGGTTCCAAACATAATCTCGAGCTCGCGGTGAGATATTCTTTTGACCTTTGGCAGAGCTTCAGGTGCTAATCCAGTGGAGGCCTGCATGGCAAGCTGCTGCGCTTTGCGCTCCCTGTGCTCTCCAGGCGGAGGAACTCTTTCACTTTTATGACCAACAGTTCTTCTCGGCATGGTTAGGGCTTGTAATGATAATGATGAAGACGAAGACGATGATGGTGAGGGGGTTGGTGAGGGAGGAGATTGATGCTGGTGGTGTGTTTGAGGTTGAGATGGAGATGGAGATGTCTTAGGAGGCCGGCCACGCTTTCGGGGTGGGACGACGAGATTTTCCCTTGTTAATCTCGTCGTCTTTTCGGTCTTCCCGCCAATGGGAAGCCGAGGGAATGGTAGGGCAGCGGCTTGCTCGGCTTCTGGGGACTCGGTGACTCTTGCCGTGTAGCCAGCTGCACGGACTTCTTCGTTGATTGTTCTCAACGTTGCTGCGGTCTTGCCGCCAGTGTGGGCCCTGTTTGCAACGGGGGCCTGCCCAGCGGATCCAGCGCGTCTGTTGACGTCTCCGACCTGGATAGTCTGCGCACGATCCGAAGGGAGAGAACCAGACCTGCTGAGACTCCTCCTCTTCTCGTACGAAGACATCTCCAGGTCTGGAGACGTCAACTGATGTCGCTGTCGGATCTTCGTGAGCAGGCCCCGTGCAACGCCCTTCCGCTGCTCTGCGGTCTTTCCCGCCATCTCAACCTTCAGCCGGGTCAATGCGGGACTCTTGGAAGAGCTCCCAGAATTGCCAGCTCCAAGGTGAGATGGCGGTGACAATGGCGGTGGTGGTCTCGATGGCTCCATCTGGTGGTTTGTTGATGTCAGTGTCAGTGTCGTGATGGTTGAGTGGAGAAGAGCCTGGAAGTTGAATACTTACAAGCGTCAGCAACCCGATGCATCGGGTTGCTGGAGTCCTCACTGCTGTCGTCAATGCTAATGGACGTTAGCGCTTAGTCGGCGATATAGAAGGACCGATTTCAACTTACTAGTGCCAGACATCTGGCTCTTCGTGTGGCTTCTGATGCAGCCTGGAGCTGGTGAAGATGAAGGAAAGTTCGATGGAACAGTATGGAGGGAACCGATCCACTAGTCTAGAGTATTTTGGTAGTCTGTTGCTGTCAGTGGGCCAATTAATTGATTCGGGCGTTTCCGAGTATTGTAGGCTCACCATTGGGAACATTTCGGCCGCAAAAGACTCATTTTTGAACGCCTAAGCTTTCAATTCCCCGCAGGATTCCATTAATGAGGTCGTATGCTCGTGCGATTGAGGCTATGCTATACGCGATGCCTTAGGTCAGTAAATCCATCTCGAGAACCTTAACGATCTTTGACAGGGCAGGCTAACATTGTTCCAGCCAGCGGCGGGTATTACGAACCTTCTACTGAATTCGGTATACAATACGACAGGCCATACGGAAGCTAAGCATATAACTATTACAGTTACTGTTACCGACGAGATTAAAGGAATTGCATACTGCAGGACAAAGCTTCAAAGTGCCAAGGATCGATATCGGGATGAGAGTGTGCTTGTAAGATAATCGCTCGAAGCTATTCCCACAATCGATCAACTAACGTTAAAATTGGCCCAGATGTACTGGCGAGCACCCTACGTCCAATTCAATGTCGTTCGTGAAGCCCCACAAATGTCGTCTTCGTCTCTGCACATTTGGCGAGGACGGATGCCGTAGCAGCCCGCGTTGGTTGCCATCTGCATTGATCTTCTCAAGATCTACCTGGTTATCCGTGTCGGCAACGCCAGAAGGGCGGCAATCGCGTTTGTCAACAGACAACCGAACGACAAACTGAAATTCCATGTTCCATTGTTTGGTCGCATCTGCTAACAGGGAGGGTACGATCTTTCGACTGCCATTGCTACATCCGCTTTCGCCGGTACATCATCTCGGAGGATGAACCTGAACCTAGTCTGTAGGCCATGTTTCGGACTGTCCACATCCTCATCTCGTTCATCGAAACATACACTTTCATCAAACTGCTCCTCTGGCAGATTTTCCATCGGGAAGCCACTCACAAAACACCCTTCGAAGACAGTAACGTTGCAAATGGGTCTTAGCAGTCTTATTGGAAACTGGAAAGGCCTTAATACAGAATCCGATATCACGGTTGGATACAAGGGAAACCATTTATGCTCAGCTTGGTGGAAGCATACGGCCCCGGGCATGAGAATGAAGAAGACTGGTACCACTCTATCAGCCTCTCGGGCGGTCCGGGAGATCAATGGCAAGCTTTGTGCCATAGACCTCCACGGCGGCTTTGATATCCCATCACCGAATGGGCGGAGGAGCAACTTTACATCTGTTCCAAAAGCACCGGCTAATTCTTCGACTTCATCTGAACCTGATATTCGACCTCTCTCTCTTAGCAGACAGTTATGTGCAACCTCAACTGATGTCCATCCCTTTTATGAGAATCCGCAGCTCTCGTATGAAAGCGAAGGGCCTTCAATTACATGTTGCGCCGACTCTTCTGACAATTCCTCAGTTTACTCAACTCGAGATGACTCCGAAGTGACTATCAAGGGTGCGAACCCACAACAAAGCTTTAGCGGACTCTCTTCGCTCGGTCCTATTGAAACTGACGTTGTTCGCTTGACTGCCGCTGAATACCAACAATTAATATCTGATGGCTACCCACAAACACCAACCGTGAATCGAAGTTTCAGCTGGGATGAGGACGACCTCGAGTCGAATGGGAGGCCTATCTTGGGCATCGATTGTTTCGGTTGCAGTATCTATGATCCAGGCTCTAAAAAGGTCATTGAAGGTCCTTTGGGTCGCAAAGTTCATGACAAACTAGATCCCCAGAGTATCGTCCACAGTTCCGCCCCAGACAGCGATTTACCACGTCCTGTTAAAGATACTCCTCTCCAAAGAGTCGAATGCGTAGCAGCTTCGGCCACCCAACTCCCTATACCGCACGACATTTTCAATTGTGATCAGGCGATAATCGCCGCAATGCACAAAGTTGGATATACCTATGATCCTAATTCGAAAATCATGGTTCCACTTCTTAATGAAGGTGGTGATATACACAGTCCCCTCGACGGAGGGGTCAAGCGACAAAATAGTGTGGCTGAATCCTCAGTTACCGTTAACACAACTCCCTTGTCTGTTGATGTTTCTATCGGAGATGCACCTACTATCACCCAAGCTTCAAGCCCTGATAGCAACGTCTTTACCAAGATTCTGCCAGAGTCGAATGGGCAGTCAATGCTATTAATATCAAAGCAACTTCGTAAGGGTATATCATCCAACTATTCAATTTTCGGTGGCTCCTCCGTTGCTTCGTCGAGGTGTCCAAGCTTGACATCTGGCGGGATCGGGTTAGACTTAGGGACTGATAAAATGCCATCGATACCGAACTCATCAGCTAGGTCTCATAATGAAGCTTTCCGTGCTCCCCAGATCTTCTCTCGCCAAGTAGACGTCGGTCGCCAAGTTCGATTTGATAGTGGAAACGACTGCACTGAGGAAGGGGAGTTCACGCAAGAAAGTAGCTGCGCGAAGCCGGATAAAGGGGGAGTTGTGGACACACAGCCGCATCGGACGCCGCCATCCAAACGTGAATATCCTCCTATGGAGAATTATAAACTGGAGAGCTATGCTAGTCACCCGCTCGAGAGCCGTGCGAGCCCGTTGGACGCTTCGATTAGCGGTTTAGAGCCCCAGGGTCCTGGATTGAAACGGCTACCTCAACGCAAATTTGGACAGGAACGAATGACAAGATATGAGGCCCCTGATGACGGAGGAATCATGCCCAGATTTGTTAATGACCCGCACACGGAAGATGAGATGAAGAAATTGAAAGCAGAACTCGACGCTGCGGTAAGTAACTAATCGGTAAAACTTCCCAAATTTACTTTACTGATGTCCTTGGTATAGCACACCAAGATTCTAAATTTCCAAACCATCATCCAGCGGACTTCTCAACGATTCATCAATGCTACTAACCAAAACGAAGAGCTTGAAAGACAGATCCTTGACATGAGAGAACACCATAATCTCTTACATAGTGCGTGGGCTGATATCTCTTTCGGGCCCGCGCTAGGTCTGCAGGAACAGACTACTGAGAGTACAAAAGATGCCTTGAAAGAAACCAAAGAGCTTCTGGAAGAGAATACCCGCCTAAAGCTACAGGTTAAGAGCCTATCTAAGGAATTGGCGGCAACAGTTGAGGAGCACAGGATCTTGAGCGAGGATGCGAAAATTCAGCAAGGAATCAAGGGCGCAGGGTACATCCACCAGATCTAAGATTCAATGATATTTGAGGCTAACGATATTAGGCCCGAAAGTTATAACAAAGCCACAACGATTATGATACCTAACAAGAGCACTAAAGCTGCATTGAAGTGGAAATGGTGGAGAAAGTTGGTCTTGGGCTAGTAATCCTTACATTTTCTCGTCTAGGGATAAGAGAGAGGACGAGATCTCTTTTACCTGCGTGGGGCTTGATTGCTAGCAAATCGAGCTTTAGTTCATTCGTTTTATTCTACCGCGTGTATAGATCATCAATCATTATTGGCTACTTTGTGTCTTTTGGACTCCTTTCAGGGTCTGTACTGGTTTTGGTGTTCGAATAATAGTACAATATCTATGGTACAATACTCCAGAGGTCTACGTAATTTTCAATACCACTGCAAGTATCGTGTTTGTTTGTAACATATTCTGGACCTGCAAGAGAGCGTATCTGAGTGCTAACTAGAGTCTGGGAAGCCGAGCAAAGGCTAGGAATGAAAGCGTTTTTTTCTGCCATGACTCTCGTGATAGACAAAGTATAACACACCGCACGCGTCATCCATTTCCCGCAATAGCCTTGGTCATCAACCGACTTGTTCCTGACCACCAGCCAGTTCTTCAACATTACCACCATCTCACTCATACTCATAATAATCGCAGCTTCCAAAAAGCCGAGCTTCTTTGCAGATCATCCGAACGTCTCCTCTCTTCACGCGTTCTACTCAGCAGAGGGTTCCTTCCTTGCTTTCCAAACTTTACCACCCCTCTCGTTGCTTTCACGCTTAACTCTGCATAATGTCATTCCTGTCCAAATGGGGCGAGGCTGAGCGCCTTACACTTTTGGAGCTGCAACATCAAGCGCAGAGCCTGGCTATGGCCGATGACTGGAACTTCTCAAGTGATAGTGACGAAGGTGTAGTTGTCAGTACTCTAAATTCTCCCCTGGTTGTTGTTTTAACACTCTATTATCATCAAAATAGGGTGGTTTTCTCATTGAATATGGTTGTGAGTGTTATACTAATCTCTGAACTGTTGGAACGGCCAGTTACAGACAGTCACGTCATCGAAATTCGCACCTTCGTCAGACACGGAGTTCCAGGCGATTTATCCACCCGGAAATGTTGCTGCGACCACAAACTCATCCACTCTCCCGTCTACACAGCCTGGGGATGGATTTGGATCGATGACTTCTACTACGAGGTCAGGGTTCGGATTCGGATTCGGTTCAGATGTCCGTGCGGGATTTGGAAACCAACCGACATCAGGCAATAGTCAAGGGTTTGGGACGCCGACAGTACAAGCCTTTAGTAATGGTTCCCAAGCAGCAGGATTCGGATTTGCTCCTTCGGTGCCCTTTAGCAACTTACAGCAGAGCCCCGGGTTCGGCACGAATAACCCCACGGCCAACGCTTATGGTGGACAGGATGATGTTGTCGGATTCGGTGATCACGGTCCGAGTGCGCCGACAACGCCACGGTTTGGGCACACTTCTAATATGGGCATCAAGTCGGCCTTTGCGGGGTTCAGTAGCACAGGTCCTAGTGGATTTAATAGCACTAACTCTAGTGGCTTTGGCAACATGAATGATCGTGGATTTGGTGACGTCGATGCCCAGATTGCTTTCGCGCTCCGAAACTCTAAGGGCTTTGGGAATAAACCCATTGGAAGTCTTGGGGGAGGATCCCAGGCCCAGAACCAAGGGACAGGTTTCGGTCAATATAAACCCCAAGGGTTCGGACAGCCTTCAAATACCGGTTTTAGTCAAAACTCGGGGTTTGGGGATCCTGCAACCATGCGATTCGGCCAACGGATTCAAAACAACTCTTCTGGTGGGGGTATTCCTAGTGCTTTTGGAGTAGGCGGCGGGGCGTTCACCTCAGACCTCACTGGCAACTCCACCATGCGAGCGGGAAAAGATTCAGGGCCTTTCACACCGACACCACAGCCATACACCGGAGCATTTAGCAATGGGCCTCATAACCCAGAATTTCCAGGCACGCCAGGCGCGTTTGGTGGCACATCTGCACCCGCTACTCCGGCAACCGGTCGTAAAAAAAATCATAGCAAACAGAAGCAAATGGATCCGGCTGCTCTCGAGCAGGCGTGGAATTCTACGACTGGCAACGAAATAGAACGACTCCAACAAATGTTCCAATTTTTTGTCAATCACGCCGTTGAGCAACAGAAAGCCTTCATTACGGGGCAGAATGATGACTATATTGAGAATCTAGACGAAGACGAACAAGAGCTCCTCCAGAAGAAACGTGAGAGGTGGAAGGAGCATCAATCTGTGATGAAGCCTCAGGGCAAGAAGTCTGCCGTGAAGAAACAGGGGTTTGATAGAGCTAGAGAGGAGACCACACAGGGCTTATACGCCGGGAAACCACAAATAGATCACATTTCAAAAGCGGCTTTGGACAAGGGAAAGAAATCATCTTATCAGCAAACCTCGAATGCAAAGGGTAACGTTCCTAATCATCAAAACGCACAACCTAGTAAATTTAAATACCAGTATCAGCTACCCGGCCAACCCCTCGATGGTCTAAAAGGTCTAAAAGGGAAGGGGCAGGAAAACTCAAAGGCTATTTCTGATGTCTTCAGTTTGGAATCGCGACAAAACCAAACTCTGAAGAAATATGATCAAGAGTTCGAGGCTTCTACATCTTGCGGCTTCGACACAAATCCAACAGAAGAACCAGCTCACCGACAAGCATCCGGTCTTACATCCTCCCGCTGGGCGACTAACGAGCCGAAACCGGAAGTTCGGAAAATGGCACCGACACCACTGACGCAGAAGATCTATAATAGACATCATAAGAATGTCACGGAGTGGGAACAGGAATGCCAAGCGGCGGTCAAATATCATGCGGAATTGGCACAATTGGCGCTTAGTGTACATGACACGAAATGTGATAGAAGCGGTTGCGAAATCATGAAGAAGATCGGACAGATAAAAAAGGTTAGGATTCTTCTCATAGTAGATTGCTCATACATTTATTGAGACGCAAACTGACATCCCTCGTGCTTCCAGAGAGTCGAAGAAACCAAACGAGAGATCGACAACTTGGAAAGAAAATACGAGTTAGAGGATCCTAAATTGGCAGGGTTCTCTGGACTCCAGATTCGTATTATAGATGATTCGGACGAGGACCTTTGATTTTGGTTTACCTGGCACACCACTAGTCGACATGTTCCCTTTAAGTAATGACCAATCGAGTGCGGGAAGTCAATAGAAGATAGCTCGTGGTATTTTGTTCTCGGAGATGTCATAATAGCGCCTTAACTTAACTTCAAGTAAGACTTCTCAAGCGGAATCGACAGAAAGAATATGCCGTACGAACACAGTTTCATATCTGTTGACCATACCAAAAAAGTGGAAAATCAAATTTAATTATCCGTGAAATCTCAAAGGTGTCTTTGGATGTCGTATATTGAAGGGCTACGTTCGTTATATACATATCTTCTTGGAGGGAATACGAGCGAGTTCTCTATCAACCCGATATCTGCACCTTTGCCGACGTTTCGTGGCAGTGAGAAAATATGCGCAATTTGGATCTCGACGTAAACCTTGCCGGCCGGACCCTACGATCGCGAACTTTTGTTAGACTTATTTACTAAGTACTTAAGTAGCTCGAATCTCCCGCGACGTACGTTTTGTTAAGCTTGGGAAGCTAAAAGTCGATAAGGCTGGTCCGAAAAACGCTAGGAATTCCGTCTACAGGCCTCGAATGTCACCTACCACTTTCATCGCGGCGGCCACGTTATTCACCAGTGTGACGGCCTTTTATATGCTCATTCTTGACCAAAACCGCAACAATTGGTGGAGCCCCGAGGTTTTCCGTACCCCCCGTCCCCTACCACGCTACAGCAACGCCAGATCTTGCTACTCCGCCCCTTCAGCTAAAAACCCCAAAGACGTCACCGTCGACGCCATTGTAGTTTATAACCAACCTCACCAAGTTCCCGTCAGAGCTATCGCCTTCTGGGCCGATCGAGACTGTGACAAACATGGCCGTAAACAACCGGATTTCGTATACCAACTCCCTAACGACGAGCTCTTCGGAATCCACATTCTCCCCGTCATGAATTATAGCGTCGACTTGGTAACCAGATCATTTCGCGCATTGGATTTGAAGGATGAGGTGAAACCGGTACGAGGTTACATGTCAAGGTTGCCGGTGGCAGTGCAGATGGGGAAATTGTTCGCCTGGCCCGAGTACAAAGATAAAATCTCCGGGGTCATCAGTAAAATAGCGGAGCCCGATGAATGGGATATCAGCCGGGGGTTTGTAGTGACCCCGTGGTTCTTGCCCGAGATGTTGGAGTCTACCATTTATCGGTATTTGAGGAATGGGGTGGAGAGGCAGTTGAATCCGGTAGCTGCGAAAAGATTCCCGGAGAGCACAAATTTAAGCAGAGATATGATACAGTCAGTACCTCGAAGTAAAGTACAACAGTTAGAGGAGGAAGCGCGATTCCAAGGAAGAGAGCTCAGGTACTTGTACAACAACCCTATTCCTCGCCTAAGGAAACAGAGATGGGGGAGTCTAGCGATTCAAGGGGATGGTGATTCCAGGCTGACAAACTCAAAAGACGAGATTGACGCACAAGAGGATCTTGAGGGTGCTTTGCTGGCTGGCGTAAAAATCAAAACCGATCCGAATGCAGCCGACTCACAGACTCTAAATCGGATAGAACCCGGAGTTGATTATGCCCCGCAAAATTCACCGGTACGCCAGCCCAGCGAAGATGATGATGCGGTATCCGAAGTCCGAAGCAAGAACCCCTATTTGGAAGACCTGATGAGACGTGCAAATAGGAGGCTCGAGAGGGACTTGATGAGAGAGAAAAATCACTTTTGGCAAGGAAAGTACGGAAGCGACGAAACTGATTCGGTGGATACAGATTATACCGAAAAGATGAGAGAGAGAGAAGCGAAGGAGCTACTAGGGATATTTAGTGAGGGCGATGATTCTGTGGGGAAACTCCCTTCATTGGATTTCTCAGACACAGGCGACGGGTATCGATTTACTATAGAAGACCTCGAAGAAGGCCTTACGACAATGTCGGATCCTCTGGGAATAAGGGAGTTCTTTGTGCAATTATTACAAGAAGAAAGTTTGGCTCCATTTGGAAGGGAGATACCACATAGCTCAGAACAAGCGATTACTGATCTCCGAGATCCCGGAAGCGTGACATCAGGAGAATACAGCCCTGGCCCAGAGTACTTCCCTAAGCCAGTTTCTAAGCAACTAAACTCTTTGAAAGGGAGACCTAGTTCTTTATCCCCTAGCACCATTCAAGGGCCGGATCCTGTATTTCAGAACTTTATCCCCAACTTCAAAGGGCCTGGAATTCATATGGAGTATGCTAATTTCAACGCAGGTGACATCAATGCCGACTTGAGTAAGTTGAATGTAATTCAGGCTATGAACGTGCTTTGGAACTTACTGAATATACTCTAATCTTCATGGATTTTGACAAACTATTAGAAGAGCAGCAAACTAGTGGGGTATCGAACCCGCTCCTAAAGCGTCCTACACTAAGAAACAGGAATCGTCCACGCTCGAAGGAAGATATCGACGACCAAATTGCCAGAGTTCAGGAGGACTTGAGAGAAGGGGAAGAGGAAATGATTTTTGATGCAAGAAATGAGTATATGAGGCTACAAAATCTTGGGAATGATGATTATGGGATGTATGGAACTAAAAAACTAAAGACTGAGAAAGATAATGCTTGAATAAACAGATATATAGGGTCCCGGATCAGTCCAAGTCTATTGCACTGGACTTTTGTCGTTTAAAATTAAACTTTTGGATGGGACACAGTACAAATATATTAATATATGGTAACCAACATAGGTACCATGCAGTTAATGGTCTACTCTACCGCTAGTCCGGCAGTACCGAGTGCACTACTGAATACTCAAGAAGTTTAATTGTTGGAGATAGCATGTTTTTTACGCATGATACCATACACTATACGTAATCAAAAATATTGATAAGGAAAAGAAATAACTCTGAGTCAAGGAGATATAGAAAAGAAAGATGAGCGCTCAAATGGAAGGCGTATTCCCGGAGCTTAACTGGAAAACCACCACTGTTGAGTCTATGAGGTGCCTGTTCATCGCAGGCAATACAGGGTACCAAAAATCCATAAAATACGCCAACCAAACGCTCGATGATATAGTGTTCGCTCGACCTGAGAGTAAAAAAGGTAAAACACCAATCGACAAATGAAACACCTGATTACGCTTTCATTACTTCGAGAAAACCACTTGCATGAAGAAGACGCATTTCTCCGCTCTTCTGTACTATTCGGAGCTACGAGCCTCCATCTTGACTCTTTTTTGAAACCTCGAGCCATGGCCTCTGGCCGGGCTTGATGATCCGCTGGAAGGTGGGGTCGGAAACCCCGACGCAGGGCGATTTTTGAACTTCCTGGGAGATGCCGGACTATGTGAAGGTTTGTTTGTATATGTTCTTGGGCGGCTTTTTCGGGTCGGACTTGATGGTTGTGATAGGGCATTGGCTTCAAAGGAAATCTCAGGCTTTGATGGGGCTTTTGGCCTTATACGACGATACTTTCGGGCCGGATTTGAGGACTCTGAAGATAAATCCATTGAGGAGGTCTCAACTTCTGACTCGGGGCTCTGTTGCCCTGGTATCTGAGATGAATCGTCGTGTGAAGGAGTTGAAAGTTGGAAAGTAGAAGGAAGGGTTATCTTGATATCTGCAGTGCATGTATCCGAATTACCCCAATCGGCAGTTTTTGTATCGAAACTCCAAGGGGTGGCCGCCATGTAGGAACTCGTATTCGGCTGACCGGAATCTCTGTTGGGCACTAATATCAGCTCCCGGCCCTCCGGGTCATTGTAAACCATTGTCCATTGTGGGATATCTGTATCATCTGGCTGATTCCAATTTTGGTTGATAGGGGCGTCTGCATAGAAATTTGGCCGTCCGGTGCCAAGATCGGCCGTTTGCCTTTGGACTACAGTGGAACCAACCGAGTAGGTTTTCATTGGTATATATTTGCCGGTTGGCCCGTGCCTAACGATAGCTTGCTTGCTTTGCAGTAAAACTGCAGAAACGGCTTCAGAGTTTCGTCCAGTTACCATAGGGCTATGCGTCACATTACCCCTCCGATGGTTTCCCAAGGGAATATATATAGTTCTGTATCCGAAAAGTGTACTTCCAGGTCTACTTCCGGGTGTTCGAGAGACGATTGCGGTTCGCCGGATTCCAAGGGTAAAGATACTCGGGGTTTTCTGGACAATTTCCATGTCTGTTGCTGGGTGGTTACGCTGGTACATTGCCTTTCGGGGCGTCTGGTTGGTGCAGTAAGATATCTCGTGGAATGTCTCCTGAACTTGGTAGCGGTCGATGTCTAAGGACGTCAAAAGCGCTACCGGGGTAGACATCTCGCACGGGAACTGTTAAGGCTATTTAGAGAATGATATTTATGTTTAAATGATATGTAGTGGCTAGTGGGTAGCTGAGTTAGTGCCGTGTCACCTGGATTATGACTGGGTTCGCCTCGTTGTTCGGTGAATGTGGGGTTCAATGAAACAAAAAACTACCCGTGAAGTACCCCAAGTTTTTGGTTATTAAGGCTCGCCGTACAGTTGATCCCTTTGAAAGATAGGCAGTGTAAACGACAAATTAAGCCATATGAGGAACAGGATATAATCGGCGGTGACACAACCACTAAATAAACGAAAACTAAGGAAACCGCCGCTAACTGCACATAGTAAAGATGCGCAAAGAAGTCAAAACTCACATATTCAACCGAATACTCATGCAGATCAAATGGAAACTCAATTTTAATCGTCCAGGCAATAAAGTGATACCCGTCATCCAGTTATCCGAATAGTGATTCCTTCTATCTAACTTGTCAGATGTATCCATAAGCTGTCGATTTTGTACAAACTCTCCAAAAGATACTAAGAAGTAACAGCCCCCGTTACTTACCACCATTATCTCATGATCAGATAATTGATTTAATGTATAGTATTCCTTTCCCGCCTTACTAGTTGATCGAACGATACCTTTAGATTGGCTAGGCTAACCAATTAGATGGGGAAGGGTTTGGTATGTGAAATCCGTACCATTCGTTTGTTATATTAAAGCCCACAATATGGGTTACAAAGAGTACCTTGGCCAAGGCCTAAGGTTGTCTCGTCGAAGACCTGAAGCTATGTATAAGGGCTACATGTTAGTCTTATTTGGCTGGCGAGAAAACCCCCGGTACAACTGTTTTTTTGCGAGGAGCTAGCGACATAGAATTTGGGAAAATATTGACGATTGAAGATAGCCCTTTCCTACAGAATTATTCTAAATTTTCAACGCATTCCTCCGTGGTAAATGCCGGAAACATGTACCCCCAAGATTTCAATCTCCAATCATCCCACACAGACGCACAGCAATCTGTGTCATTCATAATTTTATCCGTGTTCCCAATCACATCCCCCAACCACCTCTCTTTTTCTTCTAAGCTCTTATAAGTTAGTTTTATCATTCCATGGGAAGATTTACCATATCCCACAGGAGCAGAGGAAGCAGAATTCTTCAGCTTCGATAGGCGTTTCCCCGTGGTAGCATCAAGTCTTTCTTTTTTATCAACACGGCTATTGCAAACCCGCACGAAACGTTTAGGAAAGTAGGACCAGATTTCAATTATAAGGTCCTCGAAACATGTGGACGATATCTCCCGGCTCCCTGTATCGTCTTGATACAATGGTAGTGAATCCGCGGAAATTCTATTCCATAAGCTAGTGAATGTATGGAGGACAACATCTCGCTTGACTTCTCTTGTGTGAAGAAGGGCAGCTCTGAAATCCCAGTGCAAAAGCAACCCGGTGCATTCCTTGGCGAAGGCTTCTAATATGCACATTTTCTATCGTTAGCAGACCACTCAAAGGGTGAAAATCCACAAAACGTCAAGAACTCACCACCATATTCGCAGCCGTGATGGCGGAACTGCCACCTGCTATCTTGTCCGGTAGTCTCATCCGGCCTTTCGGCCATAAATATCGGCACGAAAAGGTCCTTCAAGTACAATCCCAGGATCTGTACAGTTTTTGCGTCCCAGTATCCCCAAGAAAGTACGAGCAAGCCGATTAAACGGTTATAGTCCCGATAAACTAAGATTGGGAGCCAATCGCCTTTGATCGGAGTGATTTTAGACCCGTAGACCATGGAAAGAATGCACAGGTGGTAAAAGCCACGTGCGATACGTGATGTTTCGGAAAGTGAAGGCGGGGCTGCGGTGTGCAAAAATTCTTCGATGGCGGCACCTTGAGCGGCAGAGTCTAAGATAGACTCGACCTCAAGTTTGGGATAGCATTCATGTCGAATGAACATTTCAGCAGCCTCTAAAACTGCCTTGTGGCTTTCGCGGATAACGGTCGAATTCCCTTTACTGGCATAAAAATCACGGTAAAATTTCGGGGGTTCACCCTGCTGATCTTCTTCTATGTACCTCGTATATTCCATGAGCGCTGTAGGCACTAGTTCCCAATTCTCCGGAATATCCGGCTTATCTTGGACGTCGCAGAGGTAGGCGAGGAGGACCGCCTCAGGTTCATACTTTCGGAGGAGCACCCGCTCAACTATCACGTCTCTATGAGTCCGGAAAGTCGTGTTGAATTGCCGACAAGAAGAGACGAGAGCAGCTAGGTCCTTTTCGTCATAAGTTTTGTTCAGGATGATAAACCTGATGTCATGGGGCAGGTTTTCGAGCGAAGCCATGATCAGTTAGGATGCTGCAAGCTCAACGTTCGAGTCTGTAAGGGTCAAGTTTGTTACGAGCCTCAGCACAACAAGGCGTGGCCAACGCAAGTGGGTGTTGGAAATTTCGACCGTCTTATGCCACCCAGCCTTAAGACTGTATGTAATCAATACGGATAGCACGATCACATTCGTTTAGTCAGCTTATCTATTCACGAAGTAGGAATTTAGCAATTCCAAACATTAATTTATTTCTGATATTAGAATTCTGAGAGACGCCAACTACTGTTAAAGTTGTTTTAAGGGACTTAATAAACGCCGATACCCGTCAATACTGAGTGCCCAATGGCCATTAATAGTCTCAGAAAATAAATTTCCGCTCGCTTAGTACCCGAGTGACTTTTAACGGACAAACAAAGTTTCTTCGTCGTGAAGTGTAAGCATTTCCTCGGCATCAGAGACAGTTTGACGATAATATAGTATCTTCCAACGATACATATCGATGGTAGGTTGATGCTTATCCCGAAGTGATCTGTCAAGAGCATTTTCGTAGCCTTGAATCTTCTCCAATTTGCTATATAGTTCTTCCATTCGTTCCTCGCCTCTTGTTTTCTAATATTATATGTTGGGTCAGTCAAACATACCCTGAAGATGTAAGCTCGAGTTGGTAGCTTCGCGTTAGAGAGAAAACCTACCAATCCTTTAAGGACGACTCTGCCAGGTACCATCCCACGTTCTTGGAATGCAGAGTAGATGATGTGCCACTTTTGGATGTACTCCACATCTTTGATATGAACCGCGATGTCCTTGACCTTTTCAACGAGATCTTTAGCGAGGTTGATATTGGTAGTCCAAACTTCTTTCAAGTTTAGTTCTTGCTCTCGGAGATTGGGGGTGAGGTGTTGGCCACGAAGCCGACGGGCTTGGAGGGTCTCTTTGAGATGGGCGAGTGAGTTCATTGCCGCAGGTTGTAGAATTCGGAAAAGGGGGTGGCTGGAGACGGGACGACTGTAGTAGTCTCTGTAGTTGGGTAGGGATAATTCAGGAGGTCTGTAGCTTGGTCAAGTAGATTGAACACTAGATGTGCTGAAGCTACTGGTATGGGTGGAACTGATCGATTCTTGATCACAGCTCAAGTTTAGTTTCGTTGATTTGTAGGAGGTCGCCGCTCCTGATGGTTTGGCTCCATAACACCGTATTCAACTTTAAACAGTGCGATTTTTGATCCCATAGAGTAAACCCGAGCTACCGTGGGTGAAATTCGGGTCACATACGTTGCTAGTCAGGGCTATTTGAATTCGGGCGGCGATACAAGTCAATTATTTTCTTACGGAGACTAAAAGAATGGTAAATCAAATGACGAGAGAAATAGGTTTCTACGGAAAGTAACGTTGAACGCCAGATTCTTGCGGCAAGGCAAGGTCCAAAGAAAAGACAGCTAAATACAAGTTTCTTAATACATCGAAAAGACCGTACTCGGAAGGATCCGTCGGGTAGGTAAAAAGTCTTAAGTGCAGACTACTTGGTGCCTAATGCACGAACTACGTGCCGCGCGCCTTTTATTTCAAGGTATAGGTACGATTGTTAGATCCTTCCCCCTCGACCCCACAAGTTTTAAGATTGTACTTTTACATGACCCCACCCATAGTATTGGTCATTACGGTTCCCATTAACTCGAGAAACCCAGGCGTTGAAGTAGCCTCTTGGAAGGCTTTCTTGATAACGACATCCGGGTCCGGCGCATCTTCAGCCATCTGGGCCAGATTTTTGATAAAAGCGTCTCTGTTCTCCCTACAGGCTTTGATGTTCTGACAAGCTTTGGCCGCGAGCAGATGTATAGCTTGCCCAATGTGAGCGGCACGGTTTCGTTTGTGTAGTTCGTTTTCGGAGATGATCGGGGCGGTGAAAGTAATTGGCTCTGGGATAGACGTGGTGGTAGTGGGGCCTGGGGTCGGAGCTGCGGAGACCGACACGGCAGCAGCGGCAAAGAGGATTACTTTGATGAGTTGCATTTTGAAGTTACGAAGGTTAAAAGAGTGTATTTTGTTCAGGTATAGGCTCTGAAGCTAAAGTTGAGTCTTAGATCTCGGGTTTCCTGTGGTTGGGCTGATTGGTAGTGAAAAAGGTGCCTGTAAATGGCTGACTCCTGAAGTATTTATACACCGCGACCACCATTTAGTCTATAGTGCTTTGAGTCTTATTTGAGATAGCACAAGGCTACTTTAAAAACTTTTCCTGACTAGTGCTGATCCTAAGACAAGAAATTAATCTTGAGAAGTTTTTTCCCTAAATTCAACCCGGAATCTAGACAACGAGTTTGGGAAATAGCTGTGCGTTTCTTAACGCGATGTCTCGCATATTTGCCGGCTTACCGACCATATCTGGGCGGGTTTACCTACGGGTTCCCGACTTTGACAACCATTTTCCAAGCTAACTACTAATGGTTAGCTTGGCCTTTTGTCCTCTGTTCCTACTTTGGGCCGGTCAGCCCAAAACAGGAAGGTTGACTCAGTTCGTTCGTCTGACTTTGAAACCAGGTGAGAGTCCTATGACATTTGGCGAAGTTTTCTGATGGTAATTAAACAAGACTTGATACTCCTTGGAAGGAAAATTGACTTGACCCGGCAGTCGATAAATATTAAGCTGCCCAAATCGTTATAGGTTGACATGTTCCTGCAACACAAGAGGTCAATCCCATGTGTTGCTGAGTCTGTGAGATTGTGCCACTATTATGAAAACATGTTCCACAACCTCAATATGTCCGTAGGGCAGAGTCGGCCTTGGATTAAGAGCTCGGAATATGCAAAGTTGGAGTGTTTTGTAGCTCTTGATCGCAAAGATTCGGGTCGATTCGGATACAGGGTTAAGGAACAGAAATTTCTGGTATTATGGCTCTAAATATAATAGCTGCCCAAGTGTCCGGGTGCCTAGCGTAGCTCGTCGAAGTGCCCAAAATATATTTAGTAAAGTTACAAGAGATTTCAGATTTAAGACCTTGTAAACAGTCTGTTATTCCTTTCTTAAATTCTCCGGAATAGCTTAATAGATCACATGGCCTTGTGACTAGGCCCATCACAACACAATGAATTAATTTGAACAACAATTAGTGGTGATTTAGTTCAAGTTCTGGTGGCTGTTCAAGAGTCTAGCTAGTAGATTCAAATGTCAATATTACGGAGATGGAGTGTGAAAATGATCGATGATGATAGCCGTCTACGCTCATGGCCAGCAATAGCGACTGTCAGAATTCTCCAAATTATTGGCTGACAATCAACTGGCAACATAAGGAGCTGGGAACCCCCGTATAACTGTAAAAAACCATCATATATCACATATTTATCTCTTCTCCGAAACCCAGTGACGAACTACATGCTCTGAGTTGGGCGCTACTTTTCAGTCACGTCGTCAGCTTTACCATCTGTTAGTAGCAGGAAAGCGACATTCGCCGGATTCGCAAACTTGAGGACTGGATACTTAGCGCCCTTTTGATGCCAAAGATTTTCGCCCCGACCCCATCGCACCGGTACCACCAAAATGGGCAGAACATACGCCTTACCGTGTCCAAAGAAAGAGGTATCTTCTCAAGCCTTCTTACGCTCAGTCCGCTATTAGAACACTAACGGGGTGTCCAAACATACTAGCAACTAAAAGAAGGCATCAGCCACCTCGTATCCGCAATTCAAACCTTTCGTGCTGCGCTCCGAAGCACCAGGGCATATTTTACGCGAACCATCTACCCTGCTCCATCCGAAGAGCTAATTAACCATCATCAGCTAGTTTTCCAAACTGTAGGTAGCTATCCAAATTTGATCCCAGTTCCTCCAGCATGGGTACCCTGACGTAAGAACTAACAATGCTGATAGACCGTCGCCCTTCACACGCAAACTCGTGTTACGACCCAGGCCTCCAAGCTCGTCCGTTACGTCCGCCGGTCCCACACGAACAAGCTAACCCGAACTTGGGATGACGATGAACTCTGCCAACTGATCGTCTCTCTAAACGCACAGATTCAGAAGTGTACCGAAGAGACGAAAACTATGCTGCAGGAAATGGGGACTAGATTCTCCGTCCAAGTGAGATTTCACGAGGAGGAAGATAATGAGGAGGAGGATGTGGACCTGGTTGCACCGCAAGGGACCACCCATGGTAGGAATGCGGTCTCCGGAGATAGGAATATGGGCGGTGGGGTCATGGAGAGGCGGCTCGGGGAATTCATTACGGAATTTACATTTTGAGGGTTTCTTGTTGAATGTGTTTGGATGCATGTCCACATTTGGACATCTCGTTAGGACAGCTTGGGAAGTGTCATCGAGCAGAATGCATCCTATATTACCGTATTATAAATAGAGAGACTTCTACGGGGCCGGAGACCCGATACAGTGAATTGTACGAAGGATGCAGAGGGTACATCTGGTTATGGAGACGGACCCCCACTTGGAATCATGGATATCAATACTTAGCCGTTAGCTAGTCTCGTGAAGCCGTTAGCTGGTTTAAAACATTAAATGGAAATGAAGTTGCAAGCACGTTCTAACAGTGCCAAACTTCTGAGCTACGATGCGATTAGGGCCAGCCCTGCCCTTGCGTCTATAATGTTAGAAAGCGTCGCGGAGGCTTGACTAGAAGCTTCTCTACAGACATCGCGACATCCAATCTCCCAACTTCATCAACCTCCATCAATCTCTTCGAAAAATGTATCTCTCCTCTTGAGCTGCACTCGATCAAATCACTATCTTTCATAGAGCTGCGATCCATTGCTCTGAACGACTCATCCTTTGAGCAAAGCCATTGTAGCCACTTACTAGAGGCCATTGGCTCCGGCGATATATCTGCAATTCCTTTCTCAAAGCCAATTCAAAACACCAAGTCAAAATGCCACGACCAAACCGAGCAATGCGAAAGAGAACTGGCGAGAAGGAACGCAAGACGCTGGAAAAGTTGCTCGCAGAAGGCGACACAGCCGCGTCCGCATCCAGTAGCTCGCCGGGCACCATTGAACTGCAGGACCTCGTCCAACACTTTAGAAACAAGACAGCTTCTGAAGGCCAGGCAGCAAACAACATCTCACCACCTCCTCTTCCATCATCGTTGAAGAAACAATCCCCTTCTTCTCACATGAGAATCGACGGCCAAGCTGTTTATAGTCCACTCAGAATCATCGAAACCCCATCTCCACCTCCAGAGCTTGCCTCCTCTCTCGATCCTTCGGAACCATCATCTGGGATATCAAGCTATCCTGACACCCTCGACTACATCCCAACTGACCTTCCAAATATTTGCAACTGCCCCGTCTCTCACACGGATATTTTACATAACATTGCCGCAGCTACCCACACTCCCTGGCTCCCGAAAACATTCACAATGTCCTCCGGTCCACAAACGTCCTTTAAGGCTGCCGCTTTCCCCAACATTACTGATGAACAGGTTGAGCTCCTGACCAAAATCCTCAATGAGGAGATGTCTCGCGAGAACCTTGACCACAAACATACCCCAGACCTCGTTGAGAAGATAATTTCTTCCGCGAAAAAAAGATATGAATCTTACAAAGATCAAATGGATGCCAAGACGACCTCTAAAGCTTCTACCTCGATGAAGACTCCAATTGCTCCCCCAAAGACGGGCCAGAAGGCATCTAATAAAGGTGGTAATCTGATGGCGGCCTCTTCCTCAAATGCAAACACCAAGCAACCAGTTAGTCAACAACATCCGATCGCTGAACCGTCTACGATCATGGACCCTGAATCAATCTTACAAATCTACAACCGCCGTTGTAACGATCCTAGCAAGGATGAAATCATCTTCCGTCCTGATGCATTCCCTTGTCCAGAAGTACCCACTCCGTTCCCAGCTTTAACCACCCCTTTCCCCGAGGATGCTCTCGCTCTCCTTGACCGCGAGGCGGTCTTGGTCGACTGGAACATCTCGCATCAGTTCTTAATTACCACCATCCTCAACGAACTATACATCACCGGAAAACAAATGCTCGTCTGGGTGGAGCAGGGCAAGCTCAGCTGGGGAACCCTTGATAACGCGGAAATCCTCCTCCCTGAAATCGCAACCGTCAAGAGCGTTTGGTCTCGATACCATCCTCACCTCGATGGGGAAGCCGAATACGATCAAAATCGCAGGATCCACGAATGTGGCGATGCAAAAAGCGAAGGTATCTGCAAAACCTGTTTAGAAGAGATGGATCAACGCAATCTGGAAGATTTTGCCCCCACGATGGGGTATCATGCTATTATTCGCCCAAAGGGCTATAAAGTCAAGTTGAAGAAGAGAAAGGTCAAGATGACCATCACTACCACTACTGGAGATATCGATGCTCCTACTATCAACGAAGCGTCTGTTGTTACATCAAAAACACATAATGACCCGGAGGTCTTTACCCACGCCGAAGGCGACAAGCGCAAAGCTGATGCCAAAAGACTACAAGAAGATGCACAAAGACTCACAGCAGATGTCAAGAAAATGACAGCCGGAGTCATGGCCAACAAGGGAGTTACCATTGGTAAAACGTCGCAAGACCCAAATGTGACTAAGATGTTGGAGGGCAAAGCATCTCGCATGAAAAATGCGGAAAACTTAAAGTTTGCAGTTTCAAAATTGGCAAAGGAAGCCGACGACGTTGCCGTTGAAGCACTGACGAAAGTCGATACTATCAAATCACCTACTGCAGCCCCGAAGGGAAAAATGCCAGCGAATGACTTTGTCGATATCAAGTCACCAAAGCCCCACCGTACCATGACAGCCAAAACTGCGGAGAATATCCTCCTTGAATTTGACCTCGACAAAGCGAGTATCACTCCAAAGACTATTCCTATTAATTCGCGCGAACGAAAGGCAGTTGCCAAATATTCGAGACCACCAACCACCGTCACGATCCAAAAAGGTCCAGGAGGTTCTGAGCGTGAGATTTCGCTCGCAGAAGCAGCATCCATCCTTCGTAAAGAGATTTTTCCTGCAAAAACTACCGAAAGGGGAGCTCCTCTTACCACACTCTCCATCGTCGATAGCAACGAAACCCCACTTCCATCGAGTTTCTCTCACACTACCGCAAAAGCAGAAATTCGAGGGGAGACAAAGAATGGGCAAAAGTCATCAGAGGCTCCTGCTTCGTCTCTCAAGAACGGTCACCCAAAGTCCTCGGATGAAATTCCACCTAGCATCCGCTCACCTCCACCAAAAAGAAACACATCTACCACTCCTGCTGAAGTTTATGACAAACTTCGTACCCAACGTCTAGCTCTCTCACTCGGTATCGCCCGTTTTGTTATTGACTCCCTTACTGCAGGCAAACGCCCTTCTTTCGACGTCAGCATGGACGGTCGTATCGAAATGGGCTGGGATGGAGATGTTTATCCTATTCGGGCGATGAAGGATAGCCGTTCACTTGTCAAAGATTGTGAGAAGGCAGAAACCAAAACGAATGTCAAGATGTGCACCGCTCCATTGGTCAAGATCCGTGATCGCAAGGTCGGTGGAAAGGATATCGGCAAAGGAGTCATTATGAAACGAGAGATCGAACTACCCAACGTCGTTGCCTATCAAGATTTGTTTCGCACTGTTGAGATGGACGACGACTCCGATTCTACAACTGATACGGAAATCATGGTTGACACGAAAGGGAAAGGGAAAGCGACATTCACCCTTCCCGGTGAAGAGTCTACTCCGAGAAAGACAGCAGGAAAAGATTCCATAAAAGGTGTCTGCTTCGGCAGCGAGCGATACAAGCTCGTCCCAACCGGGGTCGAGCCAAAGTTCTACGGTGACGTTGAGGGTTTGGCGGAGACGTTTGTCAAGGCGATGGACATCTGCGACGAAGCGCAGCATTTCCTGACCAACCAGAACAGGGATGCTACCATCAAAGCGGTTCTGGAGAGCGAGGACGGAGGCATTGCCGGGGTTGCGCCCCGAGGTGGGCGGGGTGCCGATAGCAAGCACCCCCCCACTGCTACCGCAAAGTCGACTGCGGCAGCCCCAGCGTCCGAGAAGGACCAACAGAGGAAGCTGGAGGATGCCCTCAGCTACCAGAAGGAGGAGGTCCTGAAGCTCATGAAGGAGCTTCCCTCCGGGAGGGTACCGGAGAAGATGGGCTTCGACGCCCATCTGAAAAAGATGGACGAATGCCTCAAAGGCATTCAAAAGAACTTTGACGATGCACGGGGCATCGTCAAAAAGACGTTGAAGGAGAACCACGTCAAGAAGCCATAATGTGGCGGGGCTTCTTGGCGGGGGTAGGGGCGGGGGACGGACGAGGAAGAGGAGGATATACGAAAGAAGTTACGCCAGCACTATTATAGCTGGCCTCCGCAAGGTGCTGCCGAATGAAAAGAAAGTATCATTATTATAATTATCGTTTTTCGCTCATTAGTAAAGACATGTGCCGTAGCCGTGTAATCAGTCAGGCTATTAAAATAACAAAAATTATCGTCGCAACGATGCAAAAGGGTATGCAAGTATGATAAATCGCCTCATGTAATTTATCTCGGTATATTCAAGCCTCCCCCTCTAAATGTCATCCCTTCCCCACCACAACTGCACACCCTCTTTGTCAAAGTCTCCTACTAGGCGACATAGACAACTTTCACAGCACTCTTTTCACCGGCATACGCAGCCCAGTCAACCCCCGCAACTCCAACCTCGAACGAGAACCCATTAGCGTACGTCCCAAACTCCACAAATGTCCGCTCCGGTGTCGTGGAAAGGGGGGTAAGAACGTTGGTACTAGGGTCGATGGTGCCGTAAATCAACCCTACGTCCGGGTTTTCTATTCCCAAGAATATATAAGAGATATCGGTAGCGCCATAAGCCTTACCGGCGCCGTATCCGACCGCGACAAGAGCGTTCGAGTCATTCGGGTCGAGGTAGAAGAGTTGAGCTGACGCTTGGGTGGGGGTTATACCCAATATCGTAAAACCATCTACATGTGAAATACTGGCGTAGTAGCCCGCGTAGGTGCCGTCTTGCAATTGGATGTTGAAAGCGCTGAGGGTCGCGGTGGGGACGATTGTGGTGAATGTTAGGGTGCTGGTTTCGGTCACCGTGGTCGAAGGAGGTGCGACGGTCGTGGTGTACCGCGTTACTCCGATGCAGGAGCAGGCGGACTCGTAGCGAACAGCGCCGGAGCAAGCAGAGGCATAGGCGGGGATTGCGGACGGGATGACCGTCACTTGGCGACGTTTTAGTTCGGTGATGGTATTGACAGGTGCGGAGACAATGACGGAGAATGTGGGAATCGTCAATGTCGTCGAGATA
Organism: Dactylellina parvicollis; assembly: GCA_036971385.1. Lineage (NCBI taxonomy): Eukaryota > Fungi > Ascomycota > Orbiliomycetes > Orbiliales > Orbiliaceae > Dactylellina > Dactylellina parvicollis. The sequence continues at coordinate 1,305,657 of JAJTUD010000010.1, read as the reverse complement.
GAGGCGGTTTGGGTGATAGTGCTAGGATACCAGAGTCAGTCATTGGATATACAGCCAAGGAGGGTGTGAGATTGAAGGCTTACACGGTAGCCGGAGTCACAGTCGCATGAAAGTAGGACGAACAGTCTGCTGTCCCTGGACGGGTTGGGAAGGCGGTGGCTCTGATAGCTACAGCTCTGAGTATTAGTATATTATTCTACAATGTCTATTCATTACCCTCAGGATCAAGATCTTTACTTACCTCGGAGACAGTTGTCAGCATTACATTTGCTCAGTGTCTGGGCAGCAGCTGCGGTTGCCGCCGCGAGGAGGACAATCGCGGAAGTAAACTTCATATTGGCTAAGAGATCTAGAAGTCACAAAAAATGTTCCTTATGATATGATATTACAGAGGATGCCGGCGATATAGGGCTGTATACGTGTCGGGAGCGCCTCCTATTTATATCTGATCTTCAAAGAATGACATACGCAGGGGGAAATTGCGGCCATACTTTTGTATCAGCCGCACTAGGCTTCAAAAGAACGTAAAAGCGCCCTCGTAGCCTTGTGGGCGCGATCTCGTTTGTCAAATCTGTGACCAAATCGCTCACCCATTTCCCGACCAGGCGATAGAGTGATTATTCGGCTGTTCGGCAGAACCGGAACGCAATGCATCCATCAATGAGGCATCTGCCAAAAAAAGGATCCGTGTGCTCCCCCAGAACGCCACCAAATTTGGTGTTGCAAGTTCTCGCGGTTGTACAGATCGAAACCGGGATCTCGGTTCAGCCCCAGTCCCGAATGCGGCAAGGTGCTGCTGGTACCGCCAAACACGGTTAGCCGTATTTTCAAAACCCCTCGAGTGCAGCGAATCAAAGCGAGACGCGGGTGGGGAAATATGCAGGGAAACGGGTTGCACAGTTATCCATTTCACCAACTGCAAATTCAGCCGTTGGGTGGAAACGTGCAGACAGGTGAACGTCACCCGTGGACACGGAAGAGGCTTCCCCGAGTGCGATCAGCCCTAAACGGGGGTGCGCCGGCACATGATATCGGTGGCATGAACGTGAAAGATCTACTGGACAATCGGTCCACAATGGCCTTACTCATATTCCTTCATGCAAGCCGACCTTGGGGATTCAGAATTAGAAATATCCTTGCTTTCCTTTCCGGGCGCGAGGATTGCTAAAGTTGGCGTCTCAACCTTTCATTCTGCTCTCTCCCAGGCCATTGGTGCTCTCCTCTTTAAGCGGACCTAGCCAGTCGACCAGTCAAAGTCTCTATTGTCAATGAACTGATTGTGACTTCAGATTTAATTACAAGCTATACTCTCTAACAGAATCCCATGTACTTGTTCCTTCCGCCTCCCACTTCGCATCTTTGAGAAAGGCTGGTTTCCCGGACTCGAGTTAAATGACTCTCCTCTCTGGTCGATTAATCTGCACTCCCGACCAGATTAGTGTCTCATGCGGGACGATTTGTAGAGAGGGTTTCGGAAACAAGGCTGACTTCCAATATTTGGTTTCAATATCTTCCGTAGCCCAAGATTTGTGTACGGTTCTATTCCCGTGACGGAGGAGTAAGGTTTTTGTTCCAGCGAGACTAAGCTGCGAAATTAGCAACCAAACAACACATGCCATCTCGAAATGCCACAAAGGTCCCGCTCTATGTGGATATGTGAGGATGCGGAGAACCAGCTGGTTCTACGTGGCCGTTCCCGGAAATTTCATGTTCTTTCAATTCTTAGTCTTAGGGGGTTTTCAATCAATCTCGTTCCTACTCTTCAATCCTGTTTGTCCTTCTTTTGTTCTAATGCTAGGGCTCGAGCGTCTCCCCTGCTATTGCTGCGCCGCCCGCTAAGAAAACTCGTTTCAAAACTTTGACTCGCTTCCGAGGAGCAATGAGCGAATGAGATTTATCGTATTGCGAACAAAGGACCTCCAGCCAGTTCTATAACTTCTGACAACACTGCATCAAATCCCCCAACATTCGAGCGCCTTCGTCACGGATGTAGATGTTAGGCCAAAAGGGCTGTCTGATTATTCTACCTGAATCGATAATCCGAGATATACCTGACAGTAGATCGAACCACCCCCCAAAGCCCATAGTAACTTGAACATAGAAGTTTCCACGTAACCAAAACCGACCTGTCGCCATGGATTATTTTGAGGATGTCCCCTATCCTACGAGTATACAACTGGGCGAATCTGCCGCCAACGCTTACCACCAGCCGTCAAACTCGGGTCCATACGAACCCCCAGACAGGAGTCCCCGTTTCGTGAAACGGCCCACCAGAATCAGACGATACAATAGCACTCTAGATTTCAACTCCCTGTGGGATCTCATATCAACCGCTCGAGAATGCGAAGCCATCGATCAGGTGCGAGAAAGTCTTCCGCACGTGTCGACCTGGGATCTATACGATCGCTTCCAAACCCGGAACTACGAGGGAAATCTGGACTGGGATCCGTACAGATTGCTAGAACAGCCGCTGAAGGTGATGGCCTGCCTGCACGTGTACGATTTCATGCGGTACACATCGGAGGCAGCGAAAAGACAAGATGTTAGAGGGCAGGTCGTGAGAAGGTCTGCGGTATATTGTGCTGTAAGTAGGAGGCTAATTTAGACTTGGTACTCATAATTGATGCAAGTATTAGGATCGCGAATTTTGGGATTTGGGTTACGCCCTTACCTGGCATCTCGGAGAAATCAAACGAGATATAGGTAACTCGTACGAATCGACGAGCGCGGGAGCGGCGTCCGATCCGATGGGGTACGCGATCGGGAAGAAATTAAAAGTCTACGAGTTGCTGAGCAGTTGCTTGGAGCAAGTAGTAACGCAAATAGAGTTTTCTCATGACATGTGGACCTTTTTTTTGCCGGATGAAAAGGTGGTAGAGCTGTGTTTCATACAGCGTGTGACGAAGAAATATACTGGGTCCTTCAAGTGGGAGAATGACGGCAGAATTGATATGGGCGAGCGGGATATGTTTCTGGAGTATTTGAAGGGCTTGGTTTAACACACTTGATGAATGGAAATTGAACGATCAAGGTCGGCTCTATAAGCACGCAATATTACAACTGCCTTAAGCGTGTTATCCAGATCAACGATGGCTATGGACGAATATTAGAGATCGCAATAGGTATTACGATCTTGATTAAAAGCTGAGGGACTAGTTTCACCAGAATCACGGGAGTCGCGGGAGTGAATATCAGCATCAGCTTGGTCTCGTTTTCATCAGACTACCAAGTTGAAAACATGGTTAGAAGGCTACATAACATCAGGTTGACGAAAACAAGAACAGAGTGTGAAATTAAAATTCTCTGATACGGAGAGATGGAACACTTGGTGAGAGCTTTCGCTCAGTCACGATGTGGTGCAAATGCAATTTATAGTGGAATTTAGCAGAGATTGTTATTTAGAGATGATTATGTTCAACCTAATTGAAGGAGATATCTTTAAAAGGCGAACTATTGGAATTGGTCAATTATTCCGAAACTTTCACTCCTTTCAATGTGTCTGCTCTTCTATAGCTAAACAAAAGCCCGCTGGACCAGATTTGGGAGGTCTAAGCACTAGACTGTCTTCTAAGATATTCAAAAACCATAAATAGATTACATTCTGACCTTATATACGGATGTGTAGTTAATTTTCGGTCTCCTTTTCTACTGAAAATTAAGAGCTGAGAGAGAGGAGTATATCCACGAAGCGCTCAGTCTTACTGGTCACCACAAAGGCTAACGAATGAATTCGAGCAATCTATAATACATGGCCATGACCTCATCATGCGAGCGTGACATGAGGGAAGTTTTGGGATATGAGCATGGGATACCATCAAACAAGCATATCATAGCTCAATAGATATTTTCCCCTCGAGTCTGCATACAAAGTTTCCCTCGATGTCTGGATTGGAAGTATTTCAATCATATATAAGTCTTCCTTCTCCTCCCCTTCGAGAGCTAATCTAACAGCATAGAATTCCAGCCAATTTTCTCTTTTCCCTCGCTTAACACACCCGCCATCAGTCTAAGCTCCTGCTCAGGTCACTTTGCGTAAGTCTACTTTCATACTTTCTCGATCGGTACCAGCCTTCTGCGGTCCTAGACTAACTAATTGTCATGGTAGAGCTCTGCTGGAATCACAGATATTTATTAGTCTTCTGCTTAGTCCTCGTCACTGTTGACTTTGGTATAAGTACCCCTCGCCCGCAATGTCGAACGCAGATTTTGAATCACTCTGCCAGGCCATGAGCCAATACCATGGCCACTCGTATAGCGTCAATGGCTTGACACGGTTCTTCGAGGAGAACTTGTCGCTATCCAATAGTTCGCAGGCAGCCCAACAGTTCTCGCAAGGAGAACTCCAGAACCTCAGGGGTATGGACATCTTCCACGCCGATAGGATTTTGAGGGCAATCAACACGCCAACAAATGGCTCCGGCCAAACTTACACAGCAACCCAGCCACAACCTCACAGTATTTTCAACGTTCCTTCGTTTGGAGCTCAGGCTCTAGCTCCACAAGCCCTTATCCCAAGTGTGGGATGGCAAGCTGCGCCCGCTAATAAGATCAATGCGGAAGATCGCAGAGCCCACCGATCCTGCCGGCGACAACTCCTCAAGCTCAAAGTAGAGCTGGGAGACTATAGACTGGAAGCGAATCAAGGAAGATTGAATTCGTTTGTAAGTTCACACTATTGAACCTTCTATTATAACATTTCTTAGAAAGCAAAAGACTAAATGCAGAGAAAATATTAGCGCCAAGAATTCGAGGAGCTACTAGGAAGGCTACAGGCAATGTTCAATAAAGTGTACCAGGCTGGTAGTGGCTTGGTTGCAAATGCGGAGCGAGAATATCTCGTTCCCATTGTGAGGGGTTGCATAAATTATATCGAACAGATCGAAAGTCGACTTCAACAGTTAGACTTCCAAGCTGGATTATTTGATCTATAGATCGTTGCGGTGAAATAACTTCGTCTTCTACCTTTACTTTTGGTTTCTTTTAGTTATACATAATTTCGTCGCTTTCGCCACAATATCTTAATATTGTCTTGTTTTACTACTAGCTGGCCATGGGCTTCTTGAACACGTTAGTGATTAGACCATCTCAACTATCGTTTCGTCTCTCTTTGAACTTTTCCACAACTAAAACCAGATGCAAAATAACAATATTGTAGCCAAATCGCCAAACGAGGCCCAAACAAGGCAAACCTTCCAGATATAAAGCTTTTAAAGGCTCAAAATTTAAGTGGGGGCTTTCCTTGACACGGTTGATATAGCAGTCTCAAATCGTCTAATTTTAATGGTTGCTAGGCCTAGGTTCCTTAATTAAAACAATGCTATCCCAATTATGCAACCCCGCTCCGTGATATCGCTCTACGCACCTTCATCAACCAATGATGGAGACCCCTCAGCAACTTTCCTTCTAGATTTCCGGAGAGATAGCAGGAGAGAGAATCCCTCATACGCCCGTTTACCGTAGTCCGGGGGTATATAGATGCAAGATTTCCTTCAATATGAAGTGTTCATCTCTCAAAGTAATCATATCTTCATACCCCGACAGACGCCACTTTTAAGCTTCCATAAACGAGATATACTATCTTAGATAAAATTCATTTCTTTTTGATAATCGATATATTCCTGTTTATTTCATCAAGATATGACTCCTAAACAAGAAATCCCACAAACCAACGGTAATCCAGTCGTAGAGATAATCATAGACCTCACTGGGAGCCCCATCGGTTCACCAGAGGACCCTGTGCCAGTCGTTACAGACCCGATGCTCATCCAATTGGTATCATATAACAATGGACTGAGTGCGGATTTCCACAGAATAATGCTCGACTTCATAGATGTGAGAGCTCTTTTCGGGATCCCGTCAGTTGGCAATATTCCCTTGGATATTGCTGTAGAGGGTGTGATGGGGCTCAGGAATATTGTAAGCACCCTTTGAGAGTTTTCCCGTCAAAATAGCTTGACAACAAAGACCTCGAGGTAAGGAAGATACTAAATTTAAAAACTTACATTAGTTCCTCCGTTTTAACCATACCAACACAATGGCGACCCTCATTCGCCAGAATCTTGTCATGTTCGAGGAGAATGCCATAGGCGATACCACTACCAGGTACTGCCAGGAGATTGAGTTTTCCACGTTTCTGGAAAGTATGACACGGGGGTATCTTGACCTACTCGCGCCTCTAATGGTGGAAAGGTCTGTTTAAAAAGTTCTTCTCATGTTTCCTAGATCTATAGAGTGAATGGGGTGATATTCAGGATATATCGGCATATTGTAGACTAGGGAATTATCGGTTTATATTTAGCGCTGGAAATATACACTGGGTTAGACTTGACTAGGCCAAAATATCAGCATATAAACTCAAGTCTGTAGGTATTCAATAAGCCTGAACCTTTATTTTATATTTACAATGGTGCCGTCTTGGATCGAGTTGTCTTTTTTAGTTTCATGTTTAGTAGCTATGCCTATCAAAGAACAGGGTCTGTTTTCTCTTTATTCGAGGCTTTTGCAGCTAATTTGTAATATAACATCAGAATATACTCGTTTGCTTTGACTGAATAGCTGCCGAGTAAAATTTAGATGGGTTTTGACTTCAATTTACTCTTCTTCAATATTGCATAGCAGCTCAGAGAAAGTTGACCCAGCGGACATATATACGTTTGTCACGCCCGTATGGTATGAAAACCGTGAGACTGCCTACCTCGAGGCCTCATGGATCTTTGAACTTCTTCCTCGCAAATTCCTCTTGACAGCTTTACCTGAGCACATACGATCGATCATCAGGCCTGAACATATTCAATTCCGAGTATTCGCCTTCGCACTGCAACTCGCTATAACCTTCGAAGGTAAGGCAGATTCCGGATTCCATGACCCATGCCATCCGCATGACGAAGCTGACGTCTAGCCTCCAGCAGCCAGAAGAACGTAAAAATGGACACATCCGACAAAAATCACCTTATCAATTCCCGCCGTCTTTGTGCCGGCTCCGCTCCTGCAAAGCTCGCAGAGGACCACCCCGAAACCCCTCAGAAGGAAAACTTTCCCCACCATGGCCCTACCAGTCCTCCCGTTCCGCACCCGAATTCCGTTGTATACTTTCATCAACCAGAAATGACCATGACTCCCGAAGCAATGCGTCAACAGCAACGCCGAACTCTGGCCGAACTTGGTACCCCGGAGCCTGAAAGGTCAGGGGAACAGCAAAGCTCCGGTTCCCCGGAACCGCCACTCATTCTGCCGTTCGATGTTATGCGCGAACGAATCAAAGAACTCGCCGACAAAGCTCTCAAGAGGGGATTCCGCCAACCGCTCAACTTCCATTATGATCACCTCGAAAATGCGGCCGATCATTGGTCGATGGATAAAGAGCTCGCGAGGTATCAGTACCCCGGATTGGTCGGGCCGGCAGATATAGACGATCCCGTGCAGGTTATTACCAACAATGAGGGTTTGGCCAAATTTGAGATGTGGTATCGTGTCTGGATTAGCATGAAGGATGGGTACATTGTCGACTCGTGGATGCCAGATATAAGGAGTGTGCTTTTGCATGTAAGTTATCTTTTGGGTGAGAATGAAGCAGGCTCTGAGAAGCTAACAGCGGACCGGAATATAGAAGGATATGACGAACCGTGTACTCCCAGTTGTCAAAACCGAGCTCGCAGTCCTCCAAGAAGAGAAGAACCGCCTCAAGGTGTACAACATTGAGCAAATGACTAAAATCCGACGCGGGATCTCAGAGAGGACGGCTTGGATTCAAGATATGGAGGGGTGTCTCGAGCATATGCGTACATTCCAGAGGCTTCTGAACGAGCTCCCGGATGATGCGATGATGGGGAAGAAGCACTTCAAGAACTTCCACCCGGATGTGAGAGATGGGGCTGATCATGGGGGGGACGATAAGTAGACCGTATAAGGGTACTTCTCATGGTGGCAACTCCAAACATGTATATCGGAATCCGTGGTTAGATATCGGAGAGATAATACTTAATGTACCGGGGTATTTCTCCATCACACCCGGACTCGGCGCAGCCCTGTACATCAGCTACGTGGAACGTATTATCCTCTGTTGAAGACTTGCTATAAATCTGCTTGTCTCGTTTCGAGTCTAAATACCATCAATGAGACTATCTCTTTAACCAATAATAATAATAAAAAATACTATATGTTATTTATATAGAAGATAAAGGACCAATACAACCACTCTGTTGCCTCTTTCTCAGAGTCATGATTAAGATTCGGAGAACAGCCTGCTATATGTAGATGCACCAGCAGCCATTTATTTCATCTTTGGTAGCCGGTCCAAAGGATTACAACATTTCTTACTGGGGCGGCCGTGTTTGACCTCCAACTGAAGCATCTTAACACGAAACTAGTGTTTGACATTCATGTAGCTCCGGCAGATTATAAATTTGGCACTCAGCACTAATTCGACTTCAGTTCCATCTTCCTCAACCTCACCATCACCAGCATCCAATCCTTCAAAGAATACTAGAAAAGGTCTCTTTCAATTGCATACCGGAATATTCCATCATGGCCCATCGCACCCACAAGCCTCGCCTCTCTATTAGCGGCCTTGTCCCACCTCAGCAACTGTCCACCCCCACCGGCTCCGAGAGATGCCCATCCCCTCTCCCTCCCACAAAGACAGATGGCAAAAGCCTCCCTCCTAGCGACTATGAAAAGCTAGTTCACCGCCTCCATGACCTCCGCGTTTCGGTCACGACAATTGAAATGTTCAAAAAGACCGAAAACGACCCCGAAGAGACTTACCACGATGCATCCAAGGCCGTGACTAACCTTACAAACAATGTCACTAAGATTCAAAACATCATTGGCAAGGCCATCATGGATAACATCAAGGCGTCTGAGGCCTTGGAGACCATCAAGAAGGGACACATGGAGGAAATTGTGAGTTATTATTCTTAATCATATAGTTTGAATTTCTGATTGACCAGGGTCGATCAGTTCACCCGCTACAACGCCCTCCTCTCCGTTCTCCTCGAAGTGCCGTCCCATATCAAGTTCGGAATGAAGACGTCTGTCATGAACCACCTCCCACCGTTTGAGGCCAGCGGACAACGCTCGGAGCTCGAACGCAAATTGAGAAGGTGTGAAGAACTCCGAGCTTCCATCGAATCCAAGGTTGGCCAGTTGGAAGACTGGGTGGAACGTGACCGTACTATTGCTTCAGACGATCTGAAGGTCCCGACCCGCTCTTCGCTAAAGCCTTCGGACTACGACACTCGCCCGAGACGTTTCCATACCGCTAAGCACTAATGGATGGATGCTTACTCTGGTGTATCATTTCTTCTTCACCTCTTTGTTATCAGGATGACTTTTTCCTAGACTTCATGTTTTAACCTTTCAGTGTATTTCCACCTCACTGTGAACTAGATAACACCTCATAGTTTACGCAGCGTTATCACGTATTAATGGTACATTTTCATAGAGGAGAGAAGCTAGAAGGGAAATCAAGGAACGTTCAAATTGGATATTGCTTTACAACATCTGAAGAACGTGTTACAATACATGCCTAAGAGCCTTTCTATCATCAATCCAATGACTATTACGAATGATCACATCATGTTCTACAACCGCAATCAGGGTTGGATGATATCATGATAGCGGGATGTGGGTTGTGGAATTGTGGGGGCTGCGACTTGTGTTGTCGGCGCGGTTACCATTTCGAGACATGCGACCAACCTCAACTTCAACCTCAACCTTCTCTCATCACCATCTCTCATCGCCATCATCGCCATCACCACATCACCACTGCCTCCCGACACTAACGTTGTAGCCAATCATTGCCGTACCCTAGATTTCTCACGGACTTCCACATAAAGACACAATGCCGCGCCGCCGTCCCGACCATCCGACCTCCCCACCTCAGAAACCTCACCACCAGAACCACCGCCGGCAGCAATCCCAGCCCCACCTCACAACCTCCATCCCATCCCTCCAACAACTCCACGCCGTCCATGACGCACCGGCATCCCTCGAACAGCTAAACTCTCTCAATTTCCCCGTCCTCCAAACCGTCGTTCCTTCCCTGCATCGAATCGTCCTCACGACCTCCTACTCCACCGCTTACAAGATCTCCTCCTCAAACTGGGAAAAGCTCGATATTGAAGGGCCACTATTCCTACTCGAACTGAATCCTCACCACCCGCTCTTCGTTCCTGCGAACACCGATCCAAAAATCGTAGCAGGGATGGGAAGATACCACGCACTTGTCATGAACAGGAAGGGGGTGAACAACCTACTCATCCCGCTGCCGAAGAAAGGTGAGAACGTGGACACGACAAACAGTGTTCTGATCAGCATGCTGATGGGGTGGGAGGATTGCTACGGGTTATCGGTATTTGATCAGGAGGGTACGTCGACAGCAAGTGAGAGCGAGAGGGTGGGGAAGATAGTGCTCGAGCTGGTCAAGGAGATGGAAGAGGAGGAAGGCAGGGCGGAAGAGATGATGGAGTTGATCGAGTTGCAGCAGCAGCAACATGAGATGCTGCAGCAGCAGATGTTACAGCAGCAGCAGCAGCAGCAGCAACAACAGCAACAACTTATGGCGCAGCAACAGCAGCAGCAGCAACAGCTTATGGCGCAACATGGGTATATGACATATCCGCCGCAAGCACCACCGCCAATGCCGTTACAAATACCCATGCCTCAACAGCAGCAGCCTCAGGCATTTTTGGGGACTCCTAACCACATGACACCGACAGCGGAGAATTCGGGCGTCGATCTTATGGCGGCTCTGGGCCCGAAACTGGGTATTTTAGGCGGTGGAAATGCGAGTGGGTATAACAGCGGAGACGGGGGGTACGCAAGCGCTGCGAGCGCATCAGCAGCGAAAGGGAGGAAGATTAGTTTGAACGAACTGTTCGGCAAATCGATGCCTCTCAATTGAGATTCCGCGTGAGGAGATGCCTTTTTGACGGATTTTTCGATACTTTTTTTCGCGGGAGGGAAAACGAGAAGAATTGCACAGCGTTTGGCGTTCTAAGGACTGTATATTTAAACTTGACATGCTTTTACGATTCTTATTATTGGAAACCGGAAATAGTTGTTTTCCAAACACCTATAGCTCTCAAGGTCTAGAAGGCCAGAACAATTATAATATACCTTTAACGAGTTTTCCTTGCGCTGTTGTTAGACAGCAGGAGACTCCCAAAAGTAGTATGGCAGGTTATACGAGTAAACGTATGACTCGTGTAATTATACGGATACTTCCCGTAATGCGCGGTTTTGCTTCCAGACTTAATTCCCGCTAGGAATCTGATAAAGCTTTCCCATTGACTTCCAGTCCTCGATAACCATCTGCTACGATAATCATGAATTTTTGGCGATATACATACCGCGAGAACACAAATCATCGCATTAAAAAGGATCAAAACCGAAGGCCCAGTTTTATGCCCCATAGTTCCAATGTTTTCGGTATACTAATGCAAGGGGGCGGGCGGCTTTACAATAAGATGAATATAATTTCTAGGAGCCAAATGGAAAATCGAACTGAAGATAGGCACTATTGCTCTACCAATCGGAACCTAATTACAATTCAGTACCCATGCAAGAAGACTAAGGAGGAGCGGCATGATATTAGGAACTACAACACATCCTGGACTGAAATCTCACAAATTAAACGCGCCAATCGTTTGGGCATATCCGTCTGCCTAGTCTCGGGACGCTACCGTGTGCCGAAAGCCCGATCTTTCTCGTTCCGGTTAGAGAAGGTCTAGGAGTGAAAGATGCAGATGCTTCGGATTGCAGAGAGCTCTTCTATGATGTAAGTGACGACTGAGGCTGATTATTTGCTGGCAAATAATTTTTCTCTTACTGCATACTTCTCTGATAAATAACTTGACTATGCTAAACATATTGAGGAGACCTTCGTAGCACAGCTTTCATGAGACAAGCTTTCCGCCGTCGGCATTTGGTCCAAAGTCTCTCAACTCAAGTTCGAAGTTCTAAATGTGTTGGGTTCGTTCTAATCACGGAAAGCAAGCTGGGGGAATCGAGACGTCTAATCTTCGTCATCCAGTTCGGCTTTCGAGACTGGTTCAATTCCATTACATGAATTCAAACACCGCATTTCCTTGGAAGCCAGGAGCTCAGTAGGATATTTTCTGCGAACAAAGTATTTATTCACGAATCGGGGTTTACATATCCACAGATCGCCCAATTTTATGCTTTAAACATCGAAACCTCGCTAGCCGTAATCAATACCCCGGTAAAGCTCCGAATCTTTTTACGGCATACCCTGCCGAAAGTCCCCCAGAATAGGATGGGCTCGGAGAATGAGATCGAGATCTTGAGCTGCTTGTAGTTAAAACGCAGCAGAGATCTTGGAAGATCCCATGTATTTTTTCAAACCTCCCCATGACGTACACGTGTAACCAACATTCCGATAGGAAGTTGTCGAGGAGTTCACATCGAAGGAGCGGCAGCTAGCTGCAAACCCCCTACTTTGCGGTCTTTCTGCAAGGTCTATTAGTATCAGTCCTAGTAAAAGGTAAAGCTTGTTTGTTTGAAAGAAATCCGGGGTAATGCTATTTCCATTTGTTATAAATTCCTAACCCGCCCATCCACAATCTCACATTTTTCCAAGCACAATTATAGTTTTGACTTCCTGATATATTATTGCTGGGCCTGGATCGGTTTTCTGTTATACATCTCGTAATATTATAACAACTTGCTTCCGATTGTCTGCGCAAAAAAAACTCATAATGAGGTACTTTACAGTGGCAGCCGCAGCTATCTTTATTGTCGCAAGTTATGCTTCTCCTCTCCCCCAAGGAGATAACCCGGGCGGAAACAACCCCGGTGGGAACAACCCTGGTGGGAACAATCCTGGTGGGAACAATCCAGGTGGGAACAACCCGGGTGGTGATAAAGCTTGCCCATCCGGGCTGTATAGCAACCCTCAATGTTGCTCAACAGATGTTCTCGGGCTCTTAGGACTCGATTGCAGTACCCGTGAGTAATATCCACAACCCGAACTTTATCTGACAAGTCGTTAAGAGTTTCAAAAGCATCCAGCGCAGAAACCCCTAGCGAGCTTAGGCAGTCTTGTGCTGCTTCAGGAAAAGTGGCCAAGTGCTGCGTAATACCTGTGGTAAAACCCCCCCGTTCCTTACTTGCTTAATCAGAAGCGTAGACGAATTTATGAAGAATTACTAACTGGTTTGTCTGAACAGGCCGGTCAGGATGTTCTTTGCACTGACCTTACAGGTGGTGGTAACAACCCCGGCGGAAACAATCCAGGTGGGAATAATCCAGGTGGAAACAATCCAGGTGGAAACAACCCTGGTGGGAACAATCCGGGTGGAAACAACCCGGGTGGTGATAAAGCTTGTCCATCCGGGCTTTATAGCAATCCCCAATGCTGCTCAACAGATGTTCTCGGGGTCGCAGACCTCGATTGCAAGACCCGTGAGTAATATCCAAACCCAAACTTTATTTAACAAGTTTGTTAAGAGTTTCAAAAGCATCTAGCGCAAAATCTCCTGGCGATCACAAGCAGTCTTGTGCTGCTTCAGGGAAAGTGGCCAAGTGCTGTGCAATCCCTGTGGTAAACGTTCCTTCCTTGCTTAATATGAAGTGCAGACGACTTTACAAATAATTACTAACTGGTTTACTTTGACAGGCGGGTCAGAGTCTTCTTTGCACTGACTCTGTAGGCGGTGGTAATAACCCCGGCGGAAATAACCCTGGTGGAAATAACCCTGGTGGAAACAACCCTGGTGGGATATAACCCGGGTCCCGGGTGGAAATATTCCGCGTGGGTTGGATGTAGTCCGTAACGAGGCTACTTTGCACGAGTCCTAAATGAGTAGAAGAGCAGAACGAGACCTGCCGTTGACGGTAAGTGCCAGCGATATACAGATGGGTATAACTGAGCAACATGTATATAAAACAGCACCTGCCAAAGGAATCTCACCCTAAATATTGCACCAGTGTATATTTAATACTGGACAAAATAATTCCTAATTCCAGACAAATTTGCGTCGTTTCTAGTTGAGTCCATCGTGTCATTGCGAGCGGAATTAATATGCTGCGCCACTTGTGTGCATGCGCACGCTCGTGGCGATTCATGACGTCATGAAGGACATTTCCAGCGCGCGTTGTGATCTTCAGACGAACGTCGACGTAACGCGCTGACGCTGCAACACATCTTTGAGGCTTGGCAGTCAGATGTTATATCATTCTCAACATCGGCCTCTTCTGGTCTCGTCAAACAGCCTCATCGTCTCTTACAATCATCTGTCCGAAATCACATCTGCAATACTTTGCTCAACCATAAATACAAACTAGCTATCAAAAATCATGCACTCTTCCGACACTGAAAAACCGCCACAATACGAGGAAGCTGCGGCACCTCTAACGCTGAATCATCCCACAACCTCAAATACAACTCCGTCGCAGCAAGTCTCCGGGATCCAAAACATCGTCGAATCAACCGGTCTGGGAGATGCCGCTCGCAGGATCGAGGTATGCACACATATATACCCCCCCGCTTGGATATTGTAACAAACCGAGTTAATATTGCTATTTTAGGGGGCCGGCGACTTCTTTCGCCACACTTTGATGGGCCATATCGACCGCTTCGCAGGTTACACTACTGCGGCGGATGAGAAGGAACGGTTGGCGAACATAGGGTACGAGCAGATGAGTACCGGTAAGAGGGAGCCGCCTGCTGCAGGTTCATCATCCTATGGATCCAGAGTTCCGGCACCTGTGACGGAGTATTATGCACCGGAGGATCGCCTGAATCCCAATGCGCCCGCTTCCGGTGTGCCGGCAACGTTGCCCGCAAGTGAGGGTCTAGTAGCAAGAGAGGACGTGAAGGGTGCTGGGGGTAAAGTCTGATAGTTTCCCTTTATGTAACAAATTGGCTTTCTTTAAAAGTTGATGCCTCGTTTAATACTTGTTACCTCTACCGTGTAGGGGCCGGTCTTGCCGGCGCGCTCGGGAGAGGGCCCAAAAACGAGCCCATAAGTTGGGAAATTCTAAAAAAGGGTTATAAGAAGTCGCAATAGATATCAATCTATCAGTGTTATTATGCTTTTATGAGAACTCGCAATTGTACACTTCCCCAAAGATACGGGACGCTATTTAATTGTTCTTACTCATCATGTTATGCAAGACGGTAAATTATTCAACTCGTGGAGACCACACACCCAAATTAAAATAATACATTTATTTCTTTGTATAATTTAGTTGCATTTTAGTTTCATCTTTCGAAGCGTGTCGACGCCTCTGCTGCGGTCGTTGATAAATCCGCGTCGTTCTGGAGAGCTCGAGAGTTGCTTGACTCTGCGTTGTTTGAGTTCTGGCATAAACCTTCGAAGCTTCCTCTTTTCCTTTTTCCATTCTTCCAAGTAAGACAACGACCAATGAGATAACCAACAGGATAAGGCTAATCTCCTTCGGGTTTAGGTGGAACATGAGATCATGCATTGCCAAGGAGGTGTACGCATGCACGCGAGAAAGTTTGCTTCATCCACCCTCGAAAGCACAAAGTCCGGACTGTCTCTTTCGATAGCTATTGCGAATCAGAAATTCAACTTTTGATTCTGCACTTACGATCCTGTCGTCCGCGGATCAAATTAACGCTCTCAAGCGAGCGTACCAAACGGTCCTCTCCCGAGTTGACCAGCTACGGATGACTCCCAAATAAGAGCAGTCTCGACATGTTTCTCATGTTTTATCTCTATAACCGCCTAAACCGCAGCGACCCCTCCCCCATGCATCAGTTTGACCGACCAGGGGTTTGCAAAAGTAGGCGAATTCGAACGGGAGGATCACAAGGGTACAAGGGGAGTGTCTTTCGCGACTGGGGGTGACCCGCGCACATGGATAGCGAGAGATGCATGACGGCCAGACTAAAGCGTCGAGCATCCTATCTCGGAGAATAACTGTCACCAAAGATACGATGCCGCCATCATTGCGAAATGAGAAAACCCACCTGATTCCTTCCGATTCTACATGAGCAATCTCGTGCTTCTTTTTCTGAGATACGAAATACCGTCGAGGAACAGCCTGTTTGTTGCGCGCGACAAAAGCTACCGGCGGACGACGGAAGGTGCAATCGTCGAAAGGGACGCCGCTGCACTACGAAAGGGCTCAAAAGTCCGGTACGCTAGACAAGGCAGGCGACCTGGTTTACGTTGTCGGACGCTAAATTGAATCAGGTTTTGCGACCAACCGACTTTTCCGTTGAAATACCTCGACGTACCCGCTCGAGGCCGCCAAAAGGGCCCCTCGCTCCGACGCTTCAAAAAAACTACCGACCTGGGGAGCTGATTAGCTCTTTCAAAGTACCTATGTTCATTCAAACTCGAATTGAGAAGCTTCAGCGGTAATATCCGACCAACATATACTTACGCTATGGCTCAAGCGTGCGTCCAAAGACCGGCCAGCGCCCTCAACCTCTGGGACCAGCGCTTCGAATATACCCCTCCGACGGCGCCCTCGCCCACCGCCGCCAATCACCAGAACCACCGAAAACTCACTCTGCTCACAATCCCCGCCGACATTATACACGAAATATGCGCTCACCTACCCACTTCAACCCTCTTAACCCTCCAGCTCGTCTCCCGCCGCCTCAGTTCCTCCCTCCCGCTCCACCGCCTCTCCGCCCTACACTCCCACAAAACGTACTTTCTCTGCCAGGACGGCATCCGAAAACTGGAACGCCTATCCCAGGTCCCCTCCCTCGCCAAACGGGTCACTCACATAACGTTCGACCTCGAGAGTCCATACGTCGGATTGCTGAAACGGTACTGGTGCATCGGCACGGTAATGGGCTACTCGGCCGAGACAAAAGGCAAGATGCAGAGGTGGTACAAAAACCACATGGGGAGAGCGGGAGGTAAGCTCTCACGAACCACGGGAAGGGCGGGCAAGGGAACCGATGCGAACGCCGCCCGAGCGGGTATGATCCACCGAGTCCTCAAGAGATTTTTTTCGAAATACGGGTGTGATTCCGACTCGAACGATTCACGGAGAGAAAAGAATGGCGACGGCGGTGGGGAGGAGGATGGCGGGGAACCGAGATACGAAGACGCCTTTCACGAGATTTTCACGCTGTTCGAAGTCCACCTCACCTCGCTGTACCAGGAATGGCAGTCCAAAGCCGATATTCTCGAACGGATAACCGCATCCTTCCGATCACTTCCCAACCTCCGGACGTTGGAATTCATCCGCACGGATATCACAAAGGAGGAACCCTCGACAATGCTGTCGATATGGAGAAACTACAACCCGGAGCTAGCGTGGTTGTTGAACTCGAACCCGGAGATCGAGGACGGGGATCTGCCGTGGACGGACTGGTTCTCGCGGGAGGCGCTGCATTCGCATCTGTGGGAGGCGTACCCGTCGATATTGTTCTGCGCGGCGAGGGCTAAGAGACGGATAAAGGAGGTCAGGATCGGGAGTCTAATGCAGGAGTACCCGAATACCGGCGCCATGGTTTCGTTTTTCGAACCGTACCACGCGAGAATCAGCGAGGTAACGGGGAGGCAGGCTACGGCGGAGGAGTTGAACGGGTGGATAGGCCGGCACCTTGAGGGGTATAAATATACTTTTGGTGGCTTGGAGAGGTTGGAATTGTGTTTGGATGAGAAGGAAAGGGAGGCGTATCATGGGGATTATTTTACCGTTTCGCCACTGTTTGTAGAGGCGGTGAAAGGGGTTGAGGAGTTGAAGGTTTGGAGGATAGGGGGTACAGTAAGAAGGGAACGGACCGGGGAGTTTGTGGTGCCAGTTGATCTAGAGATGGACAGGCTGAGAAGGTTGGAGATGGGAAGGGTCGGCGTGGAGGTCATGGGACTGAAGAAGTTTATGAAGACTAATAGGAAAAGTTTGAAGGAGGTAGTTTGCGGTGAGGAGACGTTCGTCGAGAACGTCGTGGACAAGGAGGATATTTTGTCCTTTTTGGAAACCGTCAAGGAGGATATGAAGCTCGAGAGGTTGGAGGTCGATTTTTTGATTGGGAGGGAGGAGAGGCAGCTGCTGGATGACAAGAGGTACTATTTGAGCTTGAGAATCGCAGGAGACTGGAGAGACCCCTTCTGCCAGTTTGAAGTTGGGATGAAGTATCGGTATTCGTGCATCGCGGGGACGAAGGACGAATCGCAGAGTCATTGGACTAGATTATATTCTTCGGAAGATTTTATTAGATTTATATCCGCGGTGGACGTGGAGGAATATTTTAATTCCGGATGAGTTATACACGATTCGTATGTACATATTGCAGAATGGATATATATTTTAATCCTCAAACATTCTTCTCACCAAATACCTAGGTTTACATTTGATCAATTGCAAATACCGTGAGGATTCGTATGACGGCTCCTAATTCATTCTCGACTCCGTGGTTTATCTTCAGTATTTACAAGGGTGATTATGTAGCCGTAAGGGATTATTACGCGGTACATATATCTCCAAGTGTGGAGAGCAGACCTAAAAATTCACCTCCTCTCCAAACGGATAGTTAAACTTTAAAAGTCCGTTCAACCCGCTCACCCACTCATCCTCCTCCTCCCCACCTTCTCTCCAGACGCACGGCACCCCTCCCTCCCCGACCCCGCAATGGTTCATCTCCCCCGTAACCCTAACTTCCACCCCGGTCCCGACTCCGCCCCACCTCTTCCCATCGATCGATACTTCCACCTCGTTACCCCTCGTTTTATTCGACAGCTTTAACGTGACCTCCGCCTCCGCGGGTAGCACCAACGGCCTAAAAGATAACGACCTGGGACATATCGGCGTGAGCAGAATAGCCGGCACCCGCGGGTGCACGATGGATCCGAAACTCGACAGCGAATAGGCGGTGGATCCCGTCGGCGTGCTCAGGATCACCCCGTCCGCCACCGCTTCCGTCAGAAACCTACCGTCGACAAACACCTCCACAACGGCCATGTGCGGGTTCTGGCCGCGGTGAATGTTCACCTCGTTCATGGCCCACACCCCGCCTTCGGGATTCCCTTCGTTCTGTTCGTCGTCCTGTTTGGGGTGGTCCCCGTTCGGCGGCCAGAGATCCCCGATGAGCTGCTTACCGTCCGAGAAAACTTGCATTTTGATCCTGCTGCGCCGCATTATGCGGGCTCGGTTGCTCCACACGGCGTCCACGGCGGTCTTGTAGTCTGAGAACTTCCAGGGACCGAGAAAACCCAGGGTGCCGAGGGAGAAGGAGAGCAGAGGCGGTACGTCGGGTGATGTGGAAAAGATACTCGCAGCGTGAAGGATGGTCCCGTCGCCGCCGAAAGTGACCGTGAGCGAGGTTTTGAGGTGGTACGGATTATGATTCAGGTGCTCTCGGATGGGGGTCTGGGGTTGCGCATAGACCGGGAACGGGAGGTCAGAGTGAAGTTTCTTCGCGACTTCAGGTTCGAGGATAATGTTGGTCGAAGGATGGGTTTTTGTGAGATATCTAGCGCACGTCACCGTCAATACTCTCAATTCAAAGCCTTAAAATATATCGTAACGAGGTGGTATTTACGTCGCAAACTCAACCATGGCTTCTGTCACCGATGGGCTGCCTTCCTTCTGTATTAGGAGGACATTGTTCGGCGGGGTTTTATGGGGAAACCGTACGGTTTCGAGGCTCTTGTTTGTGTATTCTGCGTTTACGCTGGCCGTGTGAATTAGTCAATGTTTTTTTGGACGGAACTCAAGATGGAAACGGTGGGCATACCGCGATATATCGGTTCCACTCGGTCCTCAAGCTCCCATATCGACTCGAGCCTGCGCGCGGTTCTAGTTGTTGCAAAGCACCTCCGGTTCGCCAGACCTGTGCTCAGCCACTGCAGGTTTCGTAATATCTGCCGCATAGCTGTAAATTGGGGGGTGTCACGATGTACGTCCGCAGCCAGCTGCGATGAGGTGTCGATGTGGTGGGGTTCCTGGCATCGGCGAGTTGGTGTTTCATACATTCTTGGCTTAGTCAGAAAAAAAAGAGATGCCGTGGTATTCTGCGACTTCAACGCGCGCTCGCTGTGTTCAAAAGTAGGAGATTTATAGATACACTCAATAATGCTGCGCCTTCCAAAAGAAAAAAGAATGATGGTTAAACGCCGGTTCATCGCAACATGCACACCCCATTATAAGGCCCTGAGGCTGATATAATCTACTCCGGTCTACTTTGCACCTCATCCATCATTCCACAAAGGCTGCCAGAAATGCCAACCTTCTCTCCTCCTCCCGCTTTTCCAGCGTCTCGCTCCGCCATCCATCCATCACAGGTGGCCGTCTTACAACTACCTCTGTGAACTCCTTCAATAGATTCTTCTTTACCAATTCCGTCGTTGTAGTTCTGCTGCTGCTACCGCTCAGTCTTTTCACGAACCCGACCGGTGAGATCGGAGACGAGAAGAACCTGCTTACCACTGCGTCCTGCTTTGGCGATAGTAGTGAGATAACCTCTGCGATAAAGCCGGTGAGATATACAAAGACGTTGGCATGAACAGGAGGCGCCGCCGTTGGCAGCATATCCAGAATCTACCCCCGAAAATTTGTCAGAATTAAGCGCAAAGGTTTAAGGTTAGATAATAATACCTTGTCAGCCCCGGCCTTCCCACCAACACCCTTGACCACCTCTCCGTAGAGCGAAGCGGGAAGCACCCCATCCTTTAAGTATATCAGCCAATCCAGGAGACATTCCGCCATAACCTCACATTTATCTTCTTCTGAATAGCCTTTCTTGTCGACTTCATCCCACTGCCAGTCTTCATCGCGGTCAAGAGAGTTTCTTATCCATCTCCTGAGTGCTGACCTAGCGTAAAACGACTTAGGCGTGAGTTCGTCAGCGTCGTCCTCTTCTTCCCCGTTGCCATCCGAAAGTCCTATAGCATCGTTAGTGTCTAGACTTATCCGTCTCGGCAGTCCCGAAGCAAATGAAAAGAAAAGGCTCTTACCCCAAGTATCCCTCACAAAGGGCCACCCCGGCAGCATTGTCCACCGAACACCCTCGCCACCTTCGCTCGTCACAATACTCCTCAGGGTAAGCAGCAAGTATTCTGTCATTCTGAACAGCTCCCTCGGCGCACTCCACTGAGCGTCTCCATCACATTTTGGGTTATTCCTTATACCACCCGCGGAATCGGGTACTCGTAAGAGTTCCGTAAGTCCATAGCCCAAAAATGTAGATTTGAAATCCGCCTTCACGGGTACAAACTTATCCTGACCTTGCGCTACGCGCAAGACCAGAACATCAGACAGCTCTTCTTTTCCCGTGTTGAGATTGCGGAGCAAAGACGCGTAGACTGTGCGGGCTGCCGGTCCATTCTTCCGAGGCGGTAGAGACAACTCCAAGGTAACGGCCTCCGCATCTCCTGGCTGTAGAGTATGTGGTCCGTCGGTTTGCGAGCTGTTGAACAAAACAGACAGCCAAGACTTGCTAACCTCCTCGCGGGGCCCAGAAGCGGCGCTACTATCATCTCCAAATGCCATCGGGTCACGGAAATCGTCGCCGGATATCTTTGCAAACCCGGATTCGTCGTCATCCGGAACACCAGGAACTACCGGGCGCTTTACAAATTCGCACACTGCAGGCGATCGCCCCGTATTTGCCACTGTAATCGTCCGACGTACCACTTGGTCCCAAGTAACGCCTCCAAAATCGACGCATTCGCTGTTCGCGTCGCCATCCACGATGATGGTAACTGCTGGCCGCGCTTCGTTTTCGTGGCGATCGAGCTCTTTTACAATTTCAATCTGGATCTTTGATCGTTTCTCTTGGTCCACGGCTAGATACTCGAGCGAGAATTCCGCACTCACAGGCTTGTGATCGGATGAGGTGATCGATTGGTTGGAGACGTATTTCAAGAGTTTAAGCGGGGTTGCGACATCTGAAATGTCAATTCCATTGATACAAGCTATCTCATGGCCGGTTCGTACGTCGGGCTTTACATCCGGCGGTTCTCGTGTGTCTTTGACGTCAGCTTTGGATTCGGTTTCGTCTTCTGCATCCTCCTCCTCTTGGCCAAAATCGAAAAGAACATCGCTAGTCTCAGTTTCATCCAGGTGGAACTCTCGCTTCTTATCCCGAGAGTCTGATAGTTTCTGAGCTTCGATGCGGCTCTTCTCTACCCGTTCGACATTCCAGTCCTTCCACAATATGCGATCGCAATAACTAGGCACCCTAGCCTTGTCACTGGTATCGAAAGCGGAGACCGTGTTGATATCGTATTTGTAGGTTGGCAGAAACGCAATCCTCCCTTCGTGGAAATTCTGGAAAGCTTTGCCGTCAATTTGCTGTTTTCGGAGTTGGTCGGAAATGAGAATATGGTCTATTGTTTCCTGAAAGTTACGATGGCTCTCCTTCCATACTTTTTCATCCGTGTCTTCTTGTGCCTGTTCCTCAGCGGCCATTTTCAAAATGGGGTCGCTGCCATCCGCCTCTGGAGGTAGAAACCGGTGCACGGACCTCCTGATATCATTTCCGGACATTTCAAGCCTATAATTTAGATCACCGGCCCATATCACGAGGCTACACTCATTAAAAGAGTATCCGTTCGGGTGGGCGCTCGCTACTTGGTCCGGCACTGTTCCGCCACCAGCGACCTGTAAGGCGCTCGGTCGAAAATGAGCTCTCCGCTGTATCTCCGCGAAATCCCAATTCCGACGGTCTGTAGCATTCACAAAAGCCGCCAGGTGGGTGTTAACGAATACAACTGTAGCCCCTCGTTCGTCTCCTGATTCTTTTTCCCTTTCATGAAGCGACCGATCGGCGAGTGAAGGCGGCGATACACCGGCAGCAGGCAAGCCTCCAATCACGAGCCGTCCCAAGGCACCACCTTTGTTCCCCATGTATCCCATCAACCCGGTCCCCACCGTCGTAGCGCTCGGTGTCGTTATCTGGGAGGCGATATCCGGCGATACGTATATGAACATCAAAATCCCGACCAATTGCTGGACGATAAGGCATCGATATTCTGGCAGCGCAGCCTATGAGGTCAGCGTACACGCTTTTTTGTAAGCCGAGAGAATCCTTTGAGATCCAAGCCTCCAACGGACCGGGAGCTTCCTTACCTGAATCTCATCCTGCCATTTTTTCTGCACCGCCTCATCCGACGATCTGATGAAATTTTCCGGCGCAGTCACATCAACGACCTCTTGGAGACAGATGACATGTATGCAGTTCGGTAGATCAGGCTTCGTGGCCGCGATCACTCGCGACGGGCCTTCTTGATCTCCATCCCCCTCTTGATTATCTTTTTGAGCACCTTGTCGTTCAGCTTCACTTTGCCTTTCAGCCCCAGTTCTTTGACTTTCATTCGCATTATGGTCTTGGATTCCGCGAGTACTCTGTTCCGCCGTTTCCTGTCCGCCTTGTTCTGGTGTACTTCCGCTAGCGCAGTGAGTATCGGACTGGAACTTCTCAAGTCGCTCTGCTTCAATAGATCTTTCATCCGCTTCTTTGCTCCTGCTGCTGCTGTGACTGACTTCTTTTTGGGATGTTTGCCCGAGTAGTTTGGTGCCTTTATCTTCACTCCGTCCTGAAACCTCACCGTGCCCACTTGGCCGAGGCCTCCCGTCTGCGTCCACATATTTCTCATCTGGCGCCGCTGCGGCCGAGTCCCGGAGAATGGTGCCGATGTCCTTTTGTGTACCGTCGGTCCCTGCCACGTTCCAAGTGGTGACCTTGATGGTACACCTGTCACGATACAGGTATTCCCGGCGCCGATCGAAGAGAGCTGCCGCGACGGGGCCGCCGGCAAGCTTCTCGAGCTGAATCGACCGACGACCACCTGGGTCGGAAGCGCGCGAGCTCGCCATACAGCTGTCATGAGCAGACAGTGGCGGATCAAGAAATTCAGGACTCGGAGGCGTGTGCTGATGAGAAATGGAGCTGTTCAGAACTGTACGACGTCGTGACGCGCGTCGAGGACCTGTCGGGATGGCGGGGTTCTGGTTGGTGGTGAATGTGGGAGGGATCAAAAGTCGGGAAACAAGGTGCTCGACTGAAAGTTTTAAACTTTGCTTGGCGTCGAATTGGAACCCCGCCGCCAACACAAATTCAACATCCCCACGCAGCGAATCGGGCGACGACTTCTGTCGGAAGGACGTTCGAACGTAGCTGAACGTTTAAACGTCTTCCACTATAGCTGGGGGAATATCGTGGTGAATAGACCGGTACGCGTAGGCAGGCCAAATAATAGCCGGGGTGAACCGACGCCCTCTCCATCATTTTGGGCGCTTTCCTTAAGACCACCATGGCCAAATGCATAGAAACCGAGCTGGCCCGGATGCAACCATCCGTATATATCAAGCGTACCGCATAAAAGTTGGAATAGCAAGACACTGCTTACGCAAACACAAACTAGAAATAAAAATATGACCGCATGGAGCAATATATTCAGCCGGTCGCTCCGAGTCTGTTACATTCGGGAGGGCCATCTTCTGTTAGCTACCTACAAGCCAATTCGACCTGTGAACAGACGTCTCGTATCCCCTTTGTTCGGGAACAAAACCTCCAATTCTGGATCCCTACTCATTATCTGTTCGGCAGTAACCTCTTCCCAACCCACTAGCCTGTTATCCTCACCGTACAGCGGACAATAGGGATCCGGAGGGCCAGCCTCCCAACCGTGACTATACAGCACCACCTTCAACGGGATTCTCTGCCCGGTGGGAATTGTAGGGTAAACCAAATCGGTATAATTAGGAATTACTGGAGGCAGATTGGTACTTTCGCTCGAGCTCTGCAAGGCGTAAAAATCTCCGGTTTTCGGTTTCTCGGTCCCGAGATTTTCAGGTCCCCCGTTGCCCCTCCAGCTCTGGCTTCCTTCAGTTATAGCCTCTTCGGAATCGGAACTCGACTCCCCTACGTCCGGGTCCAAAAGGTGAACTGCTTTCAGTTTTGATGGGAGTTTTAATGCCTAGATAGAATATTTATAAAAAAATGTGAGCAATTGGTGACGGGTACGGCTGAACGTTCGTATTCTCGTGGTTCTAAGTCTCAAGACTTGCCAGACGTGAACTTAGGGGAAAGGGCGTATATACCTCTCTGACGATACCTCGTTCTTGCCACCGATTCCCATGGAATACTCTCCTTAACCTTCTTTCCACTCGAATAGTCAAAATTTGAAGGTTCGTCCATTCTACAATCCTGTATTCTTCATTCAAAACTTTCGTAGACAGCGTTCTTTCAATATTGTGAAACCGGAACTCTTGGAGTGTATTCTTATGGCGCTCAAAAGATGATGGGTCGGGAAGCGTCTCCTTGCCTGCACCTTTGAAGCTAGTCACCCGCAGGACCTGCAGCGGCCGTATGACTCGAAGGATCTGACCGATCGCCTGCCCTTCGATGTTTGATAATTCCAGCGATACTAAGTTTACGAGCATCGATGTGGCATTCATGATTAGTTCCGGGACGTTGGGGCTGTGAGGATACAATCGTGGGTATAATCCGAGATGGGTGATTTTTCTGTATTCGTAAATATTATTCATGTGCGGAAGGTACGTCTCTGGGGAACTAATATCTCCTAATTTTATGGACGTGAGCGCCGGGAACTTTGGCCGTCTACCAGTCCCGGATTCTTCATGAAGGAAGAGATCCGACCAATCCCATATTGTTGAGTCCGTGCTGGACTCATAGGTATGGAAATTACCAAGGAAAAGGTCCTCGAGGTTTTCTGCACTCGCCTGGACCAATGTGCTCCAACTTTCGCGTCTATGCTTCAAAAATCGCCCTCCTAGGATGCTCAATCGTCTCAGTTTTCTGAGCGGCTGCGCATCAAGAAAAGCCTCTAAATTATTTCTGTTGATAATCAAGTCTTGAATATTCGGCTGGGTCTCAATCAAGAACTTCATTGTCGAAATTTGAACTTCAAGCTGTGGGACGTTGCGGTGGAACCTGTCATTTTGAAGGATCATTTTTCAGCCAGGCGTTTTGGGACTCTGAATTTATTATAGCGGAATCATTTACCACAAAGCCATCAATTTTCCGGCCTCCAGGTTCTCGAACGCAGCCTTGAGTTCGGCGGTTGCATCTTGGTCAATTTGACGGGGGGCTTTCCCCCCAAATATATAATCCGTCCGACCGGCGGCTACGAAGCAGAGGCATCTGATATGCGGTAAACCTTTGTTCCCTTTAGAATTTAAGGCAAGAAGATGCGGACGGGAGATAGCGTATCGCCCAACTGGGATGCTGAATCTCCGGTACAGAAGAGGTAGGGCTGTGTCCCGCAAACGGCTGCACGAGAGACAGACCGCTACAAGTGTTCTCTGGTGCTTGTTTCTAAACTGATAAACATCATTAGTTGATATTAATCGTGACGGAGGAAGAGAGATACTCACATAATCGAAAATTTCGGCCAGAATTTCGATGGGCAGAATATCAACGATGGAGCGGGGGTTCCCCTCCTTCATGGGATCCATAGCTCTTCAATGGCGAAGATATCGATAGGTTACTTTGCTGGTCAATACTCAAGGTTGAAAATATATATCTGACATTAACATTCGATCGAAATAGACATCAGGGTTTACAACTGACAATTCTAATAAAACATCGTCAGCCTCCGGAAACCGAGTGACGCGGCACGGTTAAACTGCACTGTGGGACTGGTACTCCACTTCTTTTCTCTCTTTCCTCAACACAAACCGGAATCGCGTACATATATATATACATGGTCTCATAAGCTCATAAACCAAATTCGAATTAATTCTTCCTGAGTGCTTTGTCTCTTGACAAGTTGAGGCTGGGGACGAGACCATTTATACGCTTATTTAGATCCGGATATATATGCTTCGTGTAACATTATATCGCGATCTTGATAAATCATTTCAGAATCTAGAAATCGCTCTTGTCAAAAGTATATGTGCTATTATTCAAAAAATACATTCCCTAGTTTTGTCTGTTTTAAAAATCAGCCTACCAAAATATACCGCCACGCGAACGTGTCACTCTACTCGGTCGCCTCCTATCGGGTATCGTCCTCCGAATATCCAATATCTCCAAAGACGGATCTTGATCGATAATATCCTCTGAGTATATTCGATCCCAGCCTTCCAGTTTATTCTCGACTCCGAAACGTGGTTTGAAATGAAAAGGATAAAAGCTTTCATCCGTAGAATCTCCGACCATCAGTAATCCAATCGGTAGCCTCTGTCCGGGAGAAGTTGAGCCAAACTCTAAGTGTGGTAGTTCGGACAGTAGACTTTCCTGTAACTCCAGATCCCAATTTTCTTTCATTGAATGAGTCTCGGTACCCTTCAGTAAATGCAGTCCGGTACTACCCCTCAACAAATGCAGTCCTTTGATTTTCGGGGGAAGTTTGAGCATCATATCAAGCATCTTACACCCGGAAAATATTAGTTTTCTGTTGGGTAATTTCCGGTAGGAGAAGCTACAGACTATATGACTATGCTGTCCGGCTAGGGGAAACTCACATCAGCTTGTTCTCCGAGAGGATCGCGATACAAATATTGAGGATCTTCCAAGTGCCTTCCCTCGGTTCGGACGGCCAAAACTTCTAGTTTGGGCCATTTCCATAGTTCGTACTCGTAGTTCAGTGACGCCAATGCAATCTCCTCCAAACCGACTAGTAAAAGTTGTCTCAAACTCTCCCTATGTTTTTCAAACACCAGCGGATTAGGAAAATCTGTTTCTCTCCCCGTGGCGTCCCAGGAAAGAATTTGCAACCGATTTACCACCGGGATGATTACATTCAGCTCTTTGAATGATAGACCATCTATGATAAGCGAGGTCAGATTCGACAAGTTCCTAACAGCATTCACCAGTATATCCGTATACCCAACTGGTGCGGTGTTCAATGACCTATCGGGACTGAACCAAAAACTTTTGATCTTTGTGACATCAAAGAGATGATCAATTAATGGGAGAAGGTCCCTAGCATTCGATGTTTTAACTATCCCTAGATTCTCAAACAATGGGAATTTAGGCCCGCTTTTTCTGTATTCGTCATAAGTTTTACCCTTCAAGAGCAGTCCCTGCCAGTCGTCCTTTACACCCAGATACGTGTAGACCGCGTGGATACTTAGGCGCAAACGTCTCAATGTCAGCGCACTGGCTAGTATCCAGTCTACGGTTTGCTTAAATTGTAATTCTGTCTCCAGTCCCGCCTCAATGCTGAGCGATTGAAGCTTTGGTAGAGGTTTCATAGGGAGAAGGCGGAGGGTGGAACCGGATGTGAGACTCAAGGTTTGGATATTCGGCTGTTGGACTAGGAATGAGTTCCACGCATAATATTGAGCACACGAGTAATCGAAATATCTCTCGAAACTAGATGGTTTGGGCCCCGGAATTGACCCAGGTCAGTAATTCCCAATCAGCGGTTGGCAAAATCTGGACCGATGCGAGTTATTTACCAAAGTTCGACTATTCTACCCGGCGTTATCTTATTCATTGCGGCTTTGAATTTCTCGGCATATATGTCTGTTACTTGCTGTCGCTCTCTGATGGAAAGTCGCCCGTCTTCCTCCAAATCGAACTCGAGTTGGTACTTCTGACCGTTTGATCTCATCTCTCCATTTTGCGGTGGAGCAAAACGAAGACATCGAATGAAGCTTGCACCAGGGTTCTGGGGGCGTGACAGCGCCTTCAGTGTACGAGGTATTATAGAGACGGTTGTACCAGGCCATTTTGAGGATGATATGGAGAATTCCGTATATAGCAAGGGGGTGGCTACATCACGGAAGCGACGTGACGAAAGACAAACTGCTGCCAAAGTCTCCGTACGCTTAACCCTTAGCTGCTCAAAAATTAACATTTCTTCCATGGATTTATAACATGGCGGGAAAATCAGAACGGATCATACATGGTTGAATATCTGCAGGAGAATCTCAACAGGCAGGTGAATGCCGTCAGGAGGACTTGAATCATGCGACCGTAAGAGTGGCCATTTTTCGGCTTCCATCGTGTCGTTGGTGCCAAATTCTGGGCTAAGAAAACCGCTTGTCGATAGGAAGAAGTTTTCTGGTCACAAAATCGATCTCCGTTTTGAACGTTTTGGCAAGCCGAATGTTGTCCACAAGTGCAACCTTCATCCAGCAAGTAAGTCTAGGGAAGCCCATAAGACACCCGTCAAGCACCAAAGTACGTAGTACTTTGGTAGCCGGCCCGCTAGCTAGTATTATTAGTTATTTAGCGACCAATCTCACACAACGGCCGTTACTCTCTCAAAATTCTAGATACTGTTCCAAAGTAATATCCCGTCTTTTATCTGCGTCTTGAGCTTCTGAAAGATATTGTGGGGTCGGTAAGTTATAAGAAACTGAGAACTGAGGGGTGCACGGAATACCACGTACCAACGCGTTCGTCAATTCAAGCTTACCCATTTCCTAAACCGAGGCCGCCCCAAACAACCCCAGCTAGCGGCTTACAAACTCTGCCATATATGCGGTGGCCACGCGATATTTATGCTCCAAGTTCATATTCGGGGCATCGTTCCGGGACAATAAGCTGGTAATTCCGCCCTTTCCATTCCTAGATACCGAGAGCTGCTGGCCACAGACGTAGTTGGTTTAGTTCGGTTACTACAAATGAAGGAACTGGTTTATCATATTATGGTTTATCACCAAAGTCACGATGTTAATCAGGACGAGGCGACCCCTAGGAGCGGCATACCTGAGACGAGGGAAAAGGCACGAAAAGAAACTTTTAAGATGCAGTAGGATTATGTTAGAATACCTGATAGACGCTGGAAGAGTTTCTGGGCCCCGAGTAAACTTGGTGGTGGATATCCGCTTTGAAGAGGTTCGAGGAATAGAATGGTGGAAGCCAGTGGAAGGGAAGCTTGTTCGTAACGTAGAACGAACGTACGTAAAATAACTTCTAGACTCCTTGTCAAATAGTTCGCGTAGCGAGCGCAAACTTGACCTAATCCCGAAGTTCTATTCTAAATCCAGCTTAGTTGTTGGATCAAATGTCATATGCAGTCGAGGGTACCTGCATCTACTTATGCTTTTGTCTGGCCTGCAGTACATCCAATCTTAGCCACGTGGCAGTAGATCTGCACACCAATTATTCGCGTTACCGATTTTGCAAACTCAAATTGACTCCTGTACAGATAGACTTTAACTTCTCTTGTACACCTACACACCACTGCAACATGCACTAAGCACTGGTTTGGCTTGCTTTGTATCGCAGTTGCAAGGACTATGGCTCTCAAACAAACAGATGGGAGCTTCAAGAAGGTCCCGAACAGACGTTACGGGTCAACAGGGGCGAGGCGATCGACTAATAGCGCCCTGGAGGCCAGATGTGGAAATAGTAAGTGTTGGCACTCTATCCAAAGTGAGAATATTATGTTATAGTGCTAACTACGCTACGCATTTCAAGCCCATCTAGCCAAAATTTCGAAAAGTTATCTGCTTTTTGGTTTTCTAGTTTTAGGTCTTGTGATTGCTTTTGTGATATCCTGGGTACCCGACTTGAATCCAGGGGGTAGTTTGCTCAAAGCACAGACTATCGCAGCAAAACACGACCTCTCAAATGAATACCTTGAAAGATATGTTCAAGTATATGGAAAATACGGCCTTTCCCGGCCTGATCTCATACCAGATGGCACCGACATACCCTCTCTCAAGGAGAATATGAGGAGAGATACACCAATTGTGGAGTACTACAAGATGTTGGATACGTTCACCATACCCCGCGGTCTCGAAGGATCATGGAACCAAAAGTTTGGAAATACCGACGAAGTACCAGACTACACGGAGCGTCTCTGGGAATCACTTATCGGCAGTGTCAAGGTCGAAATCGAAAACGACTACGCGGGCCAAAGATTCGCCTTTCTCGAAGCTTATCAGACGCTAGTGAACGACAACTCGATCTCTCCTCTTTCGATCGCAAAGGTTCATTCGGCGTTATACCTCGAAACCCCGCCGACTGACAGTAATAACGTTCCCGGGAACTTTCGTCGCGTACACGCGTTAATCGGAAATTCCTTAACCGCAAACATTTTCGAAATCGATAGCTCGTTAGCAAAACTATCCGCGTACTTCAACAACAATTGCGCGCCGCTGCAGGATCGATCTCTCGAAATTGCGTCTTGTATCCTCCATTTTTATCAAAATTACGAGAGGATACATCCGTTCACCGATGGTAACGGGCGTACGGGGCGCGCTTGGGTGAATGCCATGCTTCTGTGGAAGATGCTACCACCAATGTATTTCAAGGAGGAGTGGTTGAGAAATCCACGCTCGTACCATAATTTATTTAGCGAGGGACGCACGGATCAATTTCTAGGAGAGCATTTGGTGTCTATTTTGGAGAACAATTAAAAGTTTCTATAGGTTATGAAATAGTAATATATGAAATATGATAAAGCGATCACCAATGGCAATCATGGCCGACAATGACAAAAGTGGCGCGGACAGCAGCAGCATGCTGACGTGCTGACAGCGATGAGGCCGCCCTTAAGTTATCTCCATACATATGTCCGCTCAGTCAGCCAAATGCAGCGACTAGCGGCCTTGTCAGCAGACGACATGTGCATTAAACCCAACACATAACGCCCCCAAATCCCGAATTGCGAAATGCTTTGAATCAAAAGTGGAAACATTAGGCTCGGAGATACAAACATTCCGCGTTGGGTAAACAATATAAAAGCCATCCGGATTCCCCAGAGGAAAGTAAAAGTTCACAGTTCCCATCAGTTAGCTTTGTCTTCTTACTTGATCAATCTTCTTTTTTTGGTCTTTACAAGCACGTACATCAATACATCGTACGCGAATTACTGGCTTCCACAAAACTGTTCATTTGAGCTAGCAACCATCAAGCACCCAAGACTACGAATACAAATATCAAATATCAAAGAAATGGCCCATATAATTATTACTGGCGCTACCGGTCTCGCCGGCTCGACCATCCTCCTGCAAGCACTGGCCCACCCCTCAATCTCCAAAGTCTCAATCCTCTCCCGTCGCCCGGTGCCCGCTGCAGACAACAACCCGAAAGCCAACGTTATAATCCACAAAGACTTCTCCTACTACCCGCCAGAAGTCCTCTCTCAGCTTTCCGGTGCCACCGCGTGTGTCTGGGCGCAGGGTATCTCTAGCATGGGCATGAAGGAAGACGAATACACTGTAATCACAAAAACCTACCCTCTCGCTGCCGCCCAGGCGTTCAAGGATTTTCCCGTCGACGGGAAATTCAAATTCGTACACATTTCGGGGAGGGGAGCGGATTCGACGGGCAAGGCTATGCAGTTATTTGCTAGAGTCAAAGGCGACGCGGAAAGATTACTGTTAGGGATAGCGGCAGAGAAGAGCACATTCGCGGTGTACAATCTCCGTCCTGCTGGTATCGATCCGGGGAAGAACTGGACCGCCATGAGGAAACCGAATTACCTCGAAAAGACCTTTTTGGCGGTAGCGCCTGTTTTCAGAGTGTTAACACCTAGTATTTTCACTCCTACAGAAGTACTGGCAGATGTGAGTTTGAAACTTGCTCTTGGAGATGGTGCCAAACTGAGTGGAGCTGGAATAAATGCGGATGGGTTTACTATGGAGAACGAAGCGATCAGACGAGAAGGGGGCTTGTGAGTTACTAGTAGGTGCGGTTGAGTCGTTCATCGGTTTTTGTTTTTTTAGTAGCAGGTAGCAATGGTTGTAATAATTAGCAGTTATAACGTTAATAGATCCCCAATTCTTCAGTTAGGCAATAATAAATGGATATTTAGAATTTATTTCCAAGGTCAAAGATTATCTGAGCTCGATCAGGCCCCCCTGAAGTAGAAAATGTGAAGGGTCCTCAGCCTTATTTATTTTATTTCGGAACCCCAGCCGAACTCTCAGTCTAATTGTGGGAGCCATCGCGTTTCAGGTAGTAATAAGTGTTAAGGTCTATTATGAAAGGGCATCTGGATAAAACACGGCTATAGCGCCACTAATTGTTTAAATTTCATCGTGAGATCATAATATCGAAGTCGTGACAAAATTTACAAGAGGTGTCGTGCTTACAAACCAATGACACTAAGGACGATGTATTATATTGAAGATAGAATTAGCGGCACCTGAACATTATATAAAATCACCAGAAAGGCTCCCCGACGAGAGAACGTTTCTGAAATGGACCTTGCCAGCCGTCTTCCGCGCATGACAAAACAATGTGCTCTTCATGAAGAAAAACGAAATTCACTGGCACAAAGACTTCAACCAACCCACCAGGAGATTGTCAGCAAACCGGATCATACTGGTGATACGGAACGATAGCAGTTAGGCCTGGAAGTCGACAGAGCACTCACGTTTATTTCGACCCGGGTCCTCCTGGGCGCGTCCGGCCGCTTTGCTCAGCGCTTCTATCTTCTTGTGAGACTCGGGTGAAAGCTCTGTTATACAGTGCCCCAGATGGATAGTCAAATTTGGAAAATGGGATCTCGAAACTTGTAGCGCATGCGTTCCAAAGTCAATCAAGTTGCCCTCAGATATGAAATCCACTCTCAGATAATCCAATTGCGATGGGAATTGTTGTGCGATATAGCAAAGACCTTCAGATCGCGCGATGTCGTATCGCTTCTTCGTATGGAGGCCAAAGTATATATGAACTCGCTTCAACGCCGTGTAATCGTCAAGTGACGGGATGGACGGCTGTTTACTTGGCGGTAGGCAACGGACTGTTAGATTCACCAGGGTTTTCTTTATCTCCTGTCTATCCATGATCGAAAAGAGCCAGAATGGGTCTGTGAGATCGAATTCGTACCCCTGGAGCATATACATGATGCGCCCTGGGAATAGCTTAACATCCAGACTTTTAAGGCTTTTGATCCGTTTCAAAAGCGCGATGAGCGAATCCAGAGTCGCCGGGAGCTCATCGAACCAAATAATGAGATCATTAACGACCCATTCGTTAGGGTCTTCAATTTCCGATGATGTCCCCTCCGGTAGAGCGTAGTTGATGGGATTATGATATCCAACAACTGTATGATCAATGGGTTCATAGCCAGGGTACATAACTGCCAATTCCTCACTGACATCTGCCATTTTGGAAACGAGATCGCGATACTCTTCAAGATCTTTAAAGTCTTCCTCGAGTGACTTCTCGGATCTGTGATCCTCAAAATCGATATCATGATAAGTCTCGTCGCCCATATCACTTTCTCCATCCGATACATAATTAGAACCCCGGGGCGGTATCATCTTTCGGTAGCCTGCCGTGCTCCCAAATCTTTGGTCGATCCCTAGGCGTCCGATACCGAGTCTCAGGAACCTCTCGAGGAGAAAGTAATTGGCTGATTCGAAATCCACTAATCTAGGGATGCCCAGTTGTTCAATCTCGAAAGGCGGTTTGAAATAGTGCATCGTGGTGAGCAGGAATCTGGAGCTCGTCGCCGTCATCGAGGCTGCTAGTTCAAGGCTCTTCAGCTCGCTCAGTTGGTATAGTAGAATTGTCGCCAACGTCGCCATTCCATACTCCTCAAGCTGACTTTCGATAAACGCAAACACCTCATTCCCACCCGCCGCCGCTTTTTCGTTTAGCAACTCCCGAATGACTGGTATTATCTCTTCGATAACACTATCATATTCGTCGACAAGATAGAATGCATTTTCGGCCCGAAATCTGAATGTTGCTGATCTGACAAACTCGACGAAAGGTTCTTGCAGGGAGTAGATTACTATGTTGAGGAGTTTATCTGGGTTCTGGTTTCCCTCATCAAATAGTATGTGACGGTTGACAAGGGGGTAAGCGATATTACGAAGTCGACGGCATGTTTGCGCCAATGAATTGAGGTAGCCGTCACATTCGGAAGAAGGGGTGACAAGGAGATAATCCGTAATGTTCAAAAGAATTTCGTTGGGGAGGTCGGTGAGGCGCGTGGCCGATTCGGACGGATGCTCAACGAAAGGGATAACCACGCTGCGGTCCGTCATTTTAGAAGTATCGGTGTGTGGTGGGGGCGGCGGGTCAAGGCTTCATGTTCATGCTTTGTCTTGGAAGGTAGGGTAAAGCTGGAAGAATGGATGCACGTTTTTGTATGACTCAAGAACAACCTATAAACTCACTACCGCCCTAAACTTTGCAATTAGGTCGCGGATTAGTGCCTCGATTCACCAACGCTAGCCGCTTTTGGTGAATTACTGTGATATTTTGATAGACAACGCAGGATACAATGCCTTATTGCTTGCTCTCGTTATTGTGCAAAATAATCGAGGAGAGCCTTCCACTTGCATGGAAATTCCTACACTTTGCTCGCGATACTATACTGGATCCATGGATCAATCATACTGGTTTAATCACTTAACCTGGTGGGTTAAATATAGCAGTAAACGGAATTTTAGTTTAGGAGACCTATGCATATTTTATTTTCCCCACAAAGATTGAGGAGCTCTTAAAGGCTGCATGATCCTGGTACAGACCTTGAAACTGTCTGTACTAATCAGCATCTAGTAATATGGTTTATCTATGGAAGGATGATAATGAAACGTTGCAAAACTTCAAAAGACTATTATCCCAATCTGAAAAGTCCGAACTTTGCTTCTTTTTTGTCCCACAACTAACCCGCAGCTTGCCTTTCGCCATGAGACTTCATACTATTCATCCTTTCCTAGTATCTTCTTGTTGGAATCATATTTTACTGGAATCGCATCAAATCTACTGCCAAAATAAGTTGTTCGTTGGTTCCTAACGCTTGGACACTGGGCGAGCAGACGGTCAATATCAAGTCTCATCGAAAATCTTATTGATCTAGGAAGTGGAATATGCTTACCACTTTTCAATATTTGGCGCAAATCGCTTGATTTGCGAAAAGAAAAGTTCTAAAACCTCGTTACAGAAAACAGGCGTGTTTTCGAAAGCAATTCCAAACATTCCAGGGCATTGCTTTTCATCGGAGCAATTAAGATAGTAGTGTGCTAACAAGCACAGTTTCTTCCTTTCTTCGTGTGCTGGGGGGAACGTGCTATAACAAATCTCGGCATA
Source organism: Dactylellina parvicollis (assembly GCA_036971385.1). Taxonomy (NCBI): domain Eukaryota; kingdom Fungi; phylum Ascomycota; class Orbiliomycetes; order Orbiliales; family Orbiliaceae; genus Dactylellina; species Dactylellina parvicollis. Next base: position 1,269,776 of record JAJTUD010000010.1, on the reverse strand, counting down.
ATCTCGGAGTAAATCGTCGTCAAATCCCATAATATTCAAAGGGCACATTTCAGGAAACATAACCTCAGAATATGAAAGCCCTTCGTCGAAGAGCACAAATGGATCCCGAATTGAAGACTCGGTGGTAGGTTCATCTTCATCTATAGCGTCATAAATTCGAATTTCTTGACTTTGATAACGTTTGATTTCTCGATTAACACACCCACAGGAGCGGTATAGCTCCCATGCTTTCGTTGCCAGTTTCTCTAATCCCACAAGGTGCGCAAATGCGGCAAACCTTCTTGAGAACAGTATTTCTTGTGTGGAGGCATTAGGGATCTCATCCGATTCTTCCTGATCACACATGAAATGAATCTGGAGATTCTTGGAGGGATCATTTGGTAACTCTAGGCAACAAGGGAGTATGCAACTAGACTCATTCGTGTATGCGTAGGCAAGGATTTGCAAAAAGATCCTTGGGTTAACACTGGTACCTTCCAGTCGGAGGAGCAGCAAACTGTCTTCTTCATAGTATGTAGATGAAATCTGTTTTCTTTGTGGATCCAAATTTCCTTCAAATACATGCTTAAAGTATGGCAATCTACCCAGAATTGATCTGTGACAGGCGACTACATAGGAATGATTTCCATCTGGAGGTACGATAGTAACCTCAGCGTCGATGAACTTTTGGTTCAGAAACGCATCCCACATACTACCAGGAATCAAATTAGCCAGGAGATAAAAGCTGCAGGGTACTAAAAGATGCAAGGTGACCTACTAGAACATTATACTTCCTGTAAAGTCACCGTCTTTCCCTTCCGAAGGAGACTTTTCTGCCATATTCGCTTCGATTTTCGACCGGTTGAATACTTTCATCGGATCCAGAACATGAGGAACATCCATTTCCACGGCTTCTTTTTGACTTAGTGGGCAGATGAAACCCCCAAGTTCTTTTGAAAGGTATTGTTCGCAATTCGTACGAGATTTTCAGCTTGCTTCTGGCTATCTTAATTATGACCTGGGAGTATCATAGGTGAGATTTGTAAATTTGGAACAGTTAGAATTTCAACAACATGTTAATGCTTACTACTGTATTAGCGTTTTAAATTTCAGTTAGTTGGCATACTTTATGGTATATTCCACATGACTTCCAGCTTCTAGAGTATCTGTTGATATCCCGGTTTTATCTTTGCGTAGAAGGTTTGAGAAGGTTCTTCACCAATTTCAACCAACTTTTCGAGGGAATGACTGAAGTATTTAGTGCTAGTGGCATAGAGCACACAGTTCCAACTAGAAGAAGATAGCCCCATTTTATAATGGCATCTACTCGTACTGATTTAGAAATGTCAACGCTTGCTCATTCATGCACCGCCCTTATAATTGCTAAAACCAACATCTCCACTACTCTCGGAATGCGCACTCGAGGATCTTCTCAGTGCCGATCCATCCCGTTCAAACACTCTTATATACCTATCTAGAACAACACTTCTATCAATAGCACCAATATCCTGTCGCCGATTTGTACTCCTCAATCCCTCGTGCTCACTCATATTACCGTTTCCAAAGTTTCTGTTACTTACAGGCCAGGCTACCTCGTGCTGGCCTGATCTCAATACTCGCATCTCGCTTTCTTCAATATCACTAATATGGATAATCTCTTCTGCTCCACTTCTGACTTTCCCTCGCAAATACTTCCTCCTTCTCTGAACTATTTCCATTATCAATTTCGTCATCTGCTCTGCCCAACTCCTAAAAGCTGGTAAACAAGTAATAATGATCGCCCACGCGGGTTCTAACGGCCAAAACAATGCTATAACAAGGCCTCCATCTTGATACAACTTGAAGCGGTCATTAATTACGGTACTCGATACAACCCCGTTAAAAACTAGAAGGCCTAAACACCCAAGCCCGAGAAAGAAGATTATCCCTACGGAGAATTTCTCCCAGCTGGTGATGTTTTGCATGCGGAGAATTATCAAGAATGGAAGAACGTAAACTATATTTGAGCATGTAAGTTAGAGGTTTCCGGAACTTTATTATGGTTGTATTTTTCGTTTATAGAACTACTTACCTAGAATCTCGCTAATAGCGTGGAATAAGAGAACAGGAATGTACACCTGGCTAAAAAATAAGGGATTGCAATTGTAGTATGGTGTTATAGGCTTGTCCAATTCCTCCGGAATCCTTTATCGCAGAGTCATGTCAGCACCCTGAATTTAATGGGAATTCTAATCGTCTATACACATACCAAGCATCAGAAGTTGGCCAACACCAGAATATAATTAATCCCATTGTTACGAAATACCCAATAAAAGTGAATACCAAAGTGAATTGCAGTAGCCAACGGGTATGCCTTAAGACGGGTGGGATTATTGTATAATAGAAACGGATCCAGGCGAGCTTTACACAATACAATGGTGTATAATATAAAACTTTCATCGCCCACGTCATCTAAATTCAGATTTCAGCTTAATTTAGCTACTCGGATACACGGCTTACTAAATTATATCGGTGTTTGAGGTACCTTTTTTCCCATGCTGGACATTCTCCGCCCCGCTTCCTTGTCGGTCTCGAGGAATATATCTCTCATAGGATCGTAGAACAAATTCTTCAATAACCAGCCTTGTTTCATAAGATATGACGACGTTTCTAGCGCCATTGCGGTAGCAAAGAAAAGCCAAGCTATAGCAAGTAGAACTTCCTCGGAATTTGCATTACCTCGTCTAATCCTGCGTCCTATGCGTAATGCGACAAAGACGAACGTTATGCCAACGAGAGACATTTCGCACTTCTATTTTTCTAGGAGCATTAGCACGATAAAAGCTTAAGGTAACACGCAGCACAGAAGATATAAAAATTTAGAACTTACTGCTATAAGGTGAGGAGACATTAAAGTTGTTCCATCGTAATGATCAATTGGGACAAGCAGCTCCGTTCCGTCGGAGAGCTCGTCCATTGATAGAAGTTGTGATCTTGTTCTATTCATCACACTAATGGTCGGAGAGTCCATAACTATTGTGATATTTCAAGATAAGGAAAATTATAAAAAAGATTTTGAAAAGTGGTCCGATTGCGCACGCCTCAAATAAAAAGAGGGATCATCAAATCCCTGATGGTGGGCAGCAAAGTGTCTTATTGAATGAAGTGGTTGGTTCCAAGACTCCAAAGAACGATAGCTTAGATAGTACCATTTGGTGTTAGACTCGTAGCTATAAGCGAAGGACTCTGAGACGACCGAGACTCTCAGGAGAATAAATATGCACACCTAAGACAATACAACACCAGAACTGCTACAGACCTCCAACCGATGGACTTGACAGAGAGAGAAAACTCCGACCATCCCTGCGACCGCGTTGAAATCTGACCGGGATAAACAGCGAATGAATAGATCGTCATTAAATCAGTTCCTCATCCAGCTAGGAAGTCCGAAATACGAGCGCCTGACCAATACTGAACCAACAAGCGCCGGAAATGCGTGTGCAATTGATCATTATGTTGCGTTATCCCAGCCGTATATTACCTCCTGGGGTGCACGCGAAGCGGATCGTCAGAAGCAGGGTCTGATCGATTTGGGTGGGCTCTTGTTCGGAAGAAAGGGTGGAGTTTCTCGTAAGTCAGCGTGGAGTCGGCTGGCACATCGCGCGAGTTGTTGGGGTGCACGGGTGGTGTTGCTGGTGCCATGGCTACATGCCAGGCAATTATGCCCCCTAATCGACGTGATGACCGATGTCGGCACAAATCTGTTATAGTAAGACAAATTTATCGTATTTACAATATTTATAATATTTACTGGTCAGCTACTATCGTAGCACTGAAAGCCCGACAGGATGTATCCAGCTTAAGCGCTTGGATTGGCCATTGCATTGTGAACGGTACCAACACAGAATCTGCGAGAAAAACAACACATTGTTGACCCTTTTGGCTGGAGAAAAATTCCACACGAAGCTTTGCCTCGTGTTGTATCTGGCCAGCGAGACCACGCGTATACGCTTCGTAGAGAACTGAAACACTCCTTTCAGTCGGGCGTAGAATCCACTAGATGTCTGCATCTTTTTCGTTATCCAGTCCCATGTCGAAGCTATCTAGCAGTTCCAAGATCCAAAAAATCAGACCAAGCCTTGTAGATGAGCAAACAGGTAAACCCTGGGACGTGAAAGAGCTGGTTAGAGTGTGTGCCTGAATAATTTCTGCACCTCGAGGGGAATTCAGGGCCAATCAACATGCATGGCTTATTGTAGCCTCGAAAGCACTAATTCCGCCTGGTCTCGAGGCTAGGCTTATTGACCTCGCTGGTCTTGGAAGGGAAAGGCAAAGATACAACGCAACAATACGGCAATAATTATATGTTGCCTGATGTTCTAACAAGATCCTTCAACAGCGTGCTGGCGTCTGTTAACAAGACTGGGATCTGGAGCAAAGGAATATCTGGAATACGGACGTTAGTATCCCAACGATATTTTCCGCCCGCAGGTCCATTTCTCTGTGTGAGAAACCATATAAACTAGTTCAAGGCATCAAGTTGATACACAAATGTTCAAATTCAAGAGGATGTTAGCTTGTGTGCAAATTGAAACTTAAGTTGCTACTTGATCTCGAAATACATGATTTTTGTATAGATCTATGTAATCAAGACGCGGGTATAGATATATTCATATAGAAACTATAACAATATGGTGATGCGAACGTTCGAACACGACGATATCATATTGACGTGGACATGCATATGGAGATAAGGTAGTGAACTGGATGCGAGGAGGACGTAGTGACGTGGACATGGCTTGACTTTCTTTTTTTTCCTGTCATATTCCTTCTACGCTAGAGGATAGCATGGATGCCTCCTATGGTGGCTCGATGTACATGCAGGTGATGTTACACATGACTAGATACGTGACTTTTCAATTTGGCTGCGTACGGCCAGCCGCAGATCATATCGCTATTATTCACAAAAGCGAAAACAACGCCTAACTAATGTTTCTAGATTTTTTAACAAGAAGCAGGATTTGAGAATAATACTCTGGAATGAGGAATATTATACGACTAGAGAACAACCCGATGGTAGTTAGAAAACAATATTCATAGAACATTCATAGATCAGACACAGGCAGGCATGTTATCGTTAGAACAACTTTCTCAGAGAACGAATTTTGACCCACCCTGAGGACTCCTCACCCACAGGATGCCAAGAAACTCGGGGATAAACAGTGCATTTGATGTAGCCTTGAACTTCGGGGCTACATTTGATGCCTGAAATCAAGTCAACCCAACCATGCCCCGCTATTTGTCTTTATATCTCGCGACGATTTAAGCCGAACCACTCTCAAATGTTTCCGTATCAACCCTCCCTATTTATGCTCCACGCCTAGTCGAGAGCAACGAAACTAATAACATATCTAGTAGTAATCTTTATAGAGAAGGAATTTTATGAACAAAATTTGGCTAATGGTGGATTTGTAGGGTATACCGGTAGTATTGCCCGACGGCTACGTAATTAAGATGGTTATGGGGCACCCCGAGTATGTAAGACTGTATGACAGTCAAACCAGTACCTTCTACGTTTCTCCTTGCCGCAAGCATCGTTTTTTAATACTGTTGATTTTTATCATTGCTTCAAAAATTATACACCTAACAAACTCCTAGTTGCCCGAGCTTTTGTAGCTCGTGCAAACAGAGCTGCAAGTGTCCCTTATGCGCACAGTGCCATTGGTGCAAGGCCTGTAATTACGGCACTTATAACAACTACAAAAATCATAATCATGGCACCAACCAGGCCAAACACTCTTGTGACGCATATGAAAAAGAGGTGGAAAAGACTAAGGATCTTCAATCCGAAAAGACAAAACTTGAAGCAGAAAAGAGCGACGTTGAATCAAAGAACCGTGAACTCAAGTCGGAAATACTCCAAAGGGGTACAGAAAGACTCATAGTGCGCGAATTTCCAAGGTATGTCAGTTTGATTGCTCCCGTATAACCAACCAAATTGTAGTTCATATCTTTCTTTCGCTAATCCATGCTCTGAAGCTTCTTTGGTTCCGAGACATTCACCGTTGCTGTCGGTCGCGAGCAAAGGAAATTTACGGTCCATATTGATACGGTTTGTGCAGCGTCAGCTTATTTCAAAGAGATTTTGTCTCCTTCAACCAAAACTACCAGTGATTTGAAAGAGGTCGTAAGTCTCGATGCAGGAGCTGACAATGTTGACGCATTTGAAATGTTCCTACAATATTGTTACCTGAATACCTATCTCGATGGCAAATACGGCAAGACCCACCTACTGTTACTTCATGCTCGGGTATATGCTTTAGCTGAAAAATTAAAATGTTCCCCGCTGAAGAGCCTCGCGCTACGGAAAGCAACAGATTGGTACCACGGATATAACATGCGAATGGGTAGCAATAATATGTTCCGGGATATATTCCCAGATATTCTAGACGCAATATCCATCGTCTATACATACACGGTCGACATTGGTTCTGGGCTTCTGCCGTCTTCACTGGACACAGTCAGTGGTAGCCAAGAAACTGAAGCCACAAGAGACAGGTTTCGGCTTTTGTTAGCACATCTTGCAGCAGCAAATTTGGCAAACCTACGAACAGAGAGTCGGTTCGTAGATATACACCATAGCTTTCCTGACTTTAGCACGGACATGTTGTTGTTCATGAACAATGGATTGGATACATCTGAGGACGAGAAGAAAACTAGCTCAGAAGGTCAGCTAGAGAAAGATCGAAATATGATTAATTTACAGAAGAATAACATTTTGGCATTCAGCAAGTATGACCCGTTCTCTTTTCTTTTCCTTTTTTTATTTTTTTAACAAAAAGACAATTTTTCCAGTTAACGTTCCGTTGCACTAACTCTCGATTTACGGTCAGTTTATTCAGCACTGATACATTTACTGTATTCGTCGGCGAAGATGCTAAGCGTTTCAACGTTCATACGGCCGCAATTGGATGCTCCGAGTATTTTCGGGGACTTGCAGCATCTGATATGAAGGAGACTCATGAGAAAACGGTGTCTCTGGATAGTGAAGTCGACAACGCAGATGCATTTGATGCATTTGTACAGTACTGTTACTTTCGGGACTACATTTGCGACGAGGATCGGGCCGATACTTTAGCATACCATGCTAGAGTTTACTCGCTGGCAGATAGGCTAAGCTGTCCTGGTCTCAAAGAGCTTGCGCTCCAAAAAGCAAATCGGCTTTGTAACGCATCGTATTCGAGCAAACCCGGAGAGGTTCTTATTGCAGTCCCGGCCGCAGTTGCCATGATCTATGAGTATTCTTACGATGCATGGAGTGGAAAAATCCCCGAAACAGCTATCGAAGATCCGGACGATGCATTAGGTGAGCCGTCTAGCGCGAAGGAAGCTCCATTAAGGGGCAAGAGATCGAAGAAGAATCAGAAGCAGAAGATAGTTACAAGTACAACTCAAACTACCGAAACGACAATTATACCAGCCACGAGAGAGCGAGATGGTTTTCGGCTCCTTCTTGCCCGTTTCGCCAGCATCTACCTCTCAGAGCTCCGCAAGAACAACTCATTTATTGCCACGCACCACGCCTTTCCAGACTTTGCAACCGATGTCATGTTGCTAGCTACAGCCGGTGGGGACATGGAATTAGTGAAGATGATCAATTGAAACTCGAATGCTGACTATTCAACAAATGGGGACTATTATTTTCAAACTGGTATTTGCAGCATTTGGCGCGATAGTCACTTTAATCTCCCGCTTTAAACCTGCAATAAGGCGGCAAATAAATTGCCAAAATTTTAAGTTCGATTACTTGCTGTTAGTCCGCGCTTCTGTGTCTGTAGCCTTGTTATATATGGGGTTTCGAAAGGAGCTGTAGCATGAGTATTCCAAAAACTAGGGTTGCAAAATGATTATCTAGTGACGAGACTACTCGCCACCTATTAAATAATTAAATAATGGTGAGCCGTCGGTGCCCTTCGACTCGAGGTGAGTCCTCACAGTACAGTCCTCGGTGACCGAGTAGTCTTAATGGCATATGAAGCGAAAAACTTAATTCAGAAAAATTACCATTGAGTAATATTGCCGACTTTTAGGAATACTCGTACTTAGGCGCACGTTAATTACGTTAAGCATCAATTGCATGCAACGTGGATGGTTGAAGTTCAGGCACAATTAATTTGGCTCCAGGCACGATTTATATGACCCATCAAAACTACCACTGATGCAAGCAGCCAATGAGCAAGGGTAGCTAGGATTGGGGCGGGTGACGACCATATTGGCTTGAATACCACCCAAACTTGGCTTTTTTCCTCTGCCAAATGTTGCTGAAGTTATCTTGTCGAAGACCGGAAGCTAGACACAAAGCTGAAGTTCAAAGTGGGTTCTCATCACAACAACGACCACAATGCCTCTGTGCATACAACATAACGTCAATTATTCTGGTTGCGAGACTGGATAGTCTTAAAGTAACCCCCAAAGCGTGAAGCGGTCATGCAACGAGACTAGAGACTGGATTGGAGTTTTGTAGGATAAACATGTCGAAGCTATAAAATGTGGTGTTCTCTTTATTCTAGTAATATCTCGGAATAGGGAGTAAGGATAAAGTCTCGGTAGAGATAGGAGATCGCCAAGCTTCAAATAAGAAATGAGCTTGAAATAAGTCGTGATTGAGCGCTGCGTAGCCGCATTCTGGGTTCATGTGTTTGGGGCAAAAATAGAGCAATGGATCGAGACGCTCGTCTATCAAGGATCCGGATCGATATCTAAGATAGTGTTCTACTTGAGCTACCCGAACCCTCAACTTTGTGTTGACAACTTTATGCCACTACCTAACGTCCTCAACCTGACCTCATCTCCTCCACCAGGATCCGACATCACCATCTCCCACGATGGCTGAAGACCAACTCTACTCTTCCACCACTCAGTTTAAAACCTGGTCTTTTGGTCCCTCTACCTTGTCTACTATCCGTGAGAACACCAATGCTGCCGGCACCCGATCCATCCGGCGCGGATGGAAACGCGCTCGCGTCGAGGCATCATCAGCGAACACCCCGCTAGCCACCACCCCGATCCCATCGAGCACCTCCACTCCTACTCCTACTCCTTCCATCGATCCAGCTACAGTTCCAGACCCAGAGTCTCTCAGCCCAGCTGAAGAGCTGACATTGGTCCATTACTACATCCTCCGTCTGATTGCCATGTCCGACGTATTCTCCTTCCCATCGAATGTCAAATCAACAGCCTGCATCTTCCTATCCCGTTTCCATCTACATCATTCGGTACAGGCATACCATCCGAAGCATTTACTCACCACAATCCTATTCTTAGCCACGAAGACCGAGAACCACTACATCCCTTTGGCAGAGTTTTGTAAACGGATACCAAAGGCGGAACCGGAGGACGTACTTAAACACGAATTCACAGTCGCAGGAGGCGTCAGATGGGATTTCGATATCAAACATCCGTTGAGGGTTGCTGAGGGAGGGATAATGGAGCTGCTGACCGGGTTAGCTAGTGTCCTCAACGGTGGAACTAGCAGCGACGCCGGACTGAACGCTTTGAAGGAACGGCTGGATCCGAATCCCATAAGAAGGGTACAGGACGCTCACGGCAAGATGAAGAGCTATCTTACGAAGGAGGCTTTGGTGTCCGATGTTTACTACCATTACACGCCGCCACAGATCTTCTTAGCGGCCTTGTGGTTAGCGGATAAAGACGTGGCTGAAGGCTACCTGGAATGGAGGTTCGGTGAAGGTGCTACTATGGGGCGGGTAGCCAAGAAGAGAAAGAAGGATAAGAAAAGCAAGGACAAGAATGGTGATGATGAAGCAGCTGCCGCCGCCGAAGAGGCAGCGAAAAGGGGACCTGCGTTGGCACCAAAACTTTTACCTCTCGTCGTAAGTTGTGCCGAGATGATGATCAAGGCTCGAGAATACGAGAAGACTACGGTAGACGAGCTTAAAAAGATCGATAAAAAGTTGCATCGCTGCCAGAACCCCAAGAAGTTCTTGGGAGCAGGGAACGCGCTCGGTATCAGTGATAATGGATCTAAGAAGGCTGCGACTGAGACAGTAGTAATCCAGAAAGAAAAAGCTGACGAGAAGAAGAGGAAATTAGAAGATGATCCGTTTGGCGGGGCTTTACAAAAGGCCTGATCTTGACAACTAGCCGCCCTTAGCCAAGGGTCTGCCAGGAACAACTGCTACAATCTTACAGAATGAAAGACCCGATTCCAGGTTTTCAATGAGTATTCCTAATACCATCAATAACTACGAAATCTTCCTGGCCGGATCTGCATCCACTTTAACAATGGCATGATTACTACCGAATCGCCGAACTTGCTTCCGTAATGGAAATATTCTATTCCGAGTATTGCATGGCCACAGTTGTTCAACCAACTCTTTGGTATTCCAAATGAAAGAGGAATGAAAAGGCATCTCATGGGATATCCAAGCTTCCATTCTACTAGAAATGTCATAACCGGCTTCTGGGGATTAATTGAAAGATCGTATCTGGACGTCAGTCTTCAACTTTTGGGATATCATCTTTGGGTCTTGCATGTTCCCTAATTATTACGATAGTCGATATGGGATCGTTAAATCTGGCGTTTAGATCCTAGGTACCAGGTTTCGTATAAAGTATGAGGGCCTTTATCAAATATATAGAACAGATGATTCTAAAAACCCAGTCGCTCTGGGAACAATGCATCTCGTGCGTGGTATACGTCGAAAATATCTAATTTCATTATTATTATCCACCCAATTCCAATAACCAGATCTCAAAATACCGTATCATGCCATGATTAAAATATCGTACAATCCCATCGTCTCATCAGTATCAAAATTTCTTTTGTCTTTTCGACCTATTCTCTTCTTCTTGCTCGCCTTCGCCATCTCTGTCGTTGTTATATATAGTAACTGGTTGCGTCTCCCTCCAAGCACCGGTAAACATTGGATCGTTCTTCGCTTTGTCCGCATACCTTAACAACGCCTCCCGTGGATCTTCGTCTCGCATACCACTCAACGCCACGTTCTTCTTGATATGTTCCTCGTCAGGTGTCGACTTCGCGAACGGCGTGGTGTGCGGTTTGAATGGCTTGTAGGCATTGGCGAGTTGACTCGCTTGCGCTAACGATTTGGTTTTGGAGGGAAGGACGGCGTTGGGGAGATAAATCGCGTCCGCGTTCATGCCGGTGGCGATGTCAGTTGTCAGGGATGGGTCGTCATCGAAGTGCCGTTTCTTGAGCGGGTTACTGAGGATTGTGATGGCGCCTCGGATGGAGGTTTTAGGCGAGTAGAGGATTTTGACGGTACCGTTATTGGAGGTAGTGAATATTTGGTTGAGGCGCGGGTGCCAGAGTGTGGATATCACGGGGATTGACGGGGTGATGGCAAAGGTGTGGTCGGAGCGAAGAGTCGCAGGTGAGAGGATGTGAAGACTGCCGGCAGAGTCTGAGGTTATAACGCTCGAGGAATCCGGAGAGAAGGATACCGTGGTATTTTGAGATGCTGTTGGAAGGTCATTTCGCGTCATGATCGGTTTCTTGAACTTCCGAGTATCCCAAGCTGGATATCGCATGTTAGAAAGACTGTCCCTTCCATCCTTCAAAAGATTTTAGACACTCACATTTGACAGTTCCATCCATGCCCCTGCTAACCATTAGATTACCATCCTTTGAGAAAGCGACACTGCATATCCCAATCTCTTTGACATGCGCCTCCTCTACCGTTCCCATCGGCCGACTAAACGGCCCCCCGTCTCCACCCCACAGTGTCAGGCTTCCGTCCTGGGACCCGGCACCTAAAAGCTTCTTACCACCTTGTGTCGGGTCATCCCATTTGACACACATAACCCGCGTTCTTCCACCCTTCGAATTCCTAGATTTGACCACGATAACTTCTTTCTGCTTTCTTTTCTGGTTTATATCCCATATCCTGACCGTCGAGTCCGAACTGCATGTTACCATCAAGTTTTTATCTGTCGGATGCCATGTTCCTCCCAGCAACTCGGATACATGTCCCTTTGTATTATTCATGTCTCTAAGATATTGGTCTCCCTTCACAAACTCGACGACTTCATACCCATCCCTGTCGAAGACTTTGGCTTGTGCGCATGACGGTATAACGAGTATATTCTCCCCGCCGATCGAAAACTCCGCTTTGTGTACCAGATGACCCTCGCGAGGCTCGACCGTTTTGAATGAATGCAGGTGATTGGACGCCATGCCCGTGAAATCGTAGAGCTTGATATTTGAGTCGTGCGAGGCTGTGACCATACGCATCCCCGATGGGTCCAAGGAAACAGAAGTTACGGCCTTTTCGTGGTCTTTGATGACTACCTCATGGGAGGTTGGGAACTCGTCGTCGTCGTCCGAGTCATCATCGTCCGAATCGTCGTCAGACTCAGAATCTTTGTTCGAGGCATCGTCCGAGTCTTCGCTTCGTCTAACAGCCCTTGGAGGTGATACGAATGTAACGTGTGGTGTAGCAGAGGTACCGGCGCGCTTTAGCTTGTCGTGTCGGATGGCGGATTTGGCGACAGCTTGCTTGCCGAAAGACTTTGGTAGGAATGCGGCCATGGGATCATTCGGGTCAACGAAGGCGGATTCGATAACGAAGTCGTCATCGTCAGCATGGTCGATCCCTTTGCGTTTGAGTTTTCCGCTCATTTTGGTTTCGTAGTATGGCTCGAATGAGCCGGGGATTCGAGAATTCGATGGAGTGCGAAAGTGAGCAAGTCGGGTTTCGCGATTCTTCACCTCAAACGGATTCTATGTCATTGGCCTTGGCATTTAGTATGAGGTTGTTGCATTCTGTTGAACAACACATATTTGAAGCCATCCAGTTGGCTCAGGCAAACGATATCGTTTGGTTTAGCAAGACAACTGGCCTCGAGTCACGTTTAAAATCATTAGAGTAACTTGATTTAACCTAGTCGTAAAACTTGACGTCAGTGTGCCGCCAGTGCCGATTTTCCGGTCTCAAGATCGAGAATGAGGCGGGGTGTTTTAAGGTGTGCAGATGCTGCTTTGAGCTAGTCTCAAAGTGAAATACATTTTTGCCGTACAACCGCTACCTTGAGAGCAGCATAAACACTTCGCAGTGGTTAGTTAAACTGTACAAGGATAAAAATAGAGCCGTTGAATGCTGTACTAGGCAATTCCTGAAATATTCTTGGCATTTCTAGCCCGTATCATAAGCCTCTAGCTGCAATATTAGTCTACGTTAAACATCGGAGTTTGTCCTTTGGAGTATCCGAAACAACAATTTGGAGGTCTAGCGTGCAAAGTATCTTCCATACAAAATGGTGTTAGCTATTGTAACTACCAGATGTTCTCAGATAGATGTTATCGGAGACTCCGAGTATTTTTGGATGGAAGACACCCGAGTTCGAGGACTGGTATACTCGAGCTCCGTTGTCCAGAGGAGACTGACCTCAAACAACACGACACAACTTCTCACATGCAAGTTTATATTGAAAGACTAGATGTGAGATAAAGGTGATACAGGTAACCTTCCAAGCAGAGCCTCGATCTACATATGACGTATTCTGATAAAAAATATTAAAACTCTGCCAATGTGATATGAGCTTCAATGGTTATATAAGTTGAGCTATGGTAGGCTCATGCCACTCACTTCTTTTATTATCATTACACATCAGCAATCGATCAATATTATTTACTCACCATCTAAATTGATTTTTTCGCGCCGCTGGTAGGCCGCAATCATAATAATAACGACTTCTTCAAAATCTCCAACCCGAATCTTTAATCCAATAAAATTAGAATCTTCAAAGGCTGGCCCTTCAGAAGTTCAAACCTTACACCAGTAATCTAATACACACCGGTTCTTGACATCAGAATCTTCCATTCTCTTCAATAATCAGTCGATATCAATAAATAGATTTCAGAATGAAGTTCAATCTTTTCATCGTTGCAGCTATCCTCGCCGTTACCACTTCGGCCATACCACTTGAAGCCCGGCAAGGTCGACCCCCAGCCCCTGTTCCAGGTCAGAAATTTCCACCCAAAGAGGCTTTCCTGAGGACAGCGCAGGCAATGGGCAAACCCGCAAACATTATCAAATTTTTGCAGGATCTTCCTGAGTCAGCGTTCGTAAACGCGAATAGTAAACAGAATTTCAATGCTCTGATGAGTGGTAAAATGCCCACTGGCGGTCCCGGTGGCTCTGGCGGTCCTTCTGGCGGTCCTGCTGGAGGCCCTGCTGGCGGTCCTAACGGCCCTATTGGTGGTCCCACTGGTGGCCCTGCTGGTGGCCCTGCTGGTGGCCCTGCTGGTGGCCCTACTGGTGGCCCTACTGGTGGTCCTGCTGGAGGGCCACCAGGACCCCCTGGGCCAGTTGGAAACCCAGCAGGTTCCACAGGGCCACAGGCTCCTCGTACTGGCCCGCTCGACCCCAGTGGAATGTTCCCGGGCGGGCCAGGAGGGCCTGGAGGTCCACGGGCTCCCGGTCCTGGCCAAGTCGGTTCCCCGGTAGGATCTGGAGGCGCACAACCCTTCACAGGCCCCCCGAGCGGTTCCCCTAACGGGCCTGGAGGCAATCAACCTGGCCCACCCGGACCTATGATATAAGACAATTTCTTTAGCTGTACCCACAGCTGTACAGGTGTATTTTCTGTTTCCTCTCGCTGTTGCTTTGAGCTTTCTTTATATATATGACCCTGTATAATTATATACCACAGCTCCATGTAATATGTAATATGGATGATTTTGATGATCCTACAAGTACACTAGAACTGCATTAATGTCCTAATCCGAGGAACGTTAAACCCCATGCATATATATACCACTTTATCGTCTAATACGCAACATGTTTATCTAATAGTAGGCGTGAATACATAGTTTTAACAACTATTCGCCTGTTGCTTACGTTTGATTCCATAATTGCACAACGCTTTCACTCGATTTTGGCAGGGGGGTATTCCTGTTGCTTTCAATCTTGAATTCTAACTCTACAGCGACATGTATGATTCATGGGTACATATTAGGATTGAGCAACCCGCCTTCCACTTCATAGTAGCTGGGTGGGCCGAGTACTGCACTTCCATTTGGTGCATCTTCATACGGGGGCCACTCGCTATCATCTTCATCCCAAAAATCTTCGTCATCGTCATAGTCATCGTCATCAAAATAATCATCATCGTCCTCCTCATCTTCTCTTTTCCGCCGCTCATCCTCATCCTCGTCATCAATTGAAACATCGTCCCAGTCATCTTCTTCAGCACGGCTCCTATCCAAAAGCAATAGGGACTTAAAAGTTACTCTTAGAGCCTTGTTTAATCTGCTGGTTCGCTCCGCCTTGGCTCCCTTATCGTCGAAGTTTATGATGTAAAAAAATGGAGCTGCGAAGTACTGTAGCGGCCGGGTTGATCTTATCCCAGCAGCGAAACTTTGTAAACGCCTCATTTCGAATTCTTCTTGGTATTCTGACAGAACAAACTCGATGTGGATGACCCGTAATTTGGGCCGATAAACATACCGCGAAGTCGAGTACTTCCGCAATTCGTTCACATAGTTTTGCATTTGCTCGTCGTAATGACTTTTAGGTAAGCCGTTCCTGACATGGTTGAGCAATCTTAGTGTTACCAAGTTGTAAAGCTTGGGAAGCTGGAACGTGATCAACGCAGGAGAATATTAGCAAAAATGGAAATCCCAGCTTTTCTGTAATAGAATTGATGAAGCAATATGGTTGTCTCACCTTGTCCCAGCTGAGATAGGGAATAGCAAGCTCCTCTAGCATCGGCCAATTTTCTGATGTGAACGGGTATCGATTGATCTTTGGGTCGAAAAAGCGTTTACCCACGGAGCAGTCCGAAGGCGAGTCAGGGCTAAAGTGGTGACCGGTGTGGCATTCCAGCCATAACCTTTTCAGAGACTCCCGATAAGGAAATATTTGTTCCATATCCCAATCGTCCGGGTTGCTTAAGAAGAGAGTGTCCAGCCGGCCTAGACTTTGGAATACTTGATCAACAGTGGCCGATTCGCCCTTCCAACCGCAATCGGTGAGACGCAAGCAGCTGATATCGGAACTTTTTTGAATCCAAGGTAAGATCAAATTGTGACCACTTGGGATTGCCTTGAGATTCAGATGGGTCAGAACTTTACGCCCCAGGCCTGGAATGACGAGCGTATTTGGAGCATTAGAGTCTTCACTCTTAAGGGGCGACGTATTCTTCTCGATTGTCTTCGTGGGTTCGTATTTAGTTTTCTTCGCTTTATTCTGCTGACTTATCGGCTCGCTGATCTCATATTCAAGACTTATAAATTGGCCAGTTGAAGTTCCTACCGTAAGACTCTCGAGAGAATGAGCGTGCCGTTGTATCGCCTCCACAATAGGCAAGATCAAATCTGTTTTTTGGGCAATCTTGAAATTGAGGCGGTCGAGCTTAGAGAGGGACTTGGCCGTTTCGAAAACCCGCAAAGCTTCGCTGTCTGACACTTTATTAAAGTTGACGGCATCTACCGCTACACTAGTGAGAGCCGGTAACGAAGATAATAGCAAGCTAAAAGTTTTGAGAGAGATTTCTTTGGGAAGACTACATCTCAACAGAACACATTAGTCAAGCTCTTCAAACTGCCAAGTGGAACAGGCCATTGACGTACCAAACGAGATTTAGTCGAGTGGAACAGACGGCTAGTTTCTGTAATATAAGCCGCAAGAGAAGGTCGTCACCAGGTGCCAGCGCTTTAGGGAGTTCTCGACGTGGATTGTACATGTTTCGAAGACCCCTAGGACTGACTGTTATAAAGTGGTCGATATTGCTCAAGACTCTTGGTGGCGCTTTCAGCAGATGTTCCACTTGTGCCGCATTGAGATATTCCTGCCCACAAGCTCGACTCCATCGGCCATCGCTGCGACACTGAGTTTGGCTCGGTTTCATCTCCAGCAGTAGATACATGGGATATATTCTCGATAGCAGAATATTCCATAGCGCTGTGCAAGATCTGGCCAGTTTCCATTGATCTCTAATTGAGAGCTGATATAAATCAAATTGTCGCGCAAAATCGTTAGTCATATTTCTTATGATTTTGAGATCGATGTGATGCTTACATGTTCAATTATCGCCTCGAGCACCTCGTTCGGGATATAAAGTAGCCCTGCGGTCATATTGAATGGCTTCCGATGGATCGAGATCCTTGAAAGACCTTTCAGTCGCGTATTTTTGGTAATTCTGGCCTTGCGGGCGATGAGCAACAGCGAAGCTTTCGAAGCCGATAAGTGGTGTACCTGACCGTTTGCTAGTATCTATAACCCCTGACCCCAACGCGTTCTTCGATCCACACACCCCGTCTGACGCGACCTGAAAGTTACTTGGGATGTATACTCCCATCATTGCGCCAATTGGAACTTGTAAATCCCTTGTACTAACCACATTTGGAAGACGTTGTAAATTCTCAAGACAACGCGCTTAATTTCCGATCGTAACGAATCTGTGATTAGAACTAAGCCTCGAGGCAGTAGTAGGGTCTTTGTTCCAACGAGACTACCTCGAGGCCATCAAATTTGTCTTTCTTGGTATCTATATTCTACTCGTGAAACTATGACATAAATGAATCGCACAGCACTATTTGAGTGTACAGATATATACTAAAGATAAGACCATGAGAGTCCGTACTGATCATTACCCGAGTTATCACCTATAGTAACGCGGAGCGTGAGACACCACTACCTCTGAGTCATCGGTATCAGAATAAGCACTAGTAGGGCTAGCTTGGTCATTATAAAAAATATCAGAGATCCCAGGCTGTATATGTGTCGTAGTCGCTGTTGGCCGGGGTGGATGCGGACCGCCTCCCAGAGGAACTGGTGGTCCGGGTCGCCGGGGAGCATGTCTCCCTTGGTGGTCAAACGAAATTCCCCGACTAGAAGAGCGGCCGGCTTTTCCGTCCTCACTATTTGATCCATCGTCGGAACCCTCAACTCGACGGTTCCTTTCTTCCCAAAAGCCGGTGGGCGAGTCAGCTTCGTATAGGAAAGACCATGGGCATTTCACCATCACCTCCGATAACTTTTTGCATTTTTCAAGCCTTGGAACACCTGCAGGTCCTGGTCTGTCATGGTGTACAACAAAATATAACATATTGGTAACTGGGGCTCGATGAACATGTTGGCCCGCTCCTATCACTATCGCCTGTAATTTGGGGTCTTGATGATATCTGGACCTTGAGTGGTTCCAGAGTCGGGAAAAGTAGCTCTCGGCTTCCTTCCGGTAGTCCGCATCAAGGTTTCTAGAGTTAACATCATGGTGCAACCTTGGTAACCATTTTAATACTTTCAAGTTATGAATCAGTGGTATCTAGTTAAAGTACGTCATTTGTTAGTTACTACGTCAACATAATCAGATTCGTAGTCAATCACAATTTCATCTGAAGAGAATGAGTATTATCTTACCACGTCGGAGGAGTAATAGGGAATGGCCAGCTCTTCTAACTCCGGCCAATCTTCCGAACTGAACGGATACAGGCTCTTCGCGGGATCCAAGAATGTTGGGGCGAGAATGCAAGCGTATTCACCAGGCGTCAGCTGCTGCCGTCCGACACTCGCCAGAAACCCTGGTCCCGGAAAACAAGCAGAGGAGCATTCTAACCACAACCGCTTTAGAGACAGCCGATGATCGAATATTGGCTCAATATCCGAAATGAATACGGCGCCATGAGGAGAAATTTTCAAGGTCTCGAGACAGGAAATTTTCGGAAATATTCGTCTGAAAGATCCTGCATCCCAGTAGCTGCTGTTCATCTGTATGGACTGGATATTCGCACCCTTCTCTGCCAGGTTGATGATAAAACCGTGCGCATACATGCTAGCGTCCAACCGTATGCGTTTCACTCGGTTGCAGTCCTCTATCAGATGACCAAGTAGCTCCAAAAAGCCAGTGTATCTGTCATCACAGCCGAGTTGGATCTTCTCCAACGCTGGCAGGCTTATTTTGGGGTTCGTTCGTTTCCGCTCTTCAATTTCGCGGCTACCGGGTGAGAATCGTACACCCCATTTTCCGAAGCGATAAGATGTGAAAGTTCCAGCCAATCTTGATATTATCCTTAATTCTCGCAATGATTTCGAACACCGCCTCAATATCTGCAATACCGCAGGAACTAGTTCTTCTCCAAAAAGGCCGAATTCGAGGATCTCCAGGTTTAGGGGTTTGGTTGCGGTTTGTAAAGCCAAAATGGCGTCGGATTCGGATTTGTTCATGCGTCCGATGCTCCCAACCCGTAAAGTTCTCAAACTAGCTATCTTCGCAATCAAAGCCAACGTTCTGACAGAGATGTCATGGCCCACGCTGTTATATCGATAAACAGGCGTTAGACATATTTCTTCCAACGTAGATCGACCAAGCATACAGGTTTTAGACGTACTCGATGGTTTCTAAGCGCTGGGCCGCATCTACCAATTTTTGCAGCACGAGGCGAAGCAAGAAATCGTCCCGCTTTGACAGATTGTCGTCATGAACCTGCCCTGGACCCGGTAAGACAACACGCAATTCTCTCAGGTAGCTAAGAGCTCGTGGTGTCGCGTTCAAGACACTTTCGATTTCCTCCGTATCAAAGCACGCGTCATACAACGAATCTTCGCGGAACGAGTGGGATTCATCGTCAATCGGTCTTCCAAGTGTCAGGGTGAGGCGTCGGAATAGGGTTGGAGATACAATATCCAATGCCCTTGAGTTGGCAAGCGCAAAGTTCTTGAGGTCGCTTCTTGGTACCTAATCGGGGGACGCGAGTCGGTCAGCTATCAGGCGAGACCTAACCAAAGCGGAAGAATCAAGCTGGTGAGAATGCACCGACATAATGAACGATGTTCTCGAGTATTTCTCGCGGTATATTGAGGATTCCGACCGTGGCCATGCTGATTCGATAACTGTTAAGCTTCGAAGATATTTGGAGATATCAAAAGCTCAACGTGAGGATGGAGTTTAGGAGTGCCGTGATCCTTCCCGTGCTACGCAAGTGCACAGATGTATGACTCGTCGGATCCAATGAAGAGCTTGCACCAATTACAACGCATTTTTTGCATCTATGCAAGGCTGCAGGCTGAAGGTGGAGGACAGCCAGCGTGATGCGCGTCTCGCATCCAACGAAAATTTACAAGAAACGTCCAGTTCTCAGGGTGAGCAGGCGACTTAACTATAAGATCATAGAGATCTATTGATTAAGTTGGCATCTCCATCGCTGCAATTAGGTAAAGATATTTATCGCAGTGGGATTCTGATAAGTTTGCATAATGTCGCAAAGGTTTATCCGACCAGCCAAAGACTTGACAGTGTAGAGTCCTCTAATGATATACAGATACTATTACTTACCACCTATGTATATCTATGTAAATTGGCTCGTGCAATTATATCCCATACGGTGTAAATTGAGGAGCTATCATTGCGATACTCCGCTAGAGAAATTCGAAATTTTGTGAAACCCGTTTTTAAATTACATTTGAACTACATCGAAATTCTGTCATAGACGTAAGCTTTTGATCGCAGCAATTCCGATCAATGTAAAATATCATATACCATCATACACGTTTCTTGGTATATATAACCCGTCTACTCAGCATGATGTTAGCCTTTACGATCTTCGTTCCCATTTGACATGACAGCTGCTTTATTCTCTCTGACTGGTTAGCACGGTCTCCCCCTATAACTCTCTAAGACTGATTTCAGGGTTCCAGCTGTCGCGTGTCGCATGTCGCATATCTCAAAATCTCATCCATTTTCTCATTCTTGTTCTTCTAAGAGGACTACTCGCACCTCTTCTCTCTCCCATCGTTCATCTTCTCGTCGTAAGCGTTCGACCTCCTTTTTTGTCGGTGCCGAAATACCTCCTTTGACTGGGTCATCCTCGTAAAACATTACCTTTCCACATTTTCCTAAACCGAACCCCGAGCCCCATGCGTCTAACGCGCTAATCGTCCTTATTGGGATTTGCGGCCTTCTTGCGAGAATCCAGCCTTGATCATCAAACCACCATCGGTCAACCAGCTGGCCTCTTGCACCTCCTCCCTTCCTAGGAAGCACACTGATCCACGAAATCGCTGTCCTGTACTTTTTGTTGCTTGTGCCTCCGCTTTCAGGTAGTTCGCACGGTATCTCTCCGTCTTCCACAAATCTTTCTAGCTCCATGGCCTTGGCTCCATCCTTTCCCTGCCTTCCGGCGTAACGCTCAAAATATTCTGCTGGGCTTTTGGTCTTGTAATCGTCTCGGTCTGCCGACACATATATTTTTGCGTTGGGGTTAAAAATATCTTCAGCCCGCAGACGGTTTTTGTCGTTGATGGCTCCAATGAGTCGAAGTATAGTATCCTCGAGTAGAGGCATTAGTATTCCTTCAGATTCTTATTAATTCAGTGGTTGCTAGGAATAAAGTTCAAGGAATTAGCAACAGCTGGTCCTAGACTATAGCGTTCAAGAATAGTTACGGTTTCAAGTTCGCTTCAAACATGGTATACAAGGACGAAGTAAGCCTTAAAAACTTCGGTTTACAGCTTTTCATCTATATACAATATCGAATCGACAGACTAAGCCACCTGTGCAGAGTTGCATCTCTAAAACGTATTTTCCAGTGTCGGTTTGTGAGGTTGGTATGACTAATCTCTTGCCGACCACTTCGCCGTATTTGTACGTATCTATAACTGGTTTCAAGATAATCAGCCAAGGTTCTGTATCTGGATCATAACAATAAAACAATCTCCACACTATCTGACAAGAAATAGTGATAGAGCTGCTAGATCTATAGAACTGGTAGAGATTATATTTCATTTTCAAAAGCACTACTATCGTACAACCGGAGTCAGGATACATAAGAGCTATTGGTGTGCAGCACCGTCAACAACGTGGCATTCATGGTCATTTCACAAAAGCACGTTTGAAGCTTGAAGCAGACGCCAAGAAAAACTGGTCTTGTTAGATATATTGCAGTCCCGTTGTCACGACGCCATAGCTAGCTCATCACCATAGCTTTCCGGAAGCTCCCAGATGGCCTTAAGACGACCTTGATTCCCTGCGTGGGGAAAGTTATAATATATAAAACAATAAATCTTTATCCTCCGCAAGTATATTATCCTCTACATCAATCTCCTAGATTCTCGAATCTCCTTGTCGGTTTCTTACATTTTCCTCCATAAATCATCATCTTAGCTGATTCTGTAACTTTCAGACTCATGGCAAATGCTACGCAAGGCCTCGGATTCGTAAGTCGACAATATCTCAATCAGTGTCTGCCCTATTTACCTATGCTTACAGGCATTGGATTCAATGAAAAACACTCCTTGCTAACAGTCCTGAGTTTTCTCCAAGAAAATCATATTTCCCGGTGACAGGATCCACCCGAGGAAAGTAAAGTGCGCATCCGGATCTCTCTCCTCAAAACTAAAATTACACTAATTAAGAAAACACGGTACTGACGATGTTAAAATCAACCCAGCTACAAGCCATGGGAGTTCTTCGACGCCCGCGAGCCCTCGGATGTCACATTAGAGATATACTCTGATGAGATATCCAAAGTATCAAACCAACTCTTAGCCACATACCGTGTCCACAAACGAATAATTACCCAATCGCCGTCGATGTCCCGACTACTCGACAAGACTCCACCTCCCACTAAACTTCAAATGTACGGCGAGGAAGTTCATATCTTTACCCCAATCCTTGCCTACCTATATCTCCACGATTTCGAGTATCTGTGTCACTATTCCTCCGATTTTGAATCCGTCAATAGCGCCGAGGATAAACTCCAGAATAACAGGACTACGATACACGACAGCGTTTACCATCCAAGAATGTTCTACTACACAGATCTTTACTTGCTCGCTCGCCGTCTCAGACTTGAAAGCCTCTGCTTCCTTCTCGTTGAACGTTGTATTGCCACCTATGACGTTCCTTCCCCCGCTCTAGGTCTAGAGTGGTATTACAGTGGCAGGGAGGCAGATCACGTTTACTCCCCGTTTACGCTTTACAGCATGTCCGAGTTTGCTAAGAGTCTGTACATCAAGCGTCTCTACTGGAGGATGGTCCCGCCGATGATTGCTGGCGAACAGGGGAACCTGAGGTGGAAAATCGTAGAAAGTGTTATCACAAAGTCGGAGGTTTTGGAATCTTTTGAGTTTCAGCTTGAGGATTTCAAGCCATTCTTTGATGATGTGATCTGGGGACTGGAGTACACGTTCCGCGATATCGATCTGAGGTTAGTACTAGACCTCTAGCTCATAATTTCTAGAATTGTGTTGATTGTGATATTTTGTTTTAGTATCCTCACCGATACCCACCTGTACCGGCAGTACTTGGAACTCCTCGAGTGGAAAAAAAGAACCAAGGGTAGGAAAGAGGAGCATATCAAGTCATTCGAGGCTAGAGTTAATGCTAGACAGCTTAGTAATAAGATCGAGAAGTTATCTTTCCACGAGGAGAATAATGAGAACCAAACGGAGGACCTTATGGAGGATGATGAAGAAGAAGAAGAAGAGGACGAGGAGCTGTAAATTGATTTCAAATTAATTATCCGATATGATTATTCCTATAAGATCTCGTTCTACCAGGGGTTCCTTGTTCGGACTCTCATACTTTCAATTATCTTGACTAGTTTGTAGTTAGCCTTGCTCAAGGGAATTCTATTAGTGGCAGTTCCATTCTGGTAACTTTTTTTTAAGAGGGAATCGAGCAATCTATCAATGCATGATGTAATGAATCAGGCCGTTAGAGTAGAGACTCCAGGCTTCAAAAGACGGATGGAATACAGCAAATGAGGCATTTGACGCGCCGGCACAAACTCCAAAATGACTAAAGCTCCAATCCATCAAATTATCAAGAATCGCGACCGACTAACAGTTGAACCAATTGATGAAAAACACTTCCTCGCCTTAATGTTACGAAAACTACTCCCCAAAAAATGATCGATAGCTATCTTGTAGAGAAGTGACACGAAGCTCCCTTCATACAATACTTCTATTGTGAATTTAGAGTATCCTGACGTAGAACGATATCAACTTTACTTGCGAAAGGGGTCCTTATTGCCAAAAGGATCTTCCTGGTCCTGTTCGTCGGTATAATCTTGCAGATGTTGTTGAACACCGAGGCCCAAAAATCTGCTCAAACTTCCCTTGCCTTTCCTTCCGCCTAGCAGGCTCATACGCTCGTCTGGTGCGATCATACTATCAGCATCTGCTTCATAGATCCCTTCTTCCGATGAGATGCTATAACTATCAAGCCAAACATTGCCCTGGATCCCTGTTTCTATGGTGTTCTTTCCAGGTTCACCGTGCTGGTAGTCTCGAATAGCGAAGAGGATAGCGGTAGCGATAAGAATGAGTTGCATGCTGCCGACGAGAACGTAAACGATCCAGGCGGACCAGCCTTCGAAACCAACGCGCATAATCATGGAAAATGCAAAAATCCAAGTCGACTGTTGAAACATAGTTGATTAGCGCTTTTGCCTTTTGGCGAAAATTTCTAGTTCAGAGATATGACGTAAGAACTTACAGGTGTAGACAAAGCCAGCATAGCAACGCTCAAGCTTCCCAAATGTCCCAGGTGCCAGGTAGTAAATATTTGTGGCAGCCACTGCGTACAAGCCAAACCAGCCACCAAAACACCAAGTAGATCGGCCCAGTTTTGAGCGTACCAGGGGAATCGATGCAGAATTATGGCCGAGACGAGCATGATGAGAAGTGCCCAGGCGAAGACTAAAAGCAAAACGTACCAGGCCTTGCTAGCACGACGGTATGTACGCATTTGGCTGGACATCGAGGGACGGCGACCTGTTCTTTCGGCTTCTGCTTCTTCGCGCGCATAGTAAACGTAGAGGAACATTCTAGCAGAGGAATTGTCAGACAAATTTCACCAGCGGCCCAAGATACCATAAACATCGATTAGACTTACACTCCCCAAAAACAGGCTACGCCGTTGATCACCTGCACCATGCCCAGCAGCCCCGCAATACACGGATATGTGTTATTTGTTCTGCAACATCCAATATCGACTTGACTACTCGGTAGAACCAAAATGTTTGCTACTGCGCAGACACCAGAAAACGCTCCCAGGAGAATGTACAGCGTGGATAAACCTTCCGCGGATTGTCTGCGAATTATTCGAGCGTACTGTGGAATGTACGAGGCTATCGTCCAGCCTATTAAGCCGCTGTATTTTCGAGTGCCAATTTGATTAGCTACTTTTCATGAGTAAATAATGAAACTCCGGCCGGGTCTAACGATCACTTACCAAGAAATAACGAATGTTGTCGTCGATGGACTACTTAAATCGTCGCATCTTGCAGTATTGCTGGCAGCGTCAAAGGCGGTGATAACAGCACTGCTGCTAGTACGGCCTGTGCAAGATGGGAAGAAAGCGTTGGGAAACGAAGAGGGTAGGAACATCATCTTGAGAGTTTGATGTTGAGAGTAGTGATATGTTCGGGAAGAAGAGTGGCGGATGGTGTAGCCCGCAGGAGAGTAAATGTGTTGCGGTGGGAAGATGTCGGTATCGATGAGGTCAGCGATGTTGAATTATGCTGGTTGTTAGGCGAGACGAGTGTATTTATGTGAATGGGAAAAGAGAAAATTCGGTCCAATCCGCCCAGTGAAATAGAAAGGATATTAGGCCAGTTAAATAATGTTCCGTTGGGAGGTTCCCTCTCTTGCTGCAGCTTTATCAAAAGGTTTTGGAGTCCCTAAATGTAGCACCAAGCCGATGGGCGTTCCGAGCTCAGTGAAATATTTGCAAATGGAGGGTGAGAATTTAAAGTAAAAGCAGGAAAACACCTTGAAGGGTCCCTATAAGCATCGCCGTTATAGCCTCGATTCTGCAACTGTTGATCCAGTCAAGGTAGTGTCGTTTTGCAATGCAAAATGCATGTGGGAACCTGTGCAGCGTCTATCGATCCAGGCCTTCCCTTCGTCTCTCTCCGGAGCACCCTCGATAATTTATATTAATATTTGAATAAAAAATAATATAGGTATCGAAGAAATGGCGAAACTTTAGGAATATCGAAGCTTTTGACGAAAATACACCGCTCGTACACCATATCGCTAGCATTATCAGAACTGATAGCCAAAGATCCCTCGATAACTGCATTACCATCATGTAAGAGACATTACGAACTTTTTTTTTGCCATGTAAAATCCTGCTATCTGCAAACAAGATTCGTCTGTCAGCTAGGATAAGCTAACGAGCGAGTGCGATTGCCTCGTACTAACACCAAATTAAGGCATCTCATCGTAATCCTTGCAGCACATCAGTTCAATTTTCGAGTTCATGTTCAACATCGAAAACTACAACTAAAGACAGCTTTCTGGGTCACAGTGCAGTATCAGCCTATGACGACAACAGCAGGGGTTAATTTGGTCTGATATCGTTTGGAACCAACCCACCACTGATGTGCCGATGTGCAGCGACGTGCAGGGAACTAGGCTGTATGCGGGTGCATGCACGGTTCGTTCGTGCTCGACATTGCCAAATTTTTTCATGGGGGTTCTGCGATGCAGCCAACTGTGGCACCGAAAAATTCCGTGGAAACCATGATAATTTCATAGTTCCCTAATTTTGAGAGTAGTCTTGTCGATTAGACGAAAATCTAGGGTTTAGTGAGTCTTCCTAAGAGTTCTTGTGGGCTATTTGCCCAATTTCTACATGGGTTGCACACTAGCACATGGTATCATGCAAAAGTTATCACCGATAAATGGAGAAGATAAGGAATAATAGCTCTCAGATCAAGCATTCTGTGGCGACATTTCCGTCCAAAGTGTAACAGTACAATCTTCAAAAGCTCTGGCATCTTCAAGAGGCATCCTCATCCGCTACCCGACAAACCAAGACGCAAAACCCGTAAGCCCCCCAAATCCCATAACCGATCGTCCATGCGAATACCCATTTTTCCAAGGCTTTGAAAGCTCGAACTGCATGCCCAAAAAAAGCTTTGACCGTTTGATATGCATGTGTATCCACATTCTTTTCATCGATGTTGGAACAAAGTGGTGTCAAGACTTTGAATTTTCGACCACTCAGATAAGAGGATGCAGCATCGTGCATGGGTATAGACGAGCCACCTTGAAATAAATTTGTAACCTCAATTTGCACACAGAGTATTGATCGCGGGCTTGACATTTTGATATTTTGCTGGACTGGAAGGCCGGATTCGTAGATTTGATGATTCACACACCGACAGACTCTACCGTCGAATCTTAGCTGAACTCAAATATCGGATGAAACAAGAGTTCCGCCCAAAAAAATCGGCTTATTTTCCTTATCAGCGGGGTCCTGTGGCGGAGTGCGTCGATTCGTTGACAGGCGATTTTCGCTAAATCAACGGCAGACATTAATTAGCCAGATCTTGTTCAAATCCGGTATATACCGCGCAACCCTCGTCCCAACTCTACAGTTCGCAATCGATCCAGAACCTCAGATACTTTAAACTAAGCCCAAACATGTAATATCAGCAGACTCTCGAGTATTTCAAAGCACGCATGCCGAGACAGGTTGATAATGAATTTCCCTCAGATTAACTACATCCAGAATAATAAGTTGTTGGTGTTGCTTCCTTCAGACGCTCTGTACGATCGTTGGGTTGCAGGCCTCTAACCTTCAACTTTCAACGAAGAAACGGGTGATATCTCGGACGTCAGAAGCTTTTGCTCGGCGGTCTACAAATATTGCGGTAAGACCTTTGGTGTGAAATAATCTTGAGAGCAATCTTGATGGAACGCGAACGTCAACATCGTTCATTCCGCTGCTTTAGATAAGTACTTATATCGATATCTACATGCTCATGTACATGTGCATGGTGCCAGGATACGACATATGCACATCAGCTGGGCCATTCCATGTTTGCACCTACTAATAACACTATTGTAATAAATCTCCTTCAACTCCTGCGGCGCGGTAGTCCAACAACTCGGCTTGGAGATCACAATCGTTTGAATGGCATCTCGAGGTCAATTGCCAATAAAAGTAACTTTGTCCTCGAATTTCAAAATTTCCGTTTGTGGCATGCCAGTGGTGAAGCTAACCGTAAGTCGTTAGTCCGGACAAACTCCCTTTAACAGCAATCACAACACCCTTCCAAGCCAAACGGATGAACTTTTGACAGAAACATGCGCATAGACCCACTCTCAATTTAGCTTCTGCATTTGACGTTTGCGACCTGGCGCGTCAACTAGCTCCCGGCCAGGGCGCTGACGTTCGAGTATATCCTTCACCAACATTACTGCCCAAATTGGCTGCGGCGCCGTTACAAATGCTTCAGGTTATGCAGGTGGCCAATGCCAGGAGCAGGATGGTCATCAATAGGTACGCCTTTTGGCAATTTTACCAGTTCGCAGGTGCAAATGATCCCTGCAGGCATACCTGCCAGGGCCCGTCGAACGGCGGAGATTTATAAAATTTAACAGGACTTCAGCCAGCGCTATGTTCGGCGATCCGGTTTTGTCTAGATATATATATAGAGTATGGAGAGGAGGTTCCGAAAGAGAATCTAGGGCATTCGATTGCAACTTGGAATTTTGAGGTTCGCGAGTCGGTTCGCAGGTATACCGGTGCGACATTTGGAAATGAAGCTGGACTAATCCAAATTGGTCGAGACATGTCGACATGAGATCCCCTTTACGCTACAGAAACCGATGGTCGGCTAGGTTGCGATTTTGTACTCACTATTATCAACAACTGAATCGAAAGCGGGATCGATCGCGTCGTATACATGGACGCCTGAATCATATCCATATCCAAGCGTCAGATATCGCCTTGATATGCCGGTTGTGGTGACAGCAACGTGCTCATCTCCCCAGTTTTCCTCTCTCTCGCCGAAACATAATATGAGAATCAACTGGGAGGCTATAGCGCTGTCGCAGATATTCAGGCTGGGGTGGAGAAAATCAGCCAGTGTACCTTGAGCGACCTCCGTCCAGTTGCGGAGGACCCAGCAATTTCTTACTCGTTATAGATGTTGCAACCGAATGGCACGACGCCTCAGCACCATGCATGTTATCCCACCCGAGTGGGACCACCAATGGTCATGGTTCCTGCTCATAATATCCATAATTGTCGAAAGCCAGCAAGTTTCAGTGAGAATGCGAGTAGTGTGGTATATATAAGAACGCGGTGCCCAGTCCTTGAGGCTTGCTGTCACAACGCTGTGCTTCAAATTGTAGCATTTCTCAAAAGTAAATTTACAAACGGACATATACTTCAGGTTCTGATATCCTCGTGTCCTGAATATGCTTTTCGCCGTCGCAGCACTTGCTCTACTAGTGGGGAGAGCAGCAGCACAAGCTTGCGCGTGCGCGACACCATGTGTTCTGAACGCATGTTTTTCTGGTAAGTGCGCGCGTCGTCGAAAGTTTAAACTGTATAAACTCCGCTCAAATACGATTAGCTAACTTGATAAATGGTACAAGCTGTGGCGGGTCCTTCACCTTTCCCTTCACAAGCGACCGTGTCTGATTGCCGGTCATTCATGTGGACTATTATTACTGTTGGTGCAGAGTATGTTCTTCTTCTTACCATTATATCTCACAGGTGAATAATAAGACCCTTGAGTGCTAACTATTAAGCTCAGTACCGTTACTGCAACTGATGTAGCGACGTCTACCGTCACAGAGTCGGCAGCTCTGGTTAAGCGTCAACAAAATGTGCCGCCATACGCCGCTGCCTGCGGTGCAGCTGCAGACTTCTCGTCAGCTTGTGAGTGCATCGGTATCAGTGTTGGAGGAACAAGTTATGCCCATGTTCCGACCGCTACTGTTACAGTAACGCAGACCGCGACCGCGACCGCAACGAATACATATTTTCTTATCCGGGCGGCAAACGTTGCCGAGAATGGTGCTTTCGCAGGAATGTACTGGAATACCATTGATGACGGGTCGGGTTTCCAGCGTGTACACTTTATCAGTGGCACTGTTGGAGCTGTCACATTTCGAGCCGATCCTAGTGGCGATGTCACCGGTTCAAATGGTAACCCATTCGCTGCCGATAATCTTCAATCTGGCGAGCAAGTTTACCTTCAGAAACCAGTCAACCAAGAAGCCCGATTTCCCTGTAAATTCAATCCATCTGATAAATCGGTGGATTGTGGGAATGCAGGCACGGGTCAAACTTTTCTCGGTGGTAATAATTCGAATCAGCGGGTGACCGTTTTCACCACTGCGGCTGACGTTTCCAACCATGGCTGCACTGGCCCATTGGTGTTGGAAGCTGTCGCAATACCATAGCCCTTGTTGCATTTTTTGGTTTCCTTTTTCCAATCACGGAAGTGATTCATTGAATTATGCGCATTGCCTGGCGTTGGTGCTTTTGAAGATAATTCGTTCTGTCTTTATGTGTGGGTTGGATATGTTACGTATAATATAATGTATTAATCAGCTACTGGAGCCTTGAATTTGGCGAAGGGATGGCATCTTGGAGGTCGTCAAATCCATTCGATAAAAAAAACAAATCACTCCGAAAACTTTCAAGACTTGTGATTCTCTTGACCATAAACTATAACTAGGCTTCTCGATAGGGCTGACCCAAATGCAATGTTACATGTGATAGATATCTAAATAGAAACAGACCTAAGCAGTATCTAGGTAGTGTGGGCAGTCCGGATTTTCACCAATGGTATCAATGCTTAGTTTAGCAATTACTTGAATCTTCTTCAGCCACCACCACCACCACCAGCAGTTCGTTTTAACTTCTATATTCGATATATATGTTACAATTGAGTTAAGATGCTTAAGAGATGCTCAAAACGTGTATATGATTGCGTTCGCTGTACCAATTACTGGCATTAATCGAACGACGCAGAGGTAACTTAGCTTAGGGTCGCGATAACCGAGAAACTTCAAAATTTTAGGCGTAGGCAATGCCCCAATTTAGGTGTGGAAACCGTCCCAGCACCGTCCCCGCTGTCCTGAGCCACATATATTTGACTTCACAAAGCTCTCAGTATATCGCTTCCTTTGCAAACCGAACAACGCGCAAAGGCAACTGATGCATGCAGATACGTATTGGAAGATCCCGCGTACAAAGTGGGAGCGCCCGAGCGCAAAAGAGCCTATATATTGGAAACAGATGAAGATTTTGGAATCCCATACATAAATCTATATTTGCCAAGACTGGGAATCATGGCAGAAGCCAGCCTTGCAACTTCCACATTTGTTTCAAATATTTCGGCTATAACTTCCATGAACAACTTCACTCAAATGCAAAAGAAACTCTCAGCGCAGGATGTTTTAACGCCGTTCTTTTTCTGTACACCACCACTTTTAAAGCCTTTTGCCTTTGAAACGCTGATTAATCTAGAAGGCTGTATAACCCTGAGAAATCACTAAATCCTACAAAGTTCGTTGTCGATACCTACGAAACAACCTTGAAACGATGGTCACTTTTTAGACTGTGTTGACAGACCCTTCGAACACCTAACATGTCTCTAGGTCCGTCTCCTAGAAACACCGACGTCTTTGGTCTCCTCAAAGCTCGTTTCCGTTGCTGTGTAGATTCACCAGAACTCTGTGTGAATTCTGCAACGATTAAACGTTCGGGAAGAAATTCCAGCGGTTATGGATTGAATTATCAGTCCAAGTTAGATCCAGTCTTGTTTGGCGAGCTAGTTGCATCTGCAGGAGAATAGACATCTTCACACGTCTCAACACACAATCGTGTTTGGCCTCTGTAGCGCGCAGCATGCTGTTTACAGACTGCAATGCGTATTAAGACACACCCAAGATACCAATCCGAACACTATTGCAATCCTCCTAAGATTTGGTTGTTTTCAGTATTGCTATCATATATAGTCCCCATTGTCCCATTTCTGGTTATCTCTTCCTCCGGTCATCGGCTGGCCCAGACGATCCGACCGGAGAACTAATTTACCTACTGGCTGGTCCAGACACTCAATTCAAACGTTACTACGAAACATTCCATCAAGTCTGGCTGGTCCAGACAATATAAATTCTTGATTTTAATACTTATTCTTGCGGAATCGTTCGTAAATTACGCCGCCATGAAATATATTTCTACCGTTGTTTTAATCTTTTCGAGTCTGACTTTGGCTCACCCATTGGGTCAAAGCTCGTCCGACCTGGACCCTCCGCGCTGGGACTTTCACATATCGGGAGAGCGTATTGCCGCTAGAGATGGAATTAATCATACTGATAGTAGTCTGAGTCGGTATAGCATGCGGGCACGAGTCGTAGACCCATCAGCAACAGGTGTTGATCCAGAAGTTAAACAGTATAGTGGATACTTGGATGACGATACGAATGATAAACATTTGTTCTTTTGTAAGCCCCCACAAACACACCGAGATTTTGACTATGGTTAGATTGATTATTTCCACCGCTATCTCAAAATAAAATTCCATCATGTTCTAGCAAATAAATTCGATTGATGAATTGAGGATAACACAATACTAACTGCTTACTACTTGCCGATAGGGTTTTTCGAATCCCGTTCAAATCCAATTGAAGATCCTGTTATTCTTTGGTTAAACGGAGGCCCTGGATGCTCCTCTATGCTTGGTCTTTTTACTAGCCTCGGACCATCTTTTCTTCAAGACAACAAGCTGAAGCGTAATCCCAACTCTTGGAATACCAAGGCATCCGTTCTTTTTATCGATCAGCCAGTTAACACTGGATATTCTTACAGCAAAGCCCACCCCACCGATAACTCTATAGCTGCTGGAAAAGATATATATGCGCTTCTCACCCTCTTCTTCAGACAATTCCCCCAGTACTCTACCCAAGATTTCCATATAGCCGGAGAGTCGTATGCCGGCACATATATCCCACACTCTGCAACGGAAATACTGTCCCGGAAACCCGAAGAGCGAAACATCAATCTAAAGTCAATTCTTATTGGCAACGGAATCACTGATCCCCTCACCCAGTACGCTTCCATGCAACCGATGGCATGTGGACAAGGTGGCTATCCTGCGGTCCTGAAACAAAATGATTGCGACTTTATGAAGAATGCCACAACTTTATGTACCAGCAAGATCTCAATATGCTACGAAACTAAGGATGCCGCTCGATGTGCAGATGCCAAGACATTTTGCAGTAATACTCTTTTTGGGCCATATCACAAGGCTGGTCTCAACATGTATGACATCCGGCAGTCTTGCAAGACTCCTGGTGTTCATTGCACCCCGGAATCGCTAGGGGTTCAGGGTTTCCTCAACCGACCCAGCTTTCTACGTGCAATCGGCGTAGAGAGACCCTGGAAGCCTTGCAGTGGTGAAGTTTACGACGCCTTCAAAAAGACAGGAGAATGGATGCTCCCTCATCACCACTTGATTCCTGGGATATTGGAGCAGATCCCTGTTCATGTTTATGCTGGTGATGCCGATTATATCCTAAACTGGCTGGGGGTTCGTGCATGGACGGAAGCTTTGGAATGGAAGGGAAAGGCCGACTATAACAAAGCAGAACTGAGACCTTTTACCATTGCTAACGGTACGGAAGTTGGTCAAACTAAGAGTGCACAAGGCTTGACTTTCACAAGA
Source organism: Dactylellina parvicollis (assembly GCA_036971385.1). Lineage (NCBI taxonomy): Eukaryota > Fungi > Ascomycota > Orbiliomycetes > Orbiliales > Orbiliaceae > Dactylellina > Dactylellina parvicollis. Next base: position 1,236,346 of record JAJTUD010000010.1, on the reverse strand, counting down.
GTCTACAAAGCTGGTCATGCTGTACCGGGAGACCAGCCAGAGACAGCTTTGTCTATGATCAATAATTGGTTAGCGAAGGTCAAATCGACAACCAAAAGTAGCCCAAAATTATAATACACTCTAAAAGAACTTTTAATTTGATGTACAAGTATGGCACACTCACTTATTTGCGAGAGTCATACTTTAGGAAGGTGTGCACCCAAGTATCTGGACTTGAGCGCCTTTGGGCATATTCCTGGTCTATCGGTTCGAACAAGGCTGCAGCTACTTCAGCAACCCGAGAAATCGCAAAAATGTAATTTTTATTGAGCTATGATAAAAGAAATTATAATCAAAGTCAAATTTCGAAATCTTAGATAAGCCTACAATTATATTGACAACACTCTGGTAAAACAGCGATAGTTATGTGAAATGGGCAAGCCTCTTGGATGATGTGACGAACATATACATAAAGCGCTGAAGTGGAGAGATCATTCGTTTCAATAGTGTCAATTTGGTCAACGAAGTTACGAGACAAGTGTCAATCGAACAATATTGATAGTATTTTGTCAATAATATTCAAATAACTATAGCTATAAAAGTGTTTTTAGATCAATTATCATCGCATTCAAAACATGTCAAATATATAACCACAATTCAAAGTGACCGATGATGGTCGAGATTAGCTTCACATCACAAATAGTTCATAATTGAACGAACACCGTCAATAAATGATACCACCGCTGACCGTAAATAAGGTCTGTATATGATATAAAGAAGCCAGCTTTAAACATAAGTCCCACCTTGGTTCTTACAATAAGCAACCGTCATCACGACCCTGACAACTCCTTTCTAATTTTGAATTTTACCGTTATCGATTTGATTCACTCCCTAAGATTATCCTGTCGCGTGTAATAAGCACTAGACACAAGGCACTTACCTGAGATGTCACGAGGCCGTCCAAAGGTCCAAAATGAGGGCCGCTCGCGACATAAGAAGACCAAGGAGGAGGAGGAGTATGATGCTGAGATGATTGAAGTCCAAGCAGCTATAAAAAGCTCGAGAGAGAAGACTCTTATGTGGATGGGTGCCGTCGAAGAGCCAGAGAGCCCCTCTTTCGACGATATACCATCCGACGAGTCTATTACCCCAAGAGCAAGCGAAGCGTCGTACCAACCTTCCCCTGAATCTAGACCTGCCACCCCGATCGATCAAATTCGGGAGCCGCCCCAGGTTCCCTTCTCAGTTTCGCCCACCACGCCAAAGGCCAGCCAACAGCCAAATCGTGAACGGAAAAAGCGGGATGATGCAGCTTCTTCGCCTACTATCCCCAAAACAAGTCAACAGCAGCAAGAGCGACGGATTGCAAGTTCGTCTTCGTTCGCAACACCAAGAGCAAGTTCCCAGCAGCAGCAAAGGCAGCAGTCAACAGCTTCGCCATATGACTCGCGGTTGCGAGTAATTCCCAACCACCTGTTCAGCAATGAGCGCCAACTCAAAGACCAGCACCAGCTCGAGTCGAATCATAAACTTAACAGCTTCACTGTTTCGATGTACACCGATTTTGTGGAGGGTCTTCTCGAAGACGCGATTTGGCGGCTAGAAGCCCGCCTCGTTTTTGATAATTGGGGTCGAGTCCCTAAAAACTACTTCAACCAACTATTTGATGATCCAACAGAGGGTTTGCCCGCCTACGGTTTTCTCACCGAAGAGAGGAATAAACATATCATAGGGCCAGGATTCTTTGACATTCTGAAAAACTTTTCTAAAATCACGACGGCAAAGCCGGAGGCCGCTTGGGTCTCCCACTACAAGCAGCAAGATTCGGAAATAGCCAACAGGCTCGGAAAAACGCCCACGCCATCCGCGGTAGAGGATAATCAAGTTGCAGGAGGAAGTGTTCAAAAGGAATGGAGTGATAGATTCAAGAGTCCGCAGCACAGAGAAACAACTCGAATCAACAAACTATTGATTGATGGTGGATTTTGCCCCAACCCGAGCGATGTTCTTACGGAGAAGGAATTAGGTAGAGGGGACTACCCGATCCCGGCACAATATTACTTGGATATGCAAGCGTTTCTGGAGTCCATTTTATGCCTCCTAGTTGCGACATGCCCTCAAGTTCTCGATGATGACGATTTTGTAGGCTTGACCTTTTTGAATAACTAGTAAGCAAAATTGTTTTACTAGCGCGATGCCCCCAAAATTAACATTTTCGTTATATAGCGGCCGAGTTCGCACACTGCGCTTCGAAAACAACAATCTTACAATTCTTTCATTCGACCCACGGATGGACGTCTGCTACAGAACCATGATCCCAAAACCGCTATCGCAGTTGATATTAATCTACCTCCTGGACGTGCGGCCCTTCACGGCAGTTCTTGGCACCAACCCAGATTATGATCGGCCAGAATGGCGGCAAGACTGGCTATTCCCTGCTGCGAAAGGAGGTTGCTGGAACCTTGAGCGATTGGACAGCATTATGCGGCGAGAAACCAAAAGGAAGATGAGAAGTGATCTTGGGGTAAAAGAATTCAGGGCCGTGTACCATAATTTGAGGCGTCAACTCGGTGAAGGATGGCTTGAAGAGAGACAATGTCACCTTCCTGGCAAGGATGCGATGAGTTCGAGTATCAGGTGGTCTGCGGAAATTCCAAAAGCTGAGATTGACCAACATCCTGGCGGTGTGAAGTATTTCAAAAAACACTTCGAGTCTTCAGTAGCGTCGCCATTGGGGTCGCGCCAGGATGGCGCGCTACAAGAGTATTAAGGGGTCCACGAGACAATTTATAATGGGGGTAGGATAGAACACGTGGCGGTCAGGCTGGGTCTAACGTTCAGAGTTTTTTTGGATAGATTATCGAGCGTATAAAATAAGACATAGACGTCTTTATAGCAAGCAAAAACTAAAACCTTTGGCAGCTATCATTTTTACGAATTGAGTAATGTGCGTTCTTTGATTAAAAGAGTACATATCTAGCTGGTGACAATCAAATGAGGTATTTGCTTTTGCACTCAGAGGGATATTGGGACCAAGTACGAAGTAGCAACGGAGCATCACGGATGAGTCTCTGCCAGCTTCGTAAAACTGAAGAGATGAGAATCGCACGTTTAACAGAGAATCGGAGAATTGAGCTCTTGGTCTTTGTTTCACAGCATTAGAACACGGGATGTCGACCCCTCTTTTGGTTCGAGGCTGTGGGGCTTTATCAATCCCTTCCATGCAACGAGTCGATCAGGATCATCTGAGGGGTTGCTGGAGATGGAAATGATGAGAGGTCTTGTACCAGTCGAGTGACTTGTGTTAAGTTCTAGATTGTTCAGTAACCTGAACAGCGGGCTAGAAGTACTACCTGGTCGATTTCTTGCAGCCTCAACGGGAGATGTTTCGGAGCTTCGAGGATAATGCCTGCATGGGCGGTAGACGTCAATAGATTTGTGTTGTTGTTGCAGTCCAGAACCGAGTCCAAAAATGGAACCGGCAAGGGAAGACTGTAGTTCGTGGAACCACGAGAGGGGCACACACGCACGTGTGTTCCTCGCGACGATTACTCATAACGATCAGGCACGGATTGGCCTCTTATCAAATTCTCCCTCCTACAACCAAATACGGCGGTCGAGAGTTTCGTAATTGACGTTGACACTGACAACTTTGCTTTTGCTTTGTTCATCCCAGGTTGAACCTCGCGGGGCATGTGAATTTTGCAGACTGTCAGCTCGCCAATTAATTGTGCCAGCTTCGTTCTCTGTGCAGCTGTGTCTCGATAACCGAACTTGCAGCGGAGAGAGCAACACCCTTCGAGGATGTCAAATCATCAGATGCATTACAGGCGAAGTGGCCATTTTATATTACCCGTCTCAATTATCAATATCTGCTATCAGTGTTTCTCAATCTTACATACAGACATATTTTACCTCGGGCCCTCGTCGTTGTCGTCGCGGAAAACCGATTCACGACCGGGTGCCCCAGCTTGCTTTTCTCCACCAGGCGCTTTAGCATACCCTGTCGCAAGATATTGATGCCCCTCCACACCTTATTTCGCGCCGCGGGATTGGTTGGCAATAGCGTACAGAGCGGGCGGACTTCCGTTCAAAAAGACGTTTCATAACACTATTTCTAGCCTTTCTCTCAGCTCTCCACCGGCCGGCACAAACTCAAGGCTTCGATGTATCGAATGTGTCGATCAATATCGGGGCTTTGCTGACAGGCTTATAATTATATACTTTACAACATGCAGGCGGTAAACTCGTCGAAAGGCTACCAAAATCCTTTATAATCTGGCCGGTGCAGATGGGGGGGCATTGGGCAACGCGGACCAGAAAAAGCGAACAGGATCAGGCTTCCTTGCTGCCACTGATCCCTGGAAGAAAGGATCAGCAGAAATAGATTCCTCCATTTGTTTCTGCCGTCTGTGCATGAAACTGAATTGCCGATAAAAGGTATCACAAAGTCTAAAACTTTTCGTTACATCGAGGGAGCCTGCGGTGTGTTCTCTTTGGGTTTTGTGGTGTTTCTGAGAGTGGACCGCGATTAGCTGTTCAACGGTCAAGGCGAATGGGGCGTCAGCGCCTCTCCGTCTCCAGAAGGAGGTGCGACAGGTGGTTCTCTGAGTCGGTCCCACCGGGCGAGGTTTAAAGGCCCTGTGGCGTTCCCAAGCGTTCCCTCTTCTGTCTTCAAAATTCAAGCTTCGAGAGCCGCGGGTGCTGGCTCCTTCCGAACGTCAGAAGTTACCAGATGCCTTCCCTGAACGATGCAAGATCAGGAACACTACATAAGGCTATTCGCGATATCTATATTTATTACCCACAAACCGGCCGAAAATCTGGTTTTTTCGATCGCTGGGTTGCCTGTTTGCCCTTTGGAAGTACTGCAAAGTATCGTCAGTGGCGTGGGACAGTTTCTCATATTCTTAGCCGAATTGGGTGAGGTGCATGGGGGAAAAATCGTTGAACTCTGAACTCGCACATGAGAGGCGTTCAGAAGAAGGAAGCGAACGACGCTAGGCAGTGGAACCCTTTGTTATCAGCAGGCAAATGCGACAGACACCGTCTGATATCATCGGAATGGGTTCTCGGTGGCGGCAAAATTCTCGGATTGGTCTCTTTCGATTCGTCGAAAAACTGCTTGTCCGGCGCATTGGCTACCGTCGGATATCGAAAGTAGCTGTGATCGCGAGAAATAAAGCAGGGACCTCGAAAGGCAGCCAAAAGCCTCTTCAATCGCGGTACCGAAGAAGCAACAAGCCATAGCCGTGCGGGGGTACATCCCTCTCCACAGCACTATCTGCGCGAGCAAAGACAGGCAAGAGTTAATCAGAAGGCTTGATATTTCTTCGCCTGCTTGTGGGTGGTGGGAACCTACCCACATTTCAGGGTATCCACAGTTTTAGAACCCTTGATATATCCGCAAGCTACTGGCCCTATTTCCTTGGTTGACAGTATTTTCTCTCGTCTCACTAACAGTTTCTCTTACGTTACAAAATACCTCAAAGGTCCCTTTCCCTGCAGCTGTCTCTTAGCTTTGCACTCTCTTCTTGATTTGAAAAAGAGGAAAGAAAGTTCGAAAGTCGCAACATAACACCATCCATTTAAAACAGTCGACATAGCCCGGGCTCTTACGTTATTTTTATGAAATCGTAACCCTCCGTTCATCTCCCGCGATCGCCAGCTCGCCGAATAGAACCCAGAACCCCTCTAGCTGTTGCGTATACGCTCGAAAACCCCGGGGTTTAGGATTATCTCGAGCTCCTTTGAACAGGAAAGAGGCCCGGTATCCACAGTATACGCACAATGCCTCGAGGCGCGGCAGCTCCCAGGCAGGAGCAGGTCTTCTTCTCTTCACGGTCTGGCCACTCAAAAACAAAAAAGGTAAAGACACCACCGCTTGAAACGCCGTCGCATCCGGTGCATTTGGATCATGCGACTAGTGACAAAGCGTCAGAGACGGCATCGAAGCGCCGGATCTCGACGGTAGCCTCGCTACGGGCCGTGAGAAACATGGCGCTACCAAACTCCAAGGCGCATCTACCGGCTACGGAGCGAGAACGCTCCGAATCCAATGGGAGCGCTACTCTATGGGGTAGCTTGAGCACGAATGGCGGCCATCACGGCAACATGGGCAATCCGTATGCGGGGTCGATTGGGGAAGCATCAATAATATCCAGTACCATCAGCTCGAGCACCAGACCCAGCAGTGACCGTAGTCACAGTCATACCCACTATTCTGATCAGCGGCCGAGCCACCAATCCGACCAAAGATCTGATGTTCGGAGAGATTTGGAGTCAAGGATGTCGCATATATCGGCGAGATCTACAGGCTCGCAGGATTCGACATACTCGACCCTATCGGCGCTGTCGGAAAGCAAGGATAGTAGATTCTGGGACGACGCAAGGGTGACGCATACAGTTACCACAGAGTTCATCGAAGAATCTATGAGAAAGATCGCTGGAACCGAGTCGTTGGTAGCAAAAATGCACCAACCCGTTGCTTTCGGAGACGGCCTGACCGAAACCACATATGCGGAATGGGTCATCTCCAGAGCTCCCAAGTTCTTCTTGATCCTAGTAGATCTGGGTATTCCCGAACAGGTATGTATCGCGTTGGAATAAGCTCGAGCAAGCGAGCAAGCCTCCCGGGAATCCATGCTAAAATTTACGTAATAATTACCAGATATTTTGGATTACCGATGACAGCTGGGCCGATGACGACCTTCCGGTTAGCATGGATTCAATCTCACGGTTAAAACTAAGTGCGGTCCCAGACCCCGTCCTGGACAGAAAGTTTTACAAAGTCCAGTACAATTATCTCTTACGGTTCCTATACCCTGGCGCACATGTCGATTATGAGGATTTCGAAACCGTCCCCGTGGAAATTGTAGAAAGCTGTGCCAGTCTATTTTCGTCGCCGGTAGACCACGTTCGATGCCCGCGAAATCCAGATGTTCTCTATACACGAAAAAAGTTCCCCTTGGTGGATCGGGATGGCAACTCGCTGTTGGATGACTTTATGGACGAGGTTGATTCTTTCAGAGCGGTATCACATCGACATATAGTCGAACTGTGGGCATCGTATACTTTCAAAGGACACGGATACCTCCTCCTCTCACCGGCGACCAGGTTTACTCTGCGTTCGTTCCTACACCACCCGCCCGCCGAATTTTCGAAGATGACCGAAGACGCCAGGCGTTTCAAGCTGCTAGATTGGATGCGCTGTCTGAGCGATGCCCTAGCCTATCTTTACGACCAACAGATACCTCATGGGGATATTCGGCCGAGGACAATCGTCATCGATGGCAAGACCGGCGAGATTTACTTTTCAGATTTCGGGAGCCAGCGACGATTGAACTCTGGAAAGTCCCTAAACACTAATGAGAATGAGAGATACGAGTATTCAGCACCGGAGCTCTTCCAAAGAGTGGCACATTTCAGCATCTCGCAGTCGCCCACCGGACTTCAATTCGACGGTGGTAGGACGGCGCGCAAGCAATCGAATCCAATCCTTCGGGAACCACTCGACGGCAGGAAGCTCACGATTGTGGTCCCGCCAACCGGTGCCGACGGCGTCGAACCACCCCGTCGTTATTCTCTGCAGGCTGAACCCAGCTCCGCGGCCTCCGTTCAGAACCCCAGAAACTCGATCCCATCCGGCCCATCGTCACCCATGGCTGAAGACCCGCACAGAACATTCACTACAAACGGCAAAGGCGTATCAGCCGGCGCTGTCCAAGTCGCCGAATGGATCTGCCGTCCCGCCGCAAAATCGGACGTATTCTCGCTCGGCTGCGTAATGCTCGACATGCTCACTTTCCACTCCCAGAAGAAGAAGTTGTCCAGTTTCTCCCACGCTCGGGCGCGTCATAACCGCGCGGCGGGTTCCCGAGGTGGCGGACAGCCGGATCCCTCGTTCCACGCAAACCTAACGGAAACCAACGAATGGATCAAAGATCTCAAAAAGGAAGCCGTGAAGCGTGATGATGACGCTGTAGCCGCTGTTCTCATCCTCGTCTCACGAATGCTGCAAAAGGATCCAGAGGAGCGTCCGACACCGAGAGAAGTTGGGGATAGGTTACTCAGCATTATGACTTTCGTGAAGAAACCGCATTGCGAACAGTTTATAGAGTGGACTACAACTACGGATAGTACTAGTTTTGGACAGTGGAGCGGATGGGATGATGCGCACGAATACACTTCTCCGAGCGAGGACAGAATCGGGGAGTTTTCGAGAGATATTGCAAATCCAGACCCCCATGATTTGCAAGGAGTACACCATCAGATCAGTAGATTGTCTTTTGGGACTTTTGGAGGTGGCGGAAGCGGACACAGTTTAATCAGGTCGAAACATTCGCGGAATGGGAGCGCTGAGATCCACAGTCCACAGGATTCATTTCATTCGGGTAGTAGTTGGGGAAACGGGAGTGGGAATAGTTTGGCGCCGAATCGGGCTGGAGTTGCAACCTCGGCTTATCTGTAAAGGTGGATTTGATTCTTGTGCTATTGAGAAGGGAGATATATGGTAGCGATATTTGGATGTCCAGCATTTTGTTTAAATGGCGTCTTTGGTGAATGGTGGCGGTAATGAAGTTATGACATCTCTACCCAAGTGGTATAGACCTACAATTTCCTTTTAAGAAGCCTCTATTTAAAAGGCCTTGCATTTTGCATCTACTTTGCATTCTTGCACATAGTCTTGTCATTTTTGAAGTCACTTTCCTAGTTAATAGTCTCCTGCATGATATGATATCCAAATAGCGAGTTTTGCAATATCCATTCATACTGTTAAGTACCCCCAAGATGTTATGGGTATTGACTCAACGGTTATTTCATAAATCCAAGTATGACTGAATCTCCATCCAAAAATCTGTTGTTTCTCTATAGACCGTACCCCCATACTGCTGAGCTTTGTTACTGATTGGGGCGCCAAAGAGATAATTAGCCTAAAATACGAATTCTCAAATTCCGCAATTCCTATTGGCGCGCGACTATAAGCGTATCGACGTGATATAATAACGGGATTATAATTATAACAAAAGACAAACAATGTTGATAATTATCCTAATAATACAATTCGTCGAATCGAATGAGGTTTCAGCCCTGAAAGCCTATGAAGATGGCTGATAAGGGTACAAAAAAATAACATTGCCAACAAAATCCTTATCTCCGGACAAAAGAAAAATCATACGCCTCAGTAGAAATAAAAGAAAATTTTCGCTGTGAGCTTGTGTATTCGTGCTTGTCGTACAATATTCCGTAATAAAAGTTGTGGTCCGGCCATAAGTTTTTAATCTGCGGCAACTGATCGTGAAAAAAGAAAAGGATAGGAATAAAAATACAAACCGCCATATTTTGTATACAAAGCAAGCATAGTTATAGAGGTACATAAGGAGTAACAACGTAGTAAAACACCGAGTATTCATAATAAAAAGAAAAATATTTGTAGCATCAGACCAAGGAAAGGTAAAGTTCAGCCGGCTTCCGATATATGTAAGCGGAAACTCTGTGGTAGCAGTATGTATTCCTGCCAAAATTGGAACTCATGAAAAGGGTATCAAGGAGTGAAACAGAAGTAGAGTCAAAGAAAAATAGATCGAAGGATCCTAGAGAGCGTGAGTTTGTAAAACCGCCGACCAGACTTTTTGAAGCAAAAAAAAGGAGATTTGTTCGTGTCGCCAAATCTCCTCCCACCAGATAAAACAGTATAACAAAGAATATAAAGCCAATATAAGAACAGTCCAACCCAGAGCTAGAGAGCAAAATATAGGAAAAGAATACCACCTGCTTTAAACAAAACACTGCAGAAAACCGTAAGAATACAAACGTGATAAAACTCCGAACCAAATCAATTCCAAAATAATAAAAAGGCACAATCACCATATGTACGCCGGTGCAGGACGAAACGCGCATGACAAGAGAGTAGAATATATCAAAACAGAGCCAAAGGCATAATATAAGCACGCAAGGTGAGGAAAGGCTGTCAAAGTTTGTAAAGGATGTTAACAAAGGAGAAAGTTTTGTTGCCGAAAGGGCGGTGTTTCCGTCACGGTGTTACCGTTCCAGCCTCGTGTCTAATTTTTAATAATTTAAGTGTAAGTGTAAGTTTCTGTCGTAGTTTTACAATCCCGCGAAGGTGAAAATGGGATATTTAGATGATCGTGATGCCGATCTCGCTGAAATCCCAGCCATCAATATCAGGCCTTTGCCAGTTGATTCTTGGAGGGCCTGTTTGGATACTGTCAGTATGGTCTGTACTATTTTAATCATGAGGACAGCATAGGATATACTTACGGTCACTAAGAAGATAAGTCATATCGCTCCTTCGTCGCTTCTGAACCGCGCCGAAGATCATTCGATGCATTCCGACAGTGCTGACTCGCTCCAGAATCATGAGACTGCAGTTGTCATCACCAGCACATCTAAAGTCAAGAGTGCTTGGTTTCTTGTGATAAGTTGAGAATCGTCTCATCCTTGTAGCCTTGATGGAGATGTTATGTCTCTTGAAGGAGATCTTGCTGAGCAGGCTTGTTGCGCTCTTGCCAGATCGGGGCGAAGAGGGACTAGTCTTGGAGCGAACCGCTTGCTTGCGGAGGCGCCTGGTAGTAACCGTGGCGGTTTTGGTTGATCGGGAACTCAAGATGGACATTCTGAATTTCCTATCTTCGGTAGGCGAAGTTGGTGCTGACGAAGAGTGAAATATATTTGATAGTCGATTCTTGAAACCGTTTAGCGAGAAGGTTGATGATGTGCTTGCTTGTGTTTTGATAGTGAATTGTGGAGAAGGACAGAGGGTATCTCGATCTGAGTACTCCATTGCTGTAGATCTTATAGAATACAATTTGCCTTTATATTTCAAGGCGAGCAGATGTATATTCAGGCGTGTGAGAAGGCGTGGAGAATGTATCCGTATCGAAGTGTTTAGTGTGTGGGATGTAGGCTCTGTGATTGGCCAATTAGGTGTTGTCGTGGGGTTTGGGTCGTCAAATGGGGCGAGATATCGAGACCTTATCGTATATCAATAGTCAATTGCAGGCGTTAGTGTCGAAGGAGTGTCGAAGGAGTGTCGGAGGAGCAGTAAAGACAGTAGCAGGAAACTTCCAACGTCTCAAAAGAAGGGAGAGAATGGGGGCGACACGTCTACAACTATTTATTTTGACAGGCTACTCAAGGAAAGTCGTGAAAATTTTGCTATCGGTAGACGAGATGCTATTTGTTGACATGAAAGGAGCGGTCTTCCTGTGAGCTCAGGGATTCCTCCTTCGACGTGTTCAAGGTGCCAACAAAGCACCAGGGCTTTTTAGGTTCTTACAATCCTGGTTACGAAAAAGTTTGGGAGCTGCAAGCACGGGATGGTCAAAATTCTTGGGTTTTCGTTGGTCGCACAAAATCGCGGAACTGGGAAAAGGTTGGGAAGCATGGGTGCTAGTCCCGAACGCCGCCAAATCATTGAACCACGTCAAAGGACTCACACGGGAAGAGTGCTCCGTAATCGATCACGTTAAAGATCGTCGATTGGTTCCGAGGGAGAGGTACCCCGTCAAATTCTACGGACGTTATTGGGGCTTAAACGAGAAGAAAAGTTTGTGCGCCTTATTCATGTTCATGATCCATTCATTGTTTCTCAGAGCTGGAATCCTGCAAAAAGATTACTGGACTCCTTTCACTCTGCATGTTCCCAGAGGCGGGATCGGAGAAATTGAGAGTAGGTCGCCAGTACGCGTTTTCCAACAGCCATCCGTTGGAATGTCGTGTAGACAAAACTTCTCAACCGTGAAAAATTCGCGGAGAAGAAGAAACTGCTGCGTTGGCCGACTATGACGGAAGCTGGTGGGTCCTGGTGCGCTGGCCGGATGCGGTTGGTACCACAAGCCTTGGCGTGGCGCACCAGCGTATACCGACCCCCACAACCACTCTCCAGCCACGGATTCCGAGATCTGACTACGGCAAGATTAACAGCGGGAGCAGGGTTCGGTAGACGGTAGACGGTTTCAAATTCCTGCAGCACTAAGCAAATATGTCTCTGGTACAAGATGCTGTGCTTTAACGAGCGCATGTGCCGCGATGCCATCGCGTGGGATATATCTCGCAACAAAGAATACCGGTCTCGAATGCTCGGATTCTCGAGTTACAAGGATAAAAGCAAACCGACTTCTTGCACAAAATCCTTTTCGACGTTGGCAGCGTCGCCAGTATTGTATCTGCATCAAGAGAGAAAATTATTTAGGTCAGTATTGCCGAGGCTGTAATCGAATGAAAAAAGTTTGCACCACCAGGGGAAGGGAAAACTGTACTTCTTTATCCACCACGTATGGTCCCCCTATGAGAACGAACAAAAAGTTCACGGATCAGCATGTCTTTCTTCCCATTGGTATTCTCGTCGACATATTAAATTATACGCGAAAAAATCGCGCAATTTTTGTTCTATCAGTGGGACCAGCACACCTTTCGAATTTTGACTTTAACTTCCACTCCAGCTTCCTCCAGAGCTTTCGCGTAGCAGAGCCCATCATCGCGTAGCACGTCGTCTTCGGAGACCTCAATGTATGTCCGCGGATGCCCTTCAAATTTCCCCCACAGTGGGAATGCCTGTCCGGTTTCGATGAGCTCCAGTGGAATCGCTGCCATATCTGAACCACAAGAATTGTTAGCTGTTAATCGCGTGGTTGATGGGCCACGAAGGCAAGGTGGGGAGTCGCACCAAAAACTCCATCTCTCATAGTTGTCGCCATGCCTTGAAACTCTCCTCTATCGTCATTCGTATCGTAAGAGTTGTAGAATTGTTTGAACCGTTCCGGCACATGGTCCGGGTGGACCGTTACTGGTCCCCGCAGGACCGTACGATCAAGGCGGATTTTCAGGCTACCTTCCGCTATGGCTTGCGTTATCAAACCCGCAATATGACCACCCGACGAAGAACCGCAGATGAGAACCGGCAAACTCGGAAGCTTTGAAATATACCGTTCATTGGCGGCAAGTATCCCGGCTTTCGCATCCGCTATCGGAGTCGGATAGGGATGTTCGGGGACTTTGCGATAGTTGATAGAGAATACTACGAGGTTCAGGGTGTAGCACAAGCGACGGCATGTTACTAAGAAAAACCGTTAAACATGTTAACGTCAAAACATTGTTCCACCGCTCCGACGCCATGAACAAAACGTGGAAAATAAGGTTCCCGACATACAGTCTTCCGAATCAAGGTCTCCAACTCTCCATCCTCCGCCGTGGATGTAGATGAAACTTCCGGCAACCCCTAGTTTGGTAACCTCGTCGGGAGATCCGTTCTCTCGGAGTGCTTTGACGGCCTGTAATACCTCAGGGTTTTGTACGTAGACTCGGTAGTCCAGCCCGACTCCGTCGCTAAGCACAACAGCCTCATCCCACGCAATGACGCTTGAGAGAAAGCCCAATCTGTCTCTCAGTACGGCTTGCTGGGTTTCTGTCTGGTGTTTTTGGTAGTCTTTACGGCGTTGGCGAAGCTCATCGAGGCCTGTTATCGAGGCTGCACTTGGAGCCTGGATGTCTGGCTGGATCGCAGCGGCATCAAGACCTTTCGTTTCTTCTGACATGGTAACTTTGGATAATGCTCGAAGAAACGGTAGACAGCGTCCCGATGAATTTTGTTGGAAGAGACAGGAAGAGCTGCCTACTTAGAAAGCTGTGCGGGGAGAATTTGTACTCATCGGCTTTCTAGAACTTGCAGGTCGCTATGCGTACGTACTTCCATGACGACGGCACAGGTTTCTCCGCCATCCGCACCTGCCCTGTCGCTTGATATTTTGATTTAGGATCACCCTGGTCTAGCCCGAGGACGATGATGCGGGGCAGGCCGAACGAACGATGATGAACCGAGCAATCTCTACAACACATAAATTCAAACAAGAGCAAAGGTCAGTGCACCCAGTGGTGTTAACAATGCTCACGTTGACCACGTTGACGAACCATGGCGTATCTGATTGAGGCATGTATTAATTAGATATAACAGTTCCCGGCGCAAGGGGAGTTGGGAGGATTTAATATGCCTAACCAACAGTATAATAGGTCGAAAAAAGGTAGTATTTAGCCTGTTAGACGGCGCGTACAACTTAAAAAACTGCCAGCCGCCTGGGGTGGCCATCAGATGATCTCGATTGTCGGACTTTCTAGCATTGATTGAATAATCTTCAGTACGGCTCAAGATTTGGCTTTAACTTTCTAGATATTTCAAAATCTATATTTTAAATACTTCCAGTAAAATAAAGCCTAGCATCACCTGAATCGACACTGTTCCCTTCCCTCGAGCTTCGAGTTATACCCAACACCAACCTCTTTAAATCTGAGTATAACAGCAATATCAAGGTTACTCCTTGACGATATTTATCCGAAATATGAATTCTAAACGTAGTGCTAGCAAATCTTCGCTGGATAGCGAATCCGCTAACGATAGCGCCGTGATAGATGTGGATAACATTTCCATCGAGTACTTCAACAACCCAAAGAATATTTCACCAAGGAAACGCCGTCGCGCCAAAGCTCAAGTAGCGTCGATGCCAGATAATCTAGTAAGCGTCCAAGATTTGACAGTTTTCAAACCAAAAACCACAGGGGGGTTTGAAGAACTTTGTCTCTTTGTTGGTGGCTGCGTTGAACTAGCCAAAGAAGCCCGTATTATTCAAGAAGGCGAAGAGCGACAGCTAGCAGAAGGCTATTTTCTTCGTATCGAGAAAATAAAGACCTGCCACGACTGCCAATTTATCTCAGGCAAGTTATTCAAACGCGCGCGCCATGGTTACAATCTGTTCGAAAAATCCGCTGGCGAACTTTTCTTGTTGGAAGACAAGGTCACCGCGAACGTTGACTACGTGGTCAGGTTACGAGAGCTTGTCCTCACGAACCACACGGAGCTCACCTGTGGAGGTATCTTTCCTCGATTGGATGCTTTGGCCGGACAGGACTCCGGTAGACTAATTTGCCGCCGTCGAGCCCGTTTGCTCGATAATGCCCATGATGCATTTGAATCTGCGAAAAATGTCATTGGGGATGATGGTTTTATAAGAATGCTGGAAGAGTGTGAGGCAGATGACGGTTTCAAGTAAGTGTCTTGATTGTCTTGTGATATAGTTGTAGCTCACTTGGTGTACCAGCTAATAGTATAACCTTCCAGATTCTCAGCGGAAACCACCAAGAATACCTGGATGGCAGAAAAAGAGGAGAATATTAGTAAAGAAAAACTTGACATGACACGCCATGCCATTGATCTGACTACATCATATCCGAGACTCAAGAGACCACAAAAGAGTTGTACCAAAATGATAGTCTCAAATTCAGGTGACGGCAAGGAAAGAATCGAAGTAGGAAAATATCAGCCCTCGAACATATCTTACGCGAAACTCAGGGTAAATACTGCGGCCAAGCAGCCTCTATCCCAACATAATCTTAGAACCACTAAGAAGAGGCAATATACTTTCGGAGATTTCTTCTGTGGCACCGGCGGTGCATCCTGCGGAGCCCGCCTGGCTGGTCTGAAGGTTGTTTATGGGATCGACTTTTGGCAGAGCGCCATAGACTCCTACCGCGCAAATTATGGACCCAGCCGTGGTATATATGCGGACATTTGTAGCTTTGCGGCGGATACGTCCAAAGTCAAGCTTCCAGCATCTCGCCTCTACGCAGATGTGATCCACCTCTCGTGCCCGTGCCAGTTTTATTCACCAATTCACACAGTTCCAGGAAAGGATGACGAGAAAAATGAGGTAGCGTCTCTAGTGGTTGACAAGTTATTGAAAGTAATACGGCCACGAATTGTTACAATGGAACAAACTTTTGGAATGTCGAGGATGAAGAAATTCAGGGATCACTTCGCGATCCTCATAAACCAATTTGTGCGAAACAGTTACAGTATTCGTTGGGCTGTAAAGGATGCGACCGAGTACGGCGCGGCCTCGCAAAGAAAGAGGTTGATTTTGATAGCGTCGTGGTGAGTATAATATACCGCTTTGTGAAAGACTGTGCGAGGAGAAGATTATGTGCGAATGATCTAGCAGGCTAACTTTATGTTGAATCTTAGCCCCGGTGAAAGGTTACCAGCATTCCCGCCCGCAACCTCTTTCAACCCTTTTCAAGTTAATAGTGGTGGAAACATGCGCGGTTTACCAACCACCCCAACGATTGGCCAGGTTTTGGCAAGTATTCCAGACAACGCTGAAAATCACCGGTTCTCGCCCTACCCTATTCCAAAGATATCACCTTTCGCTTACGACCATCCATACAATAAAACGATTACTTGTAATGGAGGTGAAAGTAGAGTTCACCCTAGCGGAACGCGTCCGTTCACCGTCAGAGAGCTGGCTACGTTTCAAACATTTCCTGTGGACTATAAGTTTAGTAATTCTTGCGATACAGATATCATCAAGCAGATGTAGGTAAACCCAAATATTTACAGTTACGAGTGAATGATTTGTCAAGTTACTAACCATAAATAGCGGTAATGCATGGCCTCCCAAGTTTGCGCAGTCGATATTTGAGGCTATAGTTCAACATTTAGAAATAGTGGATAGCGAGGAGGATGGTGGAGGGATTCTCTGATGCCTAGGGATCTGGTACGAAAGATTCAAGGGTAACAGTGAAGCTCTATCTTCTCACGACGGTCATTTGGTCTCATATCATTAGCCCACAGCTATCTGTTACTGTTTTCGTCAGATGTTAGAATGCGAAATTATCTTCTAGAATGCAAACTTATGAATATCGCTTGAGATGGGTCAATCTTCCACATATCTTTTCACACCTCGTGATATAGTTATGGTGTTGACTATACATATAAAATCAGATACCCTTCCAGTTTTATCATTGTTACCTAGGCTAGGCTCGTCACGAAGGTGGTTGTTCCAGTCGATAGGCATATAAAGCAATATTTTTGCAACAAATAAACGCGTTATATCTCGGATGCGAGTATTTGTAAAAGGCATATACGCATATGTGCTTACGTAGACGGTCACCTTTCTCCGGGTACATATACAGAACCTCCTATTAACTGAGTACTATCCACATCATACTTTTAACATCTTAGTTCACCATTTTTTACCTTCAGTATTCATCTCAAATAGTAACTCATATTTTTAAAAACGCTGTTGAATTAATTCTTCTGATGATTGACTACAACATTAGATTTAAAAATGTGTTGCAGGTCCTAACGGACTTAGATTCATGAACGCCCTAACCAATCGATCCACTTGTGATATTAGTAGTACGTTGTCCGGAGTCAGAGATGGGTTGGCTTGTGGATATATTCTTAGTTGAACGATATGACGAACTTGGATCTGCGAGTCTAATGGATCTCCTCCAAACAGAAATTCCATGCTGAGAGAAGCACATCTTGGTACTTGCGTGACACAAGTATGTACACAACACCTGGGTACGCGCGTGCATTTGGTGGTACGCTTTGAGACTAGGTGGTACGCTTTGATAGGGCTGTCTCGTCCTTTCGCCTAGCCCCAACATGGCCAACTCAACTCTCTGAAAGATCCCAGGAACTTGCAGAGCATGCTATCCCATTGATATTAGCCGGCCAAGCCGGCGAATTATCTCTAGCCTTTCGAACTCCCTCTTGGTTGGTCAACTGAGCGCTTGTAAGACCAAGTAAAGTAGAACAGCGATATTACCTCAGCAGATATGACGCCTACCCGACGACCGGAGGTTTGGCAAGACGAAGCACATACCGAAACTTCGAAATGGACCTCATTAATCACACAATTTCCTATACTTGAGCTTCCCACCGAACTTATTCCACAAATTCTAAAATACATGGGGCTAAATGAGTTGAAAGCATTTGCATCGTGCTCCAAACTTTGTCGAAATCTAATTCTCCCTGATCTCTTTGCTGGAATCAGTTTATCTGATGATTGCATCTTGGAATTTGCGGAGGGGAACCTTCAGAGTATTAGAAGCAACGTCCGGTGAGCACTTCTATGGACTTTAGTTAATGACCATATCTCCTTGACGCTGCATGAATCGAACCAGTATTTGTCCTATAATTCAAAGACTGTGAAATCGACACAAGTAACTGGTTAGAAGGAGCGTAGCTGACTGGTCACACTAAAATTTAGGCATATAACGTTAAGTCTTATTATGAGCCAGTGGCTTACCAAAACTGATATCCAAAGCCGTCACGAGATCTTCCCCACCGTCGTAACTAAATGTCGATATTACGTCGACAGTACCTATCTATTCCCAGGAATTACGAGCGTTCAAATCGTTACCCAGGATCTGGATGTTTTGTTACCCGCAATTTTCAAAAGAATTTCGTCACATCCTGCTTATAAAAACTTAAAACATTTATCTGTTCGCCATGGCCCAAAAGCTCTTACATCATTTAATGTCGATGAGCTCGTAAGACGTCTGGAGAATAGTTCTGAAGAAGATCAAAGCTTCATCAAATCGCCTGGCGGTCTACACCAATTTTCTCATTACAAACTCAATGTCGATTTCCAGGACTTCAGCTCCAGCCTTGAGTTTGTCAAGATATCAACAAAGTATTTTGGCTTCCTCGATCACCCGATTCTAAGATCTAGCTCTCCAGGTGGCCTCTTTTTCCTCGTCGCGCCGTCTAGAGAGACATTGAAAACGCTGCATCTACATCTAATTCAACACCCACCCACCATATTCGATAATGAGGGGCGACCAAGCTCTGAGCCTGTTGTGTTCCCAAAGCTGGAAGAACTATGGATTACTCTCACAATGCCTGTCAAGCCGCGGCTAATTGGAGATATTGCAGTGCGATTCCCAAACGTACGAGATTTAAGGGTGGATGCCTGTTACTATAATACTGTCATATCTGCTCAAGAGATTGAATTAATGCCCGGGACTGGAGATCTACCACCAATCTGCTACGCGGAGCTGAGGAATATGAAGTATTTGCAGAAGGCGAGGTTACCATGGCCCGGATCGCGGACGGATCGGAAGTCTCTTTTCAACGGCAGCGGTGAGGTAGAAAATGTTGCCCGATTTCTGGTGGAAGAAGGACTTGTTGATTTGAAAGAGCTGGGTTTCTACAAAAGAATTGGAACTGCGGACAGAGCTTTTCACTACACACACCGCGACCAATTGGCGTCGAAAACTGTATCAGTCTGCCTAATTGAGCGAGGATCTACGGAAACAGTATTTCAGAGCAAAAGAGTTGGCATCCAAGTTGTTGATACACCCTGGACCCAAACCATCGTAGATCATGTACGGTTCTGTTCCTTTTGCCGTCGATGCGCATATGGTTAGTACTGAACGAACAACTATATATGGTGCGGTTTTGGAAATATTGAGTCCTTGAGTTCAATGTATGTGACATCATATAGGGTGAATAACGGCCGATTTCCAATCAGTACATTAGAAAGGATACATCAGTTTCTCTCCTCAGAATTTGAGCTCGATGAATATCGTGTTTATTCTGAGCCTTAGGGTAGTCTCGGGGCCTTGCAAGCTTGGGGTAAGCTCAAGATCCCGGCTTTTGGTTCACTTGCAAAGCTTCTGCATTTTTGCGTTGCCAGTGACGTCGTCCGTTGTATGTGTGCAACCTCAACTTCATCACCAAAATTTCGTCCCGCGATAACCGGTCCTTCATAATTAATACTGTTCACCGCCCCTCTCCGAACGACACAATGGCATTGCGACTGCTGTACAGGGGTCGCAGTGTCTATTCGCAAAGTCTACCGTCCCGGGTCTACAATCCGCCAACCATAAGTCGGCGGCTATACTCGATCAAGCCAACCACGCTCGAGTCGTCCGCAACGACCCCGAAAGTAGGTATCGAGCAGGACCATCATTACACACCGTCGACAGCCACAACCTCCACATCTAGCGCGGAATCTGATCTCAATGTCCGCCAAGTCTCTTCCAAAGCGCGAACGCTCCCCGATGGCACAATACCCGAAACTGGCGTCGACGGCAGCGGCGCTACTATACCCTCCACGACTACGAGAGCACCAGAACCAGAGAACCCCGAGGCTCTGAACCCGGAGACGTTCAACAGTCGCCAGGCCGGTACTGTTGGCAATGTCCCCGCCGGTCTCAGGCCTGTAGCTGCCGGAACGCCAGCTGAACAGCCAGACGGTGTTAATAATCCGGAGTTCACATCCACATCGACAAGAGTCGAGCAAACGACCTCAAAAGTGCTCGACGAGATGAAGGTATAATCTATTTCGGCCCTTACGTTCCCCTGAGCTTTATATATACTGATAACTTTGGCTGACAGGCCACAGACCCAAAATAGCAATCCTCTCTATTCACCACAGCCGTACGCGATGAACTCCTCCTCGGTTCCTTCGTCACGATTGGGACGGTTGTTTCACTACGGAGGCCTCGCTGCTGGGATGACGTTTGGTGCTCTCAATGAATCCATAAGACGTGTGACAAGTAGTGACCCTACTCCTTCAGGCGGGCTTGTCTTGAATCCACAGAACATTGAACGTCTCGTGAAGACTCTGTCGAAGATGCGTGGTGCAGCCCTTAAGCTAGGCCAGATGTTGAGCCTGCAAGGTATTATTTCCTTTGTAGCTCCGATTATACGCACGGATCACATGTGTTATGTGTTATATAAATACTCGAGGTTTCGAATACTGAGATATTTTGCGATATGGCGTAGACTCGACTTTCCTACCTCCACCGATTCAACTGATACTTTCGCGTGTCCAAAACCAAGCCGATTACATGCCTCCATCCCAACGGGACTCCGTGCTAGTTTCGAATTTGGGTGAAAACTGGCGCTCACTCTTCTCGAGCTTTTCCGAAACCCCAATAGCAGCCGCATCAATAGGTCAAGTGCATACGGCAACCCTTGCCTCGAATGGTCAAAAGGTTGCCATCAAAATCCAATACCCAGGCGTCGCCACATCAATATCCTCGGACCTCAACAACCTTTCCATTCTCCTCACCGCTACTCGCCTCCTCCCCAAAGGTCTTTACCTCGACAAAACAATCGCGAACGCCCGAACCGAGCTCGCTTGGGAATGCGATTACACCCGCGAAGCAGCTGCCCAAACTAAGTTTGCGGAAATAATATCCTCATCCCCAACCGAATCCGCGATTTTCACCGTTCCTCATGTGATAAAAGAAGCATCGGGTCCCGAAGTCCTAACCATGGAGTTCATGTCGGGCGACCCCGTGACCCGTCTCCCGGACCTCTCTCAGCAAGAACGCGATCACCTCGGCACCCAGATCCTCCGTCTCTGCCTCCTCGAAATCGCCAGATGGAAGTTTATGCAAACAGACCCCAACTGGTCGAATTTCTTGTATAACCGGTCGAACCGTAAGATTGAATTGCTCGATTTTGGCGCCAGCCGCGAGTATCCCGGAGAATTCATCGACTCGTACGTAGGAGTGTTGAAGGCCGCAGCTCGTGGGGACGCCCCAACGATCAGGGATTTGTCCATTAAATTGGGATATCTGACAGGGTTGGAGAGTCAGAGTATGCTGGAGGCGCACATACTATCCATTTTGACGCTATCGGAGCCGTTCAGTAAGATTGCGCCAGAGGTTTACGATTTTGGAAACCAGACGGTGACGGACAGGGTGAAAGCTTTGATTCCGGTGATGGTGCGGGAGAGATTGAGGCCGCCGCCCGAGGAGACGTACAGTTTGCACAGAAAATTGAGTGGGGCGTTCCTGTTGTGTGCGAGATTGGGGAGCAGGGTCAAAGCAAAGGGGATGTTTGAGGAAGTTGTGGGTGGTGCGTAACAATGGAGAGTACTGTCTTTGTTCCAAGATAGACTATATGTAAATATATTGTAAATATTATAAGCGGTAGAGAAAATAGGAGGGAAGCGTATGTAGATCATCGGGTTGAATTCGTTGTATCGTGGGCTAGACTACAGAAATAGGGAAGACAACTATGCAATGTTTGCCGATAAAGATGCCAGAGATCATGGCATGGCATAATTATAAAACGGGCCTGTATATGAATAATTCAATCCGAAATAAAATAAAATGAAGAAGGACGTGAAGTGCTCGCTGTCGTGACATGATACCATTAAAACCACCGAACGATGCATCGATAAAGCAGGGTGTACAGAAGCCAAAGGATGGGAAAGATGTAGCAACAGAAGGGAGTTGACAGGGATGCAGCAGTCTGGTCCTTAGAAGTCAAGCCGTTCTATCCCTCCTTAGTTCTGGGAACAAAGCTGGGTTTAAGCCCCAAGGGTTCTTTTGGCCGTGACTCTCTTACTTGTATCGGTAAGGACGTAGCTGGAGTTAGCCTCCTCTAGAAGATGGTTGATGTTGAAAGACAAATACGATCTACCAAAACTGCAAAATGAAACATGCGCCAAAGAGCCATAAAACCTGGAGGGTGCTGAAAAAATGAGGTGTGGGCGTTCCGACTTCGGTCCGAGACGTATCGGCCTAGGAAGATCGGTCTTTTCATTACGAATGGGATAACAACTTCTCCACAATTTGATGTGAAGCCTCTGGTGAAAGCCTGCCGACGTTTTTAGGGGTGTTGTTCGATTTTAATGCCTTAACAACGCGGGGCACGTCAAAGCCCATGTCGAGGAAGTCGTCGAAGATATGGTGTGGATAGCCCTCATATTGCAGTAATCTGTGTTGACTCCCGGGTCAGCGTTGCGTTTAAAGTAAGGAGAGAAAGAAGGAACACTAACCTCCTCCGTTCCTCTTCAGCCTTTCTGCGTGGCTCATCTTCCCTGTCCCTCAAGGCATCTTCGGAGTTACCGCCGGAACTCGAAGCTGAAGCCGCAGGTGCTTGAGCGTATTTGACCGCCCACTCCTTGGCTTTCGCTTCAAAGGCTTGTCGGTTGCGAAGCATCATGCCTGCTACTTCGGCATCTTGTGGATCCTTAGGTTCAGGCGAGGCGAGGAGGGATTGGAGAGATATAAGAGCAGATTTGATGGTAAGAACAGGAGACCAGGCAGCGGAGAGAGTATCGAGGCAAATAGCACCCTAAAGGAACAAAAATGTTAGCTCTACTATTCAAAGCGAGAGTCACTGAGAAGCTGAAATGTGATTTTCCCTGCTTCCCTCGGTTGTAGGTCGAGTATCACACAACTAACGGTGCCATACAAACAACCTAAAGACAACAAGGCTTTGTAAAATCGCGGAAGAACGGTCTAATAAGGAAGAAATCAAACTATTCCGGCAATTTCAACGTACAGTCTGCGAGCTAACATTCGGGTGCCACACCCGAGTTTCAAATTTCATCTGCGGAGGTTTGAACGGATAGTCGTTTGGGATCTTGATATCAATGTAGTAGACGCCGCCTTCGTAGGGAGTTCCAGGTGGGCCCTTGAGCATACCGCGGAGATGGGAGATGTCGTCCGCAATGAGGACGGCACTCATACCCGAGAGGACGTCCTTGCGGAGATCCTCCATCTCCTTGTGAATTCGGCGGCTACGGTTGGCCATGATGAGTGTATCAGGAGACGGGATAGAGATATTTATTCGCAGGAATGAAGGGAGTTGCCGTCGAGTCGACCGATTATCAGCAGACGTGGAGAGGCAAGGGAGCTGAAGCTGGGCCGGTGGGAAATAAAAAACCCTTGGGACTGTATCGGTAGACGGGTTTGTCGTAGACGAGGGTGGATCAGCCGTGTGAGACGTGGAAGTCAGCTTCAACAGAAGGTTGCGAAGACGGTAAGGCACAAGACAGGCGAAGCGAGGAGCAGCTACGAGAAGCTGTGCTGACGCGGAGCGAGGAAGACGGCGGAGGGGGGGGACGACTGGAGGTTATTGTACAAGATGGTGGGCGGTGGGTAGGAGGATCAGACGGAGGAAAGTGGGCTGCTGTAACAACACTCCAACGCAAACAACCTGATCCCTCAAACTTGACCGGATGCAGCACGTCTAAATTTATGTAGCCGGGCGGGCTCAGATGGCGTATTCCAAATGGTCTCGATCAGTGAGGGTTTTCGATTAAGGTCGAGAGCTTCAATACGTATTACCAAAATGATAATTATAAATAAAGTACCTGACGTGGTACTTTTACTGCCTCAGATCTCGCCTCGCGGATTCAATTCCTGTGAAATCTTGTACCCCTCTCCACCTCAAAGCCTCGATACCGAACCTCATCTCATTCCTATCGATGCCTTCTGTATCCTTCCATCTGCTTCCTGCTCCTCGTGGCGATGTCCCAAAACGTGCATTTGTCCAATTGGCCCATCGACGCTTGCCATATCAGGTTGAGTCTGTCACAACTCACAAAATCCAACATTGTGTCGGATGTTCGCGATCGGGCGAATCAAGCTCAAATTTAAAGCAAGAGGTCACCTACTTGGACAGTAAAACATCTGTAAGGGATATTAAGAGTAGAAATGATAGCTTAAGGCTCAAATACTCATTCACTTGTGGCCAATATTATAATCTTGGCCCAATTATGTGGCGTTAGCCATCAAACACCCATGAGGCTTTGCGTATTCGATCGCATAAACGTACTTCAACATGCATATTCCCCGTCGTTTCGGACCCTGTGCTACAGGTATGATACCGGGGCTATAGATACCTAACCTAACATACCTAGGAATCCTAGCTTGATTTGGTGACCTATATATAACGCTTCGCGCTCGAGGGTCGCGTCGATAGAAATCATCGCTTGGATCCTTTGTGGCACTGGTGAAACGACAGCCTTTTGACTATATCTGTAGATCTGCTCATGGGCCTGACACCAGTCTCGAACCAGACCCTACAGCAGCAAGTAAAATATTCATTCCGATGAACCCCCGCTACAAATTCAGTAAAGAGGTTCGCAAACTATCCGCTGCAGCGCTGACCATCAGCCCACCAAACCTGCCATGCTATAGATTTCGGATGTCCCAAATTACCATGCATACTCAACCGTCTATGGGCAAACAGCACTGTCAAACTAGTCACCACCATATAATCGCTCATCAAGCTTAGCAGTGTCCAAGATCTATAAAATATCTTGCCAAGTTAAAAACAGAACAGCGGGCATTTCTCTCAACCGAATTGACAAGAAGGGCAAGGGCAGATGGTTTAACGTGGAAAAGATATTAACATGTTCTCAGATGTGGAATACAACCCAAAAATAAAATGAACGCATTACTGAAGTAGTTAAGGAGGTACGGCTTCTAAAAGTCATGTCCAACCGAGTCTGATAGTTCTTTGAGGGGGGTTCAATAACACACGAAAAGGACCGAGGAAACGATCGTGGAGTGCGAGAGAGAGAAGAGGTGGGGTGAGAAGCCGAGGAGAGGTTACATAAGATGTCGGGAATTGTGGCAACCAGTGGTCTCGAAACCAGCCTCGCACAAAAACACGCAACCGGTAACTAGTGAGTAATTGCTCCATATTCATGCGTTTAGCAAAATTAAATGCACTATTGGAGAAGGTGTGTGGTAATATAAAAGATTTTGCACAGAGCGACATGCGTCAAAGCAACGGTAGGTGCCGGCGCTATTCGGACACCTGTGATGCCGTTTGTTGGCATCGTGGTGGTCCGTGTCAGCTGTGGGCCAATGCTTGGAAGCTTATCAGTAGTAATACATCAAGGGCTGTATGTCCCTCACCTCCCTCATTTGACGCCTTGAAAACACTAATATTGATATATTTATGCTGATGGCAAACGACCTACCTTGTACACTAAGCGATTCTACGAACCAAATAAACACCATCCGCGATATCCGTGACTCAGAACAAATAATATAGAGCTAGGGATTTCAAATTTGCAAGCCAAGCTGAACAATTTGCGGTACACAGTTCTCGTTCAACTCGAACGCGACAGGAAGGCCCTTGAGCGCCGTGAACCTGACCTAGAAAACGTTAATCTTCAAGGCAGAAAATTTTGAACCCAAGGCAGCAGGGCGGGGAAAGGTGGCTTCGGCTGTGTTGTTGAAGGTTGAAGAGCTAAACGGATATTTTGGAGAATTGGGGTACGCGGTTATGAGGGAAGAGTTGAGTGACGCGTTGGAGGATGTGGTGGATGTCGTAGTAAGATATTGATCAGAAGGATAGGACCAGGTTGGTAAGATTGGGTCAGATGTGAGAATGGTGAGGAGAAGAAGGTGAGGCAGATTAGGAAACTTGCGGTGCTGATAATTCTAGAGGTGGGGATCGGTTGAAAGAATGTACACGATCAAGTCTAAGGTGCGCTGGAGCACTACGGTGTACAAAACGTACGAAGTATACGACATAGATTCCTGATATCTAAAAGACGGAACGAGACTGCCGGTTGCAACCTAGTTCGAAAAAAATTACACTTCAACAAAATCTAAGCCTGCCGGTATCGAGTGTCAGATACTCGAGTACTACGGCTTAGTCCCACGATGTCCGGCGAGAAGGGTCTTACGAGACGGGGCTTAGTTAGTCAGTTGGATGTACCCAAGCGAAATCGTAACACAACGCCTTTCCTTTTCCTATCATGAAAAGGTATCGGTGTACAGCTCTTCCGCATACCTCTCATGATCGGATTCCGATGTCCAGACTATGAGTCGGTTGTAACTACTAATTTGAAACATGTCGTCGTCAGATAACACCAACGGACCAGCGTTCTGCCATAATTTGGGTGTTATTAATCAGCATGATCCTGTCGGAGCGCGGAGTTCTCTGACCATCGCTGGCGAACAACAAGAATCACGGTAAGCCAATTTGATCGATAACGCATGCGGATGCGTCCAAATGGCAAGTTGAAGCACCGTCGCCACAACCGCCTCTGCAATTTAAAAGAAAAATTGAAACCGCCTCATTGTGACCCATCGTGAGATTCGACAAGATGACGTCGTCGCCACCAACGGGCTATGAACCATAGTGAACACTCATACCTCGTCTCCGCCTGACAAACTAGCAACAACCTCAGGCTGGAAATAAATCCGACGCCGCGAAGCAGCCAGCTACTCGAGGATTTCCATACAATCTGGCATTTCAGCCCCTGGGGCCAACCGGGCTCAGCCATGCAGGCACAGAGGGCCAGCTGGATTGAGCCTTGATCGAGAGGGAATCATCCCTCAACCGGTCGGTCCTCCGCCGGGCTCGTCTGGGCTCGTCCAACCAATAGCCGGGCATCCAATATCACGCGACGAGTCATTCCTTATGCCAAACATTCCCCGCACCGGCGTGGTTCGCAGAGGGGGCTGTGACTCAACCACCTTTGCCAGACCGAACCACACCCATAGCCAACGCATGCTTATAAGACCGTTCCCTTCGTCTCGACTTGGCCTTTTGGAAACCAAACCTCTCCCCTCATATCTCTCTGTGCTTTCGGACGCTCATCCGTTTTTCCCTTCATAACCATACCGACCTTTTCAACGTTACTCGAATTCTTAATGCTTTTCAAGATCATATATTTCTTCTCAACTGCTACCAGCTGCTCAACTGCTTCTTCCTCGTCCGATAAGACCCCCGGCTTTCTCCTCCCTAAGATCTGAAGAACGAACCTTGCTCCACCGACCCTTGCCACGCTAGCCAATTTCAAAACACACCATGCAATTCAAACCCACGCAACGCAAGAACGGCGCAATCGTCCTCACCATGCATAAGAACTTGGGACCACCTCCAATGCTGTCGGGCGGCAGCGGCCAACAGGAAGACCAGTTGCAGCCTAATCAGCAGCACCAGCAGCGCCAGAGGAAGCGACAGCATTGTAAGATATAAATGCGTTTTGGTTTTTAGTTTTAGTTTTCTGGCTGTTTGCATTCAGCGACTTTCTTTTTTTTTTTTTTTTCAACACATGCGAAACTCTCGAACTGTACAACATGCATTTCCAACGGCGCAAAGTCAACAAGACGGCATTTACATTTATATTTACATTTACATATACATTGCATGACAAGAAAAAAGAATATTCTCTTTTGTACGATAGATGCTAATAAACACTCTCCATACTTGTGATTACCAACAGCGAGTTACACCCCGTCTGCCAAATCCTCGGGTACAAAATCCTCTCGGAAGCACTAGGGACGTGTGGACGCGCCCCCGTGGGCTGGCCTCATCCAGCTTCGTTTCTCTGGTCTTTCGTTTTTACCTTTGCCGTATTCCGGATCTGGATCTGGAATCGATACATTTCGATCACACTCTAGAGCTGGCGCTCTGGTAAAGGGAAGAAAAGAAGACACGAAAACGGGTAGGTCTGGTCCATACGTGTGGGGCTATTGAGAGGGTAGGTCTTTTCCCTTTAGCTTTTGGGCTATCGCTAGGCTTGTCTTCCCCTCTCTTTAATTTCGTCTACGTCCCGTCCGTCCGTCCGAGAGAAATACACCAGATCTGCAGTATCAGGTAGATGCGTACCAATCCTTTTTCTTTTTTTTTATATTTTGCACTTGCTTTGCTACCCAGTTCTTTTGCGGAGGATAAACCGAGTAGGCAGTCTTGTCGAGGAACTCTAGCGCCCCTTCGTAAGGTTTTCTCGACCGTCCAAGTTGAGATTCCTGCGGCTGCTGGCTGCTTTTCCTGTAATTCTCAGCAAGGCTGCCTACTTTCTCTGGTATTTTGGTCTCCGAGAAGGACTGGTTCCTTTGGAGCCTCAAGAAGGCTCCTATCCTTTCATTTACCCGTGCTGTCTTATTACGCCTACTGTCTGGCTATCGGGGAAGCCTATGCTATAGGCTTTCCTGTCGGCTTTGACACTTACGTAGCTTACCAACTATAGTCACTCGCTTGAAAAAATATAATAGTAATAAACCGATATGACCCGGTGCCGAATAACGTGATTGTTGAGTGATAGTAATTATCCAAAGTCGGGTCCGCGGACTGCCGCGGTGTCATTACACGCCCTCCCGAATTGATGTATACTCTTGCAAACCGACGTTATACACACCTATAGGCCTACCTCTTCATCTTATTTTGAATCCTGCCACATGAGCATGCGCATGATGCGCATATGTTTTATCCCCAAGGTTACTAACCCCGACGTACCCCAGGCTCTGCTTTTTGAAGACCGTAGTTCCGATACTTTGACGATCAAGTTTGAAATCCACGCCGTGGACACCCACGGTCCCTATCGCCTCGGCTTCAAACGTAGTATTGGCGATGGTCTGGGTTTTTACTCCCCCAGCGACCTCTTCAACCTTGTCCAGAGCTGATTCGTAGACTTTGATTTGATTTTCAACCATCTGCTGACTGGCTTCGTTCATCTTGATGAGGGTTTCGATCATTTGCTTGTCCTTTTCCTCCGCCTCGGTAAGAGCGGTATTTGTGGCCAATTTCGAAACGAGAGTTTGCAGTTCCGATTTCGCTTCCTCAAGACTCTTTGTTTGGTCTTGAACGTTCGTTTTCAATTCTGCAAGCTCTCTTTCAAATGTTGCCTGGAGATTTTGACTCTCCGCTGTAAGCGAATTCATATCATCTGTGGACTTGGTGACAACGCAACTTTCCCGTCGTAGCTTTCACATTAGTAACTATACGAGGTCTCTAGTATTCTGTATTTCGCATGGGAAGTATACACTCACAGTGTCGCTGTTCCGATAGCCGAATTCAACGCTCCGATACAGCTGTCCAGCCGCTCAACATAGAGCTTTACAGTCTCGGAATCCCACCAACCGATCGAAATACGATCCCGGAAAGACACCTTACCCCCCACCGAATGCTTGGTTAGCACATCCAGCGCGCCTGAGAATTCTTTCGAGAGGTTTCCGGAGTCGCGAAAGGCGGTCTCCAGCATGTTGCCCACATCGGGGCCGAGGTGCCGAATGACGGATTCGACTTCGGCTTGGTTGAGAGATTTCAAGATTTCTTCGAATGAGACGAGCTTCTTTCTCAAGCTTGTGAGAGTTTCAGGTGCTCTCTTGACGCTGGAAAGGTCGTCTTTCATTCGTTTGGCGTAGTGCGCTGCTACGGCTGCGATCCCGATGATGCTGGCGGCTTGGCTGAGGGGGTCTGCCATATTTGAAAAGGGAGTATTTATATTTGAAAACTCTCAACTTGAGCAGTAATCTTGAAAGAAGTGTGAGGGATAGTCTACAGCTTGTGAAAGGCAAAATATGGGCGCGTAAATTATCAAGCTGGACCCTTTATGCTACAAGTCCGGTTCCTTGACAGAGAGAGGTTGAGGCTCCATCAGTGTCAGTGAAAGCCTTGCGTTCGGCCTGAAACTCTAGGAAAATTAGTAACATGGGCGCAAGGCTATAATAATTGGCGAATAATGTTACTTTGTGCAAATGTGCAGGACGACGGCTTAAGGTAACTGTGCAAATGTAAAGCAGTGCTGGCACCTAAAAATCAAACCTCGCATGAAAGGACATCGAAAGGTATCCGTAATATATCACTTATAGTTCATTTCAATTTGGCCAGCTTTTTAGATATATGGAGGCTTCGGACTATCTATCTACCTCGGACATATCCTGTGTAATCGAACGCCCATCCGAGTGACGTCTCGATGCGCCATGCCACACTTTATAGGTCACCAAATCTAGACTACCATGTCTGCGGAGCTGGAGCAACAACACACGGTAGATCAGACAAGAAGGCTACAGAATTCAGAAGAGTGGAAAACATACGTTGGCAGTCAAAGAACTGGAGACTTCCCCGCAACAGGATCTGGCGATTTCGACATACTTGCAAATGCTGGCGTGCAAAAATTTGAAGAACTGCCAAATTCTTCTCAACCTTGGTGAGTTTTAGGGACGTTTGGCAGATATGATCGTACTGAACGTCCTCGTAAACATCGTTATCGAGCTTGCTTTAGGTTGAGTGGATGCATCGGCAAATACAGTGCACCCGACATCTCGTCCGGTTATGGACTTGGTCGAGGTATCACATCTTGGGGTACCGGATGCTGGCACCACGGAAACCGATGATAGTATCATATATACAAATGGTGGAAGATCTCGAAGAAAGTGCCAATGGACTTATGCCGGATCGATATCCGAACGCTCATGTCATGCGGCTAATAAAAACTAGCGATATATTTAAGAGTAAGATAAAAGGGCCGAAGCAAGAATACAGGAAGGAATTAAGAATCGTAGAGCTGGGAAGCCGATAGGTCCTTTCTTGATAGAGAACGGTCACAACTATGAATTGTCTCGTTGACCAGAGCTCCACGGTGAAGACTATGAAAATGCCTGCGAAAGATAATAAAAGCAAGATAGGATCAGTTAAAATGTGGTGGAAGTCTTCAAAATACTTCCGTTTTTCGACAAGTTAGGAAGAATTTGGTTGAAGAGACCAATTTTTGGTAAAAAAGATACCAGTTAAGGAATGCTGCGAATTTTGCAACACTTCTATGATAAGTAGTCCAGATTCATGGCCATGATTAACTTTAATAGTTCAGACCAAATACTAGCATTTGTGTATTATTATATAATGCCACAAGTTTTAGAATACTTTAGCGAATTAAAGCTCTCCCGTGAACGCCGGGCTCGCTTGCCTTACCCTCAAAAAAAAGTCCACGGTGCATGTACATCTAACGTCAACATTCCCAACAGCCTGAGAGCTCCTTAGCTTTGCGCCAAAATCTCCTTCAAACTACCAGCTATTATATATACTCAACTTCAAAATGGAAAGTATCGCTTCAACAACGTTAACCATTTTCGATCGAAGACACTCACGCGCCCTACCGAGCCCACAACAAACTTGATTTACACGGCCACTTCCACAATACGAGTGCATCTATTGGCTAGCTAGCTTTCTCCTCCGGCTCGGAGTTTTTCCCCTCGTCGATAACATGCATAGATGCATGCAACATGCAAGCACAGTATAAAAAATGATCAAGGAATGGAGAATCAATGCGGCTCATCCCCAGTTTCCGTTACGACTAAACCGAATGCGTAGCTGATCGATCGATCTATTCGCCGGCCCATTTCTGACACACTTTGCGGCCCGCAGATTAGTCGAAATTTTCTAACTGAATTAGGAGAGTCCCAACCTGTCGATTGCGTTGCATAACAAGCTTAGGCCGATTGGAATCGATCTCGATACCATTACCTTATATTTTCCCTTCGAAAACAGGGCCTTTTCCTGTCCTTTTTACGGAATGATCTATCGCGGCACGGGTAGCCACATTCCGCTCATGCAAGGTAACTAGCTCAACCCCGCTCCGGAACGACAAATGAGGGGTCGAGTTTCGAATCTCCTCCTTTGCATGACGATTGTGGTACAATCGAACGTAGCTATTGCGATATTGGTACTACTTGGACTTGATACTTGATTTGAGGATCCATGAATTCACTCAGCAGTGCCGTAGGATTCCATGCATATTTATCAGCTATACTCCCTCTGGCAAGCATTAATGTATGTAAGCTGGACATAAAGGGCAGACCCTCCTCCCTTCCAGATCCCCAGATTTTAAATTTCTTCCAACCCTACAGTAAAATCTAAAAGTTGTTACCGCATCCCCAAAGCGCCTATCAATATCTACTACTACAAATATCAAACCCACGTCACCCCATTACAAATACAAGATGACTCTCGAAAGTGGTCACTATCTTATCAAGAGCAAGGCCAACGGGGAGGTGATAGGGCGATATGTCGAAGATCTATCCCTTCTTCCTAAGCGAGTCGTCGGTTTACCACCAGGCGGAGAGCCCTCCAGATGGGAGATCACTAAGAAAGATAACGGCCGGTACAATCTAAAGGTCAATGGTAATCACACCACTGGGTTCGACCACAAGCTCTGGGCTATTTTACTCCCGGAACCGGTTGCCGATGAATGGGAACTCAAGCTTCAAGCTCACCACGGTGAAAATACTTACACGTAAGATTGCCTCCTTTGGCACCGTTCAAGGGTAGACAATGTATATACACTATAGGTTACCAGGGCTGACTTTTTGGTTAGCATTGAGAAGGGTAATAACGGAGAGGGTTGGGTATATCATGCCGAGGAAGGAAGCCACGAGCAAGTAAGCGTTTACACCTACCTCCTTGCATTTAGAAAGGTTTCAATGAGATTGTTAACAGCAAGCTTAGGTAAATGTCCGACCGCTCATAGTGGGGCTCAGTATACCCCCGTTTTATCCTCCTAATGAACTTTTTGTAATCGAACGAGCGGAATAAGCCTCCAGAAGCGGATCTGCGCTTGAGAGTCTGTGGAACTCCGGTTTCACGTTTTCATGATATTATAGACAAAACGGATATAGTGGCAGCAAAGATGTATTCTAGTTTTGCAATATATCTGAGGGCTCGAGAGTACCTACCATCATAGGGTGAATGGCTGAGAATTTTGACATATCTAACGAGCCAATGGTTCACTTATTACCTAAAAGCCCAACTATCACTCACTCTATTTTTCGTTTCTGTGCTTTAACTATAGGTTCCGTGGTGGGTTTGCCCTGGAAAATTGTGAGACGTTTCCACTATTTTTTGTGTTTGTGACCTTGAGCCCTTGGGTTGCTGCTGCTCAAGAATTACATGTTATGTTCACGAATTAGATTGGTTCAGGCTACGTGATCTCGACCCGCTGTGGGGCTGTTAGGTGGATATCAGGCCGTCTTGAATGCTCCGATTCCCGCTAGCGCAATCTAGATTCGAACTCCTTCTGTGCATTTCCGGATCCAAGCGTAGTACCGATACCCCATGTGTAATGCATAGCTCGACTGCTCGTATAAAGTTGACTGATCGCTCGCGGATCTCGGCTCCACTATTCCTCTCACACGTACCTACGAGCCTCATATTATAGTGATAATATAACTCTAATCGCACGGAGAGATATATCTTCTGGCTCACTGGGTGAGAGGGTACGAATTTATCAATCGATCACTTTGCCATCCATGTCGGAATTTCTTTTGTCTGGGCTGGCAAACTTGGAGGTATTTTAAAAGAAAACTGCTTTTGAGATATACATGTCAGATCATCAGGGGTATAATATGCCAAGAACGGAAGACGACATCCGTGATATGATATGATCATTAATCATGAAATAAGAACCCACCGGTCCTAGTTGTATATAAGTTGGCTTCGCCCTTTAGGAAGCGCACGTTGGGTTTACTCGATTCCTTCTCCGTTATACAACTGCCTTTCCCTCTCCATTCCTCTCACCGTTCTCAACCCTACTCGCGATATACCTGGCGTGGTCCTTCCTCCTCCACTTCATCGTCGTGTGTGCCACCTCCCAAAAATTCTTCTCCCGGTTATTATACAGCGGGCCCTCGTCGAATCCCAAGCCCCCCGGGAAGAAAATCGGCACCAAACAAGCACCTAGCCCAGGGATGACCTTCTCGGCTTCCATGATGGCGCCCATCACATCCGAGATATCCTTGTTGTCCCTCTGCTCAGGGAGTGATTCTTCACCCGTGACTTCTATCCGCCTTTCATCCTCTGGTCTCCCGGTCGCACGGTCGGTCTGGTAGCCTATTATTATGGATCGCGGGGAGTAGGGTTTCAGGTGCAGGCCTAGTGTTGAGGAATGCCGTACGCACGATGCGGCCCACATGTTCTGCAGCATACCGATACCACCTACAGCTATCAGGAACCATCGGTGATCTTCTATCCCCGACACCGTGATGAGGAGTAGCATCCACATCACCGTCAGCACCAGAAAGAACGGGCGAGTGCCTCGTCTGGCTTCCGCTCTGGCGCTGGCCAATGCTTCAATGTCCGGATCACCGGGACGGCATACTACCGCTATAGCGTAGCGATTTCCGTTACCTCTGGTCAAAACCAAAGTCTTGGGTTTCCAGAGTCGTCTCCATGCCCACTTTTCCGATATCCACTGCGGCAAGGAGCTTGATAGCAGACTGAACAGCGTTCCGGCTCCCGTGATTAGGAATATGGCCCAATCACCCCATAGCGCCCAGGGTATCGCCGCAATACCGAGCTGGACGGCTATAACCACCCAGCCCGCGTACCACGTCATATCCACGCGCGGAGGATCGATCGAAGACCGCACTTCGAGGATATCGATACGTAAACTGACGTTCCGCGGTTTGCCGTCCGAGTCCAGCGGGGCCTTGTCGGGCCATAGCGCAGGTATTCGGTTCTCCAGGCCGATTTCATAATCCCGCAGGAAGCGGCCGAGAACCCAGCTGTTATTCTCCCGGGCGTAGCCATTCGCGGTGTTGATGACTATGATGTTGGTATCTGGTTCAGGCATGAGGTTGCCGTTTCCGAATACGGCCATCAAAGAGTTGAACGCGTAGGCAACCCAGCCGAAGGAGAAAGCGACGGGGGTTAGGGTGAAAAAGTAGGCATTGTCGTCCTTTTCGTTGTGAAGATGGCGAAGGTGAGGAACGCGCAGGCCGACCAGCTGGGCGATGGCTTTCTGAACGATTTCGCCGCCTATGAGGAGGAGGAGCGAAAGAATGTCGCTTGGGTTGGACCATTGGTTGAGCAGAATTGATTTTAAGGGGGTGGTGTCGGACATCGTGGGATATGCGGTCTATAGCTTCGTTCTACGTATGGATATATGTTTTGATACTCTGCGAATGTTATTGCGACACGAGGGTGGCAGGAGCAAGCGCGTATGGAAACGACAGAAAACTTGTAAAATAGAAATATACGGTGTGTCGCCAGCGACCGATAGACATTTTGGTATACAGATTGCAGCGATCCGAGAGATGAAGGGGAGAGATGGAGTTGGTAATAAGGTTCTGTGAGAAGTGAGTGCCGTTGCTTGTCTCGGCGCGGGACTTCGTCTTGATATATGTAAAGGGACTAAGCCGTTAGAGATCTTGGTTGCTTGGCCTATAACTTGAATTCGTCACAGAGCCCCACCGCGTTCTTCTTCAACCAGGCAGGTGGCCAGGGGCGGGACAAGCCGTTTATTCAAGTTGGTCGGCAGTTCGGAATCAGGTTCTGTTCCGGTTGGTTCGCCGAAACGGGGACTGTCAGGTCAAGCGACGACCGCTGGCTAACGGTAAACACTGTGACGTTCCGCCCGCCCAAGTAGCGTTGAACCGGAGACCTTCTTCTCCAAAGTATTCACTAATGGTATTCGGACTGGAAGTCCTTCGCCAGTTTTGCATGTAAAGTCCGTTGGTAACGAGTTCGTCTCGAAGCGGTGTAGCGGTTCAAAGTTGAAGATTTCGCACCTCGCTGACTGCATGACCGGATCCTTCCAGTGTTGCCAAGGTATCACTCCACTTTTGCAAAATGCGGAGTCATATGGTCATAACCCAAAAACAGAACCGGGGTCCTCTAAAATCCGATCGCGCAGCAGAACAGACGGAGGCCGATAACTCGTCCCAATTTCAGTCTGGCTATGAAAATTTAAAATCCCATTAATGTGTGAATATAATTGCGAGAAGCAATGGCAACCGCAATTTCGCAAGCCTATCGGAAATTCTCTTTGTCTCAAAGAGGCTTCTTTCCACACTTCCTGCCTCGGGATAATTGAATCTGATGATAGTTATGATTGTATACAATCATATCATCCTAACTACCGCTGTTACAAACCTTGTCATTTACATAAGCATCAAAGCATCCCCAAAACAAAAAAAGGATACACGCAAAACACAAATAAAACCCAAACCGACTATAACAGCTCACAGCCATTCGCAAACCGGGTGGCATTATACATAACAGCGCTGATAGGATGGTATAATCTCTCTCAATAATTCATGCAAAATGGACAAACCGATGCCATCAAATACCAGGTCGAAATATCTCATAATTAGTTATATTCTTCCCCTCCGAATACATAAACGCTGCCACTACGATTCTCCATTCCATTTACGAAACAGCTTGCCCTTTTTAATTTGGTAGCGATCTCTAGTTATACCAAAATTCACATTACAAAGGTGACAATTAGCTCGATGCCATTGGCTTTTGCAAGCTTTGTGCTCCTCAATTTCTCCATGTTGCGTCTTTCTTGAAATATATCTCGCCTGTGAATATTTTAATCAATCTTTGGAGGCGCTCCAAATCCGCCATGCCTCTCTCATAGGTCAGACCTATTTCAACAGGTGCCAAATCACCATTAAAACTATGTACCCGCTGCCAAGGATGAGAAAAAGAACCAACAAGTACCAGAACCGGACATCTATCCTCCCCTATGCACCAGAGGAGACTCAAAATATACTATGAAGGGTTTATATGAGGGATCAAACCAATATTACATGATTTCTATTACCACGTATTTTCCCGAGGAGCATTATTCAAGCTTCAATCTTTTTTTTCGAATTTCTAGTGCTAATACATGTATACACATATCAAAGTATGCAGAAGACCTTCAATCCATTTTTTGTAATTGGCTATTCTTTCTAGGCCACCCCTAGCGTTCTTGAATGTTCTGACAGAGAATTTAGAAAGCTTGACATTAAAATTTTTTTAATCGGTCACAAGGAGCTACAAGGCTGCGGCTTGTGAGAGGGGTCACTGGCGCTAGCTATACGTACATATACGAAGATTTACAACTTTATCTGATGGCAAAGCACATGCATAAAAGACCTGTAGGATCCAGAAAATCTCACCCATTATCCTATCAGGTTTCGAAAATTCTTAGCTGGTGCGGTATACAAGGTGGCCAAGTAAAGCGGGCGGTAGCCTTCTCCCGATCAAGTAAAGGTGCCTTTCCCTCGCTCCCGCTGGATATAGATGTGTTGCTAGTTCGCGCTGGAGCAGATGTATCTTCCCCACAGATCAGTTACAGTATTATGGCCACGCGCACGGTAACGCTGCTGTGGGGGAAGAGGCATGTCATTTGGAATTCTAGGAAAGGCTAGGATTCTACTATATTTATTTCTTTTGCTGTAAATTCATGTTATGAGGGCTTGGTCTTTCCGGCAGTGCTGAACATCCACGTTTAACCCTTTTGAATCTACTGGCTTGTATACTATCGATATCGCCCGGTGAAATCAAAACTGTGGGACATACCAAGCCGGTCTTCCCACTTCACCCTGTTGGTGCCAGCGAGAAATTTATACGGAATCAACCGTAATTCAAGTTCCACTCAAACACAAGTTGTGAATGTTTTTATGGAATTTCTTTTCTCCAAATCACGTAAACCGTTAGATTTGATTTCTGAAATAAGTTGCTGGAGGCACATAATTTTATGGTACAAGCCTGACGAATCAGAACTACGTGAAGTCATGAGAATCCTTTGAGGCTGTACGTTTTTCGCTTCTGAAGTTTTTTTTCGGGCGGCAAAAGTTTTATTCGTCTGTATAAGTTGTATTTATATCAAGGAATGCTCTGCCTTGCTGTAAAATTGTGTTATGCTATAAAAGCTTTGTTTGTCTGTAGAAGTTTTATTTGGCTTTATGCATATAGAAGTTTTGTTTGACTACGGAAGTTTTGTTTGGCTATGAAAGTTTTGTTTGGCTATGAAAGTTTTGTTACCTGGTTGACGTAGAAGCTCACTAGCTTCTAATGGTATACCACAGCGAAAGGCAGCACTGGGACGTCCCATTGACCATTCGGAGAGTAGGAAAGCAGATATATATGTGCAGAGAAATCTCCAACCTTATTTCAAGGAGAGAAGATTTGGCTAACAGGGTCAGGCAGACTCCCATGACATAATTTGGGATCTGTTATTCCTCAAATAGACATTTCTGACTGACTGACAAGTCGTTAATGATATCCAAATCTTTCGGCAATTGGCTTTGGGCGTCCATATACCCACCGGAGCCATAAAATGTCAATTTCTACTCATTCGGAAATTACTGAATCCAATACACTAGACGTCGGAGAAAAGGTCAATTACGACAGAGATCCCTCGCCCAGAAAGAAAAGAGCGGCCAAAATCTCAAATGAGCGCTGGAACAGATATAAAGAAGAAAGTAAACAAAATTTCTCTTCAGGAGCTACAAAAGGAAATGGAAGTCAAAGGGCTATATGCAACGTAGGTATTGTTATATGTTGTAGGCGGAAACATGTTTCGTCTGCTCATACGCTCATATATGAGTAACCTTACAGTGACTAACGTTAACTTATACTCTACCCAATCACAAAGGCAAAACCAGTTCAAAAGAAGACTCGGATTATGGGGTCCAAAATATAAGAGAAATATCAAAAGGGAGAAGAAGATGCCCAATGAGCCGCCGCATGAAGTCTGTAAGTTTGAATTAAGCGGGATACCCATACATGCTTTAGTACTTGGTCAGATTGCATAGGAGGTTAACTAATTAATATTTTCATGTAGCATTGGGAGACGGGACTAAGGGGTCTTCGCAGAACAAACAAAGCCAGACTATCGATTTATGCGGCAACTACACGGAAGGTCAAATTAATATGAGCTTTCCCGAAAGCCAAGTTCCCTCTGCTGCCGCCGCCATTCCTCAGTCTCAGTCAAGTGTTTGGCATACCAGCGAGTACACCAACTACCCAGCGAGCATCAACTCCGACCTGTCATCCCTGGACCAGAGACTCCTAATGACGCTGCCCGAGACTAGTTCATCGCACGAGGAGCTTCAGGGAAGTTGGTTTCCTCAATTGATGCCAATAGGATCCTCGTATAACGACTTTCGCTGAATAGCTACCACTAACCAGTACCGTCACATAAGGACCAATTACGGCCAGTCTAGTGATCAGGCCGAAGCTGGTTTCTATTATTTTGGCGGGACGAACTTAGGACTGCCTGATAACTACGGGGTTGTCAACAACAACTTACTGGCTTTTGACGACTATCTCAATATAATGGCAGAGGGAAATAACACATACGGAGGAGGCAACAGTAAGTTGAAAAAACAGTCTTCAGTTTAATGATCAGAATCTAAGGGCGAAGAGCCTTGCCAGGCAACTTTTAGGGTCGGCGCACCCAGGACTTCAGTTTCCACCTGGAAAAAACAGCCAATCCATTACGCCGTCGAGGCAGGCTCCCTTCCTATCGTTGAAGTCTTGCTCAAAAAAACACCTAAATGTGCTGATTTGCAAACCGAAAACGGCATCACGCCGTTGTATATAGCCTGCCACCAAGGCCACACGAAAATTGCCAAATTACTTATTAAAGTTTATGGGGCCGATGTTAAAACAACCTCCAGCTCCAAGTGTTCGGTGCTTCACCAAGCAGTTCGGAGGGGGAATATTGATATAGTAAAATTGCTGCTAGCTAACGGTGCTTTCGCTCATACTACCGATGCTCAGGGGGTCACTCCTTTGCTAACCGCGTCCCAGGGAGGCTCTATAGAAGCCGTCGCGCTTCTTCTTAGCAGGCATGATGTAAGAGTTAATGCAGTAACGACTGGTGGGAGGCGCACTGCGATTCATCAAGCAGCACAATGTGGTCATACGGAGATTGTCCGGCTACTCCTGGATCACAAGGCTGATCCTGACCCACGAGACCGCAATGGTATATCGCCACTTTTCAGTGCCGCGCAGGGTGGCCATACCGAAATTGTCGAAATGTTGCTCAAAAAAATGGTAAATGCCGAAGTTATCTCGACGTCTGGTTCTAATCGCCGACCACTTCATCAAGCGGCCCAGAACGGCCACACAGAGGTTTGCAGACTCTTGCTTGAGCATAAAGACAATAACGGCCGCGAGTTATATCATGAGCCCTTGGATGATACAAACTGCTCGCCTTTGTTTTTCGCCGCACAAGGAGGACACTCTGAAATTGTAAAGATGCTCCTTGCAAAAGGTTCAGACCCCGAAAACGCTTGGGAGAACCAACGAGGGAAGGGTAGACGATGTCTACAACAGGCTGCGCAGAATGGTCACCTTGAAGTTGTTCGTCTTCTTCTTGAAAAAAACGCAGACACAAACCCAGAAACCGATGATTATCGCGATGATTCATTCAGTGGTTCATCCAGTGACTCTGGTAGCCCCTCTTCTAGCGAATTCTCAACAGAGCGAGTGTTAGATTCTACTAGCCATAAGCGAAGGTTCAAAGCTCGAGGAAAAACAGATCACCAGAAAAAACGCAAAAAGACCGCTATCAAAGAAAGCTACAAGCCTTCTGACGCTAAACCACTATCACCACTCGGATTTGCAACAAGTAATGGCTACTACGACATTGCAAAACTTCTTCTTGAGCACAAAGCTAACGTCAACTTTGTCGCTCATTTGTCTCAGCTTACCCCCCTTCATTTTGCCGTGTTCAGTGGGAAGGAAGACTTGGTTAAGTTATTAATCAGCTACAAAGCTAACGTCGATGCAAAGGAAAAGGATGGATGGCCTCCAGTAATGATTGCTGCCCAGGAAGGCAATTGCAACATGATCCAGATGTTCCTTGAGGCCGGAGTTAATATAAATGCGGAAGCCGCCAGCGGAGCAACCGCATTATTCATCGCCGCTCAGCAAGGTCATACGGCAGCGGTCGAGGCTCTCTTGAATGGCGGTGCTAAATCTTTCCCCACGCTGAAATCCGGAAGATACCCTATCCATCAGGCCGCTCAGAACGCGCACTTTGAGGTTCTTAAGGTTCTCCTAAACCATGAACCAGAATCCATTGATTTCAAAGATAGCCGTGGCTCCGGGCTTGTGGATCTTGTATCTTCCGGAAGAGAGCTAGTCAGAGTCAAGATCTTAGATTATCTTTTTGAAAAAGGCGCAAAGGATGTGGAGTTGTAGATTGTGTCTTACTTCTAGATCTCTCTAACGGTGACCACA
Organism: Dactylellina parvicollis; assembly: GCA_036971385.1. Taxonomy (NCBI): domain Eukaryota; kingdom Fungi; phylum Ascomycota; class Orbiliomycetes; order Orbiliales; family Orbiliaceae; genus Dactylellina; species Dactylellina parvicollis. The sequence continues at coordinate 1,195,041 of JAJTUD010000010.1, read as the reverse complement.
CGAGGTACTCTGTAGATCTACTGTTATTTGCATTTATTAGTCAAACTACGTAGTCAAATGAAACAACCTTTGAAACAAAATTTACTTATACTTGTGTATTCTTTGAGGAAGACATAATCAATAATATATCCTTTGGCTCTTATTAAAATAATTTATTTCCTCAAGCTACCCCGATGTTTATATAAAGACTTCTTTAAGCCCCAGGTCACTTACCTTGTGGCAACTATGTATTCCCTATCAGTCATTTCGATTTATGTAATGGTAAGTTGTATGCCCGACTATATAGTCGGGTTCAATATAAAAACGATTCGTATACCCTGTCCCATATAAAAATGGTCCAGAATGTGGTATTTTACAACTTCTAGAAGCAGCCACCCACTTTCGAAGCGCGAAGGACGGACCCCGAAGGGACCTCGACGGAGAAAAGTGGATGGTATAAAGATAATGGTGGGGTATGAGGTATGGGGTCAGGTCGGTTTAAGTGCTGTCTGTGGCAGCCTGTCTACTAAGCTCCAATGGCTTACGGACAATGCCCGACTGAAAGAAGGTTTCATATTAGGACTTTAATCAAAAATATGTAACACGAGGTGGATGATTACACGACAAAATTTGCAAGATAGGCTATAGGTACACAATGTGTTGTTTTATTTATTTCTAGGTATATACTAAGTAGCAGGGCAGTCTCCGAGTAGTCGGGATAAGGGGCCCGACTGAGGAAACTTGGGGTTCTCACGAGGTATGAGGTTGAGGGATCAGCTTGAGAGCTTGAGACTAGTCGGTTTTGAGCGCTGCGCAGCGGCCTTCTAGTTCAAGAGGATATCTTGTATGCTCGACTGAAATGCGACGATACAACTGAAAGGTGGGTTTAGGTTCGCGACGATGATGCGTAGTTTTTCACGAGCAGGAAAGACCGAAAATGTGTTGTTTTTTTAGTGAGAAGGTTCTATGCTGGTACTGGTGCGCGGTTGAGGTAAATGCTCGCAGCCATCCACAGTGGCCAATCTCAGGAGCACATATGCAGTCGGGCTTTCAATGCTGCGATAGCAGCCGTCTAGTTTTGGTTGAAAGACCCATATCGAGTACCGCAATAAATTGCGTCCAAGCTGTCAGTAGTAAGTTATACGGTTGAGATATCGAGATCATAGCATAACCAGGATAGAATAAAGGCGCAGCCTCTTCGTTTATCTAGGCACATGGACACACGTAAGAGCTGTGTCTTAATCGGATGCTTTCGAGACAAAGGTTGATTTATGGGGCTGTATGCCATAGCTCCTTCGCGCTTGCCTCTTGCACCTATGTTGTGGGTAGCGCCCACGGAAACTATTTTCTGGGAATGGTCGTGCCTTCTCCGAGTCTTTATGGCGAAACTCGGCAAACCAGTCAAATTCGCACCAAAGACCAGAAGGTTTTTCAAAAGTGTTGTAAACCTCCAATTTCTAAATAGATGAAAGCTGTTCCGCCTTGAGCGTCTGAAACAGAGACGTGGATTCGCATTTTTGACTGCGGAAAAGTTCGCGCGGGGCCCAGCAGCTGGAAGTTTTTATTTTCCTTTTGCAGCAGCTGCTCTGAAGTGAGACCTGCTAGCGAGGCGGGATGTTTGTTGGGCAAAAAGTTTTGTCAAACAAAAAAGTTTTAATCCACCTGGTATCTCCTAAAACCCAATAGCTCAACAGCATTTCGGCAGGATAAAACATGTTCGAATTTGAATTTAAAGGATAATAGTTGGTCTATGGATTTAGGAGCGAGAAAGTTTTCTGGTAGTTTTGTGGGGGAGTTAAATGGGTTGGCCCTGGGTTATCATAAGGATCGATCCTTCGGAGAAGTTTTAAAAGCGGATACAACTGGTCTCGTCAAGCTAGATCTGTATTCTGATAGAAATAGTAGCTTCTTGGAGAGAGCAAAGGGGCAGATCACTGATATAAATACTCATTGTTGATCTGTCCATTATGACTACAACCAACTGCAATCATATTAACATTCAGCATTGTTTCAAATTGATTAGTAATTCTCATCAGAGTCTCTTAATTAAGATCATTTCAAGCTTCAAAATCTCAATCTTTTGATTATCGCGGGAGCTCAATTTCCGCAAGTTTGTTATTTTAGGGACCAGGGCTGGCTCCTAAGTGAAGATAGGACGATATTCAGACCCGGGCCTCCACCTACCATTACCCTGATCATACGTTGCAATAATGACGGAGCATTCGAGCCCGAAGAAAGCGGTCAGATCACCAGTGGAAGGTGAGGCAGCAGCCCATAACAACAACGCTCGTTCCGATTCAGGATCGGTTCAGTCGAACCGCGGAAGTTCCTCATTCACCCAGGATTCCGCTTCAAGTACCGTAAGTGGATCTACTGGTATCTGTTAAATGTGGTAGTATTGACAACTCTACTATTGGAACTAGTCGCGAAAATCGGAATGGGGCTCCCATGAAGGGCTTGATTTTGATACGAAGAGCCAAACGTCAAATGAAGACGCAGCATCTTCCAGTAATTCTTCGGGGTCTGGAACCAGTCCGACCATGATATCTCGTTGGATGGAGCAGTCTCAAATGGAAGAACCATACTCTGGTCTCAGGGGCTAACCCGATAGACCTGAGTCTATGCCCACAAACTCGTCGATGGGCTCAGTATTCGGTACGTTTGGCCTCTTAAGAAGGCTTACGTTCACGGATTCCTAGCATTTCTAATACCGAGTCTATATTAGGATAGACTATAGCTCATCAACCAAATAATACACATGGAAAAAGGCGGGAAGGAGTTGAATTTGGCTATCAGTAAAAGAATATAAAGGTTGGGTGTTTCTGCCGGTTGGCGTTAGCGTGTGCATGAGATATAGATAGACTTACTAGAGGTACTATATCACCAATGAAGGAGTTATACCGTTGTATTACCTACCACAAAGTTCCCGAGTAATCCTGAAATTCAAAATCGTGTTCATTGGAGTCTTGTCGCCAAACAGAACAACACGCTTTGATAGCGGTACATGATGGGTCTGGCTTCTGTGTTCATGTTGTATTTTCACAAGGCTATAACTAGCTATTTCGGGAAGTTATCGCCCACAAACACCAATCTCGAAAACCAAACACAACCACTTTTCTGCTAAAATTGCGTTCAAAGATGAAGATTTCTTTCAATCATGTAATTCACATAATCTGGAGATGATGACCAGGGGACAAGCTGAATCGGTATGATTAGACCTGTGGACTTCCGATAGCCCGTGCATGCATATGATACTTGAAATAGCTTTGAAGCGCTGCCCTAACAGTCCGGCACGATGGATGTCGAATCATCAGCGACAAAACTGGCGTGCCCCGCATGGCATGATATGTGGTGTTATCAACTGCAGGTTCCCGTTGGGCGGTTGAGGCTGACCGAAACATGACAGCTACGAGAAGGCTCTGCTACGACATTCCATGCCAAAATACTTTGTATTCTGCAGCGGTATTCCGTTCTTTCGCTCGTTTCTTTGACGGAAAGAGTGTCCAACAGCCGTCTGTCTGACGACAGGCCCCTCCCGATGCTGTCAGAGTTCCCCGGACGTTGTGGTGTCCGTTGCCCGCCGGAATATCGCAGTTTGCTATCGTTTTTATCGATTTTGTGGATAGAAGCGAGGGCTAATCGTGCCTGAAATTCGGGTCGCAGCAGCCGCCGCAATTGGCTGTGCCGCAACGGTGGGTGGGAAGGGAAAGTGGTGTTGCCCACAGCTCCCACACTCTCTCCAGGCACTCCTACTCACTCTCGAAAAGGACTCATCTCCCGTCCATCTTTCTTCCTTATTCCTTCTGTTTCTTCTTCTTCCTCTTCTTCGTCGCCGTCATATCGCTCCTATTCTTGGTCCACCGTATTTCTTCTAGTTGACAGCTTAGGCAACATCCTTTCTTGGTACGTTGTCCGGGCCCTGTGCATCAACGCTTTGACCGCTCACTTGTCGCGATGGCTCCATCAAACACTCACTAACAACACCTTCAAAGTGGACCCTTCACATATAGAACCCATCTCTTCATTCACCCTTCCCGTCCACCTTGCGTCTGCATAATTTGAATCTTAGATCTTCCCGCCATTCAACCCCTCAATCCGGGGACCCTCTTGCTTCCTCTACGTCGGTGGAGCTTTTGCCAGCGCAAGCCAGCAGTTTCTTTTCGACATTTTTTATTTTCTTTTCTTCTACTTTCTTTCTTTTTTCTTTTCTGATAGAATTGACACACTAGTACCCTTTTCCAAGACAAGCGAGAGAGCCTCATGCAAGCACGTGGTCAACATCTCTAATCTTGAAATGGATAACGGAGCTGTCTCCCTACATATTGGGCGCAAATATCCCTGGAAGTGGACAGCTAAAGAAGTTGTCCAATATCTTTTGCGACGTGAGGATTCCAGTCTCCACAGATACTTTGAATCCGAATCCGTGCAGTCAAATTTCATCGATAACGAAATAACCGGGGCCGTGCTCCTGGATGAGTCGTTCACCCTCGAATCTTTAAAGATCGACCTTGGAATACACCAAGTTGGGATTCGAATAATATTATGGAATTTCGTCAAGGAGCTTCGGCACAAATACCCCCAACCTCCATCCGTCGACTTAACTGATGAAACTTTGCTCCTCCCGCCGCCCGACGAAGTACCTTTACCGGATAGCGACGACGAGTTGGAAGAGAAGGAGCTGAGGGTAGAAGAAGCCTTGGAAGTTCCACAGACTACTATTCTCAACTTTGGCCCTTTGAATTCTCAGCTGCGCATCCCACAAACTATTTACTCGTCCCGCACATATTCGACCCCGAGGCCGACTTCTCTCGTGACTAGGCTACCTCATTCTATCTTTTCCCAGGCCGGGAATGGAGACGAGCATGTCACCCACGACGAAGCATACGCCCCCTTCGCTATCCGTACACCAGAGTCGCCGTCACCTTTCTTGTCTGGTGAAGGAACCTCGAGACTTCTGCGTCAGCGTGAGAACAATGGAGAGGGACCGTCGACCCGGGTTCTATCTCTTCTGCAGACTCTTGGGGATGACGAGACTCTTCTGAACAGTATTAACACGGAGATCTCAGTATCTGAGGGTGAGCTTGCAGACTCCGTCGAACCCGCCCAACATCTAAATGATGCGCTCGATCATCAAAATATTAGCGATGATTTGGCAGGGATGGAGGATATTCAGTCCACAGACCTGGTTCCTATTACCACGCCCTCGGTCTCCAACGACGACCAAGAAATTCAGCTACAGGAAACATCAAACAGTATCGTATCTCCATCCGCACCCCGCACCCGCCGTCGCCGGAGCATAAAACCAACTTCCGCCAATAAAGCCGCTTACCTCGGTTCAAAGTACATCCTCGCTAATGATCTTACGATAGTCGGGGACGACAGCAAGGATACGGATTGTTTCGTGGTTCGCGGCAAGAAGGCCCCTCCAGGGGTGGTAAGAAGCACAAACCGAATCTTCAAATCGTTCTTCAGAAGAAAGAGAGTTTTTCAAACAATTGACGGAAAGCGCCATTTAGCGTATGCTCACCACACAATTCGCCACATCCAGCGGTTTCAGCGAAATCCCATCACCGTTATCACCAAAGACAAGGCTCGAACTGGAGAGGATATCAAAGCATATATTGATGACTTTCCAGAGCTCCACGTTCGTAAGCAAGTTTACAGGCAGAAGAAAGATAGAGCTACTTTCCTCAATTATGAGGTTGCTGATGATAGCAAATATCTCAACCCCTACACACGTCTTCATGGGGAGGACGACTTGGATACGGCCGAAGAGAAATGGATGAGACGACAGGTAGAGGAATGTTCACATGTTCCTCTCTTCTATGACGAAGGAGAGGAGAGTCCTGGCACGGATGATGATACTCGGGCTGAGAAGCGACGAGATATGTTGAAGACGAATTCTCGGAAAGCCGAAAAAGCGAAAGGAATCTCGCTCACCAAAGAGGAGATTTTGAAGTTCTACGAGACTACAAAAGAGACAATCGTCAGCGACTGGAAGGAAACCCGTGTCCCAGCCTTAGAAAAGATGAGGTATAGGATCTGGATGCAAAGCCGAAAGATAAATGTAAAAGATGTTTTCGGTAAGAATCTCCTCGAAATTCAAGAAATCCAGGTTCGATTGGAAAGTCATCTGGACGGATACGCAGCCTCCGAGCATGACGATTTCATTAAGCTGCGAAATCTCATTAAGAAGAGATCTGGCCAAAGTATCGAGAAACTTGAGGAACTGAAATGGCGGAACGATGCCATAAAAGGGCCCAAACCGGAGAAGCCGCCGCCGCGACCCAGAGGAGCTCGATTTATTGCCGCCCCATCTGGGATCGCGGACGCATACGAGAGATTGGGTGGTGAGGACTCGGATGCCGATGGCACTGATGAATCGGATGACCTGGGCGGCTTTATCGTTGGAGATAACGTGTATGATGATGGCCACGAACAGCTTCGAGCCGACAATGAAGTTCTACTAGCCCAGCTCGATAAACGCTTCGAGGTTGCAGCTGGGGAGGTTGAAATGGAAGATGCTCCGGAATCTCAGCCAACGGAAGGACCGCACCCTCCGGAGTCCATTCCCACACGTTTGGATCTGGGCGAGGATCTGCCAATGCTAGATGTCGAAGACCCTCCACCAGTTGTATCGGAGAAAACAACAGAAACCACCCTAACTGCAGACAAAGAATCAGCACCTGTAGAAGAGGTCAAAGGGCGAAAGAGAAAGGGGAGCGACTCCTTTCAATGGTTCTCAAATTTCCCCGCTGGCGGCCCTTCGGCTAGTTCCCCAGCGCCAACTGTTCCTGCTCCTGCCGTTATTCAACCTGGAGCTGTTGTTGAAGAATCCGCCGCTGCCACTGAGCTCGACGCCCCTGGTGAACCCTGCCAAGAACCGATACTAAGTCCATTAGCAGAAGCTCCTTCACCATCACCACCTCCTGCGGCTGCTCCTATACCCCCTGTTGAAATCAAGCATGAGTCTCCAATGTTGAATCCCCTAATAACTGTGAGCTCGGCGCAAGTTATCGATCTCACGGAAGATTCTCCCGTCGACACACCCAAAAGAACCCGCCCAAGGAACTTCGTTGACCCGGATTCGGATCCCGAACTGCAGCAGGCTATTCGCAATTCTCTCAAGGATTTTACCCCTGCCGGACCATCGCGTGCGCCACTGTCACTACGCTTGCCAAATGGTAACTCGGGTTCAATTGAACCCAAAAAGCGACCATTGATCTTCAATCCGAAGCTCAAAGGTCCGATTTGGAAAGAAATTCTTCAAGCTATCTATAATGGAAAGCCGGCAGCGATCGTATCCATGCGAAAAGTGGCGCGCGGCACCACTGAGGCGAATAGCAAGGTGCCGTTTGTGCAACGGATAATGCGCTTTGTCGACCGTATTGGAGGCAAGGCAATAGATGTAACTGATCTTGGACTTACGCCGTAGGTATCTCCTTCAGTCAATGAGATTAACCATCGAAACTAGACAACTGACCCCGCTCACATATCATACAGACAAGAAAGTCTTGCACACAGAAACATCGCAAACCTTTACTTCAAGTGGAGCTTTCCCAGCAAGAAAATCGAGTCTATGGACAAAAATCTGCGGAAGAATCTTGATCAGGCGGCGAATTTGAATAGGTTTCTACGAGATCTAACACCGATACTTGACGATGTTGCTGAATACGAAGGCTCGAGACCTACGGATAGCTCGGAGAACCGGCATAGCAAAGGTGGTGAACAGGCACATAAGAATCAGAGGTACATCTTGATAGAATGAAGTCAAATAAACTTCATCCTCCTCCGTCATTCCGTTTTATAGTATCTTTTAAGATTTTTGCTTGCCCTTCTGCTACTCTTACTTTTCTTTCTAGTTCTTGACCGTCTGACATTCTTTTTACCCCATATTCTTTTGAAATCAAGATCTACCAACGAAATATTTCTACTCGATGACGACGACAAAAGAAAACCCTCGGATACCGACAATGGGAAGTCCAAAAAAAAAGGCAAAGGCAAAGAGGTAGCTGGAGCTCGGCCACCCTCACCAGACCTTGAATCCGACCCCGAGCCTCGCAATCCCAGTCAACGTTCAACGCGCATGTCTTCCCCTCCAGCCTCTCAAGGGAGCGCTCAACGTCGTCCAGTTAACCGAAAGGATGTTGTCGAGTCAAAAGAGACAGTCTCCCACCGTGAAGAACAGGAAAAAGAAAGAAAACGTGTACGAGTGCGCGAGCTGAAACAAGAGAAATCTGGCCAGAAGGGAGATTTGGTCAATTTCGGCCACTATGCTGCGGATGCAGATGTCTATTTTCCGAATGATAGTATACCACTGTACGATTTTCAGAAGGATGGTATTCAATTTATGTGGAAGATATTGGTGGCCTCGACAACAGGGAGTGGGGCGCTGCTAGCGCATACGATGGGGATGGGTAAGACAAGACAAGTGTACGTATTATTTTGACATTTCCCTGAATTCTTCTCTTTCTTTTAGATATTTTAACTAACTGTTTTTTATCTACAGTGTTACTTTGCTTGGTCAGATCGCGGATACGGCAAAATCTTCGGACGTCAAGGTGTCTAGACAGATCCCGACAGAACTGAAGTCTTTGCGAGCACTAGTTGTCGCACCCCCTGGGCTCCTAGCGAACTGGGCAGCTGAGATTCACAAGTGGAATGTCCAATCGCTCAATCCCGTCCGCGTCATTGGTCTTGAGAGGAGTAGCCCTGAAAGGGATCATGAAAGAAATGTGAAGATCAGAGAATGGGCCAAAGAAGGACCTATTCTCCTAATAGGATACGATCAACTTCGTATTCTAATAAGCAAATATGAGAATGAGAAACCCAAACACCAGGTGAGCCCCGGAGAGTCCGGGGCGCATGATGGCACAACCCAGATGAAAGCCAATGAGAATCCGAGAACGGAGGAAAGTATTGCAGATCTATTACTTCAATCTCCAAATATTGTTATCGCAGACGAAGCCCACAGGATCAAAAATTCGAACTCGGCCATTTCTAAAATATTCGCCAAATTCAGAACTTCCAATCGTATCGCGATGACTGGCTCTCCACTTGCGAACAATCTCACGGAATATTACAACATTATCAAATGGGTTGACAAGACTTACGCGGGCGACGAATCGGATTTTAACATCAAATATAAACTGCCGATTCAAGATGGACTATACGTTGACTCTCTTCCCCAGGAAGTCTCCACCAGCATTGTGAAACAGAAAGCCCTTACGAGGCTTTGGGAGCCCAAAATGCACCGCGTTAGCATTAGCAAAATACAGCATATTCAAGATATGCTGCCGCCAAAAACGGAATTTGAGATTGTCCTACCGTTGACAAGGTTGCAATTTGAGATATATGCACTCTACGCGGCGAAGGTAAGTTTGCTAACATCATTACGTTTGTCGTTAAGATTTACGAGCCCTAACTCTTACCCATATAGCTTCAACCGAAAATGAAAGTCGAGGGGGCAAACTTTTTCAAGTATATTCAAGAACTTTCGATCCTTCTCAACCATCCTGAAATATTTTGGGAGACACTCCTCGAACGTGTAAAGAACCAAGTGAACGGAGCTATTGGTCCATCGAAATCGAATGACGAAGAAATATCCAAAACTTCTCCTGAGCAGGTCGGCGGGGAGGAACTGGAGGGTCTGGATGATGCTGAGGTTTCCCCTGAAGATGAAAAGACTGCCGAAAAACTTCTTGGGCAAGTCGGCGGGTCGATATTTACAGAAGTTCAGACCATTCTTGCGAAGAACGCGATAGATATTTCCGACCCGACGCACAGCTACCGCACTATCGCATTGTTAAGAATCCTAGATTCCTGCATCAAGATCAAAGAAAAGGTGCTAGTGTTCTCACAATCCGTTAAAACATTGTACTGGATCTCTCGGGTCCTCGAAAAGCGTAAGATCAGGCATTGCATATTGCACGGTCGCATCGCCGGCTCGAAACGACAGGGTATGACCGAGGCGTTCAGCAAGAGCGACGATTACGTGTTTCTCATCAGCACCAAAGCCGGAGGACTGGGGTTGAATATTCAAAGTGCTAGTCGAATTGTGATTTTCGATTGTCTGTTTTCACCCCAGGATGAGGAGCAGGCAGTCGGTCGTGCGTACCGGCTGGGACAGAAAAACCACGTTTTCGTCTACCGTTTCAGGATCGGTGGGACCTACGAGGATATCATACACAGCAAAGCGCGCCTCAAGATGTCTTTAGCGATGCGGATGTTAGATAAAAAGAATCCGCAGAGGGTGGCTCAGAAGAACAAGTGTGACGATTGGTTCAACCCACCGACAATGTTCGACGCGAAGGTAGATTTCAGCGGGTTTAAAGGGAAGGACGTGAAAGTTTTGGATGGATTGCTTGCTGAGTCTTGGGTGAAAGGACTGCAGACTCAAGATACTTATGAAATGCATTACGAGGAGCCTTTGACGGAAGAACAAGAGAGAGAGTTCAATGAGGTTATGAAGGAAGAAGAGATGAAGCGAGAGAGCGGAGTTAAGACTGAAGCGCGATCAGGTGGGAATACTAAGGGTGGTTCTACGATAGCGGGGTCGGCTAAAAACCTAGCTATACCCGGGTCTTCGACCCAAGACGCACTTGGTGAAGTATGCTGAAGCTTTGGTGTCTTTTTGTCCTAATTTTCTCACTAATATGCGATTTTGTAGTCTGTTCAACGACTAGATAAGCCGTCCAGCCCAAAGAAGGCAAGGCTAGCCCAAAGTAGTTCTTCAACCCCGGTATTGGCGAAAACCTCGGGATCCTCTATAAAACCGCGAGTCATCCTTGGTCGGATGTCGGACGATTTGAAGGGTGCAAAGAAGGTTTTGAAAGACGTGAGAGAATTTATGATAACTCTTTATATCGTGGATATAAAGCTAACGTAATCACGCAGTTAAAACGTCGCCGCGAAGAACTAACAACAGACAAAACCCCTTCTTCGTCTATCCTTCAGACCCCAAAGCCGGGATCTTCTAGTACCTCCGCTTCCCAGAAAACTGGCGCCTCAGCACCCGGTCCTTCAAGTCCTACCAACCCATTCGCTCCTGGTTCCTCTCAGATCCGCAGAGTGATCTCTACACCAAGGTCGCAACTACACAAACCTTCTCCACCACCACGAACTCCAGCATCTCGGCCGCCTAGTAGCGCCCAACCGCCAACTGTTGCATCATCTTCGCTTACATAGGCCTTTCATATAAGCCTTCCGTACTCGTAAGCTTAACCCAAATATGTCTTGAGGAAATCTCTCCTGACATAAAACCGCACAATGCGAAATTTGCATTACTTTCTTTTACATAGTTTCATGGTTCTCACTATACACAAATGTTTTTTTCTATTCTACTGTTCATACTTACTTTCTAGTAAATATCATGTAATACCGTCATGAATTGTTAAGGAAACTGTCAGCATTTCAGCGTTAGACTTAACTCGATGGCTTTGGCAAAGAACTGCGGAACCTTGAATATCGGGGGGGTTTTTTTCGGTTCGTTTTAAATTAGGTCAAGATAATAGATACTCTTGGTGGCCCAATAGCACCTTGGTCAGAACCGAGACTGCAAATAGATTTCGCTCTAGAGTATTATATGACCCCATATCGATGTATTACTGCTAGTACTTAACCCTATATCCCAATTAACGAGTACAATCGATACCTCGGCCCACCCTAAAACAGGGCAAATCTTCTGGTTTGAAAGGAGTTAGATCTCAAGGGTTTTTTTTACAATTTAATTGAATCTAGCTCCTCAGGAATGGCCTCTAACCGCTCATTTGAGTAGAGTGATCCGGGTTTTCTAAATCGCTATCGGACAGAACTGGTGAAACTTTATAACTTCCAGATCGGAGAATCAGCTGGCGTTTAATCTTTGGGGATTTTCGTGTTGCATGGTTACACAGCGACTTGAGGCCTAGTTCCACAACGCGGAACCCCATTAATATTAGATGGAAAAAGATAAAGGAAAGGATGTCTCGGATAAATTTGCTATCTAAAAAAGGTTCCCATGGAAGAAGATGTTCGCATAATTGTGTATGGGTGTCACTTCTAACGCAAGTGAGAGGATGTTTTATGAGGCAATATACTTGTTATCTTAATATGCTTTGTCTACTCATGCAAGCTTCCGCCTTTGCAGAGGGCCATATCTTCCAAAGGAATTTGGCCAAACTGTCGACATGTCCTGTCTTTCACGCAGTCGATCAAAAGTCTCCAATTAGGCTCACCAGGCCCAATCGCTAAATTTATCCATCCTATAGCAAACGCAATACCAGAAATAGTGCCCGAGAGATTGCATTAGCTATCTTATCACGATGTCGTATGTTTGGACCCTCTTGATTTTTAATTTTTTAATTTCCTTTTTGGGGGGAATTTTTTTAATATTTGCCAGTCACAGGTTGTAGATCTCACTTGAAAAATCTCAAAATGGTGTTAAAGGCCCCCCAACTTAGATCAATCCCGAAGGAAACCATCGCCTAAACTTTTTAAAAAAGAAAGAACAGCGAGTTCTCTTCGGAATGCATGCAGGGACTTTTCTTGGATGTGTCAGGTAGATGCGGAAGATACCCAAGAGTGTTCGCCTTCAGCCGCCTTTGCATAAAATAAATATACCCCGATAAAGATACCATGCATGTTGTTTAGGGAGTATATTTAAACGAGGACTTCTCATAGCTTGAGATTTGATATCGCTATGGCCGCGGTCAACCAGTTGCTTGAAGGGCCGTCTCGAGGTGCATGCTTCCACCCCAATTGGCTCCTTTTTTTTTTTTTTTTGTTTACTGTAATGCACACCAAATATTCAAAGGTACAAATAAGGAATTTCTGTAATGCATAGTTTTACTGGCTAGAAGAAATTTAAAAAGCATTGTACCAAGTTCTTGCTGCATGCGTGATAGCTGTGCAGGTAAGTAACTTGAGAGAGTTACTTGAGATGCAGGATGCCACATCACTGTGCAGAAGGCGAACAATAGCTTCAATAGAACTTTCATATTACTTTATTTGTCTGAATTCTCTTTGGTGAAAACTCGGAATGCTAGCTACTCTGTGCAGAGGAGAGTGCCGTGTAAGGGCCAGATTTCGAGGATTGTTCTGAGGCGGCGGTTTTATAACCGGTTCGATTTCCTAGCAGCGACTAAATCACCAACCGCAAAATCTTTATTTCCTTGTGCTAATTCTATAAAGCCTTAGCCTCGAAGACTACAAAGTCCTATAGTCTCAAAACTATAGAAAGAATATAATCTTAGGAAACAACACAATGGTAACCCCAGTGGACCAAGCAACGTGTCGGAAACACCTAGACGATGCAATTACAAAAAATAACTTTGAAATATTCTACGGAGACAAGATAACGGAGCTACAGAGTCTAGCTGCCCAGTCGCCCCAGATTCTCCATGATTGGGCGCAGGAGCTTCTGGGATTATTTGGTGACAACACCCAAACAAGTCTCTCCGAGATTTCTGAGTATCAGCTGGGTATGCTGGAACTTGCGTTGTACGAGATCCATGTTCTCTTGGGTAAGTTACTTTCGAGCGCCCTGAAGAGTTTATTGGTGAGATCGGCCTTTATACTCATTTGGCCCATCTTATTCAGACGACAGCGCCTCGATGGAGCTTGAGAATCGCATGCAAACCGCCTACGGCGTGGTCGAAAATATTGTAAAACTCGACAGCATGATTCAGACGCAAGGCGTCCATGTTCATCTTCTCAACGGGAAGGACATACCCGGACAGTTTAGTGATGATGATCTATTGAAAGCTAAATGGGCGGATATTAAAGTCGGTGGGTCAACGAAATTGGGAACTGTGATAAAGGAGAAGATCTGGTCACCCAAATTGGAAAATTTGACAAATTTCACAAAACCGTGCTTGGTATATATCATCACGGATGGTGCAGTGAGTATCTAAAGCCGCTCTGAAGAGACCCCGCATTTTAGATTAACTTTTGGGGGTACCACTAGCCAGTTGGAGAGCCTGAGGGCACATTCAAGGAATCACTCTTGAGCTGCAAGAACGTTCTTCAAGAGAAAGGCTATCCCGCAGAGAGTAAGGTTCTCTTCATGGCGGTTTAATTTAATCAAAAACTTCTTGATTTCTAATGTTTTTGCAGGCATTGCATTTGCGATCATACAAGTTGGCACCGACCAAGGGGCTAGAGCGTTTCTAGAGAAACTACGCGTTGATGAAGAGTTAGCATCGCATATAGATGTGCAAAATGACGGTGAGTACTAAACTGGAATCTTTTTCAAATAACAGGAGCTTATAATTGCTTGCTCGTAGATGATATATTCGAAAATGCCTTTCGTCATGAATATGGCCGACCAGAAGGGGAAAAGCACATTATGGTAAGTCAGATTTCATACAAGGTGACCTTGTGACCGTAGGCTAAAAGGAATATTTTGGAACAGATTCTAGAATCTTTGATTGGAGCTATAAACCTAAGTATTAGAGATTAAAGTATTGCAACGATACGCTTGGCCTTGAATGTGAGTGATATATTTCTCATTGATTTAATGTGAGGGTCACTATATCAACATTTTGGCGGGTGTAATCTAGTACAGCGGTTTCAATTAAGTATCGAAGTGGCATATTTCAAATAGTTACTTATATGAATGTCTAAATCAGGCTTGAGAACTGAACAGGTACATATTGTTATAATTAAGTTGGTACATTTGTAAACATTGTTGAAAATCTGACTCTTTTGCTCGCAAAAGTTGCATTTTAGCACAGTAATCGCTTAATCTCAGGGTCTGCAGCGTATTCTCTAGCTGTCAAGTTGTTCTTATCTCTATCCGACTTCCTTGCACCATTTTCTAGCAGAATCTCCACAGTCTTTAGGTGACCTCTGCCCGCAGCCCACGACAATGCGGCTCTACCGTTACTATCAGTGGCATTGATGTGGGCGTCCTGAGCAACGAGCAAATTCAAGACGTCATTCTGGCCCTCGTAAGCAGCCCAAATCAACGCTGTCCAGCGATTATTATCCGTTTCTTCGACCCGGAAGTCCTGATGATCAGTAGCCATAAGCTTTAGAGTCTTAACAGAGCCGACCTTAGCAGCGACATGCCAGACCCTCAGGCCTTGTTTATCACTCTGCTCCAGGGAAGCCCTCCGTTGGGTCAAGAGATTATATATATCCTCATAATCATGGTAAACGGCCCAATACAACGGTGTCCACCCCCACTCGTCTTGGGCTTCGAGATTCGCTCCAGAGTCTAAGAGTATCTGACATGATTCCCGTTTTTGGAAACGTACGGCGATGTGGAGGGCGGTTCGGTTGTCTGAGGTTCTGGCTTCGATGTTGCACCCGGAGTTTAGAGCATTACGAGTGGCAGCTCCACAGCTTTCCGATTTGACTGCGTAATGGAGCTGTGTCCAGTTCCTGGGCCTGGTGTCAGTAAATTTACTATCGATGATATATTTTCATTTGGTATTTCAGCTTAATACGTTGAAGTGTCCGTCCAAGGCTAAGCATACAGCTATTAGTAAATAATTTTTAAAATACAAAAGAAAAAAGGCTTCTACAACAATGAAGACCGCAGGGTGCTACAAACCATGATGCTATTAAAATTCGAAGTAATGTACGATTCTCTTAGCGTATAGATGCGCTCTTCGTGGATGTTTTGTTTGGGGTGCGCATATAGCATCACTGGTAAAGGGATTTAGCAATGAACTTCGCTTTATCAATTCCTGTAGCTTCAAATTCTTTTTCTTGCGCTTGCTGCGGCAAGACGAATATTCAACAGAAGATACAAGAACTGGTAAGCTGCATATCTGCTTCTGTATGACTTGGGCAAGAATCTGAAATGATAGGATCAAATCAACATCTTTGTGTGTTGGAATTTCAATATCGAGCGTGGAGAAGGCTGCTGCATTTCACCTCAAATAGCACCTTGCATGCATTACGAATGACGCGCTACGCGAATACCCCGCCAGATATCATGGTGCATCTGCGGGGTTCATACCACGATCGGGCAAATTACGAACGCCGGAGACCCTGCAGCTGTGGCTTGCAGCTTCTTAATGTCCTGCTACCGAGAACTCTGCCGTCTGAGGTTAGGCAAAAATATAGCTCATTCGAACTATGCATAGTTCGAACGAGCCCTCTTTACAAACGCTCACGGCTCGCCCCACCTGTTTCGCAGTAACCGGTTGGTACCGCAGAAAGCAAAGCGACCCTGTGCAGCTGTGGAGTTGATTCAATATCAGAGAAAACAGAGAATCACCAAGAACAGACAGTTCCGCTAATACGTAATGGATGTCTGTATATGGGTTACTATCGTATTGGGACATGGCTAAACGGCTAGCATGTGACCAATTGAAAAGCTTCTATCAGTGCAAGATGTGCATTGAAATGAAAGTCTCTGTGTTTCGAGTCTGGGCTGTAAATCCTCGCTAGGGCTTTGGAATGCTTTCAAAAGTCTGCAGGTTAGATGATCAAAGTTCAGTTATGAGATCCCAATTATGCAAGGGTAGAGAAGTGTGATTCTCGTTAGAAGGCTGTGTGGCTACATCTACATTATAATGCGTTATGACTTGGCTGTGTATCCCAACCGGGACAGATATTTGCTCAACGGAGCATCTTCCCTCTCCCTTTATTCCCCAAAGTACTCATAAATCTAGTCCACGGCAAAGGCCAAAATCCAGTGAACGGTATTTATTTCATGTAATATCAACCTCACTTCTACTTTCTCTCCCCTAGTGCTCTCTCAGATTAGCATGAGATTTTGAGATTTTTTTGGTTTCAAACGAAAAAAAAGTGCAAATCTCTCTATATATATTCAAATTTCTACCATAAAGCTGACACAATCCACGCGGTTTGAATCCTCGTTCGTGATCAGATTTGGAAAAAGGCTTAAACATTAAAAACAAGACATGGGACTGGCATCCCTTGGCAAGTCGAAGGAGAAGAACCAGACGCAGGGAGAATCTGCTGCTGGTCCTTCCTCTTCAAAACCTAGGTCATCCACGGATAAGACGAGTGGTTCATTCCCAAACTCTCAAGATAGCCAAAATGATCCCCCCAAATCCACTCCCATACCACCTCCCCACACTAGAAATGAAAACAGTAGCAGTAACTATTACAACCCATACTACTACAGCGCTCCCGGAGAACTAGACGACCTCAAAGGCAACGAAGATGCTAAACTGGGGTGGTCCGCACTCGTCGATGGTGTCCTCCAAGGCCTCATTGATGAAAGATTGGCCAACGAGAAGACCTCGGAGACAAGCGGGGTGAAATCGTGCAACCCGGCGAGGTTGTTCAATTTGCGCTCAAAACCTAACTCTCGTCCAATTAAGTGGAGGGCTTTTCCGAAGAATCTTATGGGGGCAGATAATAAGTATCTCGAGGCTGATAAGCGCAATAACCAGGACGAGTACTGCGAGTGGGAAGTGAGAAAAGATAGTAATGGTAACCTAGAAAGTGCTGTGTTTACGTGCGAAGTTCCGGAGGTATGTATGCCTTTGTGCAGGCTAAATCTGAGGCGGCTTAGATCTGATTCTAAGATACGGCTATATTAACAATACTATCATTAGTTTTGGGAATATCTATTTACTGCTGATCCGGACAATTTGCTTAAACTATACAAATCTTTCAATGAGGACAGCGCAGAATCAATTAAATTTGACGATTTGAAGGACAAAGATGGCAAATATAACAGAAAGAACAAATGGAACTTCCCAGAGAACGAACAGAATCATGGCTTCATTGCGCATCTTACCCGGGATAACAATACACTCAGAGATGCTGTATCGCTCTTCCTTGATGCCACCATAAAGCGGTTCGACAAGGATGGCAAAGTGGTCGAGGACGGTCACGATCTTTTGAGATTGATGAGTGTGAGCGAAAACAGTCCACGTCGAAACTCTGATCCAAAAGTAAGTGTAGTCTCCTACTAAAGCTTTCCACTGTTGAAAGCTAATTTAGAAGATTACCAAAATTATCAACCAAGAAGCAAGGCGTGGCAAATACGTAACGATTATGAATCCCCTTGGGTTATACATAGAATCGATCGATGAGGACTTTGAGATAGAGGGTAACTCTAGGGTCAGTATAAGCGACTTTTGGAAATTCGAAAGAGCCCGAAGAGTTGAAGGAGGCTGCGGAGTAAGAGCGAAGTTTGAAGTACCAAAAAAGTTTCGAGGCAAGATAAGAAACAAGGATACTTCGAAGAAACTGCGCTACGGTAGCCAGCTTGCGGAATCAATGTGGATTGGTGTAAAAGTTGCAATATACAACAAGAAGCCGGAGACGCCCCTTGAAATTCCTAAAATATGGTCATTTATAGAGGGAAGGCAGATTAAACCACTTTTGGCGACCAAAGAGACAATTTATAAGTCTTTAGCCCTCGAGCCATTCGGTAGATACCTTATCGGAACCGGCCAGCCTGCCATTACCCTGGATAAACTACTTCAAGACTTCAAAGACTTTCCAAGGGTAGCTTACGCTGCTGATGAAGGCCTTGGGTTCTACGAAGAAGAAACGAGAGTTCGCATAGTCGTAGCTTGTCTTCCTGATCACAAACCCATTAAAGGGTCGGTGACTGACGGGTCATCGATGGCCGATCCGCGCGATTTTGCAGACCATGCCTTTGAGGGTCCGACCATTCTTATTGTAGCTGTACCCCCTTTCAATAAAAAAAACAAAATCTACTCAGACGAATCGATACTTCAAATTGCAAGCTACGACCCTAATCTAGGGTATTTTAACTTCTATGACGTAAGCTCCAGCATCAAAATTGTATCAAATCGCTAGCTAATTATATCATTATAGAGGGAACGGATTGGGGCAAAGAGATGGTTGTACTTCGGCTCCTCATTGGATGCTTTTACTCCTGATACGTTTGGAATTGGGCCTTTTTGCGGTCACCCCAATGGGAGCCTCACTATGAAAGAGCTAGAGGAGCCCTGGACCCACTGGCACACGGAAGGGGTCAGGTTAAAACTACCAGACGACCACCCTCTTTCTCTGGATAATTATTTTAGAAACCAGGTTACTGACAGCTGGTATTTTGAAAGTGGCAAACATCTAGCAGATATGGTGAAGAAGGGGACGCGCGCTTGGTAAGTTTACTTGAGATATATTCAATCAGTTGTTCGACAGCGGCTGACGTATTGGATGCGCGAAATTTGTATGTAGGTTTGAAAAGCGACTGTCCATAGACCTTGGTCCCCCACAAAATCGGTTCTCTGAAGCGCGGAATGTGAATCAATGGCTTTCACATGCCTGCCTAGATACAACTGTAGAGATCGCTTCCTGTCGCACCCAGATTTCATCCTTCAAAGGGGTGAAAGATATCTCAAAGGCGTATTTTGTGATCCCTCCAGGGTTTTTTCTCAATTTCACAGCCCTTGAAAGAGTGATCGATGATCTGGTAAATCTCGTTTCCTGAATAATATCTGACCGCTATCATTGTGATATTAACGCTGAAAAATAGGACAGCCAAAATATATCGGAAGTCAAAGTAACTTTCGGCCTATATCAATCCGCGGTCAAGGAATTAGGAGTATCTGTTGTTAAAAGATTTAAAGTCAAAGATGACGATAGAGACGCTACTTCCGATGAGGAAGTAGTTTCGGACAGTGAGGGATTGGTAAGATGTGTCTCTTGATATACTACCTGTTATATTGAATTGCTAAGTATATTTCCCCATAGATGCCTTGGACGGTACCTGTTTCTAGCCATGAAGATGCAGTCGGTATAGCTCAGATAGTTCAGGCTGGTTTGTTACCTAGAAGAATTGTTGCGGCTATTCTGATGATTGAGTTCTGGTTCGTCGCGTCTTTTCTTGAGAATTAAAATCTAAATTCTGATACATTGTACACCGCTTCAGGAACCCACTATTTTCACAACGCCGAGCTCAAATCATGAGATACATACCGTCAAGAGCCCTTCGAATAAGAGAACAGGGTGAGGATCAATATGACCTCGGCGCTGACTTGCTTGACGCGATTCAACGGGCTATAAAGCTCCAAGACCTCGATGCGACAACTCCGGAACAAGAGTTTGTTCAAAATTGCCAGCTCAGCTTCGACCAAATGCGTGAGAAGCTCAAGATATTTATGGGTAACCTGAAGGAACATATTCGTACTTCCGAAGGTGTGTTAGACTATATGAAAGTCGCTGAGACCAGACGGCGGAGCATGCGGCCGCCTCCAAGGACGAATAGACCTCCGCACCCCCTTGCAGAATTTGAGTTGACGCTCCCTTATGCAACAAAATTGGATACAATCTCTCCGGGCTACTGGATGATTCAGGAGGACGGAAAGGTAAAGGATGTGGCACCCACTAGGAGCGTATGGCACCCCAGAGGTAACCAGGCTTCTTTTGCTGCTGCTGGATGTCCGTTCTCTCGAAGTGCTTGAGTCAGTCTTTCTAGAAAGTTTTACGCCGTATGCTTTGGTGGAATGAAGCTTCACATAGGGTTAGTGATAGAAGGCTCTGCTGGGCGCAGCCCTTGAGCCTGGTTCATTTGCCTTTACAAATCAATGGATTTTTCGGTTCAAACTTTGCAAGTCATGTCCGCCAGCATGGTTGGTGGTGCAGAGTGTTTGATTGATGAAACGTGTACCACCAACTTGTCAACAGTCTCTAATTCAGCTTGTGGCCCTCATAAGTATTTTGGGCAGTTTCTCAAAAACGGGCCATGTTCATATTCCCTTTTTTTACGACTTCGCTAATTTCCAAATAAGATTTCCCTGCCCTTGTTTCGGCGTATCGCCTTCTATGCTGCGGTAGCTGCTATAAAATAGAAGGTAGTTCAACGCGATTTTTGTTGTTGACGATTTGTAACCAACTTCTTCCTCCTTGTTAAATACTTAAGTAATTAACACACGGTCACCCACGAAAATAAAAGGGCTTGTTAAAAACACCAAAGGAAACTAAGCATATGTACGACAGTCAGAAAAAGTGGGGGAAAGGGAGGAAAGATGGAATTACAAGGGTCGCCTAGAAGAGCGCAGAAACGAACAGATATCCAGATTGAGACCGAAATTTAGAGAGGGATCAAATACAGAAGAAGGCGGAATCCATCAACCAGAAGCTTCTGGACAATCCCGTCCACCTGGTGTCGAAAAGGCTTCCAACAACAATAGAGTGACCCGACAAAAGGGAATACCAAACCGGCTGGCGTTGGCTGTAGAAGCTTCTAATCAAAACAACACATTTTTATACACTTTTGTAGGAACAAGAGGCACGTATTATTTATATTTAGTGTGGAGCGGTCAACAACGAGACTGATTATTTATATTGAACCCGACTACAACTATACAATCGGGTATATAACATTGGGCTTTTATTACATCTAAAATTAATGGCTTATGACTTGCGCACCCGGCACTCTGCAAACGCCTTGACAGTTTTATCAGACTCGGACGTGGCTGTCAGCTTGACAATAGCCTCCGAATCAGCATCGGACACAGCAGCTACCGCCACGCTCACCGTTGTAAATGCACCAAATCGAGCGGCCGCCAACGCGTTGGGTAGTTCGACACGCCAGCCCTTCCCAGCAACCTGAGCGCTGAGACGGTAGACGTCCGATTGCAGATACGTCGCCACGTTCTGCGGGTGAACACCCCCCGCAACATATGAACCCGTATTCTCCAGATCGAAGAAACACGTCACACCCTGACCGTCGGGACGACCGTCGCTATTGGCGGCCGCCACGCCATCTGGTGCAAGCGCCAGCGAAACACCACGTTTGCTAGGTCCGCTCCCGTCGAGCGAACGTACCGCGACGGAATACGAAAGCACGCCAGAGTTATCACGGAACCGTTCGAGGATATAGAAATGCAGGCGGTTCGGTTCGTCAACGTACTCGTACTCGCTGCCGGAACGCGTTCCGGCGTGGAACAGAGCATCCGCGAGTTGGCGATAATCACCCAAGGTGACCATTGCGATCGAGCCGTTGGGACGGTAGAAATCAACGAGCCCGATGTCCTGTGGGTTCGCATCAATCACCCACTGGAACGGCTGGGCGGCGCCGGGCTTCTTGACTTTACTGATCAGAACTCCGGAGTCCGGGGCGAAAGAATCGGAGCCCATGCGGTCGACGACTTCGATCTCGTAGCCGTTATACCCACCGCCGTCGCATAAGACTTCAGTCTTGATATTACAAGCGGGGGAGCGATCGGTATCGAGGTTGATGTGAATACCCATTTTACCATCTTTTCCCGGAGGGTTGATGCAACGTGCGGTCGCACGGGCGATGACGAGACCTGATTTCGGAAGCTCGTTACGCTCAAGACGTATGATGGCGGTCTCGGAAACAAGTCCCAGCTGACCTTTATCCCTCATTGTATGCAGCGAGCCCATGGAGCCTCCTTGAAGTGAAGGGACCTGCCAACGCGTGTGAGGCCCGCCCGGTCCATTGAAGGAGCCTCGGGACATCATGGACCACGGTCCTGTGTACGCACGACGCAGAGGAATACCGTATGGGTTATTATAGTTGTCTCCTATGTTGAGAAGATGAGACAGCTCATGAGCATAAGTAGCCATTCCCGAGCTCTCGCCTTGGGTTGACGACCCACTACCGGCATTTGGCCAGATGGCCGCCGCTGCTGCCCATGAAGTCCAATCAACGTAACGTGTGCGAGCATAGTTGGTGCTGTTGACCGATTTTTTCGGCGGACCGAAGGAGTCCGGCACATCTTCGCGCGTTTGAAAGCGCATTTCACCGAATTCTTGCCAGGTCGAGGATTCATCCTGGCCAGCAGACAGGATAAAAACCAATTCGAAACTGTTTGCGGTCTGATTGCCTACATCGGCGCGCCATGCAGCCAACGCGTCTGTGCGAATATTGATGTTGCAGCGTTCGCCGTTGGGGCACTCTCCCGGGTTCATGTCGCTGGTGATACCGTACTGGTACGAACGTGCCGGGAGCCTGTACGGGCCAAAGGCTGTCAAATCGACGCCATATCTACCGCCAGAGTCCTCCATCCAATATTCGTGCAACGTGTGGCCGCGGTTCAGGGTACCCGGCTTGTTGAGCAGGTCGCGATAAAATGCCGGAACCCCATTGCGCGCCGGTTTCGCAGCGACGGGCTGCGGGTTGTCAAAGATGGTCGAATGCGCGGGCTGGGTGATGATAAACTCCAGATCCGGATAATCAACAGTGACGAGAGCAATGTTGAAGTTGCGTATCGCGCCCTTGATCTTGGAATCCGCCCAGCGTTTGCCCGGTGGGGCCAGATAATCGGCCCATGTCATGTTGTCCGGGTTGACCCAATTCTGCGGGTCGATTACCGCAAATGGATCGCTGAACGCATGGCTTGCAATTGCCGTCGGTGCTGCTCTCACACCGAACGAGCGCAACGCGCCAGCTAAAGTCAGGGCGAGCACAGCGATCCGCATGCCTGCTATATATATATATATTAGAAGGCGTTGGGAAAAGAGGAGATGATAGAGATGGTAAATACGGCTCCTCTCTCATCTTGGACAGAGCAATGGACTTTTAAATGCAGCGCGAACATTCGTGATGATACAACTTGATAGGCAAGTGCTTATCGATATTAGCTGTAGTCATTGAGATCCTTTCCACCTTCTATATACGGGTAAATGCCTCTGGTATTCCCATATTGAATGCACCATTCTCCCATATCCTGGTACGGGGAGTAAGACGGAAGAAGCAGCCGCGTACGTATTGGGTCAGATCGTGACCAAGACTTTTCAGCAGCCTGGAGCTAGGTCTAGCATATCCCCAAGACCCTCATACCAAGCATGTACATACATGTCCGTTCTCACCCTCAACCGGCTTCAACCACTTTACCATTTTTCTTTAATATCATCCTTATTTCTTTGAAAAATATGTGTAACGGAGTGGGAACCTGCATACCATTGACTACAGTAGTAATTAATCAAGTATAGAATAGAGGTTGTAGTATATTGGTATTATAATCAACACATATATACAAAAAGCAACACAGTCTTCAACATTCAGTTGTTAAAGGCGCGCTGAACCTGGGAGGTCTAGACACGAGACAACGTTCAGAGACTTTTCTAGCCCAACCAAACCTTACGTAAACCCTCCCTTCATTACACCTGGAGAACATTTGGACAGACTATTATCCATGTACACCGCAAGCCAGCGAGTTGAGGCTATGAGCGCAGAAACTCTAACTTGGCAATCGGATTGTTGAATTACTAGTAGCTGGATTGATACCGAAGCCAGCCGTCAACCGCAGCCACGTTTTCGGCTGGAAAACACGCTCCGAAGCCACGTGCGCCACTCGCATCACTCCCCAGCTCCGCTGTCAAGATAAGACAATAGAGATGGCTTTGGGCTTGCTACTTAGTCTTTTCCCTGGCTAGCACATCCGATTTGTCTGCTTTGGTGTGAATTCTCGCATATTTGTGGCGTTTTTTTGGCGAGAATTTGCGTCATCATAACATCTGATCTCGTTTGCCTTTTTCTTTTTTGGGGTTTGATTTGTTTATTCCTAACACGTTAATGTGATTGCTTTTCACTAGCGTTCTGGAGATTCGTGCATATACTGTCTTCCCATGCATACAATATCTTCTTTTCGCGAGCTAGAGACCGATTTTCTCACCTCAAGCGGTATCAAGTTTTCATTACGTTTCCTTTATAGTTAACATATTTTATATCAATATTTGTTTTCACTATGTCTTATTCTCTCGAAGTCGAAGAACTGGGCTATTAATGATCAAAGTTTGAATTTTAAATTAAATTTTGGGGATTTGTCCCACCCCCCCCTGTGAAATACACACTGTCTTATATGTTTCAACTCTTCCCTGCTGTGTATATATATTGAATCGATAATTAATATAAAGAATCGTTTCAATTCCATTCTGCCTTCCGTTACAGTTGTACGGCAACGGCCATTCGTCGAATTTAAAGTAAAAGATAACCAAGTAGACGCTCAGGCTCCCCGCTCAACCAACAACTCAACAGGTTATACTCCGCAAATAATCGCAATACCCTGATATCAGAAAACCCACCTTAAAACCCTGAGCTAAGACCTCAGGACGACTGCAAGCAAAACTCCATACGACTCCTTATGCAACTATTCGAGATGAAGAGAGCAAGAACAACAAAAAACGCACCAGCTATGGTATCCGAGGAACTTTGAAAACTATGCCTCCTGATGCAAACTATAACTCCACGCACAAGGTCAAATTCTCATAAAGCTGCCTACATCAACCCGGCGTGATTTCCGGGCAGCGTGTAAACGAAATGCCCGGGCTCTTTCATCACCCCTTCTAGGTAGGCGTTGTCACCACATCCGTTCTCCGGGCAAATCTTGACCATAGGGTCGCCTTTGCCTCCCGCAACTTCTATTACGTCTCCCGTTGCGCTTAGAATATACGCTGCCTTTCCCGTATTCGGGGAGTGCAGTACGAGGACGCCATCAGAGTTTGCAGAGATGGGGTCTTGGAGGGAAACCCATGCTTGGTTGTTCTTGATGGCTTGAAGGGGGTGCGGGGTGGGATTTATTATCGTTATTGTGGTTACTGGGGCTGAAAGGCGGTGAGAATAAATTAGCGCTCAGATACAATTTATATTGTCGGGGGAGGATGATGCTTACAGGATGGCATTGAATCAAGACTTGTGGAACTCCGTCCCGCCATTTCCGTTTCGATAGTATCAAAAGATCCTGGAATTGAAATGGAGAGTTGGTGAGGCTCAACCGACTCGAGGATGGTCTTTGGAATAACAATCATCGGAACTGGGACTTAGATTTAAGAAGTAGAAGTTCCGAAATGGCTGGGAATGAATATTTATTTTGGTGGGCAGGAAAACGTCCTAGATATATAGGAGTGACAGGGGATGTGCGAATTCGAGTACTTGGATATGCCGATCTTAGGACGAGTAGGCAAGGAATCCTTCTGCCAGGCGGGAGATGACCCCTGCTTTTATACCATAAAAACTCGGAGACTTGGTTACAAAGTACCATATATGGGTCACACAATAATGTCTACATCTCGCTGAAGACATCTTTTCAGCTCAGGTCATACAACCAGTCCCCACCGTTCGCGGGGCATCTTCTACGAGAGAAGGCCGGATCGACAGTACCAATGCAGGGACTAGCTGAGATGGTTCGTGAACTCACTCGAAAGCATCCACCCATCGTACCATCGAACACAAAATCGGGTCGCTTGTTAGCCCCCCAAACAGGGGGGGTTCCGAATCCGGATCGAAATTCCAAATTCGTCCGACACGTTGACGCCACAATTTTTCTTTGGGATCGTAAAATGATAAAGATGCAACATGAAATATAGGTCTTGGGTTGTCTGATAGTAGTAGCATCTGATCGATATAATATGCTTGATCGGTACTTATCACACGTTTTGTAGTCGGTTATTCGGACCATATTAGCTTTAGTGTCGAATCTGGGCTTCGAGTTCTCGCCAAAAATCGAGGCTAACGAAGACGCCGAAAGCACGACGGCAAGCTGGGGTCGCATTCGGTAAGCAGCCTCAGCATGTGATTTCTTTTTCTAGTAAGCCGTACCCGGATTTGCGGAGCAATCTTTTTGTTGGATCGTTTAATCCTGCTCTCTCTCGCTCATCGGGGAATCCGAAAAGCAGTCGTCATTGAAATGCGAGTATTCCTGCTCCATCTACGGACCTGTCTTGATGCAGCTGAACAAATCCGGGAAAGTTTGGGTGCCCGGCGACTTCTCAACATCGCCATTTAGTTAATTCCAATCGAGGGAGGTCCCGTTTTTTGGTTATATGTGGAAAGCGAAGTGGATATCTGACTAGCCGAATCTCAAAACGGGAACGGCGGGAGATAGGCAAAAGGCCCACTTTTCGCCTTGACACCCAATTCACGAAAGTGTCATCTTTATTTGTGTATTTATAATGCTTTCAGTTGTTCCTGTTGTGACAAACTCGCAGAACGCAAAACCGTTCCGAACACTAAGCTCAATTCACTTAGTTCATCAATTGATTGCAAGAATAGCCGACGCCTTTGGGAGAGAACCCATTCGACGGTATTAAACTCTCTGTGCTGGTCGCCTCTCAAATGATAACCCGATGGGTACCAGCCAAACGAAGAAAACAACTTTAGTAATGTAACTCCTCAACTTCGGTCCAGCACTCCCAGCTCTCCAGACCATTGCAGAAGTCTGGCGATGAATGCACCCATTCGTTAGAGGCGTCACCGTTTTTATGATTTGCCGCCAAGTACCCGCACAAATAATCGCGACAAAAGTTTGCCTGCAAAATCTCTCCTTCTTCCATTAAAGTATCCATATCATCCAATTCAATCCCAGGAGCCTCCATATCTCGGAAAGAAAAGCCTGAAATAGGCTGCGTAGCCGGCAACTTATTTTGATATACCTTCCTCTGCCAACCGTGTATCATCGGAGTTATCACGTCAACTGTTTCTGGCTCGGGCGCGAGACCGACCCCTACCACAAAGGCTTTAGCAGCTGTAAAGGTATATTTCTTAAGCTGCGGAAGTGAAGCAAAGAAGAGGATCTTATGAGAGCTCTTATGACCTGTTCTGTGCACTGTATGCAATATGAAGATTGATTTCGGGCACTGATGGCATGTCGACAGCTTGGGTGGTGGTTGAATTCTATTTGTCAGCTTGGGTATCATTCTGTCTAACGATGGCAAAGTTGTTGATATTGTCGGCCACTACTAAAGGAGAAGTACCGTCTAGCGGCGTGGGGCCACGACCCCCACTAAAACTATTAGAGAGCGGTGGAGCAAATGGACATTCAAAACTTGGCAGTCGAATATTGGTTGTGTTTACTGATGCAATTAAAGGCTGAAGATACGCGTCGACATGAAGAGGGCTTTTTGTTGGTGAGCCTACGGAGGACCCCGTATCTTGGGCGTGAGGGATATGACGGATAGGAGTGAGCGCAAGGGGTGAGATGGATATCGATCGCGATGACGAGCCCGCCGACGGTAGCGCATGTATTGAAGGTTGTGTGGGTGGCGAAGGTGGGGCGTACGACGATGCCGGAGACATTATCAAAATTGAGCTTGCAGTATCGGGGTGACCTCGTGGGTAAGGATCATAATTCGGGGTGCATTTCAAGGGCCTTTGTACCATTTCTAGGCCCGGAATCTCGTTTTCGTTTCCCAATTTGAGGATAGTAGCAGCAGTATCGGGGAATACCCCGGTGGATGCTACTGGCCCGTGCTGCGAAATAGCTTCAGTTTCGCGCTTTTGAAGCATTTTGGATCCTTCTAGATACACCCTCGCATCATCCTAGAACATTCTTACGGAATCGTTAGAGAGAGCCAAAAGATCTGTTTCTAGTAAAGAAAGTGCGTTTTGATGGGTCTCCGATTGGTTTCGGGCCGGATTTAACCCTCTCTCCGCCCCTGGGTAATTCCATGAGCATTGGTAAAAGTCACCCGCCGATGTAATATCCCTTCGGTTGTGTGTTGCACCTACACAACTAGTGAGGAGATTTATGAATGAAGGCGCACTGTTAGAATATGTCGATCTGGTCCTGATTGCAGGGAATGCACTTATACTAGAGTTAGGATAAGAAGGAGCTTGTGGATGTAATGTGGTTCCGTATGAGAACGGGCTATGGAAGCCATCAATCTTTGGAGTCCATGAGCCCTGTTGGGTGATAAGCGGTATCATACGGTCGGACTGAACTTGAAAATTGGGATCGGATTGGCCCACCGCACTTGGTAATAATGACGGATATGATTTTGTGGGCCTCAAAGCGTTGAATCGTGGAGCCGAATCAGTTGAAGGAAGGTAATACGGAGAAGATTTTGGCGACCCTACAAGGTAATAGGGTGATATTGTTGCAGGAAGCTTAGCCGGCGCGTCTGGTAGAACAGAATTAAAAATACTTTCTGTTTGAGGCGTGGAAATATGCAGAAGAGGTTGCTCGGTTCGAGTCATTCCTAAGCCCTAATCCTAAACTCGATGCACCGATGCTGAAGGTAAAGGAGAGGTAGCTTCTCCCCGAGAAGAAGAAGGTTGGCGGAGCATCTGCATTTTGGCATGGTGGTGAAGGGCGAAAGATAAATTGAGACCCGAGAACCACTCCTCTGAAACATCTCCCGAGGATGCCTCATACCTCAGTAACTTCTTAGGCCAAGACCGTAAATACGGACAGATTTTATGCTCCAGCCCTAGGCTAAACACAGATTCTCCAATGATGCCCATGATCACCTTCGGCTGTGTTGAAATGATGTTGACAATGATGTGTTGCAGTGTGATATTCTGACACAATCATGTGATGTCATGTGACCAGCTCCTTGTCGTGGAAGCTGACCAAGAAGCGCTACGCAAGCAGCAAGCAATATGGTCTCCCATCTCCATCCAACTTCCACCATCACCATCACCACCCCTCAGGCACGATCGGAGAGCACTTACAACGTTACTTGATACTAAACCCGACAACCCTTTCGATTATTC
This sequence comes from Dactylellina parvicollis, assembly GCA_036971385.1. NCBI lineage: Eukaryota > Fungi > Ascomycota > Orbiliomycetes > Orbiliales > Orbiliaceae > Dactylellina > Dactylellina parvicollis. Next base: position 1,165,712 of record JAJTUD010000010.1, on the reverse strand, counting down.
GCGTCCCTACCTTTAAATAAACGCGTCATGGTATGGTCACACGTTTAGGCATCTGGAGCTAGGATTGCGAAGCTGATATCGGGAGCTGTAGGGTAACGCACAATCAGGCTTGGGCCAAGGTGGCCCTCCAGGCGATAAAGATGGCAAGGATGGAAAGGTATAAGCGAAACAACATGAGAAGATATTGAAAGTTGGAATACGGCTTCTAACACCGTCGCACATGCAGAAAGACAAACCAAAGTACGAACCGCCACCACCGCCACCACGCCCTGGCCGCAAGAAGCGACGCTCGCAGGGTCCCGATGCTACCTCCAAGCTCCCTACCGTCTACCCGAATGCTCGCTGCAAGTTAAAGATGCTACGTATGGAACGTATCAAGGACCACCTGCTTCTGGAGGAGGAGTTTGTGCAGAATCAAGAAGCGTTGAAACCGACAGGGACTACCGACGATCGTGCCGCTGAGGAACGAATGCGCGTTGATGACATGCGTGGAAGCCCTATGGGCGTTGGTAACCTCGAAGAAATGATTGATGACGACCACGCTATCGTTTCTAGTGCAACTGGCCCTGAGTACATAACCCTAGGATACGTATCCGATTGAGCCATTCTAACCTAACGTCGGTAGATACTATGTCTCAATTATGTCTTTCGTCGACAAAGATCTCCTCGAGCCTAACGCCACTGTCCTCCTCCATCACAAGTCAGTCAGCATCGTCGGCGTCCTCACCGAAGCCTCCGATCCCTTAATCACCGTCATGAAACTCGATAAAGCCCCTACCGAATCTTACGCCGACATTGGTGGTCTCGAACAGCAAATTCAGGAAGTTCGTGAAGCAGTCGAAATCCCTTTGCTACATCCAGAGCTATACGAAGAAATGGGTATCAAACCACCAAAAGGTGTCATTCTGTACGGTTCTCCTGGTACCGGCAAGACGCTTTTAGCAAAGGCGGTGGCGAATCAGACATCGGCCACTTTCCTCCGCATCGTAGGATCTGAGCTTATCCAGAAATATCTCGGAGATGGACCGCGTTTAGTACGACAGATCTTCCAAGTTGCTGCTGAACACGCACCTAGTATCGTGTTTATCGATGAAATTGATGCCATTGGAACCAAGCGATACGAGAGCACAAGTGGTGGAGAAAGAGAGATCCAGAGAACCATGTTGGAGTTGTTGAATCAACTCGATGGGTTCGATGACCGAGGTGATGTCAAAGTCATTATGGCGACCAATAAGATCGATACATTGGATCCCGCCTTGATCCGACCGGGCAGAATAGATCGAAAGATCTTGTTTGAGAACCCGGATCGTAAGTGCCTTAAAACTTCCTATACCAGCTGTTTGGATATAAGTTACTAATGGTACACAATAGAAAACACAAAACGTAAGATCTTTACACTCCACACCTCAAAGATGTCGCTCGGAGAGGACGTCGATCTTGATGAGTTCATCTCTCAGAAGGACGATTTGTCCGGTGCCGATATCAAGGCTATATGTACGGAGGCCGGTTTGTTAGCACTGAGAGAACGCCGTATGAGAGTGCAGATGGCGGATTTCAGAAGTGCTAGGGAGAGAGTGTTGAAGACGAAGACTGAAGGTGAACCAGAGGGCCTGTATCTTTAAATTCATCTCGTAAGGCGGTTATGCAAAAGGGAAGTTCAGCAACAGCATGCTTTTTAGCGTTCCGCAAACATAATCCCGGAAAGTTGCATCAGATAAAGGTTTTAACTGGTAGACGTCATCATATTCTTAATTCCCATTCACTTGGTTACATGTGTGATAGTTTGGTACTATTTTGCACGTGTCTGCGTGCAGTGACAGTGGCGCTATGTGGAATGTAATCTTATACATATGATCGAGTTGCTGAATCCCTTCCCCCGGCCACCACCATCCTCATCACCGACACCAACAATCACGATACACATCCCATGGCTTCCCAGCACGATGAAGAGACCGCAAAGTCTCGTTTTCCAGATACCCAAAACATAATCTCCTTTTTCCTCTCGACAATTGATAGAATCGCACCCCCGCAAGCTCGCCAACGCGTGTTCAACGCCGTTTTCCGATTCTGTTACCAACACCCAGTTATCTCCTCTTTCATTGTCCTTCAAGTTCTTTTCGCCTTTCTACCGCTTCTCTTCTTCATCGGATTCTCTATTTGTGCTATCCTATTCTTCAGTGCTATCGCCTTGGGTATTAGTGTCTTCTGGGTCGGCCTCGCAGGTATGATGTCATCGGCTATTCCCTCGTTTATTCTCAGTATCAAAGCTCACTCTGACCTCCAGGTATACTTCTCTTCGGGGCTCTTATTGTCACATTTTCTTTGGCTGGTAAGTCCATCTTTGAGACATCAATAACCCCTAGGTCAGAAAACTGATTGAGCGGCTGTGGTAGCTGGAACATGGTTATATCTCGCATTCTGCCTATCCGCTATCCGATGGATTGGAAAGGTAACGGGATATATCGAAACACCACCTGGGGATAAGAATCTAGCCACGAAACCCACCACAGAACAAAACGGGCAAAACGGGCACGCTGAACAGTACCCTCCCCAGGATAAGAATCTGAGAAACAACTCTGAGTATTTACCGGATAGATATGATGGTAATCAAAACTCTGATACTCTGAAACACCTGGCCAACCAAACCCCCCTGATTTCGACACATCAAGATACCTCGGACACTACAGTATAGAAACTTGAGCTTTCCATAGTAGACCTCAACGCTGTATTATCCCGCTACCACCATGGAGTAGTGAGCTACATCTAGTTTTATGGTGGTTGGCCCTCAATGTTTGGTTTATCGGGCTTTGATTTGCGGTAAATACACCACCTATAAGAAGGGTACCCACTTGTGTTTTAGTGTATTCCTTTCGATAAATGCCAATAAGTGGTTAAAAACTGTGGCACATTATTTTTGGGGTATTTTAAGTACAAATTGAACCGTCCAAATGACTTCCACATCAATCAATCTTGTGAATCAGAAGCATAGGCGTCGTTTATCGAGCCTCTCCATTCCGCCTCCAGTTCTTCGGCTTCGTAATATACAGGAGCAACGACATCTTCATCATCCGGATCAACCCACAGAGCGTTAAGATCGAACGAATCTCTACCCCTGTTATTACAATATGATAACAGAGCATCGTTTTTCCACTTACCGTCAGTGATTGTATCCCAAAACTCATTTGCATTTTCATGAGCGTCTAGCTCCTTTCCGAGGCTTTTCGAGAATCTGAATTGTACCGGTACTCCGGTTCCTAGAATGACATTGCAACTGTTGGCATCCGAGGCCCAAACATCTTTGGCATCCAACGTATCAGGAATCAAACTTTCCACCATTTCTTCCCCCAACACCTGGAGAATGCAAAGATTTAATTTGTGCAAGTTTTTGCATTCTCGTCTGAGATACTTCAGAAATCTGAACCAATCGGTGGCTGGATCTTTATTATTCTCATCGAAAACACATCGCCCAATCTGTAAAGCTTCTAATGTTGTCCTGCAGCCATCCAGAAAACCTTCCAGTGTGCTTAGATTCAAAGTGAGATCTTCAATATTCAGGCTCCGAAGCCTAGGTAAACTCATCGTTGTGGATAGAAAGGTCTGGCGTTCTTCGTATCCGAAATCGAGGCTTCTGCCTTTGCCCAATGTCAACTCTTCTAGATTACGTCCAACTGCCTTTATCCAGCCGCAGAATGGCTCTTCATCCGCCAGGCCTCTGGAATAGTAATGACTCCTCGTAGTCGGAGCTTGTATTACGAGGTCCAATCTACGCAGATTGGGAAGTTTCGTTTGGTACTCCATCAGTCTGGATGAGGACATATTGAACCATTGTTCCGGTATCCCATCCACGGGGCTAATGATAGTCTCGAGCTTTGATAGCGGCGCGGTGAGAGCTGCAAACATGCATGTCTTCCAGAGGGTATCTTTGGTACCGTCGATTACGGGCTCCGCATCGGCGTGCAATACAGCCAAACCCTTCGGGAGACGAGTGCCGGGGCCAAATCCTAGAGAAGGGAAAAAAAGGTTGAATTCCGATCGGGTCAAATAATATTCACCGGCCTCGAGGTATTCGGATCGCTCAAACTGAATGTTTTGGATATTGGGTAGTTTCGAAAGCGCCAGAGTTATGAGCGCCACATCTTCTCCGTCTTCAGCGTCGAAAAATGACAGCTCAGTTTGCTGGTCTTTTGATAGACCATCGATCGCTGAAACTGCCTTCAGAATAACCTCCAGATGTGAAGTCGGGCCCAAATCCAAAATGATACTGGGATCTTGGATCTTATTTTTGATCCTTTGGATTGCGCGGTCGTTGTATCTTTTGTACGGAGATAGTATTGAAAGTTTTATGTGTCGGACCTTGAGGCTTATACTCGGGTGCTTTGAGATTTTTATGAGGTTGTGCAGGCTGTCGGGTACAAGAAACACGCGTCGGCACGAGAAGATGGAAGTTAGGTGCAACTCGTGAACTTTCAAGTTCAGGATCTTGCAGGTCATTCGCAGGGCGAGCAGGTCGTCCTCGTCGAGAGTCTCACTGACAAGATGAATGAGCTCGAATGGAAGGGATATTATCGATGCCATTGTTACTGGCGCTGGGTGAAGATGCGGAGATACCCAAATAAAACGTGTTGCACTATTTTCAGCAATTATGTACAAAATCTACGAATGATTAGAATACATGGAAGCCAAGAAATCAGACGCCAAAGCGTATTGTCAGAATCTAGATCTCCATGGAGTAGCATAACGAAAGAGAGAATGTTTTGTAAAAAAGACATGTAGCCAAATAGGGGAATGGAAACGGATTTTGGTAAAGACAGAATACAGCAACCAGTGTAAAGTCGCTATTCAGCTGCAGTAACTTTATTTAATTTCAACCATGGATGTTAGCTGAAGTAAAGGACATTTAAAGTACGGAATATTGCAGTAGACAGAAGTTTATTGGGAAAGCAATTCAGACTTTGACATAAGTCTAAAAGGCGCAGACCTCAAAGAGCAATAGGCATGGTGGAGAATCGGAACTCGACCGGACGAGGACATACCGTACGCGGACGCTAGAACTAACAACATGAACTTTCAACACCCCGGTATCTTAGATTATCCAACCGACTGGCGATGGGGACTTGAGGTAAAAATACCTAGCGTCTTACTGCGTGCGAAGAACCTTGTGGATTTATAGTCGATGTCTCAAATACAACCAGCACATGAACAGTTCCAGATATCAGTTGTTAAACTCGCGTACATGCCAAAACTAGTACCAATATCATGCCATGGGCAACTCTTATTGAATATATCTACTAATTGAGTGAAAACTCATAGTTATCTAGCTGGAGAATAAAGAAGGGTAACCCTCACATAGACCAGGTTTTTCAATTAGACCCTTCGCACAGCTTCTTAAGGTCCGTGTTAAATTTTTTGAACCCTCCTTCTGTCTTTCCCCTGAGTCCGATTGAGCTCCCAACAAAATTGGTGCTCATTATGAACGCCAAAGCACCTTCAAACTTTTCTTCATGAACAAAAGTTGTGCCGCCTTGCGTTTTGGTACTGGGTTCAAAGCGAAAGATGTGCTCACCGACGAACGTGCCGAGAAAAGCAACACCTTTCCACGAGAATCGGGAAGGGGAGTTTGCCTATTTGAAATTAATATAGGACAAAGGGAAAGTACAATTTGAATCGAAAGAGAAGACATACCGTAAGAGTTGGCGAGAGAGCCATGCCATCAAGCTGAATATCCAGCTTGACACCAGGTTCGAGAGGTGTGTTAGGTACAGATGGGGCAATGGATCTGATGAAGCCGTTTGGATGGTAATTTGGTATCTGGGCGAAATTTAGAAACTTCAAAGTGGGTTAGCTCTGGAAATGCACCCAACGGTTGTCAAAATGGCGTAACCCAAAGAAGAGCTCGAGTGTTATCGCAAGGTAGGATACGAATTGAAAACGGTACCTGATCTCTCACATCTTTTGGCGGAGCTGCGATTTCGATACTGGTTTCCAAGTGATACATCTTCAGATAATAGTGTTTTTATATTGAAAGAGGATTTGGAATATAAATATAAAACTGGTGAGGTATAAGCTCTCTGGAGAAAATTTGGAAAGGATAATGCTGTGATAAGTAACGCACTTGGGACTGTAGTCTATAAGTACGGAGGATCGGGCAGATGAGCAAATCTTTTGAGAAATGACAGGTACCACTTTATATACTTCTGATTGTGTATATATCTCGGACTTCGGTGCTTTCTCTGGACGCTCTTGCGCAAACTCGGAATTATAATTGACGACGACCGCTGTCATGTACCCCGACTGGGTGCGCAACACCAGTATGACTGCAAACATTCTCGCTTAGCGACCCATAAACAGAGTAGCGTCTTTCCGCGAGTGGAGCCCCACAAGGTTACTCGCACATTGAGCCGCAATAGGTTTAGTCTCCCCCCTCGCGCTTCTGGAAGCCTCAACATTCGGACGGTCATCACCGCCACCTTGCCTTGGTCATCACCGCGAGCTTTACACATGCTTTATCAGTAAGCTTTGACTGTTGACGGTTGCAAAGCTTAAGCACGGTACATGCATATGCCCGCATCCACGGAACATGGTCAATGTTGGTGGCAGGTCGAAAGGTTGCTCGAATTGCCGTAGGAGACGGGTCAAATGTGGTAAGCTCCATGTACTTGGTAGTATTGCGAATCACGAAAGCAGCAAAAAGCGTGACTGATTATAAATCTCCAAAGACGAAACGCGTCCCATCTGCAGGCGGTGTGAAAGATGTGGCTTAGATTGTGAAGGACCGAAAGGCATCACATTTGTGGAAGGAACAATTGTAAAGTCTCGGAGAACTCAACAGCCGATGGCCGATGCCGTCCATGGTAACCATGGAGATATCGATAATAGCACTGTTGGGGAAATGATTGCTTCTCCGACTTTGCCTTCTGTTCCGCTGAGGAATAACCAGTTCGAAGTATACATCTGCTATACCGTTCGAAAATACCTTCGTCGTGGTGCGGCGATCGATTTGGCATTGCAAATTGTTCACCCCAGCGAAATAATAACGGCCGGAACGACTGCCGAAAATGGGCAAATTTTCCACCTCGCCATTCTTAGCTTTGCTACTATTGTTTTCGGTTCCGAACATCGACAGCTTCCTATTACCGGAAAAGGCTATGCTTTACAGGGAGCAGCTTTGAAACGACTTAATCAAGCACTGTCTGATCCGAAGTGCTGCACCAGTGACGAACTTATTCTTTCGGTCTCCACTTTAGCTATATTGGAGGCTCTGGTACCCACCGGAATAAAAAATTACATGAATCACGTAATGGGATTGGAGAGATTACTTGAGCTCCGCGGGCCGGGCTTGTTTTCGCCGCTATCATATGATCTATATAAGAGCGTACGTCATATGATACTGTTCGTCGCATTACTCCTGGGGAAGTCATCGATTCTGGTGCGACCCGAATGGAAGGATGCCCTACGGGCAAGTTGCTCGAACGATGAGATACCGGAACAAGATTTATTTGATGTATTGGCAGACTGCACAGCTTTGATCGCAGACCGTAACGACATTTTCGCGAACTGCGAATCGAACATTGAGAGAGTTTCGCGGACTTCCAAGATAGAAAAAATGGCGCTCACATTGCTAGACCAGCTTTCTGCTTGGAGGAACCGATGGGGAAGCGACGAAAGAAACTCTTACTCCGAAACCTTCAGTTCCATACCAATCCCGGACGCGAACCAAGGACAAGCACAAGGACAGATGCGAGAAGAAATACAATTACCGGAGGAGTCACAACAAGAGGCGCGAGAAACATCAACATCAATTAAAGAGGGCTCATCCTTCTCTCTTCCAACCTTTGAGTTCACAAATGTAGGGGCAGCAACTATGCTCATGTTCTACAACACTACTCTTATACATGTCCTCCGAATTCTTATCTCACTCTCATCCGGGCCTGCTGCGACTGGCCCCAACCAAAACCGCGCTCAATATACAACTCAGGAGTCTAGTGCCCCAGGCCTCTGGGACCAAGTCAAAGACGGGTATGCTGCTGCAGGGCGGCTCGCAGCTCTTGAGATCTTTCGTTGTGTCCCGTACTACTCGGCTCAGAGAACTCGATTGGAACCGGATTCTTCGCCTCTCGTTCATTGGGCCATCAAGACCGCCTGGATGACCATTCCTGAGGCCGATTGCATTGAAAGAAGCTGGATGATGGGCATATTAGAGAGTACAGGAATGGACCTTGTTGCAAGAGGTCTATGGGTAAGTTCCGGTTCGGCATAACGGATTTGTATGAAAGAAGAAATCGAGGTGAGAAATTAATGCCCACTGATTTATTATAACGAGCCTATGGTTTACCGGTTTACAATATCAGAGAGATTCGGTGATTAAGACCAAGACCTTTAATGAAGAGCGATATCCGTGGCGCTAAGACCTTTGGTACTAGGGTGTACTTCCAAGTTCGATTTCTCAGGGTTCGTGCTTATCGAAAGGCAGATGAGCTACCATATACCTCAAGTCTGTGATTTTCTAGGATATAGAATAGCCAACTCCTGAATAACGGGACAATGAGCAATAATTTACGACGAAGATAGTACGTAAAGACTGCGCTTCGAATGACCCAGTCATTTGAACAAAAAGATGATTTAGGTATGCCGCAAGATGCAAGATTATACTCTTAGGTACAAGAGTCCGGGACCTCTGATCGATACCTGGATATATATATAAAAACTCGTGGGCCTGAAGTCTTGTTTGATTAGAAGTAAAAGTAAAACATGTTGGTAGACTGTTCTAAGTATTCCCGTCTGTCTATTCCGACGCCTCCGGTGAGCCCCTTCAGCGATTATAAAAGTTTTTCGTATCGCTATAGCCTTGCCCAGACCTCCCAGACTGGTCCAGCTGGTCTTTTCGATTTGCGCGCGTTGCGTGTCAAAACCTTGAGCTCGCACGCCAATTCGGAAACTTATCTCGTTGATAAAACTAACGTATCGCTTGTGCCCGAGCGCTCCCCACAGTCAGTACCCTTAGAATAGTATAATCACCAAGAAAGCTTGTGAAGTTGCCCAGATTAAGCAGACCTTCTGCCAACGTAAGGATCTTTAGTTTCGGCAAGCCCATCCTGTCGGCAGCGCATTGAGCAAACCCGAAGACCAACCCCTTTCGACGCCAACTCTTACTAATAGATGACGGAGTTTAAGGTGGGTACTCGGTAATTAACGCAAGATCCCCTTGGTTCTGAGCGCCACAAAAGCGGGGGTGCGGGGTGCATCTCAGGCAAAGTCCAACACTCCGCAACAATGGTCGACTGTTGAGAATTGAGATGTAGAACCCAGGGTTCGAACCCGCGGTACCACGGAACCGACACCCGCTCGGTGAAAAGACAGGGTTCGAAATATCCGAACCATGGACTCGCCGTCCCAAGATGGTAACTTAGGCTACATTCCAACTTAGCCGTAATATAATTATAAAAGCACGATCAACCGGATTCAAAAAATCCATCAATCAGGGTTCTTTTTTAAATTTTCGTCAACAAGGCAGACCCATCAATACGGGTAATAAGCCTAAAAAAGGTCCCTTTGGCTGGTCCATCTGCAACAGTAGCTTTGTTCAAGAGCCCTCTTTTCGGATATGCTTCTCGGTCGATTTCGGTTGATTAAGTTGCAACCTTCGATATCATTGTATTCACCCTACAGACTTCGAAAGTTTGTGAATTGAAATGCGTGAATTTAATACCGATACTGTGGACGGGAAGACGGTTGGACAGCCGGTAAGTGAGAAAGGGTCCGAATTTATAGGAAGTCATTATAAAAAGATGGAGTAGACTTAGGGTTTATATAACTTGCCGTCAGGAATCAGTGTTGCACCTGGAATAATCTCACAGTAATTCCTTTCCTACCTAACTGGGCTCGAAGTTTAAAATAAGGAAACCGTAATTACTGAAACCCATTTTAAAGCTATTTATATATTCATTTGATATGAGGTCGAAAATTTCAACGGGATGCCATGGCATTGCAATTGGCGTTACTTTTCTTCTGTCAATTGATGTAATTGTGGGTGTTCAGGCCCAAGCAGGTGCCTGGGAACAATGCGGAGGGTAAGTGAGCAGTCTAAAGGGAGCTACCCATCAAATTTCTTGACGGTTGCGTTTAGAGTATCTACTGACATTTTGTCTCAAAAGACAGGGCTTTACTGGCCCTACCACTTGCGTTTCAGGATGGACTTGTGTCTACTCTAATCCGGTAAGCCTTTTATAATATACAACATGAATAAACCATGAAATACTAGGTCTGACTTTAAATTGGTATTCTTGATACCGGTAGTATTACTCTCAATGCCTCCAAGGCTCCAGCTCTAGTACCAAAACCACCGCGGTGACTACTACAGCTAGTAGGACTACAACAGCGGTGACTACGACAGCGGTGACTACTACAAGCACGACAGCGGCGGTAGGTACCACCACTACCTCGTCCGCTCAACCTACAACCTCTTCATGGCCTGGAAACGGCAGTGGCAGCGATTTTACAAACCCTGTACTCTGGAACGATCTAGCTGATCTCGAGATAATCCGTGTGGGTGATGTCTACTACTACACAGCCAGTACGATGGCTTTCTCCCCAGGGGCTCCGGTCCTACGGTCCTATGACCTCGTCAACTGGGAATATATCGGCCATTCGGTACCGACCCTCGATTGGTCTTCAAAGTACAATCTCGCAAATGGGGAGCGTGCATACGTGAAGGGTATCTGGGCGAGTCTTTTCGGGTATCGAAAATCCACTTCAACATTCTACTGGGGTGGGTGTATCGAATTCGGCAAGACCTACATTTACACAGCTACGAATCCAGCGGGACCGTGGAGCAAGAAATCAACCATCAACACCTGCTACTATGATGCAGGATTGCTTGTTGACGACGATGATACGATGTACGTCGCATATGGTAGTACCAGTATCAGTGTAGCCAGGTTGACTTCTGATGGGCTGGGACAAGCGGAAACGAGGGTTGTTTGGACCGCTCCGTCGAGTATTGGCTATATCGAAGGTGCTCGATTTTACAAGATTAACGGCAATTACATCATATTCCTGACGAAGCCGGCGAACGAACAATGGGTTCTCAAAGCAAGCAACCCATGGGGCCCGTACACCGAACGTCAACTTCTCAAGAATATCAGCCCCCCGGTTTCTGGTGCTGGAATTCCGCATCAAGGTGGCCTGATTTCAACCCCGGCCGGGAAATGGTACTACATGGCGTTCATTGATGCGTACCCAGGCGGGAGGATGCCAGTGCTGGCACCGATTACTTGGGGAAGCGACGGCTATCCTACGATAACTAAGGTAAATGGCGGCTGGGGTGCGTCATACCCTTACCCATCTGCCAAACGCCCACTCAAAGCGCCATACGGAACCGATACTTTCAGCGGCACCGCCTTGAGCCACGAGTGGGAGTGGAACCACAACCCGGACACGTCAAAGTATAGTGTCAACAATGGTTTGACCCTGAACACAGCTACTGTTACTACGGATTTATATTCCGCTAGAAACACCCTTACGCACCGGATTCTGGGCCCGATCTCCATCGCAACGATAGTCCTCAACTATGGCAGTATGAAAGATGGTGACAGAGCCGGTCTTGCCATGTTTCGAGATCAGTCAGCTTGGATCGGAATAGCCAAAAGTGGAACGAGCACCAGAATTTCGTTCGTAACAGGGATAAACCTTGATTCTAACTGGGCGACGAGCTCTACTGGTTCGGAAGCAGCCGGGGCCTCGATATCAGGAACAAAAGTTTGGTTGAGAATTCGTGCTGACATCAGGCCGGGAGGGACGAGAACCGCAACATTTAGCTACTCAACAGATGGTTCAAGCTTCACCAATTTAGGAAATGGGCTGGTATTGAAAAACGACTGGACATTCTTTATCGGTTACAGATTTGGGATTTTCAATTACGCAACGAGTAGTCTTGGGGGTAGTGTGAAGGTCGATCAGTTCTCGATGGTATTGGCGTAGACGGGAACCGTAATATCGGTCTCGAACATCCAGGTGCAAGCAAATACAGAGCAGTAACTGGACAGGAATTCTGTCCTACCGTTGTTAGCTACCAGTTTGAAAATCTAATCCGCATTTTGTAATCATAATTACCCGTCCAGTAATTGAACAGATTCTCCCAGTGCATTTTTTACAGGTTGATGAAGTGTTAGTGTTCAGGATCCTGTTGGAAGGCCGGGCCCCGCTTGGTTATTCCCTACAGGTGCTGTCATCGAATGCCAAAATTGATTCGCTTGGTAGTATTTATGAGCTTCCAGCTCACTTTTAATACGTTTTTCATGCCACATGCCGTTAAACACTCTGCACAATGTGTCGCCATCATTAATCTTCCCTCGAATGAACAGGCCAATGGGCAAACCCACATCGAATATGAGGCGCGGGAACTTGATCTCCAGAAACTGCAAGGTATGACACTTCCGCTTGACGTACTGGAGCAACTCGAACCATTCCTGCCTTTGCTGCGACTCGTGCAATAGGCAGTCCGTCAACTTCATGGATCTTAGCCTGTATTTACAACCATTCAAAAATGATTTGAATTGGCGTAAAGGAAGCAAGATTCCCACCAAAACCACCGTTCTTAAGTTTGGATACACTGGGAGAAAGATTTGCTGGCTCTGGAGACCCAAGAGAGGAGGACTAGTGAGCGTAAGGTTTTCGAGGGTATTGACGAATATCTTCATCCAATTGAAAAGGTCCATTTTAAAGTCGATTTTTTGATTTTCAAACGGTTGTCCCGGATGGAGGCTCAAAGCAAGCTCTAGCCTTCTTAGCTTTGGTAAAGCATCCCCAAGGGCAGCAAAACGAGTTGCACCATGGCGGAACCAATGAAGTCTGATTCCTGCTAAAATATCCCGGTGTATTATGGCGCGAAGATGGGGTAAACTGGAATGTTGGATGCAAGTGACCACGGCGTTCCAAAACAAATGACTATCATACTCGATGGGAACCGGGCGCATAAATTCTATATCGTACATGCCGTCCGGAAGCCGACTTCCTGGTCCCATCCCGCTTTCCGGATAAATGAGATTGAACAACGATCGAGTAATCTCGGTACAGTGGTCTGATACGAATTCAATCGACCTGATGTTTGGAAGCTTGGAACAAGCGAGATATAGCAAAACGCTTTCTTCCCTGAACTCTTGCATCTGCCCTATACCCCGGTTCTCGGCTGCTGATATGTTGGCCATCCGACGATAAATAGGGTAGAACCTAGGAGCGTTTTTCTGGACCGCATCGACGGATTGACGGGACAAATACGGTGAAGCGGTCGAAATCTGTAAATTTTGAACTCGCAAGTTCATTCTTGATGGATGCTTCGATATTTTTAGAAGATTTTCGAGGCTCGCAGGAACAAAGAAGATGAGCCGGTTTCGGTATATTGAGTTCAGGTGAGGGTCTTGGAATTTCGTGTTAAGATCTCTGCATGACAGACGAATTGCAAGAAGGTCATCCTGGTCCAGATGTTCACCCACTATAGTCGCCAGCTCTGGTAGGAGGGAGTGTATTGGAGGGTTAAGAGCCATTTCCCCTCGAATAGCGTGCCCCCGGGCTATGGGTGTGAAGAGTATGGTGATTGTAGTGCTAAGGCAGGTTTGTAGTTAGGTTGATACGCCGAAATATCACTGTAAATACCCAGCAAAGGTTTCAGGACAATCCGGATCGACCCCAGAGTGAACATCCTCGTTGAAATAAAGCCGTTGATATAATACATGTCCCGTTAATGTGGCCTCACCGTCGCAATCTAGCGGTTTTGGGCATCACGGATTGCCCTAACAGCGGCGGATGCATCCAGAAAGATCGGATAGTCTCCAGCATAGTCATCATCTGCGTCTTCATCCAGGTCTAGAAGCGCCGCAACTTAATGTTAGAACGACTCTTTGAAATAGGGTCTCACTACAGTTCCTTTGGCCAACAAACGTTCGTACCTAGCCGTTCTTCAAATCCATGCTCTTGCCCCCTCCTCTCCTTCTCCAGCCATTCCGTTTTCCACAATCCACTTGTGACGGAGTCCCAAAAATCGTCCGCTATATCTGATCTATCCAATTCCTTTGAAATATTTTTCGGTAGCATAATGGGGCTAGACTTTGGCGATGCCACCATCTGACAGACCGCATTCTCCATATTCAAGCTTCCATTAATCAACAAGGAATTCGGAAGTATGTATTCCGGTCCGACCCCCCATAATCTGCGGTGAGGAAAATGCAGATTGACATTGTTCAACCTATTGAATTGGCTCTTTAGATATTTCAGCAACTGGAACCACTCTTCCTTGGAGTCCTCCATTACGCAACCCGATAGTTCCAAGGATTCCAGTCCGCTCTGGCAAGCTTGTAGAAAAAAACAAAAATTGCCGAGTTCCAGGGGCAAGCCGGATAACGATAGCCTTTTTAGGTTGGGCAATCCAGCGAGATCGAGGGAAAAGGCTTCGAAAGCGTCGCTAGGGTCCAAGAAGAGGAGGAATTGAAGACTCAACACCTCAAGCCTGCCCCCGACCGCCCCAAGCCATTTGCAGAAGTCTGCATTTGCAACCTGATATGGAGTGAGAGTATTTTCGCTGAGAAAAAGGCCAATCTTCAAACATTTTAGGCTCGAAAAGGCGGTCCGCAAAGTAGCATATCGCGATCGGGGGACCGAAAAATATTCGAGGTCTATAGAATAATCCGTCCTAATCGTTTCGAGAGTTGACAAACGAGAAACCAAGGCCGCGTACATTGCGCCACCCCAAAGTCTTTGTTTCTCAGTCGCCTGTATACCAAGCAGACATTGGCTGGCAAAAATCCGAGGCAAACGGTGCCCAGGCCCCAGCCCAAGGGTCGGATAGAAGAGGTTGTAATCTCTACGTGCCATCGTCATTTTGGTGTCCTCATCAAACTCAATGGTACGAATATTCGGAAGATTTGCGAAGGCAAGTGTGAGAAGCCCCATCTCTTCGTTAGACTCGAACAAATGATCCTGCTCTTCCATATGATCTTTCGCGGTATCAATAACCCTCAAAGAGGCGCTCTGCAGTCCCTCCGTTGGACTGAATTGTGGATCCGCATGCGTGAAGATCGCGTTGGGGGACCTATCCGAAAAAACCAAACAACGTACCCGGAGGCTCGCTGAAGCGTTTCTGGATATCTTGACCAGATTCTCGAGACTGGCCGGTAAAAAATATACTCGCCGACAGGTATAAAGCGACTCGAGATGAAGCTCCCGAGCTTTGTCGTTAAAGTGTCTCGATGTCATCCGTAGAGCCAGCAGGTCGTCATCGTCAAGTTGCACACCAATCATCCGAATGAGTTCAAGCGGGAGGGATGTAAACCTAGCCATTGTGGATTTTCTGTGAGTATTCGAATAGCAGGCCTATTCCAGAGGGCGGAACCTAAATCAGCACTGCAGTATGACCTGAGAGCTACAACATGTCCAAGCGGTCGTATGACCGCCGCGATTTGGACAATAAATAGTGTTGTTGATGTTGGGGGGTCGCGTCGCTGTCTTCACCCTAATTCGATTAACCAAATTGATTTCCTGAGACTCAAGAAGCCTCCGGCCGTTCAAAGATTCCGACTGGACTAAGAAAAGGTTCGGAGATGGGGGCATCTTAGTCTGGGGGGCGAGGGCATCTAAAGGTCGGCTTCTGCTTAGTTGGGTTGAATAAGATTGAAAGCGCTTGAATCGAATTGTTATCCAAAGTATTAGCTTCGAGGCTACCAAAGTATACTAGTAACTGTGGCTGGTGATTGCATTCAAAAACAAAATCAACAACGAGGAGCTTGTTGGGTACAAGGGGTAATTTGGAAATACGTTTGGGATATAAACAAGTTGATCAAATAATACCGCAGGCCAAGAACTAATTTCACTCCTATTGTAGATATTATAGATTTAATAGTTGGATTGGATTGAAGGTACTGTATTTATGCTAGATTGTGATTTTTAGATAGAATATTAAAATCAAAATAACTTCAGAAATGCTGATGTTTTATCGTTCAGAAAGAGGCTGGTTCTGAGACGAGGTTTTATCAATATAGTTTGGTATCACAATATAATCGCACAACCAGCTAGTCATGACCACAGTGGTTACAGTGTTTAAATCTCATTATTAAGATCTAGGCTAACAGTAATTATGGTAATTATAAATGGTTATTACCAATACATTGGATATCGATATATCACCCCAAATTTTCCGAATCATCCAACTCGCGTACTCTCTCCACCACATTTATCAACAAAATACCAATACCGAATCTTCTAGTCTGAAAACCAAAGTTCACATTTATACCGCTGAATTTAGCCCTAATATTAAATTCAGAATATCTACAATATTGGTCGAGTAGGGTCTTCGCTGTGGCACTATTTGATCAATTCGAATCATATCTCAAAGGTATATCCAAAAAAATGTCTCCCCATAGAATTTGCTGTGGCCGCGCCTTGCTAGCGCTATAGCTGGGAGTTTCCAAGATCCTCTCCTTTGAGTCGGGCACTAGGTTTGATAGTTTGCCTAATAAGGATGGTAAATTGAGCGACTTCGAAATTAGAGTGCACTTGGTAATTATTTATTTTCCAACAGAATCACTCAAGGAGATTGCAATTCCTTCCCTTTCGTATTGAATACGTAAGCTCGCAGTCATCGATGATAACTATCGTAGCTTTGCGTATTAGTTGAGTAGTCTTCCATTATGTGTATTTGAAAGGGACCAATAAGCTCAAAAAATGGAAAACGAGATGCACTATTATCCCCTGACGCGAATTGGCTAAAAATGTGGTGAAGAGACTAACCTAGACTTATTGCGGAGTGATTTTTGAAGAATATCTTCACAGTTTTGGTCAAACCGAACGCTCCAGAGTTTTACCCCAGTCATCAACCTTTCCGTACGTTCGAGCTCACGATCTTTGCCAAAAATTGCACGGATAAACTCCTTGCCAACTACGCCACCTTTCCTACTGTTACTAATGCGATATAACCATTCTTCGCAGTGCCTCATCAGACGTTTAAGACGATCCCACAGGCGGTCACCAGTTTCGACGAATTCATCGACTATCTCGAGATCATCTCGGCTTATTATGCGATTTTCTTCAATAGAATATCTCGCGCGCTTGCTCTTTCCACTCAATTGAATGAGAAGCAACCAAAATTCTCCGGCTTGTTCGGTAACCGGGCAGTCGACTCCATATAAATACACTGTCCAGTCGTAAATCCACTTACCTAGAGAATTTGCGTCAAACACGGATCGGAGGAGTATTATTGGTCGTTCTTGCCGGTCCCAGTGCTCGGTCGAATATCCCGGTGGTATTCCATGGGTGGCAGCGGGGAGGAAAGAAGTGGGTTTCGGGGTGACACTGGCAGTATTTAGGGGGGATTTCGTCCTCGGAAACGGTGAATCAATCGATTGGCGAGCTGGGCTTGAATCACAGGAAAAGACAGGTTGTTGAGGCCCGCATGGTTCTTCCAGATCAACACTTGTACTCTCAACCCAATCCTTAACATTGTTCAAGAGGACGTCGCTGGGTACTGGAACACATATCGCGGATCCGCGCCGGTTTTGCGATCTTGGCGGGTGAGATATCCCAGAGCCATGACTCCCGGTAGAGGCTGGTCGGGAATCTGGCCGCGTTGGTTGTGCGTCACCATTTGAATAGCCAGGGCATGGTTCCTTAGTACCGTTAGAGTTTTCCCAGAGAGTGCATGGCGAGGTTACTTACTCCTAGCTCATAGCACCAACGCGGGCAGGAGCACCTTACGCCCGAGGAGTGTTGACAAGTCAGGCATTTCATCGTGATTGAAGCGTGATGAAAGCGCGATACGTTACACAGCAAAGACTAATTAGTGTCGTTCTCGGTTAGCCTTGGCTGCGTTACCATGTATGTACATATAGTGACTTCCACCATCATGGTATACTTTACAGCCTTGCTTATCACGTCTCGCAAATCTAAGTTTGTATATCATGGAGATGCTTTTCTACGTGATCTACCTTGTCAAATTAATCTAAATTTTCAAAGAGGGTTTTCATACGCATGATGTCTCGGATTTATTTTACTAGTTCCTAGCATATGCGCGTGTACTTTGGCCAGACCTAACCACACCATGTTTATTCGCTGCCTGTACATCTGCCAGTGTTCAATTCGTTGAGAAGGTGACAAACACGATTGAATGACCAAAAGACCGTGGGAATTTTCTATTGTAATACATTCAACCATAGAATAGGTTGAGTTCGAGGGGACCTATCGAGTTGTATTGAGTTATATCGTAATTTCAAACCATCATTACGAGCGTGTGCTATATCTCAGGGATCATAATATTGATATTATAAAACTGCGCGATCGAGGGCGCTCGCTTTAACATCACTTTATACTCAGATCGTAAACATGAGGCGAAACCGATCGCTCAGGTCCTAGTTTTGCCTCTCCTCATTACTGAGCGCAAATATTGTAAATTAGATTTGGCCTGGTACACCATGTCTGACTCGTCGCCATAGGTGTTCCTGTAGAAAGCCAAGACCTGGTTCCAAAGTTCCTCTGCGTTCCCCAGTTCCGAACTAGCAGATACCCCGGCTACCTCTTTTTCTTCGCTTTCCTTCATGAGTGCGAAAGCTAGTTCATCTACTGCCCGCATGGTATCTATGTGATAATGTCCCCACCATTCGGTGTATATTGTGATTACCTCTTCCAGAAGACCGCGGGCCGCAGCAAACTGGCCAAGCTTAGTGTAAGCTCTTCCAAGGTTCAACTTGATCGAGACCATGAGGGGATGTGATTCCCCCAACGATTCTCTTTGACTTTCAAGAATATGATTTAAAACCTCGATGGCAGCAGCAACCGAGCCCTTTTGTAAAAGCACCTCGCCAATATCCTTCAGTATTCGGATATACACACGCCTCCTTTCGTTCCTCATCAGCCCATTTTGGTCCGTCTGGAACATAGCAAAATGGTTGGCCGCGCCACGTAAGCTCTCTTCGGCCTCCTCCAGCTTTCCGGTCAACATGAGTACCACCGCTTTGTTATACAGGATGGACATGGATGCGTCAGGAGACAGCGTACCCAATTCACTTCTTAGATCCCATGACTTCTGGAATACGCGTAGGGCTTGATCGAATTGGCGTTGGCCTGTATAGACGAGCCCGAGGTTTGTGAAAACGTCAGCTAAAAGCTCGGCTTTGGGTATAGTGAGTGGTCCTAGGGTGAGTCCATTCTCAATCATCCGGTAGATAAATGATGCCTGCTCATACTGCCCAACATGTCGGAAGAGTCGACCTAGGCTCTCAAGCTCAGTGAGATTCGTGTTTGGTCCCCATTTCCCTCGTCTTATATAACCCCAACAATGGTTAGCGTGGGGCTCTAACCGCCGCATCCTTTCCCAAAAGTCCTCCTCGTAAGATCGCGGCACTTGAGCCGCCACTAGTGAAATTGCGCAGCAGATGTATTCTTGTTCATTGTTGACCGCCCTCTGTCTGGCAACCAATTGAATTGCGGGATGAATTTCCCAAATCTGATTTCTTTTACTAGAATATTTGAGCTCGATGAAGGATAAGTCGGCCAGGACAGGGTAACATGTTCTAAATGGTGTCTGCTGTGTTGCAAGGTTGCGAAGCCAGGATGGATATGTATCTTCAACCGCGGTAAGACAGAGATCGTACCACAGATCTCTATGGTCCAGAAAGCTAAACAGGGTCAATAATTGAGCTGCTAAGGGATTAACAGTTTCAAGTTCCCTGAAGCCCAGCTCCATGGAATGGGATAGAGTTTCGTTGGTCCCGAGAAACTCGCTATCACCGCCATCATTCTTCCACGCTTTTACATAATCCGTTACCGTGTACCGGTACCGAGATATGACGGATACCGCCAGACGTAGCGCAAGTGGCAGGCCCTTGAGCAAACCTACCAAATCTTGCACACCTAGAGATTATATTAGTACGAGCTAATGCGACGCTGGGTGAAACATCTTACCTCCGTTCTCCATAAGTTGCTTATCGACTTGCAATTGGAGTAGGTGAACGGCATCTTTGTCTTTCAATCCTTTGATCTCGCGGTTTGGATGGTAGTTTTCTACGATATCTCGCCTTTTCGCAGTCAGAAGAATATAGCCCCGTTTTTGTCTGCCTACAAGGCTGTGAATATCGAAAAATTTGGAGTCTTTCGGATTCGGACGCGGCCCCTCATTTATCCCATCGATAACAAGGAGCCATCTCGGATCCTGTAAGCGGTTGAGCTCAAAGAAGAATAAGTTGACAAGACCCATTCGCTGTTCATGTGAGGTTTTGACTTGTTGCACACTTTCTGGAGGAACCGGATTGCCGCCCGCTCTAAGCATGTCAATAACGCTCTGCTCGAATTCTTCTTGACTTCCAGCATTGATCCAAAATATTTCACGTCTTGGATGTTTGGACCGTTGTTGGCACACAAAGTTAGCTGCCAATTGTGACTTGCCCACCCCACTGAGGCCCCATAGACCGACAGTAGTCTTTTGAAGAGATTGTTGATCTTGAAGACCCAACTCTTTCTCCAGGTAGCTCAGTTCTTCTTCTCTCCCCACAAAAGCCCATTTCTCGGGCAAAGCATGCGCCAAACGTGCATCTTGATCCGAGAATGGCGTTGGTAGCGATGTCGAAAGCGATACTGGGGGTGTCGCTGAGAGTGAACCTGTGCGAAATGATTCCGATAGTTTGGCCGGTCAGCGTCATTGCGCGATTGTATCGCTAACTCAGTCCTTCAAATTTGTGAAATTTACGCACTTGAACCGCTTTCATTTTGGTAACAAGGCAGTCTGACAAGAACCTCTTTGGCATATGCCGCTGCGGTTATTGCCGCGTAGGGCTGCCACGCATCGTTCTTTGTGGAATCAGCAAAATCGCTTATTCCTCGGATAACAGCTACTGGCAGCCTTGTCATCATTCCTGCAGCCTCCATCTCGACCGCAATACCGTCGTACTTGTCCCTCAAGTAATCTCGTTTCTCCTTAGATTTGATAACACTATTTCCCGAGAGTATGGTACCGTAATGGACTGCAGGATGGGCGACACCGTATAATCCTTCTCCAGGCGACCACTCACTATCGCCTAGGGAAGACCCCGGTCTCCGAAATTCCGTTCGCCCCTCTATGACATGGAGATGTCTTCTGAATCTAGTTTCATCATGAGCTCTGATAATATTGATTACTGACCGTAGAAGAGGATGTGTCGCACTCTGCCAATGTTTTAGCTTAAAGGTATTGTCTTCTCCTGTTTTGCCGAGATCATATCCAACAATTCCTGGGCGATCACCTTCTGGAACTGCCACTGCGACATCCCCGAGCCGAATATCTCTAGTAGATGAAGGAATTCCTCCAGCGATACCGACTAGTAATCCCATTTCGAGGTTTGGCAAATCGCGCAAAACTTCCGCTGCCATGCTCCCTGATACACCGAGACCATGTTCCTGGTAATAGCCGACTACGGCGACTGTGTGAATGCCGACTTTGCCGATGGTATAGATGACATTCTGGCCCCTGGCTCTTGGTGGGATGTCTTCGAACACGTGGTCCAGCATGGCGATTGCCGCCCGCAGTTCTATCTCTAGTGGACATAACCATACAATCTTGCAGTCTTCAAGCTTAGCGGTGCTAGCCATATTGTAAAAGTATATATCAATACCAAAAACGCTCAAAAGACGCAATAATGTAGTCGGTGTGTGTCTGTGACTTTTCTCATGGCGATTGATCGCGATTTGGATCGCGATAGGGATATTGTTGATAGTGAAAGTGTGTACCCCGCCAGCTGCTCAGAAGCGTTGCAAACACACTGACAACAGGCGCAAGGCTGTAGATCGCCACTGCGGCTGATAAAATTAGATTTCCTAGGTATATCAGTACTTCGTCGATACAAAACCAAGAAACATCCGAGGAAACTCGCGAGACAAGACAAAATTGCACCTATTTGGTCTCTTTGCATGGATCCAGCCTAATATCATAGCTTAGTTCTGTCTTTGTCTATAACCACTAGTTTTGTAAATTTTGCAACGCACTGCGTCTTTTATCCTAGCTTTTATCATTGCATTGAATTCACCTTGGCGCAAACCAAGTTCACCAGAAAGGCTGCCACGGGCAGCACTTAAACCCGGCTGACATTATCCTGCTACTCATTTGAACCCGGTCCCGATCCTTCCGAGGGTAAGAGCAATTGAGAAATAACTATCGGTAATTCTTCCTGTGACTCGTCAAGGTCTTCTGAGTCCGAAAAGTTGTCCATAATGTGACCGTCCAGCCAGCAGTTCCCGTCTGTCAGCGAATTCCAGAAAGAATCCGCTGTCGTAGACGAATCCAACTCCTCCCCAATATTCTTCCAAATTTTAAACTTTTCATTACCATCCGGATAGGTTGTGGAAAGAAACTCGGCCGATGGATCCTTCCTCGCCTCTATGATTGGTAGTCTATATCCCGACCAGTCCCTACTAGTGGGGACAAATTGTGGCGTTATGTCCAGAACTCGTAAATTCTGGCATTGACTCCGTAAATACTTCAAAAGCTGGAATCCATCTTCCATAGGGTCCTCCAACGACGCCGCGAGTATCCTCAATTGAACGATATTGGTCTTACAAAACCCCAAAAATTGCTCCAAATTGCTTCTAGATATTAGCATTGTCCTCAATACTAACTTTTCCAACTTAGGCAAGCCTTTGGTTGCCGGTAGATAACCCAGGGCGCGTTCATCATCAGAAATGCAAGATACATCGAGATCCAGCTCTCGGAGATTGCTACCCACCGCCTCCAACCATCGGCTAAATTTAGTATTGAGGACTTCGAGACTCAGTTCTTCCTCCAGAGAATCATCAATAGCCTCAGGGTCTACTGCAATCCTCAAGATTTGCAAGTTTTTAAAAGTGTCCGCGAACAGCGCCAAACGGATGTCAGAAAGGTTGAACCAGTCCAGCGGTATTGACTCCAAAATCTCTGAAGGGTTGTCTACGATCACTTCTAGCCCTCTCAAACCTGAGAATAACGCTGCAGATATTGGAAAATTCCAAGAAGAGACATTATTCTGGTAAGGCAAGTGGCGTCCGTGGTTCCCGTTGGCACCGGTGAGCACACGAGGGAGATATTTTCCCGGTGTCAGATGAAGAGACGGGAAGTATAGATTCATTTCAGAACGCTTGAACGGCACAAAGTCAAGTCGCTCGATCCGGATGGATTTTAGGTTCGGAAGATTGGAGAAAGCCATGGCTAGCAACGCCATTTCCTCGGAAGCCGCCTGCATTCGCTGGACGTCCATTAGGTGGTCTTTTGAAGCCTTTACTATTTTCCGAATCATTGGCATGATTTTGTCGTATTTTTCGTTCTCGGGAGCACCAATATTGTCGATGAATTCAAAAAGGGGTTCATAGGATGGGATCATACTGGACATTATGATGTGTCGGATCCGTAGGTTTACACCGGAATGGTGTCGCGAGATTTTTAGTAGGTTTTCAAGGCTAGCGGGGGCGTAGAGGACCCGTCGACATTGGTATATAGAATTGAGGTGGAGCTCGCAGGTTTTAGCGTTTAACTGTTGACATGTCATACGAACTGCGAGAATATCATCTTCGTCGAGGTGTTCGCCAATTAATGTTATAAGCTCAAGCGGCAGCAAGGTGAGCCTGCTCGGTGCCATGGTTCGCGCGCTAACAAGCCTGTAGATATCTCGAAAGTGAAAGGCTGGCTCAACGGTAGTGCGCCGGCGCACCTCGTACTTTGATCGGTAAAACGTAGATATGACGCGCTACGTAGGTCGTGAAACGGAAATATCAAGCTCCGGAGGGGTCAATCGCGGCCGTATCTGTCGCACCAAGAGCTCTAACCCACGGACCTAAAAACTAGGGACCGAAATTACTGCCCGTCTCCCCTCTCAAGTTCAAACGAGGTGATCCTGGTTCCCGGACTAGCTTCCTGTTCGCTAGTGAGCCCACGTTGTTTACAAACGCGGTTTCTGACTATGACGGCATTCCAAAACAGCATCCCTCTGTGTGGATATAATAGAAAGGGATTGTCCCTCGACGCGAGAGAAATACCCAACATCCATACTGCTGGAAGTTCTTATGCGTCTGCATCATATAGACAAAATTTCCGATTAAATACTTTCACTCTTCATTGTTCTTTTACCGATATAAAAAATACCATACTCTCAACGCATAAATCCTCAAACTTCAAAATGCCTGCCGCAAAACGTAAGAGCGAAGATGCCAACCTCGAGAACCGGTTGCCTCCAATCTCTGAACTTCTCAATGGAAATTCTGCAGACAAGACCCCCGAAAGGGGTGCCAAACGTGCGAAGACTACCAAGAAGAAGAGTGGCCCTCTTGCAGACATCTCCAACAGTCCTGCTCCTATCAGCTGGACCGCCTTTGGAACTGGGAAGCATGTGGAGGACCCCTTGACAAAGTCGCTTTCGCCTACCCCGCCTACTGCTTCAGAGGCCAATGAGCCTACTACCGGGGCTCCAGTGACCGAGACGGCATCGAAGAAAAAAACCACCAAGAAGCCAACCACCAAGGAGACAACCACCAAGAAGCCGGCGACCAAGAAAGCAGCCACCAAAAAGGCAGCTACCAAACAGGCGGAGGAACCAGCTGAGGCTGCAGCACCTGCAGAAACCACCGCCGCCACCGCTCCCAAGAAATCAGCAACCAAATCCAAAGCCACCAAGTCGGCCCCCGCGGACAAACCCCCCACCGCCCACCTAGAAGGCGAAGACACCGACAGCGTGCCCGTCTACGACACCTGCGACGTAATCCGCCGCAAAATCACAACCGCCCTCACATCGAGCGAGCACACAAAGGCCTCCCTCATGCGCGCCTTCGCCGCCTGCACGTCGGAACCCACAAAGCCGATCCCGCCCAACAGCTTCCAGCGCTTCATGACCGCCAAGGGCAAAATCGGCGGGAGTCAGAACAGGACCTTTTACGCCGCGTACGTTTATTTCGAAAAGCAGAGGGTGGCGGAAGGGAAGAAGAAGACCAAGACGAGGGAAGAGATGGAGACGACTTGGGGCCCCAAGGGGATGGATTATATGAATCTCGGTAAGCCCGTGTGGATGCACACGTCGGATCGGAAGCACGTTGATAAGTTTGGAAGAGAGATCATTACGACCGCTGCTGGAAAGGAAATTATTTTTGGTCAATAAATCATTATAGACGTCTAGATGTATGTTTCTTAAATTAGCTGTTGGTGGTGGTGGTAGTTTGCTTTTGGCGCATGTGATGGCGGGATTTGTGTTCTATTCTTTCCTATGTATTATTACCAAGTGTTTATCATTCTTTACAGTTTTCGTCGGTTTCTTGAGATTATTCTTATCTAAGTATTATACTCGTTTCAATGCGTATGTTACAACTAGCGTAATCGCTACTCTAAATTATAAACCGCCTCCCCTGGTATCACCGGCTGCGGAAAATCGATGCAAAAATGCTAAACGAAACAAATAAACCAAAATGCTATCAACATGGCTTAACAATCTTTCGACCATGCCAATTTGGCGTACGCCGGCAAAAAGTCATTCGAAGTAAACGTCTTCGGCATGTAATACGTGACGTCACTGGCCGTGTAATTTGCACCCGTTTTTGCGAGCGCGTTGATAACATAGCTTCTGATAAAATCATAAAAGACTACATCCACTGTCTCCGGGTCACTTCCGTCAGTTGGGAAACCGCCCTTTGCCAGAAGATCGTTGGAGGTTCTGAAAAAGGGAATAGTGGAGTGAGGGGTATCATCTCCGTCAATGCCAAAGTCGTCCTTGGTTGTGTAACCTGGGGACACGATCTCTTGACGCCGGGTGATGGTTCTTCGCTTAACGAGGGCGGAGTTGAATTGAGCTCCGTCGAGTGGGCAAGCATCAGCGGATCGTGGGAGGAAGGAGCGGTACTCGCGGTCCATGGAGCGCTTTTGAGGGGCACCAGCGTTGAGGATGGCAAGGAGTTTGGAAGCAGATGAGTATGGGACGTTGGGAATGTACTCGAACGCATTGGTAAACGGAGCGACTATGAAACTGTCGTCGTACGTGAAGGGACCCTTGAGGAGATCGAAGCGGAAACCACCAGTGTTGACAAAAATCATGCGTGGGATGGTCTTGCGTTCCTCGTTGATAATGGTGGCGGAGAGAGCCTTCTCAACGAGTGGGAAGATGCTCAGTTCGCTCGTCTGGGGAACACAAGAGAGGCAGTAGGTTTGCGGGGCACAGCCGTAGAGATTCGTAAGGTTGAGACGGTGGCGTTGGTCCCAGATTTCGGTGGATACAGAACTACCACGTGGGGTGTCATAGCTCCGAACGTTATCCGAATGGTATTCAAAGGACAGACGATTCCAGTCAATGTAGCGACGGTCATAGACGACCTCGGCACCAACGGTTCCGTTGATGGCTGGGCGAGTTGGGTTTGGAACACCCTTGGGCTTATGCTGACCGGTTCCAGCCTTGATACCGGACATGGCGAGCCAGCCGAGGGTTTCGCAGTAACGACCAGGTTCAAGAGCAGTGCTGGAGTTATCGTAGACCTTGAAGTCACGGGTATGGGAGTGGCCACCGAAGAACTGGATGGGGGTATTTGGGCGGACCTTCCTGATAGCCTCACGGATGATGGGGAAGGTGCTGCCAGAACTACGGACGGAGTTGTGTCCGAGAACCAGAAAAAGGTCAACGGGCTCCGAAGTATTGATGGCGTCCAAGAACCACTGCTCCTGGACCATGTCCTTGGCCTTGATGATCTTGGAGTTGTTGGCATTGCTGGTAAAGTCGAAGAGCACGCCGAAGGCCATGATACGAATTCCAAAGTAGGTGGTAAAGTACTTGTGCGTCTTGCCGACGTACTTGAACTTGTTATCCCTGGGATCACGGATCTGGACGTTGCTAGTCAAGTATCTCGATCTGTAGAATTTGGCGAAACCCTCAAACACATCGTACGTGACATCGGCCACGTATAATTCGTGATTGCCTGTACATTAAAGTTAGCCAAGACTCGCCATATTAAAAACCTCAAGTTACACAGGATATCAAACATACCGATGGTAAGGAGATCGTAGTCAAGATTCTCAAAAATCGGCAAGCTGACCTCTCCGTTCACGCCGCCGGGTAGTTTGGCGGTGGCATCCGAGAGACCTGCGCCATCGTGCAAGTCGCCAGAGTCAACAACGAGGAAATCGACTCCCAAAGATCTTGCCTTGTATCGCATATGGCGAATGAAGCTGACATAGTCACCCCAGTCCGCGCCATAGTTGGCCTCCTTGACATGTCCCATCAGCCAACCGTGGGTATCGGATGTGTGCGCGAAGGTAATTTGTCCCCACGGCAGAGGTCCCTTGGGTCCGTTGATAGCCGGTAGGGCGTCTGGCTGCATGCGAGGCTGGAGTAAACGCGCACGTCGGACCATCTCGACGTCACCGGTCCCCGTGCAAGAATCGCACGCAAGAACGGCGGACGAGAGTCCGAGACTGAGAACAAGAGATTTCCACATCTTGTCCGGTGAGTTGCCGTGAGGTCGTAGGAAAGAGCGTAAGGTGGTTGGGCAGGTGTCGTTGTCCGCCGCGGTAGGGAACGTCGGAGTCGCTGGTCAGCGAGGAAACTTCGGAGCTGGAGAGGAATGCGAACCGGATGGCCGGCCCCCTATATATATAAATGTGACGAGCAGCTGCCTCTGTGACCCGAATTCCGAAGGGAGCGACATGTATGTAGTGCGATCTTCCTGGTGGTAGTTTGAGGGCAAACGGAATGACCCACGAGGCAGTCGCACTGCTTAGAACCAGCCACGCTAGAGCCAGGCCATGGGACAAGCCGGTTGGCGGAGGAAGGTCGATCGTCGGTCGGGCGCTGGGCCTACGTTCAGAGAGGAAGGAAGCCGTCGAGGAACCTGTCCAAAGTCACAGACCGCGATCCAGGTATGGTTATTATGCAGTCGCATGAACGGTTGAACGACTGCCTGCATGCCTGCGGACCCTTGCCTGTGGGACCCGGCAAAGACGTCGACATGGCACCGAGGCGCAAGGGTTGGCGTGCCTGAAGAATCTCAAGCGATTGGCCGCATTGCCTGCGGTTTCATCCGGTTAGCACTCGCTCCTTCCAGTTGTGCATGGCCAATTTACTTCCTCGCAGGGGCACCTGCCCGGGCTCGCAACACGCCCGACCTAGAATATACATCATGGGAGGGGCTTAGTGACGCAGAAAAGTCATAGATGTCGTACCGGAAAGACTCGGTCCTGTGAATGTCATTTTTGAGGTTGTTATTTGTTACGTAAGTGTTAATATATTCTCCGTGTTTGTGTTTTCTTCCTGTCATTGTTGTACTCAATTGATCAAATGTATGTCGGCCGGTAGACTACGAAAGCAAATTTACTATCGACGGCTGAATAAAAAAATATTGGGTCGATAACTCTTCGTTAGCAGCAATACGAACCACTCCTCTATATTCTTATGTCTAAATCCGATCGAGAAGGTCAGAATGCATAGTTGGTGCCCACGTTACGCAGCGCCGGTACCGTAGATATCGGGTGAAAGACCGTGTAGAACCAGCTTATCAGAGTTCAACGCCCTGCCCGCATCATATTACTGAACAGAATATCATTTACTAGGCTTCTTTCAAGATAAGGAGCACTCCAGGATAGACCTTTTCTCGGCTGGTACTCTAAACTGCTGCTGGGAGTATCATTTATGGTCCGATCTGGGGTAATCTCTCCAGCATTTACTTCAGACCCGCCGCGATTCGATTTGTGTCAACATTCAGCCATATATATACCGATTCTCGAACCGCCCCTACTGCACTGGCAGATCTACTAATATTCCGCGTATCCAATCGACAATGAGGCCCACAAATTCGGAAATTATTACGAGGATATCCTATAACTTCTCTAAAACAAGAAGATTAGAAAACCCGTCACTCGAGCTTGAACAGTTTTTTAAACCGCGATAGTAAGTGCAAGTTTTCCCAGTCACCAGGATTCGATTTGCCTAGTACCACCAAACAGCACAATCAGGCTTTGAGAAGGCACCAACCCACAAAAAAATCAACCGAATAACTACACATTCTCTATTACGTCGAGAAACATGTCCTAGCCATATAAAACATTATCAATCGAATAATTGACGACTGCCTAAAATCTCAAATCCCGGTTTCCTCTGACCTTCCCACCTCAAGTACGTCAATCATGTTTCGTTTTTAAAGCAGCCCAGGACCAATCGCTTGACAATATGGACCCCTGTACGGGCTTGGTGCCACCCACAAAACGTTCTTTTCTTTGTTGTTGCGCCTTCCGAAAGAGGTTGGAATCTCCACGATCTGATGTCCACAGGTGGGGAAGACGCTCTCAGAATATGCATCTAGAAGATCCGGAAGACTAGGAGGAAAGGAAAAAGAACCCGGAATCGAGATAAGGGGGAAACCAAGAACTCGGTGGACCTTTCCCCAAGATTTCTGTTTATGAGGGGAGGCATTCTGAGTTTCTGGGCGCATGGACGTGGCAAGGCGAAAATGGAAGGAGAGAACCCAAATTACAAAGGTAATTTTTGATATAGTGAATATAAGTACGTATTGATACTTGCTTATCTACAGATACCAAGGTCTATCGGTCGGTCCCGACGTATCCCTGTACGGGGCGACTCCATCTTCTGATTTTCCCTCAAAATCCAGAGCTGAAGGACTGAAGGGTAGTCTCTGAAGGAAACCTGCTTTCAAGCTGAGAGCATGCCTTCGCCTGGAAGATCAAGACAATGTGCCCAGTATTTCAAGCTTTATTGGTCAATTTCTTACACGATTGAGATTCATCCTCAAATATATAGATAGATCTAGGACTTATGCATTTATGTAGGCAGTAACCTCCCCACCGCGGCCCAATCAGTTACCGTATAAACAGATGTTGACTTGTATCGGCGAACCCCACAATCCCTGTCTAACCCGCCAACCAAGATACCCTGGTCAGGGCCAATGAAGCCCAAAACGTGGCTGATGGGGAAATTCCGGGAAACTTGCAATATATCCATCATTTTTCAGGCGGTGCACGCACTCATAACTGTATCTAAATTATAAATGCTTCTGTCGCAGAATACAGCGAATTCTGGTCTTCCAGAATGCGCATCCCTGCACAAATATATTTGGAAGATGGTCACCACAATATCAATCTTATCGAGCGAGTAATATACATGATGTTTTAGGCTACTATCAATTGATTACCAGGCTAGGTCATAAGTATAGACCGATGTAGTGTTACGTATACCGGGGAGACCTATTGTCTCAAGCTAGGGCTAGAAGTTTAATGGGAGGTCGTTCTGCTTCCAACTAACATCTACGTCAGGGGAAGAAGTAAGCTAGCATACAAAAAATGGTTACACAACCCGCCGATTACAAAATAATATCCCAGAGTTTTAAAAACTTATTTTCAAAAGTAATAGCATTAAAAGAGGTAGTTATCGTAGGATAACGGCGTAAAGGTTATTGAAAGGAGAACCGCCGAACCACCAGATATCGTCTGAACGAAAATTGTAGATACCAATATGTTAAGGAGTATAAGCAGCTAGCTCAGGAAGGCCCCGCAGATGGGGACTGAGTTGCAGTGGTATTCCCACCAGCAGACCCGGCAGAAGGACCTCCAGGATTGGCAGAAGGACCTCCAGGATTTTCAGAAGGCCCGGCAGCCGCAGGTCCAGCTCCAGCATTTGGATCGACCACCCCGACGTCCAGCGCGTTCGGCCTCAAATTCGCCAAAATATTCTGCACGCTCCTCGGTTGTCCCTCCAAAGCCTCCGTATCCAACATCGTCGCCGGGATAACAAACGAGGGTAGAATCACAGACCCATTAGGAACATTCCACACGTTTCTACCGACTGCGACGAGATTTCCCGTTGGATCCAGTGGGGCGGGTTGCAGCATGGGTGGGAACATGGCGGCGAACTGAGGATTCGTAGAAGGTTGGGACTGCGTGCTGCTGTAAGGTTGAATAGTATTTATCGATGCGTCCGGAAAGATATGCACGTGTCCGAGCGCTGCTTGAGGAGGGCCGTTGGGCGCTAGGTTTCCAATGGGTCCAGGATTTCCAACGGGTCCATGGTTTCCAGCGGGTCCCGGAAAGAAAGGCATGAGCATCGGCATGTGACCACCCATGTCATCGAGGTCAAATTCATCATCGTATTCCATGTCCAGCCAGTTGCCGTCATCGCCGGGGATGGTTTCCCAACCATGCTCTCGAGATGTAGGAAGCTCGTCGTCTATATCGTTGGATAAAAGATCACTCCCGGTCGCACCCTTCAGTTGGTCTTCGAAATCATGGACCAGCTTTAGTGCTGTCTTGAAGTCCCTCTTCAGTAATTCCTGTTTTCTCGATATTTGCACCTCACATATATGTTTGTGAGTGTGAACATCCCCTGTGACTTTGAAAATATGTACCATCCTCCCGCTCAACCCGATCTTTTTGTCAATAGACTTGGTAAAGAAGGAAAACGACCGCAAGTTCAAGCCATCTTCAATAAGTTCAAAGAATTGCGACCAAATCTGAATATTGTCTTGAATCACGCAATCTTCAAAGGACAAGTAGCGGAGTGTATTGCTATGAGAGCTTAAAAGCAAGTCTCTTAAACCGGTTTCCGTAAACGGAACCATGCGCAATTCCAACCTTTTGAGACAAGGCAAGTTGAAGTCCATTTTCATTTTCATCAGACACAAGTCAAAGGCATCCCTCGGAGTCTGGCCGATATCAGCCGCGAAGGGATCGATCACATCGTCAAATCGTATTTTCAGCGTTTCCAGTTTGGGGATAAGAATTGTGAAGAACTTGGGGAGGCAAAAAAGTGCCGGTCTCGAACCATCGAGAGATTCTTCGGCATTTTCAGGATCAGTGTCCGCTCCGAGCGAAAAATCAAGACCTGGCCGCGTGAGGTTGAGTTCAAAAACGCGCAGATTCTCAAGCGATTTCTGCAGGCCTTTAAAATACCGGTGGTGTCTAGAAAACCAAGCATGCTGCACGAGCATGTAGCTGTGACGGGCATTGTCGACAAGAATTTCCCTG
Source organism: Dactylellina parvicollis (assembly GCA_036971385.1). Classification (NCBI taxonomy): domain Eukaryota; kingdom Fungi; phylum Ascomycota; class Orbiliomycetes; order Orbiliales; family Orbiliaceae; genus Dactylellina; species Dactylellina parvicollis. Next base: position 1,133,740 of record JAJTUD010000010.1, on the reverse strand, counting down.
ATGCGGCAAGGACTATGCTTGAGTCCTACGAGTAGGGAGGAGAGAAGGGCTGTGAGCCGGCCTCTTCTATGTCGGGTCGGGTGGTCTTGATAGTATGTAAGGAATTCATCTTTGTATCCTGATGTCATCAGGTCGGGATAATGTATTGCGATAGTTTTTTCAGACACTTGCTTAGGTCGGTCGACGAATTCGATGACCTCAAGATTGGGCAGGTTTTGCAAGGCGGCGAGAATCAAAGCTTGGTCCTCGTTCTTGTCAAGAGCATCAAATGCGGCAAAATTGGCAGTGAAGCAGGCGTAATCGAAAAGCTTTGGAGGTCTGCGGCCCTCTGGTTCTTCTTTGATGGAATCCATGAAATGAACCTCTGGCACATGAATGTATGGAGATGCGGTATCTATGCGAAGGTGTTTTAGACGTAGATTTGCTTTGCTGGGATGCTTGGTGAACTCGAGCAAGGCCTCGAGGTCAGCGATTGTAGCAAAGTAAGTACGACATTTGAAGAGCTCGTCCGCATGGGCTTGTTTGGCCTTTTCGCCGAGTTCTTTGCAAGTGAGTCGGAGTGACTTGATGTCGGGGAGGGAGAGATAACTGGTGACGAGAAAGAGCACCTCGATTGGCACCGACAAGATCACTGCCATCGTGATATAACCGAGGCGGTAGTAGCCCCTTCTTCTGGTTGAAGCAAAGTGATAGGAGCTACGAGCTTGAAGCTTAGAGCGAAGCGATCAGTAGTGGTGGTCTTGATATAGATAGGTCTATCGCACGTACCGGGAGGTTAGCGAGCCCAAAATTCGAGCCCTTGCATAAGCGATGGGGGCTAGCCGGCACAGGGGATCCGGAATTGCTAGAACTGACCTGGTTTCAGAGGTTAAAACATTCACAGCTGCAGAGCATTCGGGATTATCTTGACGCCGAATATTTAGAAATGAGGGAGCAGATCTTGGAAGCACTTCCAGTCAGGAAGATAACAGATGGATAAAGGACATATATACATATCATCCATCCAACTTTTTCAGCCGCCCGTTGTCCTTTCGCTGTTGCATCTTTCAGGCATGTCTTTCAAAGCGGTCGCGTCGCTCGCGTTTTCGTTGTTGGCTGTGGCTATGGTGGCACAGTTTTCGAGACCGGTGCACAGCACGGCTTTGAGCCACACCATACAACACAGAAAATCCAACATGAATCGATATCAATACATTTGTTCTACTACAATGGCGAGACTGATATAATAGCTTTGATATCAATTGCCGCGAATCCCGATTGGTCAAAAGCTGAGTCCTCCCACCTTCCAACAAGTTATCATCTGACTTTTCCCGAGGGTTTGCGATTGGTGGGTGGATTTCGGCGTGCGTTGCGAGGGTTTCGTGGGGGCCGGGAACCGCTGCCCACCTTCTGGTGCATAATCGCCTCGCGAACTCGGGGAACCAACTCGACAAATGCTAGAAATCTTGAGTACTCACAGTTTCATGGCTTCGGGAAATCTGAAAGATACTTTCATCATAAGAAACACAAAAATTAGACCCGGGTGCACAGACAGTGAAGCCAGCCGGCTGGCCCGGCGGCTCAACCGTTTAGTGGCTTACATTTTGTGCTTGAACTTGACCGCATGCAGGACCGGATAAGAAGTAAACGGCTGAGAAGTAATAATGCAAGTGGCATTTCTAGGATAGTTTACTGCGAAATAATTTTCATCGTTTAGAATTCGGTTCTGACGGCATAAATGCAGGGTATAAACGGATTTTTTTCCTGCTTTCGTCCGAACCGATTGATATATTGGATTTTGGATAAGGCTGAAGCTCGAAAGGGTCGCGCGTATTCAACAGCTAGTTATATGATAGACACATGATGGCTTGGTCGCGTCTCTAAAAATAAATATAAAGGGCTCCACAGTTTGTAGTAACCGACCCCGCCAGTGCGAATTAGCTATATCGGTTGCGACCATACTTGGTAAATATTGTCCCCATCGCTTCGATCCAGCTGTGACAAAACCCTCAACAGCTCAACCCTTTCTGACTTAACACCCAAACTGCAAATTGATCTTTCCAAACACTCTACTCTATCTGCGTATGCCAAACAATTTCGAAAAGCACAATGCCGATCTTTCAAGAATTTCCGGTTGAGATCCTGCAACTACTCGCCGAAAGCCTTGCGGTAAAAGACCTGCTCAATCTCTCTCTAGTCTCAAAAGAAGTTCACTACAAAATTCGAAATGCCTACTTGACGGCCTTATACGAGAGACGAACATATTTTCTGTCAACGAAAAGTCTCGAAATCCTCCTCAAGCTATCCCAGAATACAGATATCAATTTTAGACTCAAGCATCTTCAACTCGACGTCGCCTGCGCCCTAGTAAATCTCGCCGACGGTCTCAACAACCAGGCGAGTACAGCGTCGGATGAAAATCTCGATAGTATCAAACAATTCTTCCTGGGAAGTGACGAGGACCCTTATTTGGAAGCGGACACCTACGTATCCGATCTCCCGTTGGACGGTATATATGCTCAACTCCTCGGCTCCGCATTCGCGGGGCTTCCGAACCTAAAGGTTGTGGAACTGATCAACAACTCTTCACAAAAAGAGGAGGTCTCCTTCCGCACGTTTCAACTTTACAATCCGAGTTTTGGGGGCGGGGGAAGTGATGCGGAAAGGAAAGAATACGAAGTCATCAGACAGCAAGGCTGGATGACAACTTACTCGATCAATCCGCACCATGCACTGCCTGCGATATTTGCCGCTGCTGCAAAGAATAACGTCTTGCTCGAAAGCATTCTGGTTGATGAGAGCTGTCTCACCGGACAGGTCTTAAATTCCGAAGGTGGTTCTTTAGCGAATATACTGCCAGAACTATCTGCAATTCATCAGCAGAGCCCGAGCGCATTCTGTAGACTCCGGCACCTAGAGCTTCCCCTCGGGGTGCTCCAAGACCAGGAATCCGGTATGAAGAGCATCTTCGCATACCTTACATCATTCTCGCCTAGTCTGGAAACCCTTAAACTCGTCCAAAACGCCACGAATAGTATCTCGATGGCTGGACCCCCACCCTTCATACCTTCCGACGGCCCACCTGAGTTAGAATTGTGGGTCCCGGAAGCTTATAACGGATCCGTCCCCGTTCTCCCACGGCTCAAATCCCTGACGCTAAAGAATCTCGGCTTTACTTACGACACTCTCAACGCTTTACTCCTAGCTCTGAAAGGCTCCGTTCGAGTCGTCCAAATCGAAGATTGTACGATCGAAGACCCCTCGCTTCTCTCGCAATGTATCTGGGACACCGCCAATAAACCGATTAGTGTTCCTTCGTTTATATTCACCCCCCTTATTGATATAAGACTTATTCAAGCGAAGCTTTAGTACCCGTAAGCTCGTCAAGGATAAAGAAGGCTTCTTTTTTCGTTTGCATCGTCGTCCAATTAAATTTTCTTTGAACCCGAATGTAGAGTCCTCAAAGATTTCTTCGTCTCTTGGTCTTTTGGTGGATTATCTCATAAGATAGCTACGCGATGAATATATACAATGAGAAAAAATGTTTCAATTCATCCAACACAAAGAAGGCCGATAGCCATAATACCTAGCTTTGATACGGGATGAAACCATTCTCCGAATCCTTGCTCGTGTCGTTGGCTTGGAAGCTCTCTAAGCTAAACCCCGAGGATCGACTCCCCATCCAGGGTCTTGCGCAACAACCCACGGGTAGCTCATAGTAGCCCGATTTCTCATATTTTTCTGCTTGTCCTCCTCAGTTTCGGAATTGGATCCTCCGCCAGCAGCTCCAGGTCCAGATAGTCCAGCTTCGTGGCCACTTGCAGTTGCAGTAGGGCCACCAGTATCTTTAAGGCTCGCAACACTCCATCTGTCTACGTCCGAATCGTCCTGTGCATTCTCGTTGTTTATGTTCTTCCCCCTCTTTCCTTCCCAGTCGAAGATGTCCTGTACATCGCAGGATAAAAGGTATTCAACATCATCTTTAAACACCACACCACTCTCAACACTAAGTTCCGCCATTAGGCTCAATACCCCATAGACCAACAACCAAATCCCCTTCCGAGTCTCCGCGATCGCCTTGATGGTCTTTCCTTTCATCAATGACTTTTCAAACCCCATGAAAGCAGTGACAATGTCTTCATCCTCGTCATTGGGGGCCATACCACGCATTCCCGCATCATTGTACATTTTGGTAAAGAGCTTCTCGAGTCCGTCGCTGGTAGGCTTTGTATTCATGTTGTAGTAGTAAACATCTGGTAGGTTGTTGTCATCTGGGGTTAACATCTGGGCGAAATAACCTGGAAGGATAGGAATTCCGAACGGCATATTTTGGCCGTGGCGAGAGATCTTCCGGTCGATATGACGAAGCGAGCTGATGTAATAGAGGAGACTCGGATATGAATGACAGGCCCGGGATGTGGTGTACTGCCTGTCCACGAGGAGTCCGTAAAGCGCACAGAAATCGGCGTAAATGTTGAACAAGACGGGGCGGGTGTTGAAATTTTTGGGAGGCCATTTTTGACCCCTCTTGCTAGTATAATACTTGTAAAGAAAAGTACGCATTGACTCGTAACCTTGTCTGACGGTGGTGGAGAGTTTGCTAGCTGGGGACTTGACTGCCCAGAGTTCCTTGAAGTGGAAGTTCTTGATGTTTGTAGATAGAATGCCTAGCTTCTCGTTGAGAGCCTCGTGGCGAGTCAGCAAAAGAAGAACGATCGGCGCTGACAGAATCTCATGCGATTTGGATTCAGTGATTTGTGGCCACCTGCATACAAAGGTTAACTCCAATATACTTATGCACGTAACCGTATCGATGAAAATGACTTACATCCCAACGCAGTGCACAAAGGCCTCAACGTAGAGGTCTTTCATTTCATAGGTAAAGGCTAGATGAAGTAGATCCACAGCCTTGATGAGATCATTGCTGACATCCCATAGCCCACTTTTGATAATGAATTCCGATAGTCTCCTCCCAAGGCTATCTTCGGCGCCGTCAAAGTACATCAACATTCGATCCACAAGGTCACTGAGGAGCGAGGATTCGTCCTCAATCAAATTGACACAAAAGGAATCGAAGATGCAGGCGAATACGTTCCTCATCGTAATATAGTGCCTGAGGAGAACAAGGGGCCTGGTTTCCTCGTTCTTACCATCAGGCCTATCAGCCGCGAAGAACAAGGCATACTGGGCGGTCGGATATGCGTCCTTATCGATATCAAACCCTCCCTGCCAGACTGGAGAGAAAGCGACGACCCAGTAATCGGAGGTTGCCTGGAGAGTCAAAGAATTGACCAGGAAGCTCGGACCGCGAGGTGTTACACTATTCTTGGCGCACAGGTAGATGAGCGTGTCGCCGCTATCCGTGTCCCACAGCTCACGCACCGGTCGTCCGTTGAACAGGCTGGCGTAGTTGTAGTTGGGCGACCGCCTGGCGTCCTTACCGGATATTATCCGGTAGGCGCGTGGCAGGTCGGGAGGTGTCAAGGTCATCGGTTCATGATCGGTCTGCACCATATCTTCAGAAGGAGAGCCGACGAGATAATCTGGTGCCTTCCCCTTTCCCTTGATATCGTGTTTCCCAACAATATCCTCCTCTGTATCCGGAACATCGTTGGTCTCAAACAGCGGCCGCCAATCAGAGCGCTCCCGTGATTCAGTGTCGATGAGGTCAGAAATATCGCCTCGGATCCCTGCTTTCGAAGCTTTCTGACAATCAGAATCTCCGACGGCGACTTCGTTTTCTTTGCCCTTCCCCTTGATGGGCTTTCGGTCCGACCTCGAAGTCCTGGAGAGAAGGCCCGCCAGGCTACCTTTCGGGAGAAAAGCCAGCCTGGACGGGCCTGCTTTTGCGGTTGTTGTTGTCGCGTCGGCCATTTTCGATGGCTGGTAATGATGGGTGCAAAGGTTAATGGAATCAAGAAGTTCCGTCTTTGTCGCAGCTGATGTAATATCTACAAGCGTAGAGGAGCATCCCAGATGCCCTGAGGCTAGGGACGTCCTCTGAAGCTCAATATCGGAAGCGTTTCATGTATGTGGTGAAGGACTTGTAGTCAGCCTCGCCGCGGCGATGGGATGTGTTGCCCGGAAGAGAATCCTTGAATATTTGCAAGTCGCAAGCACAAAGGTAATGCATGATGGCAGTGCAGTATACAGTCCCTTATATGTGGTACTTTTGACGAAATAGCTGATTACCTATTTGGCGACAGTAGGAGCTGTGAATAGATTTATCAGATCTGTGAAGGTGGTAAATTTCTATTTTGCTATTTTCTAGCTTTAAACTTGACGTAAACACAGCCTATAATATACCGACTATGACCTCAAGTTAGAGACACCAAGTGTACCCAATTACAGCACTCACATATTTATATGCCTCGAGCCTATTTAAAGCACTATAGAAATGCTCATATCCCTTCCAAAGTATAGGATATTTCGTTTATTATAGAACGCAGTCCTTGGTTTTTAGGCGGGTGTGAGGACTGTAACGGCAGAGGCATAGGAAAAAGTCCTACTAACCTATAGGCCTATTGAAGAATAAAAAGAAAAGCCGCAGCTTGTGCTCGCGGTTACAATATTAGTCCAGAAGACGAGACCATCCAGAAACCATTTTCGAGAGATTTTTCTGAAATTATAATCCGCGCACCAACACGATAGCGGTAGGTGTTTTTAAATAAGACAACGAACTTCATTTTGCCCAGTAACGTTTTGTTTTTAAACTTCCTCAGTTGACGTCAAGTACATAAGTAAAATCAAGTCTGGTCAGTATAGGTATACCCTTTTATTGTCATTTTTATTATTTTCAGATTGTACACACATAATTATAAACCAAAGTTACCCAGTTATAAATTTGGGCACCTTCCAGTATAAGAACCTCAGTATTTCAAAGCACGAGACAGATATCGATATTCTACATTAAATCTTCCGATCTATTATAGATCCGTGATACCATAAAGTGATCTATCGGTAGTTATACTAGGGATAGATGTGACCTATTTGTGAGAATACGTATATACCATCAGTTGAATTTCAGTTGAATTTTGATATTTCCTTTCTAATATCATCGCGAGTATCATGTTAACAAAGGGGGATATTTTCAGATTTTCGATCGCGATCAATTCGGGAAAAAAGAAACATGGAACTACAGTACTCATGCCTCTGTCTGATTACTTCGCGAATATCATCTAGTTGAGAACCGGAGTTCGGATATGCGCCAGATTTAGGTGGAGATGACATATGATCGTCCTGGTACGGACAAGCTCTTTTCCGCCCGGATTGTTCCAGAGAAAACAACTAGGGTCTCTACAGAGCTGAAATGGAAATTTTCTTAACGTGAGCATGGATATGACCAGGCAACAGAGTTGTTGAGGTAGGAAGGTGCAACAAATTGGCGTATTCCCACGCTTGTCGATTGGTGGCGTGCCAGTGGTACCTTTATTGAACTAAAATACTAATCCTTATCTTACTGGGATCTTGATTGGTCAAGCTTGAATGTCACTTTTATGTTAACTTTGCAGCCTTGTGGGTCCCTACTAGTTGAACTAGACTCTCGCGCCATGGCAAATCCTTGTTCCTTTATTGCATTTGAAACAAGCACATGGCTTCCCGACGAGAACATTGATCGATCTTGGGTATCACAAACAGGAAGGAACCTTCTGTGTATAGTTTACATTTTCGCCACACTTTCGTATGCGTTTGATACAGATACGTAAATGTACTCACTTGTATGATGTCCCTTTTATTATAAAATGAAAGGCCCAACAGTCGGGTCTTGTTATCCGGCTTTCGTACATACCAATCCGAGATATCATTACCTGTATAAGTAACCGGGGCCGCTATCTTCCTTCATTTGACTCTCTGAAATATTTACCTATATCATTACCCTATTGTACTACCGCGACATCTAGTAATTGGAGCTGCTTTCTATTCAGACCTTACCACAGACAACAATGAAGCTCAATCTTTCCTTACTACTCATCCCCTTTGCCTCTGCGCATTTTATTCTGCAAGTCCCAACCAAAATCGGTTATTCAGACACTACACAGGCCCAAGCGCCCTGCGGCGGTTTCCGCGTTACTGATCGCACCAAAGGCATTACGGAGTTCACGGTCGACGGTTATCCTGTTGGCGTTACCACCACACATAGCGATGTACAATGGGAGTTCCGTGCCGCCTTACTAGGGACACCCAATAGGTGGGTGTCTCTTACTCCGAAGCTTTATCAAACTGGTGCCCCGTATTTTTGCGAGACGCAAATTCCAGGAATCAAGTCTTGGGTTGGAAGAGATGCAATTCTCCAGGTTATTCAGCGTACCCCTCATGGAGATCTTTATCAAGTAAGCAAATAATATCAAAAAAGTGAACGACTACTTTCGAAATTTCTCACTTTGAGAAATGTTGAAGTTCATACGTTAATAATTTACCTTTCTCGTCGCTTAGTGCGCTGCCATAAGATTCGTCGCCGGAGGCCCAGCACCTTACAGCTGGCCAACTTGTCGCAACTCAACAGACGTTAAAGCTCACTGGGGATAATAGTTCAAAGTATTGCCTGTATTTTGGGGCACACGATGGTGTCACGTCATTCCTGTCTAGCTGTTCTATATTTTGGTATACATTCAGATTTACATACATCTTATTTGGAAAACAGCGAGCCTAGCTCAAATTGGGCTTCTTGTTCCAGAAGCCAAAATATCGATGCATCAATCGAGGCTATTTTTTGGCCCAGGTTTTTATTTTATTTTTCGAAGAGGCTACAAAACTGGTCCCAGAAGCTACATCGTGCCTTAAGAGTTCCAGAAAGCATTACTTTCAATTCTCCTTTACTACTTTCCTTATATCGTAAACCAATACGAGATAACGTAGGACTAAAGGCCCAAGCTTACAACTGTGGGATGATTTAATGATAGTTCCGTCACGACAAGAAGTTTTCAGAGTCTATCTATATTTTTCTATTTTGCTAATATGAGCTCAGTCATGCAAACCTGTCAACGTAACACACATATTTTACGAACTATTAATGCCGTAGACCAAATAAAGATATAATATACATATAATTGAAATGATTATAAGCGAAGGCGTATATGTTATACGGGAGAAGCGATAAGATGCAACGGTCTTTCAATATCGATTCCAGACGATGCAACTTAATACTGTTACAAAACCCAGACAGCAACCGCCAGTAGAATTGCGAAAACATTAATGCTCTTGCTAGTGCTCGCAGCGCCAGTATATGCCGGTGGAGTGGTTAATGCGGAGGTTGAAATATTCGGGATCAAAGTCGTGGAAGCAACATAGGTTGGCAATGTAGTTGGATAGGGTATCTCTTGTGTAGCCCGGGTCGTAGTAGGGTAAAATAACTCTTGTGTAGTCTCTGTAATGATTGAAGCAATGGGCTCTGCAGTAGGCTGTGTCGACGGCTCTGTGGTAGACTCTGTAACGGAATCTGTGATATATTCCGTAGTAGGATCCGTAGAAGGCTCTGTTGTCGGCTCTACGGTAGTAGTTGGTTGGGTTTCAGTTAAGCTGGTAATGCTGGTTGGCTCTTCGGTAGGCCCGTCATCAAGCGCAGGCGTGGTCGCGGTGGCAGATGTGGTCGTAGCGATAGATGTGGTGGAGCGAATTATTCTCGTGGATGAAGTAGCCTGGGTTGAAAGTGGCTGCGGGCCAGTTCCGGGAACTATGGTGGCTACAACTTCAGTGGAATTAGTGCAGTCTCCCAGCGGGGCCGGACCTCCAGCAATGAATTTTATCGCAGCACACTGTGAATTATCTAATCTTTAGCATTTGAAAAAAAAGACCTCCAGTTTGATGCATTCGTCATGATTATATAGTGGGAGATTGTATTAAAATAAGGAGGAATCACCACGAACCTGGTGGAGATAGCCATCGGCAGCTCGCTGAATAACCTGAAAGACAGCATCTTTCCCAATCCAGGCTTCGACTCCTGGGATCGCAGGTAAACAGAATTCCGAAATACCGGTTTGATGAACATTTGGGTAAATGTCAATGAAGTTTGAACTGTCGCTGAGAAGGGCTGCCTTGAATGTCCAGACAACATCAAGATGGGTCGTCACAATGCTGAAAGGAAACCCGCCAACAGGCCAATTGGTAACACCGCCACTTCGATCGGCAGGGCTGAAGCCACCGCATGGGCCTTTGGTAAGCTTCTCATCATCAAAGCCGATACTTGGGGGGTTTTGGAGGAAAAAGTGACCACTGACGAGCGAGATCAGAGGAAGGGAGTAAAAAATCCTGGAAAGCATGGTGAGATATAAAAGAGAACGATAAGTACGCTTCTTGACAAAGAGCGGATTTTAAAGCTATATAACTATCCGAAGGTAGCAGAATGTGGATACCCGAAATGAGAGACAGACAGTTGAAAAAAGGGAAGCAAATGACAGGAGGAAATAAAGGTGCCTCAAATATACCCAGGATAGATTGATCAATTGACCGAGTAGATTAAAGAAAGTAGAATTTGACAGTACTGCTCAGGAAGGTAGAAAGACACGCACATATACTAACGAAAAAGACGCCGCAATATACATGTATTCACTAAAAATAATTTCCAACTTTGTGCCTTTTCTATGGCGAGATTATCTTTTTGGTGGCAGCAGCAACACTTCTAGCTTTTTGGATCAATTATCCTTCTTATTTTAATTTTAGTAGAATAAGCCTGGTCAAAATTTTCTTCGAAATCAAGGAGAAGCATTAAAGAAACAAGGTAATATCCATAAGAAAGCATGCACGCAAAAGTGATCATTCCTGATAGCGACGAAGGTATTTTGCACCTGCCGTGCAGCAAATGCTCATGGTTGACATTTGATGCAACCAAAAAACTAAATGAGCAGCTGCAGGGCTGAAGAACACCAGAAAACCCACGCAGCGGGGCACGTGCGGGGTAGCAAGGGCCGGGCAAGCGCTAAGGCAGCAGCTTTCTTGCTCTCCCTTTCCATCATCTGTAGTTTGGCATATCTACTTGGCGCTTGCTCGAAGTAAGCTCTTAGCTTTCTCTCCTTCCTTGTTTCTATATATTGCGTTCTATGTTGCACTTTGTTGCGTATTTCTGACAAGTTGCGCAAATCTGCTCACAATCCCTGTAGCCGAATTTATACGCCATCTGTGCATCTGCCAGCCGCTAGCTGCTTGTAATTATTCGCAATCCATAATTCAACCACTGAAAAAGCTCTACTGGTATACCTGCTTGTTTATACTGGCATCTACTCATGTCTGCGCACCCATGAGTGTGAAGCAGCTGAGGCAGCTAGATTACTGAAATTGTTTCTTCAATGATGGCATCTTTTCGCAGTTTCATTTCGTATGCCCTCGCTCCTTGGCCCCAGTTTATTCTACCTGTTGAGGACTTGGCTTCCTACCCTTCGTTTACTCACTCCTCCTTTTCCTTTCATTTTTTCCCTTTTACTTTGGTAGTTTTCAGTTTGAAACTTGTATACTATACTATTCCGCGATCAATATGAGTTTCTGGCGTGTCTTCTTACTTGCGACGGTCCTTCCAATTGCGACCGCTCACTTCGTCCTCCAGATTCCAACGTCACTCGGTTTCAATGATGTTACCCAAGGGCAACTACCATGCGGCGGGTTCGACATTACAAGCCGCAATAAGGTTACGGAATGGCCTATCAGCGGATATCCCATCGGTGTAGTCTCAACGCATCCAAACGCACGTTGGCGGATAAGAGCCGCGTTGTTGGAAAATACCAGCGAATTTGTTGATCTGATCCCAGATATCAGACAAGATGGGATGGGTAACTTCTGCCTGGGTAGTGTTCCAGGATATGCAAATTGGGTTGGAAAGGATGCAATCCTTCAATTGATTCAAACTGCAGTTGATGGACAGCTATATCAGGTAGGCATGTTTGATACTATCTTTCGACTAAGGCGCAAGTGGGAATGCAGCGTGGCACCAAATAGTTTGTGTAACAAATAACATAATCCTATAGCTAGATGTTCTATACGGACTATAGTTGGACTTTATTTCGATTTTCTATATTTTCTCGATACTGATAAAAAGGGCTAACAATTGTATCTCCATTTTTCTCAGTGCGCCGCTATCAGATTCGTAGACGGTGCGGCAGCTTCCGTTCCAGGGAATTGTAGGAATGGAACTGGTATCATCGCATCTATTGATCCTGATTACACCGGTTCAGCAAGCCTCCCGACTAACGCTTCTACTCCTATCACACCAATGACAACATCTTCCGGAAACGGAGGAACCATCACTGAAGCTCCACTCAAGCCTACCGGTTCCTCGGATGCGAACAAACCGTTCGAGGTACCTATTTTAGGCATGTTAGCCATAACCATCTATCTGTTGGATTACGCCATATTTGAGCATGCTTTTGTTTAGTCTCGAATGCTGGTCAGAATATAAGAATGCTGAGCTTAGGGACAATTTCGGGACCATCGCAAGTTGGCAGCGGACTACTAGAGCCTTCTCCGGCCCTCCTTAAATTATTTGTAAGATAATTATATATATATATATATATCGATATCCGCCGCAAGGGACTCAAAAAAAGCAGCATACTTGTGAGGTTAATATAATTTCGGGGCCAGCCGGCCGAGAAACTAGTGCATCTATATGAAGATACATGCCTGCACAGGCCGAGACTGTAAATTAACATCAATAGCTCGGCAAGGTTTCTTCCCGTCTTCATCCTCCTTTCATCTCTCATCTACTTCATATAGGCACCTCGTCAGGTTCCAACGCACTTAGAAATATTCTACCTCTATTCTAAGATCTATCATCATCTGCGGTCTTCATATTCGAAATCTTCAAAGATGCGATATCGCGATGATTGACGGAACCGTTCGTTTGTTTTCATACATAACCCTTCAAAGTTCGGTATAGTTATAGTACTGCTACTCACAAATATATGACTAGATATCTTATTTGATATATTTAGGGTTAATAATCACGATTATTATGATGCTGATAACGAGAATCCGAACGCCAAGACGACTAAAGGCGCAGCCATCGGCACGCCTGCGCTTCATGACGGGTTCCTTTGTTTTGGGAGTCTAGTCTGACGCACTAGCGGATATGTTCCGCATATCGAACCCAAACGAATGCATCCACTATATTGGGAGCTCCTTCTAATAACTAGCAACGTTCTATTTCTCGTAGAATATGGCGGAATGCCTGTCGAGACGACTTATTATTTACGGGATGTCATTATGCATCCTATGTCTACTGTGCGCATCCATACCTACAGAAACAACTATTAGTATTAGCTCACATGCTATCACTAGGCTATACTTCATAATATGTCTTTGATGGCAAGCCGCGCTACAACCTGGAAGAAACATTTACGTTTGATGGATTCGGGTCCGGCGCTCGGCTTATGGCTGCTGGGCGGGCGTTGCGGCACTGGGAAATACCCACCTTCGAAACTACTATGGCTCTCCGTTTACGCTTTCGTATTCGTACAAGCGATATATTGGTTCCATGGTAGCCTGTTCCTAAGACCGCTTGCACGAGGAACCGAAGCTAACAACAAATCGACGATGTGACGTAGGCTCTGCTCGACGACGTCACATACCGGGAACAATAACCCGGATAATTTTTAGGAGGACAAAATCCAGCCCAAAACTGAAGAAGCAATGTGTAGAGAATAATCTAGTGATGGTACGGAGTAGTTCGCAGGCTCGAAGTCGGAGGTCTGGTTCTACGAGACAAGCTGTGGACTAGGGCTCCTGGAAGTGCTGGTCAAAAACCAAGCATGTGCCGAACCATGAACTATCAGTGGAATTCGAGTTCGGTCCGCGAACTCATACACACCCCATCAAAGGTTTCTCTCTAAAGCAGACAGAAGAGACATGTGGAGAAAACAAGCCGATGGTCCATCAAACTAGCGAATTAACAAGAAAAATCTACTACTTACGCAAGCGGGCGGCGCGAGATCAGAGGAATAAATGCGTGTTCGTTCAAAGTAGAGAAGACACAAATTCGATGCCTAGGTGTAATATATCTCTACTTGTCCAATTTTGAACTTCTCTATTTACATAGGCAACGCCGGTTTCCCATGCAGGAAATGATGTACAGAAAAGCAGGCTATTCACAACCACATGGGACAACCACAAGAGCAAGTCTAAGCTGTTTACGTATGCCTTCTAGAATAATGCTATCGAAGGGAGGTCAGAGACCAAACTCTATGAACTCGTGGACCCATGCGACTAAAAATTATTCACGGTTTCAAAACGAAAGTTATAAATATTATATGCCCAACAGAGGACCCGCGAATGGTGTGCCCTGCGTACAAAAAGCAATCGTGTAGCATGTACGAATTTGGGATATATAATATTAAACCCTCGAGATCAGTTCTAAAACCAATATCTCCTAGCTCGCTCCATTATTCCTACTGAATTAATTACTATTAAAACTTAACTACAACACGTCACCGCATCATCAAAACAGGAAACCAGCACGCCAACGCAGATATTCGAAAACCATAATATTCCGAAATGACCCCTCTATCCAGCCTGTACGATCGACAAAGTAGTACCCTCCAAAGCAAGCTCGTCCAACCTGGCGATTTCCTCGTCACTCAGCCTGAAACCCAGCGCTTTCACATTCTACACCGTTTAATTCCAGTTAGTATGCATACATGTTCAACCCCTCACAGAATATCGTCGAGAGAATATAAAGGTTAGCACCCACCTGCTCGGATTGTTTTCCATTCCTCGCACCGCCTAGCGGGATGGCACCTTTACACATGACCCAGTTGAGAGCTACGGCGCTAATCGGAACATCTATCATTTTGGTATTTTCCGGTTAGTTCGTTCTTTTTTCCCAAAAGAAACAGAAACGGAAGGAAAAATTTGCCTCGCTTCTCACCAATCTCCTTCATGATACTGATGAGGGGATCGATCTTCTCCCACGGCTGATTTCCAAACTGACGGCTGCTCGGTGGTGGGTTATCTGCACTATATTTCCCGGCTAATTGTCCGCGTACGTCCGTGTCAATAAACTTGATTTGATATTCTCTAGATTCTGGTGGGGGACATGCATACTCAAACGGCCCATGCCCAGAGGCGAGTATGCAAGTGGCACAATATCGCGTTCGTGGCAGGCAGCGAGGAGGCCGCTGATTTCTGGTACTCTAGGTGGGTTGAAAACGACGACGTTAGAAGACCACGTTGAAGTAAGCTAGACGATTGATGATGCGCTTACCTTCGCAGAAGATTGAATTCAATCTGGTTGCTGGCGACTATCGGGATATATATATGTCAGAAAATGCTCAATACGCCTTGAAATACTATTTTTCAAACTTACGGGGAATGCCGTGCTTTTGAAGAGCTGTACTTGATCGTTAGCATTCAAATTCCGGTTCTTTAGGTCCAAAATATCTTAAATAGGACCAAACTCACCATCATACATCTGAACCATCTGCTCCTTATTGTAGTTACTCACACCCACTGTCTTTGTCAACCCGAGATTAACGCACTCCGCCAACCCCTTGGCGATAGCATCAATATTATAAAACCAAAACACCGGAATGTGGACCTGGTAAAGATCGACCTGGTCGACCCCAAGTCGCTTCAAGGAGTTCTTCAAAGCACCGACGATACCAACGGGCCACATTCGGCCGGAGAATACTGGAATCGGGATCCTATACGAACAAAGATGCCAGTTTTTCGTCAACAAAATAAAAGCTAATATCAACCCCCCATCCGGATTTGAAAAGGAGCGATAGGAGGGTTGGACACGTTACCATTTGGTGGCGATGACTATATCCTTCTTCTCCTCAGCCGGCGTTTCCTTGAGCAACTTTCCAAAGATTTTTTCGTTCTCCGTCCAACCGTAGCCCTCCGCGGTATCGTAGAATCCGAGCTTGGCTTTGTTGAGCTGGCCCCAGACTTCCTTGATACCGGGGAGATCTCTCTTTTCTTGGTAGTCCCAGCTGCGCTAGTTTTCGCGGGGGAACGGTCCGTTAGCGATGCTGATTTCTAGAATTCTCCCCAAAAAAAAATGAAAATGGGGGGATGTTGATCGAAGTCAACTTACTTTATCGCCCCATGCCCAGGTCCCGCAACAGGACTGATATTCTCACCAATCGTTAGCATCCAAAACAAACCTCCCTTAAAAATCTAAGGATAATAGAAAATGAGAATATCACTCACCGCCGGCACCTCAACATTATATTTCAACCCCCTAAGCGTCACCCTCGTAGCGTGATCAATTATCTTTGCCGTCTTGAGTGATGCCATCTTTGTGAATCTGCGTTTGATATAATACTATTCTGTATTTTGGAGGAATTATTAGAATATATCAACACGTATATTTCCGAGTAAGAAACAAGTAAAGAATCAGAAATCATGCTCTGCTCCCCTACCTCCACGTCTCCCCTATTTATACTTTTTCATAATCGATTCGTGCTAAAATACAGTCGTTTGCACTTCATCTCAGTATTTCAAACAAGGATGTAATCCATCGCAGGGATGTAAGCCAGAACGGACAATGCCGAGCAAATACCTATGCGTGCTAAACCTACCTTATCTTGTATCGGAGTCGAATTGATTCCCGTGCCCGGAATTAGATGGAATTCAATAGCTCTCTAACCCCGTTGTCGCAGTTGTCTCTTTTATTTGGTTGTTTCTTGAGCTTTCGTTCGAGCTGTTGTGGTTTCCCCAGCTATCGGTGAGGTTTGTTCGACGTCACAGGTATTTTTGTGTTGTCGAAAGGTTGAAATATCGCGGGCCGATATGAGAACAGGTTTCTCGGGTTCTTTCCTATTCGACGACTTTTTGTGAACACAAAGATAGTTTCAAAAGGTTTACGAAACCAGATATATGGGGCACCTTTTATAGCTTGGCGGCGACAGTTACGCTAAGCTATGAATGCTTCGTTAGTAAAAAAGCCGGAGATGGGCGAACACACGGGGCCGGCGGACTATGCGATGTGGAAACCTGCAAAGGACTCGATGTGCGAAAGAACCTGGCTGTTCATAGTCTCGGGGGACTATTTCGATAAATACCATCATCCGGAACAGGCAAAGCCTCGAACTTATTCAGTTATCACAAACTGATATCGCATGCATCTCTATTTGTGCAGAAATCGCGGCGCAATGACTGCATAAATCGATCTCGTGAACCCCACTGACCATAATCATGCCTTTCGCGCTTGACGAATACCAAAAGCTCGCAAGAAATGTAGCTATTGGGAAGGTCGAGAAACTTCCAACATGCTCGTTGAATAAATATTGCGATATAGCCGGAACTAAACATCATTGATCTCTGTGGATCCACTTTTCCCCAGCCAGTCGGCTGTGCCGAGAGCGTGCATGCAGTGCGTAGGATAACACGGCATCATACCCGCGACTTTGCATAATTTCGAGTAGTGGGTCTGATCCAGCGTCTTATCCCCGATAAATCTCACGATTGTAGCTACGTATTCGGATAAAAGATGGTATATCGATAGTAAAATATCGCTTTCTCGTCAATTGATCCAAAAATCGCAACATGGGCGATTAGATCTCGACGGATTTTTTCATTGTATATTTTCAAAAAATTTGAAGTGTAAGAGAAACAAACATGCTAGCTACTCCTGAACTTGCAATCGGATACTCTTTCACAAGCACCTAATATCTTCAGTAAGGAATTTCTTCCTACATAGATATCAAAATCGCAGATTCATAACAAGAATGCCGCAGCAAGTTCCCACTTCGTAAACGAGTGACAAGAAATATCAACAGAGCTACCTCACTATTACACCGCATAGATCCGACGAGTAAGATCCGTTCCACATACCAACAGAAAATCGCCGTCCACGAAAAATATCAACAAAAAGCACGGAAGGATAAAAAGGGTAAAGATAGTTAACACCGCGGGCTGAAAACCACCCCAAGCTGACACGCCGCTAAACCAAAAAGCCCGCACCTAGAAGATTGTCAGATTACGACAAGACTTCTAAGCACCAACCTCAACGGCCTGAGCAGCGTCAACCTCAACCGGCATCACGATCCCCATCCCCATCTTCTTCGCACTATTGTTCTTCGCGGCGATTCCCTCCATAATCATATCCGCCATCGCCCTCTCCTCCCTGTTGATCTCTGCAACGTCGTACTCGATCCCCAATTGTTCATCCGTCCAGATATTCTCCAACTTTTCCGGCTCCGGAACACCGACACCCACGTGCCCACCCTTGGCCGCCCAGTCGCTGGTCCGTGGGATCTCCAAAGCGGTCCAAACCTCCTCGAGCGCTTCGAGCAGGTTATCCTGGAATTTCGCCGTGTGCCCGGGTGTGGGCGTGATCCGTAGCCTCTCCTGTCCGACGGGCACGGTGGGGTAATTGATCGCTTGCACGTAAATCCCGTGGGTCTCCAAAAGTCTGTCCGACGCCATTTTCGCCAGCTCGGCGTTTCCGACGAGCAATGGGACGATGTGGCTCGGGTTCGGGATCACGGGTATGTCGCGCGAGTTGAGCTCCTCCTTGACCTGGCGGGTGTGAATCTGCTGCATGCGACGGTCGCCGGCATAGTTCATCTGGTATTCGATGGCAGTTTTGGCGCCGGCCATGACTGAGGGTGGTAGGGAGGTGGTGAAGATGAAACCGGGGGCGAGGGAGCGGATAGCGTCGACGAGGAGGGAGGAGCCGGCGATGTAGCCGCCAACGCAACCATAGGCCTTGCCGAGGGTGCCGGTGATGATGTCGACGCGGTCCATGACGGTGCCTCGGGGTCTGCCGGTGGCATGGGCTTCGTAGTCGAGATGCTCGGCTACACCAGCACCGGACGGGCCGTACATGCCAACGGCGTGGACTTCGTCGAGGAAAGTAATTGCACCATATTTATCGGCCAAGTCGCAGATTTCTTCGATAGGGCCGACGGAACCGCACATGGAGTAGACGCTTTCAAAGGCAATAATCTTCGGAACATCGGCCGGCAAGGATGCGAGTTTGTTCTCGAGGTCGACGAGGTCGTTGTGCTTGAACACCATCTTTTTGGCGCCAGAATGACGGATACCTTGAATCATCGAGGCGTGGTTCATAGAGTCCGAAAGGATGACGCAGTTTGGAAGTTTGGAGCCGAGTGTGGCGAGCGTGGCGTCGTTCGCGACGTAGCAGGACGAGAATACGAGGGCTGCTTGTTTGGAATGAAGCTTGGCGAGGGTTTGCTCCAGACCGACGGCATGTTGGTTGTGTCCAGAGATATTTCTGGTACCACCGGCACCGGCACCGTAAGTGTCGAGGGTCTTGTGCATGGTATCGAGCACATGCTTGTTCCGTCCCATCCCGAGCTGAATTGATATCCGTTAGCGCCAGCACATCCATCTATCAAAGTTATATAACATACGTAGTCATTGCTGCACCAAACCGTGACCTTGTCCTCCTTCGTAGCCATATGCGCCCTCGGGAATTCCTGAGCGAGACGGTTGATGTTGTTGAAGTATCTGTAGGACTTGTCCTTGTGCTTCTTGTCCAGCTCATTATAGTAAAAGCCTTCATAGTCAAACTTGGCCTTCTTGCTCTCGACGGTGTTTCGGAAGGCGTTGAGCTTGTGTTCGGCTCCAACGGCCAAGTCGGCAGCGGTTTTGGCGGCTTGCATAGCAGCGGCGCCGTGTGGGCAGATACCTAGCGGATTGACGTCAAAAGTTAGCAACTCTCGTTCTCCAGTTACTTTATAAATCTCCTCGTGCTGCCTCCAGAATTGCACAGGATAAAACTCACCCTTCGAAGTATCGAAAACGCCGGCCTTCATGTGCACATCCTCCAGATTGCTAGCCATCGCCTCGGTCTTCCTGGTGCTCTGCAACTGAACGGCCTTGGTGGGGACGATATACCCCCGTCGCTGGGCAGCAGACGCAACGCCACCGGCGCTGATACCTCCGATCCTGCTGCTGACCGAGTTCATACCGTTACGAGCGGACTGGACGGCCAAAGCCTTGCCCATGATGGGGCAGCGACGGGCGAGAATCTGAAGGTTGGACATCTTGCCGCCAGCGATGCCGGGGGCACGATAGGTCGACGTTGAGGAGCTGAGGGCGCGGAGAGCGGACGGAGAAGTCTTTTTGAGAAAAGGGCAGACGGCCCGGGATTGTCGGAGGAGCGTCTCCATCGTTTTTACAAATTTTCGAGTATCTTTTTCTTCGATATACTGGTTTGAGGTTGGGAAGCAGGAGGTTGAATTTTTTTGATTCTTTTTATTTGGCTACTGGCGATTGGGAAGGTGTTGGAAACCCGAACGAAATGATTTGCTGACGAAAAATATCAGACGAACGAGGCAAGAAAAAGGAACGAGACGGGGAAGAGCGAAAAGGCAATTGGGACTGATTTCAGGGTCGAGGTCCCAATATCGATATATATAACAGCGGAAATTATACGAGTCGAAAGAACAAGTAACGGGGAAGAAGAGGAGAAGCTGTTTTTTTTAGGTTTGGGCTGGCGGATGGTGGCGGTCTTTTAGACTGGTTCGAAAAGGGAAACCCGAAGACGACCAGCCAAAAGGTCAGGTACTTTGCAGACAAAGTAGTCTCCAGATCGTACGACTCTCTTCCCCGGTCGATTGAAGTAGTGTATGACCTTGCATCTGCTAATTGAGCTAACGACATCATGCATGCAGAGAATATCAACATCTTCTTATTCTTCTTCTCCAGTCCGAACCGACGCCCCGTGCGCCGCTGCGAATTGGCCTCCAAAGGAAGCGAAGTGGCCAATTGGACAGAAAGCTAATACAATCTCATCTCTGCAAGGGATTGCTCCTGCGATGCGCTGACAGACACAAAAGAAAACAGCCGCTTCAGCTTTGTCTTCAGCTTCTCACTCTCATGATGACATTACATGCAAACGAGCATATGGTGCATGCGAGAGAGTACATGCGACCTTTCCCTCCCCCGCAAATATTGAAATATTGAGTGTGACGGAACCCGGAACTTTCGCAGCTTCAGGCAGGAAGCAAAGAAAACCCCTTCCCTGATGGCCCAATCACAGGCTTTTCAATTCCAATCCGTCCCGAAGAAAACGAAATGGAGCTCCTGGGTGTGAGGTATTTCCTCTTATTTTTTTTTTGAAAAAACGTGCGGGACAGCTGCAGCTAAGTTAACCAGCTCGCGAAATCGACAGAGTTTCTTCACCTGGAAATAGAAAAGAAAAAGTTTGCGCACATCGGCATCCATCCCAGGAAAACCCCTTCCTGGTCAGCCGTTCCGTTCCACGGAAGTCCCCCAAATATCAATACAAATATCGCAATCCTTACGTAGGTGGTGATGCCCTCGATATGTCGGGTTCGTACTCCGAAGCACACGGCTTTCCCGCACCCTCTTTCCTCCACTTCCTCTTCTTCGTGCTCCCACTGACGCCAAAAGGAGCATGCAGCGTGATCACAAGCTTTCCCAAATCGACGATCTCGCGCACTTTTCGAAGCCGGGGTACCGGTTTGATACTCTCTGACAAAACCCTGCCAGACGATTGGTCCGGTGACAACCTTTTTTAGCTTTCTCGCAAACCCAACAGTTTTTCTTTTCGGTTCCTCGGCTCAAAAGGGCCAGGTGAAAGTGCTCAAAGAAGTTGGTTGCATATGAAAACAGGCTGAAAAGGCCAAGAATTTACAAAGCCGGGGAAGCTCAAACAAATGCTCGATTCGATAGATTGCGTTGAACTCGGAGATTGAGTCTACTCCGCCCAGCGTTTTACATAAGAACTAGAAGATAGCTTCCGGAATGTGGGGTAACGCCGATTGTAAACCGTCGAGCTATCCGTGAGCTGTGATATTATTATCAAATAGAAATAATCGGTCGAAGGGATCGAATCCGAAATGATTTCTAAGCGTACCGAGGTTCCGTATGTTCCGATCAGGTCGGTATGCCGTCCATATATGGAGCCGTATACGGCAGGCAGCTCTGACCGATATACGATACGATATAGCAGGTAGCTATATTCGCATACTGTACAGACCGGCTTCGATTCCCAAGCTATATTGATATCTCTCGGTAGTACCTTTTATCTTTAGAACCGATATATCCATCCTCGCGATTGATACATATATCTTAATTGTGAAATATAATACCCAGACCGCCCGTAAATAACTTAAACTTCATATATATATATACATATCGCCACAAAACAATGTCCGACCCCGAACCTCCCTCCGTCCTCACATCCAAAACCCCGGAAGGCATCACCACGATAACCATAAATCGCCCTTCCCGCCGCAACGCCGTAAACCCCGCGACCGCCACCCTCTTATTCGATGCCATCCTCGCCTTCGAATCCGATCCCCTCCAAAAGATCCTAATACTCACAGGATCCAACGGAACCTTTTGCGCAGGATTCGACCTGCATTTCCTCGCCGCGTCGAAGTCCGCATCGGACTCCCAGGCCGGAACGGGACCCGTCAAGGATGGCGAACGCACTCAGGGACCCATGGGCCCCTCACGTTTACACATCCAAAAACCCGTAATCTGCGCTGTCGCGGGGTACGCGGTAGCCGGAGGGTTGGAGTTAAGTTTGTTGGGGGATATGCGGATCGCGGAGGAAGACGCCGTTTTTGGTGTCTTTTGTCGCAGGTTCGGAGTACCTCTTATCGACGGGGGTACCGTGCGTCTGCAGGCTATAGTCGGACTGGGGCGGGCGATGGATATGATTCTCACGGGACGGGCCGTGGATGCGAAGGAGGCGTTGGCTATGGGGTTGGCGAATCGGGTGGTTCCCAAGGGGAAATCGTTGGAGGAGGCGGAGAAGATTGCGAGGCAGCTACTGACGTTCCCACAGGAGTGTATGAATGCGGATAGGAGGAGTGCTTATTATGCGGCTTTTGAGGCGAAGGGGACGGATGATGCTCTGAGGTATGAGTTCGATAACGGGATAGGGATTATTGTAGAGGAGAGTATCAAGGGTGCGGGGAGGTTTAGCGGTGGGGTGGGTAGGCATGGGAAGTTTGAGGAGGGCAAGTTGTAGATGGTGTTTTGATGGTGGTTTAATGAGGGTTTTATCTGGCTTATAACATCTCCTCTCAATCTTTTGTGATACCTTATATAATAATAGAGAAAGACTCTGCATAATGATGTGATGCGCAATTGGTATATATTGAATAACAATACTATAAAAGCCGCCTCGCAATAACAAAAACTCCAATAAAATCAAATGCCTAGATATAAACACTGCATGCTGTTGACTGCTTTTTGTCACCACACCTTTATCCCGATATCAACCAACGACACCTGTTCCTGTATATATAACAAATCCCATAACTAAAGCTTCGCCTGGACCAGCTTTCTCTTGCTCATATAATGCTGCACAAATATCCGTTAGCAACCCCACCCAAACATATATAGAGAGTAGAATAGAAACTTACTGGCAACTCCTTCAACCCAACTTTGCTATCCTTCGGCTCCCCGGTATCCTCCCTCGTATCCAGCCCAACGTAATCTCGCCTCTTCTCACCGATGTACAACTGTCTCGGTCTCGCAATCTTGTTGGTCCCGCTGTCGATCAGCTGCTTCCAATGAGCGATCCACCCGGCAACTCTGGGTACGGCGAACAGCACGGGGAAGAAATCCAACGGGAAGCCGAGAGCCTTGTACACCAGCCCGGACCAGTAATCCACATTGGGATACAGCTTCTTGTCCTGGAACCACTTGTCGGCCAACGCCGCGTCCCTCAACGCGATGGCCACTTCGATTAGCGGCTCCTTGGCACCGATGATTTCGAACACGCTGTCCGCCACCTCCCTGATGATTTTACTCCTCGGGTCGGTGTTCTTGTAGATTCTGTGACCGAAACCGAAGAGGAGTGCTTTTCGGTTCTTGACCCTTTCAATGAAATCTGGAACGGCGGCGACGGAGCCGATGGATTGCAACATGCGGATGACGGCTTCGTTTGCGCCACCGTGGAGGGGACCGTAGAGGGCACATGCGGAGGCCGCGATGGCGCTGTAGGGGTCGACGAGGGAGGAACCGACGTGCGTCATTGTTGCGGTGGAGCAGTTCATTTCATGCTGTAAATCTACCGTTAAAATCTGTATATCTTTTCGATGGGGAAAATGTAACTTACATCGGCGTGCAGAACGAACAGCACATCCAACGCCTTTGCGAGTCTGGGATCCGGACGGTAGGAGCTGGGTTCGTTCATGTGGTCCATCATGTAGAGCATATTTTCAGTGTATGTGAGATCGGATCTCGGCAGGACTGCATTTCGCCTAGTTAGCAAAGACGTTCCTCACAACTTCCCACCCATTTTACAGCAGGTGAACTCACCAAATGGCCTGTTAATCCGTATCCTCATGGCATTGGCCGCCACCGTCGTCGCCTTCCCAAGAATCCTGACAATCTGCTTATTCATCGCCGCCTTGTCGTTGATGTACAGATTTTGCCCTTGCAGCGCCGGGTTGGCTTCCGGCGAGAAGGCGGACATTGCGCTGAACGTGGAGGCAAAGATGGCCATCGGGTGGGCGTCGTATCTGTGAGCTTGCATCATGCGAGACAGGTCGTCTGAGAGGAAAGTGTGGTGCATGATCTCCCAGCGCCATCTCTCGTCCTGGGATTTGCTGGGCAGCTCGCCGTAGATTAGGAGGTAGGCGGTTTCGAGGAAATCGGACTTTTCGGCCAGTTGCTCTGTTTGATGGAGTAAAATATTAGCACTTTTTCTCAATTTTATGAGTTTTGGGTTGAGAATGTAAAAATTGTTGGTAGAACGTACCGATGGGATACCCCCGATGCATGAGAGTCCCCTTCTCGCCGTCAATGTACGTAATCTTGCTGCTCAACGCCGCGGTGTTCATAAAGGCAGGGTCGTAGACCCGTAGTCCGGCCGCGAAATCATCTTCCTCCCTGTGACCCGGGTTCGAGGTGTTCTGCGGGGCCTTGAGCGTTTTGAAGGCGGTGGCTGGGATGCTGTTGTGGGTGATTGGGATCTCAATCGTCTGACCGGTTCGGTTGTCGCGAACTGTGATAGAGTCGTTCGGACTGATGGAAATATTAGTGATTTCTGCGTGTAAAAAAGAGATCTATCGCCACGAGTGATAGGAGACAAGGACAATACTCACGTAGACTTTGTGACGGCCATCTTGGAGGGGAGGTTCGGCGGATTCACCGTTGCGCAGGAAAGTTTAGGTAGGGGTCACGAAGCCGAGTCGAGCGTGTTAAGATGACGTTGAGTTAAAGATGACGGTCGCGCGACCAGCAGCTTGTCACAGGAAGATATGAAGCGGTGATGGAGCTTGAAATCGACAGCAGATGCAAAGGGACTCGAAGGCGGTGAAATACTCCGTCTCGAACTCCCTCCCCACGGGGGTCCTTTCCAAGCTCTTTTTATTCCGTACTCGGAATGCTCAGGACCGGCACGGGTCTAACCTCTTTTCTCTGGACCGAGAATACGCGCTACGAGGATCTCGGTCGCACAAATCTGCCCTCTCACCCAAGCTGCACCCAAATGAACAGAGTGTGGGTCTGATGACGGAGTTTTTTCTCACTTTCGCATGTGAATTTTAGGCCGAAAGTGTACCCCAGCTTTTTTTTTCTCACCGCGCAGTTAAATGCATTTCGGTGGAACGGGATTGGCTGGAGTGTGGTTGGGGGCGCACTAAAACACTTTTAAACATCCTCGGCTGATGGCCATTTCCAGACTTGGGGTTCGTCCGGCTGCTGGGGAACTCCCTCTTGGTATTTGATCCTGCGGCAGGTCCAGGTACGGATCCGGGCGGCGATAATTATATCCGCTTCAACTTCGGGGGCACGTAGGACGTGGGGTTATCGTTTTTCTGGAGTATACAGGCTCGGATGCACCGAATATTCGAATGTTCTGCGTATACGGGAATCCAGATGCGGGATTTGTAGGAGTGCAGCTATTCCAGACATGTGCTCATACTATTTCGATAAAGCATCTGTGCTTCACATATGGCGACCCTTTGGTCCGAAACACCATCGACGGGTCGCTAGCACAATAATCACGAGTTTCTAAATACCCCGGATAGTACGTGACAGCTGTATCGCTCTTTTGCTAGCTTTCAAACATTACCGGTTTGGACCGATATCGGTGGCGTTTCAAAACCAGGACATCAAGCCAGATAATATTATACTATTGTTATATGAGATTTTATTATCGGTCTGAACTAGAATTGAATTCGGTGAATTTCTTGGTAACAAGATCTCAACAGTTGTTCCAAGAATATACCTAGGCGTGTTAAATTTTTTGATGAATTAATTCTATTCGTTCAAATACAAGTCACCTATATTGCCTCGATCTTGTATCCATTTCACGCACCTGCAAAGTAGAACATGCTGTCTAGGTATTTACTATCATACAGTACGTACTCGTACAAAGCACCAAACATGCAAACAATGAACGCTAAACCAAGCCCCAAAAAAGCTGAAGAGCATCAAAAAAATATAATGATCGAAACTTCTAATGTTCCCAAAAAGAGGTCTACAGCTTACAAAAGCCCCATCACCCCCATCACCCCTCCGACAAAAACCAGCAACCACCCTACCCACATTCCTCCCCCAAAGCCCCTCTCGACCCCACTCAAGAAATACACCGCTCCCAGGTAACTACACGTGATATCCCCGTCTTCGCTCCTCCAACCATAACTCTTCTCCCCCCTTGCCCCATCCGGACACCCGAACCCCAGACTCGCCGGACAGCTCTGCACCAGACTCCAGCACAGATCCATGCACGGCTTGATCTCCTTGTACGGCCCGGGGCTCACCACCTCGTCTATAATCGCATTCCTGCTCGCCGGCTTGAACACCCCAAACGTCTTTTGCATCTCGTCGGCTTTGCTCTCCGTGCCGTCCTCGGATGCAAGTAAGGCTATCCTGCCGTCATCCAAAAAGGCCTTGGTCGGGCCTCGGTCTTCTCCCGGTGCTCTTTCTCGTACGGCGAGAAATGGTGCGTCGCTGCTGTAGTCCGCGCAACGTGGGATGGTGGTAGCGCACAGCCAGTTCTTGTAGGCCCTGTCGCAATCCTCGCAGCTCCTCAGATGCGAATACTCCCTGTCCGCTGTAGTGTTGCACTGCACCTGCTGCAACGAGTACGAAAAGTTGGCGTACCAGGAAGAGGCGTAGGTATCATAAAACTTTGCGAGGCGGGGCATGTTGGCAAATATCGTGTCGTTCGTGGGTACGGCGTATGCGACTTCGGCGCAGAATGATAGGTCGTAAATCACACGGCAGTTGCCATCTTGAACAAAACCATATTAGCAAGAGAAACGCTTTTTAAAGCGGAAAGATCCATGTGCATACCAGATTTCGTAGTGAGGTTGACCGCAGAATACACCCATCCGCCCGCGGTTTCGTTATTCTGCTGCGCCAACCACACGTTATACGTCATATTCGGCTGCAACCCCTTCAGGTATATCTGCTCTTTCACTTTACTCCCCAACCCGCGTCTCGTCATCGAGATGTCGCCATTGGCGGCCGAGAGTTGCGCGCGGGAACTCAACCCGCACCAACTCCTCTTCAATCCGTTCACCGCGGTATCATTTGCCGGATGCGCGAAGAATGTGTAGGGCGGTTTTATAGTCGACACGTTTACGGAAGGACTGTAGCTCGTTTCGTTACCGGAAATCAATAAAGCATTAGAGGAGTCGCTGTCTATAAGGTAGAGGTTCTGATTCTTGAACCAGCCATAGTAGGGCTTTTTGGTAGAGGCGATAAGGTCGTAGTTGTATATCCCCGTAAAGTTGCCCGTTTCGGCTGTGATGTTTGGTGCAACCACCGAAATATAGATTGTGGAACTGGCGTTCAAAGTGACATTTGCGTAGCCTTCGATCACAGGGACAACTATCTGCAGCTTGGGATTGCCGGAGGGGCCGGGAGATTTGTTCAAAGTAGAGTTGGAAGCGTAGAGGGTTATACCGGGAGGTGCGGTATGAGTGGTATTCGAAGGTTCAGGCTGCCAGCAGGTGTTGAAATTGAAATACACGGTCCGGATGCGAAGGTTTTTTTCAACGTCGACAAAAACGTTCGAGGAGCCGGTCTTGCCGGCGTCGGCAAATATCTGCTCGGTATCCATGCCCCAGAGTTGAACCTCGCCCGGTTCGATGTTGAGGTTCCGACGCTCGTCGTTAACGAGGGAATTCAGAAACGGTCCGCCTTGACGCTTCTCCAGTATTCCGGGCAGGAGATCGTGAAGCGGAGCGTCGGAGGCGGGACTCGTGTCGGTCCACGCCTGCGAACTCTCGGTCGATTCGATCAGCGGGTTGAAGAATACCCCCACCGCTCCCTCGAGAACGACAGGCGAGTCGTGCTCCCCCGACGACGACGACGACAACGAGGACGAGGATTGATGAACATGGTGAAGTCTGTGGCCGCTGCCAAGGTCCGGTATCGACTGCGAGTACGCTGACGGCGGTAATGTCCACAGCACCAGCAGCGTGATCATAATCACAGTCGCAAAGGACGAGAGGGCAACGCGCGACTGCAACGGCGTCAGCCGGGGACAGGATATCTCGAAAACCATAGTCTAGCTATAATCTGCACGGGGGGTGTCCTTAGGCTTGTGTATACGAGAGTAAAGATTTGGTACCCAGTCGGCAGGCTGGAGCCGAGAATGCGGGCTAACCTGAGAGGGTATTCGAGGGGGCAGGTGGTGGTGGCGGCGCTTGCTGGGAGTCGAGCTCAACCAGCGCAGCGATCGGATAGGAAGTTGGAGCTTGAGCTGCAGGCGGTAAATTCAGAGGAGGATAGGGCGGCTACGCTGCTATCGCTCCTATGCATTGTGCCGAGGAAAGGTCGAGGCCCGGAGGAATACTAATTCTGGAGCGCCGGAAGGATACACCGGAAAAAGAGTGATAGTAAAAGACCAGACAGGACTCGAGATGCCCTTCGAAGGGGCCGGTTTGGTGGTGGTGTTGCGCGGTTGGTCGTCAGGGGCCGACCCAAAAATAGCAGCCGAAAGCGGTGCCGAATAATGCCACACATTCAACGCAGAACTTTGGATCCCTCGTGTTGGCATACGAGTATGACGAACGCCATAAATCCCTCGAGATTCTGGTAGGAGGACACTGTGGAGTGCAGCGGGGCTGAGTTCAGTACACCCTTCTAACTTGTCAGGGCATCTCTGATATTACAATCATACAAGACACTATAGTCTACGGAAAGATATTATTCCAACATCTATATTAAGGTTTGCGTGGGGGATTTGCGTGGCGCAATTGCACAATACTTTATGTTATTATTATTTATGCTACGGTCTCATAGCCTCGGGTCAGTCCCTGTCTTGAATGCAATTATACACTGGGACCGTTTGATCGATGTCGCTCTAGCCTTTCAGCGTTAAGAAGATCAATGAGTTTCGCAATCGTGTACACCTCACGCGCATTGTGCAAGTTTAGAATTAGCTCAAGTCTTCTTCTTGTATTTAATTTACTATTACAACGGTGCAGGACCAAGCAAACAGAAAACGCAGTTAAGAATATATATATTAATAATATCCCTGGGACTCATTTACAACAAACTTCCGAGGAGTGTTGTAAAGCGATCGTACGATGCAGGTAGAAACCAAACTATCTTCAAGCCCGGATGTCTTTGAAGTGACGTCTTCCAACCCTGACGCCGATCAATCCTTCATAGGACTTAATAGATACATCCAAAGACCCCTTCAGAGAGCCATGATCAGCGGTAATCTGGGCTCTTGACTGTGCAGGATCAATCACGTCGATGAGCAAGAAAGCGACAGTCTATTCCAACAATTATTAGCGTAATGTCGAGAGACGTGGCTCTTATTTTGTACTCACATCCACGATCCCTTCGATTTGGCGAAGGGCTGCGGCAACTGGCTCGCCAACGAAGGGCACGGTAGAGAGGAGTCCGGCCTTTCCTATCAAGATGTTCAAGAGGGCTTGATGAACCCGAACGAACTTTACCGCAGGGTCAGCTGGGATCCATACAATGCGTAAGGGGTGAGAACTGGGGCGCTTACATCTCTAAAAGCGTCAGCAACTGCACTGGCTTCTGCAGCGATGGAGATGTGATCTGGAGAGGCCTGCATCGCGGCAATGGATACAGTAGCGGTCGCCACAATATCTGCGAATCCGAGAATGATTTTCTATAGAATAGGATAAAAGCACGTTAGCATGGGTACAAGATCGCGAAGATACAAGCTACATACCGGAAATGGTCCCTGTCCGATGATGATGAGAGGACCGCTGATGATATTGATCTGATTAGCGGGAGCCTGGAGTGCCTTAGACTTGGCTGTCAACACTTTGATATTGTCGACAATCTGGGCTGACGTGAGGGCAGTGACGGATGGCACCGATAGAATGGCGAGAGCGGCCGTGAAAGCAGTCTTGAAGAAATGCATGATGGATAAACTGGTGGTTTCTGAGTATCAAGATATAATCTTTGAAAGAGATAGCAGTGTAGTATACTGAAGAGAATCAGATGTATTCAATGAGCTGGATGCGAATGAACTGGTTTTTGACCATGGAGGGGGATATGGAGGGCTTTTTATAATCGTTTTTCACCAGACTACAGATGAATATATTTTCATCTCTAGGCAGCGATGGCTCAGAGGCCATGGTCTACTGGTTTACATTGGCTGTGAGCAGAACAGATGAGAAGTCCAAATCTCCCACAAGACGTCATATCAAACTGCACTGCACTGCTGCATGCGAACGTCCAAAAAGACCTGGCTGGTACGGCAGCGTCCATGTATTTGCAGCCCCTTTGAGCCAAGTTTGCCAACCCGCATATTGTTGCAGCAATATTATCGAATCACGGACGGAAAGGAACGATGCGAGTGGGTCTCGTCGTGTCCCGTCTTTTGCAAAGAAAATAATACATCGCAAAATCTAGAGGGGAGCGAGATCAAGCGGGGCATGAGATCTGAAGATTGGCGATTCCAAGGATTAATTCTGGTCTGCAGAGATTCATCCCATCTGCGAAGACACCTATAGAACTGAGACTATTCCGCTTCCCCGTTCCCTTTCGAGCGATAGCCCTCTAAATAAGGTTAAGTCCGATTAATGAGGAGGTCTCAGATCGATTAAATCTCCTCCCGCATGTTCGGGATCGGCGCGGTGACAGCCTTGATTTGTCGAGTTGCAGGCAGACCAAACGAGATACAAACTACGTGAACACGAACGAATATGAACTAGGCGCAATACATTCGAGCTCGTCCTCCTCGATTGGGAGCTTGGTCATTTCGAATTCATCCTATCCGCGCAGAAAAGTGGGTTTCGATTCCTGCAGGACTGTGTTGTCGTCGGAGGAGCCCCCCGCCCTTGCATCCAGCCACCTCCTCACGCCCAATCAAACAGACCTCCCGATATCCACATTTTATTCAATTACCCGATCGTCAGGCCTCCCGTTGGGAGATCGTCCCGCTTGCTGCCGGAATTGCTTACTTTTGCTCTTATGCAGGGCTAACGCAAGGAGAGCTTCGTGACTCGTCAACCAGCTCCCATTTGCTCGTCCCGCTCAACCAAGCGAGCGGAGTTTTTCTGCCTCTTGCAGCATATTTCCAGGAAAATCGGAAATCTCGGACAGAGCGAATCAATCAATGAGGATAGCCCCTCTTTGTTAGCCGGGATCGTCGTCAGTTTCATCTCTTAGGGCATAAATCTCCGTCTAACATTCCAACATTGGCAGTTATACCACGTTCACCGCTATCCGAATCACTATCGGAATCGGAACCACGGCAGAGATACGAACATTCCTCGTTCTAGGACTTCAAATCCATTTGACTTCAAAGTTCTCAATCCAACACTACGCAGACTTTTCTGACCACCCCTTGAGAGATGGCCTAGCCCACGGTTCATGCATCTGCAAAACCCAGAAACGAGAAAACGGAAAATATATTTGGATGCAAGTTATAATCCCGTGAGCTGGAAAATACTGAAGATCATTTCCAGATCTGTGGTTTGTTTTGCTCCATAAATGCTACCTCGTCGTCTCAAGCTGCGTTCCTGAGTGGAGGGAGCTCGAGTGAGCTCCGATTTCCTGATCTCAATCTAGATCTTAGTGGCTTATCCGACCCGAACATTGGTCTAAGCGAATTTAAATTTGTAAGATTTTGACTAATTTACCGACCCGCCACCTTTGCCCTATTACAGATGTAGACCGAGAGGAGGTCATTTTCTTCGCGGTCACCGCGTGGAGCGGTTGGGCAAAAATCTTGAAATATTTCAGTCATATTGTAGAAGACTCGTTTTGATAGATTGTTCATGCTCTCAAGTTTTTTACAGATATCAATTGGAGGAGAAATCTCTGATGCAGTGCTTCAGGTCACGGCGCATGCAGCATCCATTTCGATTTTACCACCCCCCTACAGTTAATGAAACAGTCATTGCTATCAAATAAATATATTTTCCCGTTCGCCCCTGCGCGGTATCTTGACTTGGGCCTGATAAGGTCAATATATACATGAAAATGGATCATTCGGGAAACCCGGCCGATCCCACACAAATTCTCCGATGGAATGTTCAAGTGCGCATACGAATACTTCGAACCAAAAGCAAAACACACTGGCTTCTAACATAGAAGCCGAATTTCTTGAGACAAGCCACATTCCTTATTCCTTGCCGCCTCTCAGCTTCGAGTTTGCTTATGCAATTGGCGCTTCTTGAGGACGGAGTTTATTATAATGTCTTTCTTGTACCCGCAACTTCGGCCATTTTGTGAACACATACCCGTCAGTGCTCTCCTTCAGCGCGCCGTCATTTCCGTCATCAATATGTTTGGAGGCCGGAGGGTATACATAGCAACTGCCAGACCACAGTCGTGTTGACTTGATAGGTCTCAACCAATCTCTAGATCTCTGCGGATCCAGATATCTGTAAGCTCGGTTCATATGTGGATACGAGACTATAACCCCTGGGACTACGTTCGATCTCTCAGATATTTTGATGATAGGCTTCGAGCAGATATGGAGCAGCTAGGTAACCTTCTAAGATGCGGTGGTGAGGTAAATATTCGATGCTTCGCCACGGCCTATATATTCATAGTCCTTCGGAAAGCCACGGCCATCCAGGAGTCTATATATTGTATTATCACGACCCGTTTAAATTTCTACTGAGGATCAAGTGAATCTAACGTATATTGTTTGTGCTTACGTCCTCCTGGCATTGCAGCCAGAGCTTTAGTGTTGCCCCCGTTGTGGCGAACTTGACATCCCGTTAGCGTGTGCATGTGCCACTTCAATCAATATGCTACTAAAGCTTGGCTATAGATTACATATAACAGTATAAGATTGGGGCGAGGCAGAGGAAAGAGCCGAAGCAGAATTCTGATCGGGTAAAATTATACCTATCAAGGGTGAATATTCCTACTCTGGCAAATAACCAAGATTTTTGATCAAAATGATAGATAAAAACAAAGCGGTTTTCAACTTCTTAAACAAGAAGTTTGCTAAATTATACTTAGCTTGTTTTCTTACAAACGTCTGGCAGTTATAACGTTAATTAAAGGTATAGCCCAGTGCGGTTGCGAAAGAACATCAACGCCTGGGAAAATATCCTGGAAACATGCATGTATCCCGATCGCGAAACAGCACAGGAAAAGTAAGTCAAACAGGTACTCGAAAATTAACCTTAATCAACGCCTTGGCCAAAGGAATCATCGCTCAGAGAATGCAAGTATGGAGTGTGAGCAGTATTATTCAGTGTCGGAAAGCGTGATCTCGGCAGGATACTGGAGCGGCCCAGATATCTTCCATCGGTGAGTTTGATGCTTCGTTCTGAGATTGTATGGAGTCCAATGGTTATACCATCGGCTACTGGAGATGTACTGATTAAAGGTATAGTGACGCTGGTGATCTTGTTCCGCAGGTTTGCTCTCTTGCCCAGCGTTTGGCTCGTATTCTTCTGGGTGTCTTGTTGTATTCTGTGAAGAGGCGCATACGGATTTTGGGTTAGTCTCCTGACGAAAGTAGCTTGAGATACCACGGAGGTGAGATGATTCTTACTATGATGTGATCCTCTTCTGATTCAGAATCCTTGCAGCCAGCAATCGTGGTTCCGCGAGCTCCCATAGTCGACATATCCTCCTGCAATGGTGGGAGACTTGCTCCGGTTTTCTGAACGGATGTTCTTTCGTAATAGGCATTCAGTTGGGCGAGCTTTTCCCGAGTAAGACCCGGGGAGGAGGTGAAATCGCTTCGAGATATCATCGAGAGAAGAGTATTTGTACGCAGGGACGAGGAGCCTGGATGATTCTTACAACCCGCCATTTTACTTAATATTGAAACTAAATATAAAGCTTTGTGTCTAGGGAAAGAAAAGTAGGTTTATAAAAAATGCGAAGGCTAAGTTTTGAAGGCAATTTGAGGCTGGAAGGTGTCGATTATTTTCATACAGTTTAACGTCCCGTCAAAACGAGAGAGATGCGCTGCGCATGGAATTATAGCCGATGCAATTAGGAGAGCGAGGCTAACTGGGACACCGGTCTTATCGCTGCGACAGGCGCTGGCGCACTCCATTGCTGTTGTTGGACGGACATTATCCGTAATGGGAAGCGGTCAAAGTCCTGAATAGGAAATGGACATTTTTCTGCAGGTCATGCATGCACACAGACTCTGCTGCTGGCGTCACCTAGCTGGAACTTGGATTGCGACAGTTGTTGTCGCCATACAAAATTCTGGGGCAACCTAGCCTGACTCAACCAGACAGCCTCTCGCTACTCAAACGGGAGCTGGACAATCGCCAGAATCGGCAATGGACAATTATTTTGATGTGATATGCGCTTTTGGTAGCGCAATCTAGCCAATCAGTAAGCCTACAAGAACGAACAATACATCAGCTGTCCAACCTCGCAGGAATCCAACACGCCTTTGCGCAAGAGAAGGCTGCAATACCTCTGAATTGGAAGAAGATAAAGTGAACGACTTACCTCCGCTTCGTTAAGAGGATTCACAGCTTGGTTTTGAAATTTCACCCGAGTGTACTATATACCCACATAATCACCAATAATTACTTGTCCTAGTCTTCGGGATTGCAGAAATTCTAACTTTGGATCACAAATTAACACGCTGGAATCAATATCTGTTCTCCACACTGAAATGAATCCTGATACCGAGCGTCTTCCTGAAAACTCGTACAAATTTGTCAAATATGTCGACCCAACTAGCTCCCGGGCGTACACAACAGATGGAGACTGGGAAGCCCAGAGAGAGTTCATTCTCGGTCTAGATGGTGATGGTTTCAGCAAACCTCATATTAGAAGGGAGTTGGAGAAGGTTCATGGTCTTATTGTTAGGTAAGTTGGTAACTGTATTGTTTGTTCTCTATTCTTATCTAACCTTTAATTTAGTGATCGCCAACTCAAACACCGCTTGGAAAGATGGAGGGGGAAGAAGTCCCACCATGCTTCGAAGGAGCATGTAGCTGGAAATCCTCCCGCGGGGATGCTTTCAAGCTGGAGAAACGATCCAGAGTTGGAGGTGGAAGCGGCTAGGGACAGTCATACCGAATATTCGAACTTCTTGGGAACAGGTAATATTAGCAACAATATCCAGAGATCTACAAATAATTAGAGACTAATGAATCACCGGTCCTCGCCCTAGTTGATACCCCAAGAGAGGAAAAACAGCACCATCAACATATACTGCTAAGTGTCCAAGATTCTAACTTGGTTCCAAGCCCGCCAGAGGACCTTGACCCTCAAAATGAGGACGACCTATACAAGAACGTTATAATATCTTTTGAGAAGATTTCATTCCATGGTATTGATACTGCTTGCAACAGCTCGGGCTATGACCTCGATGATTGCCTCCGCGTTCTTGGTAATATTCTTGGAATATTGACTGCAGGGATTGGTGACAGATCTAAGGGAAATGCCCACACGTTGTTTTGGCTTTCCTTTGCGGATCAGATTGATAACGATATACCCATTTCCGACAATCCAGCAGAACTTGAACAGATGATTCGAATTTACGGTCAACACATATGGCGAAAAGAGGTTTTATCTGCTCTAAAGTGTGCTCTAGGGGCCATGATCTCTACATTGGCCTACTTTCCAGAAGAATACACTCTCCACGCCTATGCATATTACAATATGCTTAGTGTCCTAGTATACTACGATGAGTTTCTACTCTCTCATTCTCTCAAAACGCTTCTTCTAGAGGTTTTCTTTAAAATTGGTCCTGGCCTCAGACCTATTCATTGCTTAATAATCGAGATAATCATCAAGGATCCCACGTTTCACCAAGAAGGGATGCGCATCCTGCGCCACTACCTG
Source organism: Dactylellina parvicollis (assembly GCA_036971385.1). Taxonomy (NCBI): domain Eukaryota; kingdom Fungi; phylum Ascomycota; class Orbiliomycetes; order Orbiliales; family Orbiliaceae; genus Dactylellina; species Dactylellina parvicollis. The sequence goes on along the minus strand of JAJTUD010000010.1, from coordinate 1,097,641 downwards.
GATCCTATACTGAAAAAAGAATCAAGCGAGACACCAGCTATTCAATTTGAATTAATGTTAATTGCAGGGGAAGAGTATAATCGGATATGGATGCGAAACCTGGACTTGGAGGTGGCACGAGAATGTGCGGCACTTCTGTCCATTCGATGCATCCAAGAGATTTCAAATTTCCCGTCGACGTGGTTAACCGGGAAAAGAACTATGTACAGGTGGTACTATGTTATACAAGCGTTTCGTCTGGCCGAAGCCCACCAGCTTGAGCTGGACAGTTTTGTAGAGCCCATGGTCCTACAATACTACCAGTTTATAGCTGATAATCCCTTGGCATCTACTGAAGGATCCCAACTGAAGAATGCAGAAGCAGCTGTAATAACTTTTGCGGTTACAATTTTTATTGCGTGCATGTGTACGGCTGTAGGAAAATACAAGCAGGCAATCAAATATCTACAGAGCGTCATGGAGCTTGCTAAAACCTATAGTCCCGGACATGTTCCCATCATGATGCAGTTAATCGCTGAGAGCATGGCTGCACGTGGTGCTGTGATCTATGCAGCGCCGGCTTTCAGGTTGACGTACCAAGCCTTAAAACGATATCGCGGCCGACATGTTGATGGGTATTGTCTGGAAGTTCGGTTGCAAATGGTTTGGGATCGTTATCAGCAGTTTCTGCGATCAAACCAAAGCAAGGTAGATTCTTTGTCGGTTATTATGGGTTTCGGTCGAGGAGACGACCAGGCACGAAATATATTAGGAACTCCTGCACTTCAAGGCAATGAATACCTCGGAACGGTCGATATGGAATACCAACGTAAAGCGAAAAGGGCGCGAACGCGAAGTCCAGGCCTTGAGATTCAATTCTTCAGCAAAGTCAGCAACCAAGCAAATCCGGGTCATAGAATCATTGAGGTGGACGACAGAAAGAACGATACTGCTAACTATATGACGGCAGAGTTATTGCAGCCCACACCCCGACCGCCACGAGCCAGCACCCCCGTCGATATTGAGGACGAGGGATTTCATATGTTCATGGCCGACATCTGCAGTCTCGCAGACCCCATTGGATATTTTACGACTTTACGAGATACCCCTTCGCCAAATCTTACTATTCGGATGTTAAATTAGAGATCTTGCACTCCAATTCTTAAGCAACCTCAATTTCTCTCCTGGCACTCCGTTGGATTCATACACCGATTTGCAGGTCCACCGATGGTGTTTTCGCTTTCGTTAGTCTTTACATCCTTTCAATTTCAATTTCTTGATCTCCTGAGCATATTTTATACATTACTATATATTAGGAATGATCGTGAATCGTAGTTCTACTTTTTTACAATTTTATTACAAAAATATAATCTCGATACTGAGAACCACCTAAGCGTGAAGTAAAGAAGAGTTCGGTTCACGAGACCTCTGAAATCTGATTCTCATAAATATTCTAAATCTAATTCTACCATCTTATGTATTGTTGTGTACATTTGCCACCGGGCTTAGCTGGTCCTATAGCATGATCCATTTCCTTTATCCGATCGGGTTTTCTGAGTAGAGATTAGTTGATCCTCTGAAATTCAAGCTAGTAAATTTCCTATTTCGGCGAAACAATATTTTGCGATTTCCAGTCAGTATTTGACATTCCTTCGGAAATGCTCGTTATCTCGTAATACCCGGGTGTCAGGATATCTCGAAAAGGAAAAGAAGGTACGGATATAGGTTAGTCCGAGGCTAGTGAGCAATACTGGGACATTGTTTGAGAAAGACATAGTTTACCCCTCCTCATAATCGAATCTCAAGTCTCCTTCGGCCGACGGACTAGATAGGCCATTAGATTGTTCGTTTTGTAGTTCAAGTTTGTTTCCGTACAAGCCTGCGAAGAAAAATCCTGACAATATTGATATGTTCTAGGCCAATATTACGCGTCAAAAATACGATTTCTAACTGCGGATCATATTCGAAAGTGTATCCACGTAGCACACGCAGTTTTACTTTTGCCAAACGCGGGGGACTACCCACGTGGCACGTAACCGGTTTTGAGAGAAGGAGATATAGCGCTGTGATACCTCGCTACCGAACCCATGGCTGCGATATTATGGGGAAGGGAACGGAATATTCCTTTGGTCTAATGGAATGGCTGGAGAATGCAGCTTTATGCAAGGGAGAGCACAAGACAGTCCACTAGTTTCGCAATCTGAAAACACAACGCGTCAGCCATTCACAGCTCAAACTTGAGATCTTTCAACACCACGGTACCACCCGACACCAAGATCACCCAAAGAAAACCAAAAGATCTCGTCCGAGGCGTTATTCCTACTTTTGAGAAATACTACAGTTGAATGGATATTCTTCTCCTGGCGCGTCTATCCGAGAACGGGTAGCAGCATTGTCTTTGCTGCTTGCACGCATCGAGTAAAGTTACACAGCGCACAGATGGTACAACTAGCAGCTCAAGATCTCACAAGTGATACAATGTCTCTGCAAATTTGCCTCACCAATAAGACAGGCCTCATGCCTAATTGTAGGCTTGCACCCGGCTAATGGAAACCTTATATGAACGGATCCCCTATTTCAATAAGTGAGCGCAACTGTAATTATTTATACCTCTCCATCCCCGCTACGCTATGATCTCCTAACATATTTAATTAATTCCGTGGTCCACATATTCGCAAAGAACGCCAATATCTTTGATCGTCGGTACTCGAAAACTCGAAGGGAAATGACGCCGATTAAGCTATTAGATCTACCCCCGGAGATTGTGCTCGAAATATTTGAATGGGTGGGTGCTCCCTCCCTTTCACTAAATTTGATTCAAAGGGTTATCAAGTGCCTATCAAGCTAACGGGCAGATTATTTTCAGCTCGCTCCAAAGCATCTCAAGAATGCAGCTCTGTCTTGTTCAGCTGCACGGGAGCTCGTATCTCCAAGCCTCTATCGAGATCTCAAGTTACACTACGACCTATCTCCCGAGACAGAAGGTCTAAGAGAAACCGAAATCGACAAAGTTTTTCAAACATCAACGTCCACATTCAGCCATTTCAGAAGATTTCGTGTCAAAACTGTCGAAGATTTTCTGGGGACCGGATGTGATAATAAATTCGGCGATGGGGGCGTCCGAGCTCACGAAGCCGTTAATATTATTCAAAAAATATCGAAGAGGTTTCAAGACAAACGACTAGAAAGCATCAGGTATGTTTTTACCTTGTTTTTAATAAAGAACACAAATTGGGCGCTCCGTCTGAAGTATCGAGACTTCATTCACAATCTTTGGCCACCCATATTCTAACATTATCTCGAAATCTTATAGATTCGAAACTGAAACATCTCTAGAGACGCTTATATATATCCTTAGCACACAGGGAAACCTGAAAGATTTGCAACTTGGAGATGTTTATGGCAGCGAATATTGTCCAGAGCGCCAACAAACGGAAGCCCCTTCCCTGAATTGGAGCAAAGTTACGCCCAAGTTACACTCGCTAGCATTTGCAGAGATCCAACCTCAAATGCTGTCTGTCATGCAGAATCTACTGCGACAAGCTTCATCATCTCTGAGACGGCTTCAAATTGGACATTCTGAATACAAGAGCGACCCTGATTTGGACCGCTGGGCTAGTTGCAGAACCAGATGGCCGCATGAGCTTTCAATCCGAGAAATTTTGCGAGGAACCGAAGAAAACAAAACTTTACACTCGAAATTCACCCTGCCTTCATTAGAGCAGCTATACATCATAAATGACACGGATTCAACACAGTTGTTAGACTTTATTCTTTCCATTACAGATAACGGCCAACGCTTCGAAAATTTGATCCGCCTCAGACTATCTTCCTGTTATTACGATACTGGCTTACTCGAAAAGCTTATAGAAAGGGCGCCAAATATCCAATCTCTACAAATTAGTGTCTGCGGCTTCCCGACCGAAACAATCGAAGCCATCTTACCGTCAATGAAGCCGTTGCACACCTTACAGATATCCCGTTGTTTCGACGCTGATCTCACGGATTGGTTACCTGTCAATTGTCACCGGCAATCGCTTCAAAGGCTCTGGTTGGAATGCACCTATAACTGCGATCCAAATGATTGTCCTTCCATGGGCAAATTCTGGGATCTTGCCATAAACCCGTATCCACTGTCTTCTGAAAATTGGCCGGTTCTAGAAGAGCTTGCTATCGGTTACCCTGGATGGGAGAAGGTATGTTCTCATTTCATTTGGTACCCGTTCATTCGAGTTGGCGTTACACATCCAGAAGCTAACAATCCTTATCAAGATGCCGTACATAAAATCACTGAAAGTCTTAAGACTGCTACCAGAAAGACAGAATGATCTAGACCGACGAGATGATGACACGGAGGAGCAATTTCTCCCATCCCCTCAGATGCAAACGGAAACTTGGTTTGGAGACTGCATTCGATGCTACACAGAATATATATGTCAGCAACTCAGCGAAAACGATATTGAGTCGCCAAATCTCAAAGTGGTAATCCTAGAGGAAACAAATATCAGATGCATACGCTCAGATGCCTGCACACCGTCTTACTTTGTAATTGACTACAAGAGAAATATCAGCAAGAAGGCTTGGTCATCCACTGTGAACCTTGTGACACAGCAGGACGCTTTACGAGTTGCACTGGACATGGGCTCTAGTTCTTACTTGTTAGGTGCCGGCCCACCAGCACCTGAACGTTTTTGGGAAGATGGTTGGGATCCTTATGGCGATGAGACAGGACTAGAGACCGATTGATATCATAGCAAAAAAAAGTATATTTAAATCATCTAAATCTAACTTTGATCACTGAACTACTTAAGTTGACTAAGTACATTATATTGCATTAATTAACTTCATTAACCCATATCTTCGAATTTCACCATGCGAACATTAGACCCGGAGATTCGTGCCATTGACTAAGTATCCCTCTTAGTATTCTACCCTTGCGCCCCTAGCTAACATAGTAACTGAGCATACGAACCAATCTCAAGAGTCGAGATACGAACTTGATATAGATTCCAGGCGACTTTATCCCCAACAAATTATTCCCTCCTCTTCCAACAATGAAAATCTCGTAGGAACTTGTGTATCCCCCTTTAAATTGAAAGGTTTACACACAAAATGAGAATTTACAGAAGACCGATAACAAAAATAAGCCCCGCGCCAAAAATTCCGAGGACTGCAGTGTGTTGGCTAGCACCATTTGTAGTTGGGGTAGATCCAGCACCAGTAGTAGTGCGATTACCGGTGGCCGCAGGGGCAGTAGTAGTCACGGTAAACTGAGTTGTTGGAACCGACGTCTCTGCTGGAGCAGAAGTTTCGGCTGGGACAGAAGTCTCACCGGGTGCAGACGATTCGGCGGGAGCAGAAGTTTCGGCAGGCTCAGACGTCTCAGCGGGCTCCGAGGTTTCCGCAGGCTCGGAAGTCTCACCGGGCTCAGATGTTTCTGCGGGCTCTGAAGTCTCGGCGGGCTCAGAAGTTTCGGCTGCTGTGGAAGACCCCGCTGCTGTAGAGGATCCTGCCGGCTTTGAAGTCTCAGCTGGCTGGGAAGTCTCGCCTGAGGTCGAAGGCGTTGGTGGAGCAGTAGCGGTAACAGTCACAGTAACACCATTATCTGCGCATAATTTCTCGGCGGCATCGCTGCTAGACTGATAGTCCTTGGGGTCGCATAGTAGATAAATACACCGACCGTACCCAGCAAGAAAGGCGTTTGATGCACAAAAGCAGTCGTAATCGGTATCTCCGCAACCCGCGATCGAGTTCAATTGACTGACACAGTCAAACTTCAAAATTTTGCAACATGAGCCTTCAGTCCACGAGCAGAGGAAAGGGTTATACTTACAGCGCAACCTGGGAAATTAGCAAGCTCTGCTGGCGGGGTTGGCGTTGAGGTTGGTGCTTCAACTGTCACCGTCACAGTGACACCAGCACTTAAACAAAGTCCTTCGGCGGCGTCGCTTATCGTGTTATAGTCCGAAGGAGGGCAGAAGTTTGATACGCAAGGGTCGAATCCTTCGAGAAAGGCGTTGGAGGCGCAAAAGCAGGGGTAGTCGGTGTCACCACACCCAGCAATATAATTAAGTTGGCTGATACAATCGCGCTGTTGTAATGCAATATGGACATTAGTGTTGATACTCAGGAGACCCAGTACCGACCTATAACTCTGCCATATAATCGTAGATGTGGATATTATTTCAGAGATGGTTGGAACGTGAATTGGAATACATACCGCGCATCCAGGGAACTTATCAATCTGAGCGTTGACGAGAGAGGCGGCCATACCAATGGTGATGGCAAGTATAGTAGCCGACTTCATTATGAATAAGGGATATATAATTACTATTATCAAAGAGCTTTTAAACAGAAAGTAAAATATAAACCGGTGTCAAGTAAATTGAAGGGAAATATATTAGATAGGAAGTCGAATAGGAAATTTGGAAAAATGAGATGGATGTAATATTAGGTGAAAAGGATTTTCCAACAATTAATCAATGACGCCGCGTATAGGTCGAAAGTTATCACATCTTGAGCAGAGGCAGTTGACAAGCTTATATACCTCAGGCTTGGATAGAGCAACGTAACTACGTAGAGCCTATCATGCTAGCCATTAATTGTCCTGCGTATGCCTATGGATCCTGATAATCCACCAGTCTGCCCTACCGAAACCTCTTCCCGGGTTGGGCCTCGCTACGTGTACTGGTCCTCGAAAATTTATTTCTGAACAGCGCTTTGACCAAGTATCCCCGCAAACTTTTTGCCCTGCAGGCGCCTTCGCTGAGAAAAGGCAGAGATTGGAGTGCTTCAACATAGGTCTTGGCAACGCATGCCAAAGCTGCATGGGACGCTAGCCAATGCGATCAAGGGTATGATATCACAGCCCGTTACGGAAGAATTCGGCAGGCTGGTGAAGCGAAGGAATCCCCAAAACGTTAGATCCAGGTGATTGTTCGGAAATAGGTTCGCCTCTGTGATTGGCTCAAGCGGCATTTTGCGCGACCTGCAGAAGCGGGTCCAGAAGATATCCCAGGCTGAGCGGGGTATCCGGAGCGTGGAGAAGGAACAACTGCTTGCTGCAGGGTAATCGGATGGCTGAAAGCGAAATGAAATGTCTCTCACCACCAAACTGTTAGTCCTTGAAGGACCTGATCGCCGCATGGCTCACACGCACCCCTACGAAAGTTCGGTCGGGCCCGCATATCCTTCAGTATTTCTCATGATTATAGCCTACCATTGGGGTTTTGAAGAATGCTATTGACCATGGTACGTGTCTGCTACACCTTTATCCTGAAAGCAATCTAGGAGCGTGGGTCCCATCCATGGATCCAGCTGAGACCTCCTCTAGTTCTCGACCAGATGCGGACAATGTCAACCGTATTAACAGTAGCCTCGTAATTGAAGTTATAAAATACCTCAGCACTCCCTGGAAAAAATGTGACAAGAATAAGTTTGGCTTTCAGCCTCACGACCCATTGGTTCGCAGATACAAGCACAACACTGCACGCCAGAACAACTACTGGCTCCTGCATGCCATGCTTGGACAGCGGCATGTCCAAGTCGTACATCCTCATAGTATGGATATAATCTCTTCGGCGAGCGTATCTAGATTTCCGATACGATGTAACGATAGTAATAAATCATCGGGTCCTCCGATAAACCTTTTGTTTTTTCTCATGTTGGGTTCGCTTCATAACGCATAACCGTGCTAACTAGTGTTTTGGTTCAAGCAATCTTAACCTTGCTCTTGAAACATTGCCTTTTTTAGACAATTTCCTGTGAAGCTACACATACTCGTAGCCGGAGTCAGCTGAATAAAATGTAGCCTTCTAAATCCAGCTTGGTCTTTCAGGTTCTTTCGATTTTGTCATATATAAGCATTCAGCTCCGAAGAGTGCAACGAAGCCTGCAATATTTGTGGTATTTCCCAATTAGGATAAGCGGTGTGTAACGACACCACAACGCAAATACTTTGGTGATCACTAGCACCTCGCGCTGAGGCGCCTTCGCATCTGCACTTAAAACCCGACCGTCTGCAACGTTGATCAAGGCAAGATTGGAGGTGTGCACTCCAAATAGCCCCATCAGCCTTATCGTATATTCTCAACTCCACGGAGGCCAGACTAAGAGCCAGAACCTTTCCACCAAGTTCAAAGTGTGTTACTCGAGCTCCATCTTCCCGGCGAAGGAACTAGCGCTTCACTTAGCCGAATTCAAGGGAGAGAAAAAAATTTGCGTCGCAGTGATGAAAACTCGATGAGAAAAAAGGAATATCAAATCCTAGGCTTTCAAAGCTTAACGGAAATCCCCCCAAACCGAGCAAAAAAATCTGCAAAAAAGTCACAAGATAGCATCGAACAGTTTCGATCTGTTGGCCTCCGGGTTATGAGCCCGGCGCGCTTCCACTGCGCCACGATGCTTGTTTCTTGTATATAAAGGTTACTCGCAGTTGTGCTATATATTCGTCCATGACTCACTTTTGGCCTCGGTGCGCCAGCCCGTGCCAACATTTGATTCTCTTTGCATTGCGAAACTAGAAAGGTCCCCATAACGCACATCTTCCTAATTCCCTAGAAGCCAACGTCTCAATATTTCTGGCCTAGGGTTATAAATTTGACCCTGCACAGTAAAGGGTGTCAAAAATCCCTAACCAACCGGAGCGGCCCCACTCTAGATCTTACCCAGAACCCCACAAAGTTTTCAATGTTTTGTGTAATAAAGACAGCCGATTTTGATTGAACCGTAGAAGTATCCCGAATCACAGGCTTCGAGAATATGGAGTGTATGACGTGAAAATCTGTAATGCGCAAGATCTACAAGCAAAATTTCCTTGTGTTGAAAATTCCCATTTCCAACAATCCTTTTTTTTAAAGTCCTATATCCGAAAGCAGAGGCTAACTTGCCATCCTCTCTGTCCAATCCCCAACAGGCCCTAACGGACCTTATAATAAATTCCGGGGATATGTATTAAGGAGGTCTTCGATACTATCCTGTTTCTCGCTATATAAACCTCCCCTCTCCTCATATTGGTAGGTGCTATACGCTTTTGCATCCACGATACCCTAGATACCCTAGTAAACTAAAGCAAAAATCCAACAATGTCCAACCCATCCTGGTCCGCTTCTACCACAAGCGACGAAGTCGCCGCCGCCCTCAATTCCCACATTCACGGCAAAACAGGTATGTTCAATTATTTACAAACCTGTCCCCCTTTTACCTATCTTTTTCGTATCCCTCGAAAAAATATATCGAAATATTACTAAACACGCTCGAAATATTACTAACCACGCTCCCAAAAAGTTCTCGTAACCGGCATCTCCCCCGATGGCCTCGGTCTCGACTTCTGTCGCGCCATAGCATCCCACTCCCCGGCCCTCATAATCCTGGCCTCTCGCAGCCCTTCCAAAATCGCCTCTGCCCAAGAGTATCTCACATCCCTCCACCCTTCTCTCCCCCTCAAACCTCTAACCATCGACCTCTGCTCCCTGTCCTCGATCCGTTCCGCCGCTAAGGAAATAAACTCAACGGTCGATAAAGTTGACGTGCTGGTCAACAATGCCGCCATGCACGCGAAGGAATTGACCAGAACGGAAGACGGGATTGAAAGCAGCTTTTGCACCAATCACCTGGGTCATTTTCTGTTCACGAATTTGTTGTTGGGTGAGGGGGGAGCCATGAGGGGTGGCGGTAGGGTAGTTAATGTTACCAGTAATTCGTTCAAGAGGGGACCGGTGATTTGGGAAGATCCTAGCTTTTTGGTGAGTTATCATTTTCTTGTTCATTTCTTCGCCAACCGGAAGAATATAGTTGCTGATAATAAACCTCGTGAGATAGAAAACTCCCTTTGGTGAAGGATGGGCCGCGTACTCGCAGTCCAAGACTGCGAACGTTTTGTTCTCGCAAGCCTTGGCGGATAGGTTCGGCTACAAAGGTGTATTTTCATACTCATTGCATCCGGGCGGTAAGTATAAAATAATCCTAATCCTATTCCCGGAGTAAATACTTTATTCTAGAAGATTCAGCTAACTCGACCTGCCGGTCTTCATATAGTAATCAACACCGCCATGGCCAAAAAAATGGATATGGGCGAATTCGCCACTCGCTGTAAGTTCTCCCTCCCTTGTATATATATATATGCACCACTGATCAACCGTCCATATTTCTAACTAACATCCATCTCGTATCGCCAGTTAACGTAACCATCCAATGGAAATCCTTCGCGCAAGGTACAGCGACCCACGTCGTAGCGGCTTTCGACCCAGCGCTCGAATCGCAAAACGGTGCTTTCCTAGCCGATTGTCAGGTGAACCCTATTCAGGAGCCGGCATCCGCGTGGGCCACCGGGAAGGAGAATTGCGATAAGCTCTGGAAGTTGAGTGAGGAGCTCGTCGGGGAGAAATTTTGAGTCTTACCGCTTCCTGTGGACGAAAGTTGATAAATATCGTCTACTTTCTTGAAACGGTAGACCATGTAAAGCTTTCCTCGTCGATATCAGACTACAATTAATTAAGTGAATTATAAAAGAAAATCCACAAATTGTGACAAAAGCTATTATTATATATATCTAGACGAGTTTATCTTTGCATTAGTAACACCGTCCCTGTGGATAATCGAATGTATACGTACGGATATGCAAGATCGTGACATCATTGCACCATCATAGAAATTATATAACTGGAGTTCCAAACTATACATGTACGGCGACATCTCCATAATGTTATCAGAAAAGCTTGACAAAAAGTAAAAAACGAGGCGCTCACTACAAACTGGATACAAAATCCCTGCCAAAGCTGCTGTGAAAACCGCCTCTCTCTCAACTTGGCACTATCACCGCACTCTAAATTCCGATGCTTAGAAAGGGAGATTTCAACACGTTAAACCATCACAGGTTTCAAGCAGGCTAGCACCATCAATCTTCGACACAGTGGACGATTCCCTCTTTCACACAACAATATAGCACACCGTTATCACCTGAGAGTGAAAAAGCTTCCAAAAATAAACAAGGGTTGAATACACAAAATTGTGCAAAAAAAGGAGATAATTAAATGCCCGACCACTCATCCACAAAGTTCTGCAAACACACTCAAATGGTCAAAAATCATTTTTTAGTCTTCTCATCGCTTCGCGCTTTCATCAGTATATATAAAAAAAGACGGTCATGGGGGTAAATACTAATACTAGTAATAGTAGTCGGGTAGTAAGAAGATATGTACGAATACATGCAGAAAGAAAAGGAGTAAAGGGGGGGCAATAAAAGGGAGTTGCTGGCCGGTGATCTGTCCATAAAAGTCGACGTGACGACGTAAAAGTGAAAAAAAGTTATAGTCGTAGTAGTATGTAAACAAAAAGTCGGTTGAAAAAAAACGAAGAAAAAGAGGTATGACTCCGAGCGTTTGAAAAATGAAGATAAAAGACGCAGTCAGCAAAGTAAAGGATTTCTAGAAAAGTAAGAGCACATGTGACAAAAAGATCCTTTGTTGCGTTTCCATTAATCAAGAAACAAAGATGATTTCTCTGAAGGAAAAAAAAGTAAGAGTAAGGGCGAAAAGGATTAAAGCACCAGGGTATAAAAGAAACCATGCGCAGTTCAAAGTAAGAAAGATGCGATAAATCCGGAAGATCAAGAGACAGTCCTACGATTCTGAAATTTCGTCTAAAGAAAATCAGATCGACTAAATCCTCTCATACCTCACCACATCAATCAGTCCTTGCACTGCTCGGCTTCTCCACGTCACGGGCGCGTTTTCTCTTTTTCTTCCCCCCATTATGGGCATTTTCGTAAGCATTAGTTTGAACTATAATCGTCGTCTCCCCCAAATCGTTCCCTAAAACTCTTGAATTTTTCATGTTTCGATCTGGTCGTTTCGGCGTTCGTTCCCCCTTCTTCACTTCCTCCCGGTCCTCCGCAATAAACTCCCCATCCTCTAGTTTCCTCCTAAAGATGAACGGTTTTTCCAGATATACCCTCTTCACAATCTTCCCTCCCTTCTCATTTGCCTTCCTCGCGTCCTCGTATTGATTTTCGGACGCCTAGCCCTTGTTCTTGAACGCCAACAGGGCCGACAAACTGTGAAGCGGACATCCCTTCTGCAAAAACTCGTGTTGTAGCAGCTCCTCAGCCGTAGCTCTGCTCTTAACGTCTACGCACAAACAGAATGCCAAGAAGCTCTTGAGTTCCTTGGAAAGCTTGTCTGGTTTCTTAAGTGCTGGGGTGCCGTTGGTCGCGATCAAATATAGGGCCTTGAGGGGTTCCTCGTTCAGATACGGCGGTTCGCTTTCAATCATCTCGATGGCCATGATTCCCAACGACCAGATATCAACCTTGGGTCCGTACTCCTTTTGTTTAACGACCTCCGGGGCCATCCAGTATGGCGTTCCGACCATCGTGGCGCGCTTCGCCTTTTGATCCGTGAGTTTTGCGCAGAAACCAAAATCGGCTGAAGTAACATGTTAGCAGATCCACAACTCCAAAAATTCATTGATACTAGACGTACTGATTTTGACGTGACCTTGGGCATCAAGGAGGACGTTATCGGATTTGATATCACGATGGATAATTTTTTGCGAGTGCAGATGTTGTAAACCCTTGCAAGTCTATCACAAGTACCAAAATTAGCAAAAAGCACTTCCGTCTGGAACTATAGAAGGGGATCCTACTTCGAAGCAAATCGTAGCAATGTGATCCTCTTCCAGCTGATTGTTATCAATCACATCTGTTAGGGCTCCACCCTCCATATACTCCATGATAACCCAAAGCTCGCTCGTGCCCTTCAAAAACGCATCCAAAAAGTTGACGATATTGGGATGCTGGCTCTCCTTCATAACCAAGATCTCGTTCACGATGAGCTCCTTCCTCGGTTGATGTGCCAGATCCATCTGCTTGATCGCGACGTTGACCCGTTTGTTATGTGACTGCGCCGCGGCATAGTTGAGCGCATTGTCGCTGGCGGCGTTGGCGTTAATCTTTGCAACGTAGACTGATCCGGAAGCGCCCTGACCAACTTTCTTAATCTTGGTGTAGGAACCGTTGGGATCACCCGGAGATACGACGGAGCGTAATTTGTCCATGACTTGCTGTTCGCTCATCTGGGACATCCGCGCCTTTGGTTGCTCCTTCTTCGAGGTGAGGGCTTTCTGAGCCTGCTCATGTGCCGCGAGGGTGGCAGGGCTTGGTGCTTGCTTAGCCGCGACGTTGAGTGGTTTGACCTGGCCGTTCTGAGCTTGACTCGTGCCGGGTGTTCTCTGATGTCCCGCATTGGGGGAAGCTGGAGCTCGTTGAGCGGAAGGAGATTGGCCGGGAGCACGGGCGCCATTCGAGGTACTGGGAGTGGGTGGAGCGGGTCTTTGAGCTGTGGGTGCGTTACGAAGAGCAGCGGGAGGTTGCTGTTGTCGGGTGGAAGCATTGGCGCCAGGTGCGGAAGGTGCAGCTCTCATTGGGTTATAACGAGTGGAGGACGATCCGCTGCTGCTGCCACCGCTTTGTAGCAAAAGCTCCTGCTGTTCGTTCTTCTTCCTAGCCTCGCGCTCCTTGATAGCCTCTTCACGCTGGCGTCGGCGTTCTTCACGTTCCAGTTCTTCACGCTCGCGCTCCCGTTCCTGCTCTTCGATCTCTCTCTCTTGCTGTGCCATCTCGTCTTCGTGTCTCTTCTGCTCCCGTGCTCTGCGTTCTCGCTCTCTCTCCCGCTGTTCGCGTCGCTCGAGTTCTTCCCGTTCACGACGCTCTTTATCCTCCATTTGCCGCTTGTACTCTCTCTCCCTCTCCCTGTATCTCCTATCCTCTTCCTCTTCACGCGCACGCTTCTCGTCCTGGTACATCTGGTTGGCACCGTAGCCTGACAAGCTGGTGCTGCTGCTGTTGGTAGTTTCAGGATATTCCATCCCGAGCTCCTTGACGCTCGCACCAGGCTGTCCCGGAATCATGCCGTAAACCTGATTCTGATCCTCCTTTTGCCTGTCGGTATAAAATCCCAAAACCTCGATGACCGCCTCGGGGTTCTTTTGGTAGTCCTCCTTGGTGATGGCCGACGCGTTGAGCAGTTTCTCCCACTCGGGCGGCAGACCGGTGAATCCGCCCGAGATGGGATCGAAGCCGACGTGGACCTTGTGCGCGAAATTTGTGGGGTTGGAGACACCGCCCATGGACGGGCAGCGGGAGTAAATGTCATCAATCCAGCCGTACAGGTCCGTATCGCTCTTGAGGGAGATGTACACCTTTTTTTGCGGAGCATCCGAGTTCATCAGCGACGAGCTCTGGTTTAGCGACGAGGTAGCGAACCGGATGACCTCAAAGGTGAAGGGCTTCATTTTTATTTCTATTCTGTTCACCGATGTGATATCTCTCAGGGGGATCGATAACGCGGGATTGGCGCCTTTTGTGCTCTCGGCCTCACTCTTATAAAGGTCCAAGGCGGTCTCTCTCAGCACCAGGAATCGTTTCCCCCACATTGTGATGAATCCGTCGTCCTTGACCGAGGCCGGGCCTTTTCGCTGGACGCCGTCGGCTGTGGATGTGTTACTACGCTGGATGGCGAGCGTACTCATCTGGTGGATCGGTGTTGCGGGAAAGGACGGCCGGGACGCCGGAGGTTTGGGCGCCGGACCCGGATTCATGAATGAATTCGGCGAATAGTAGGTGTAATTACCCTGGGCCGCCATGGTGGGTGATTGGAAACTCGCGTTTGATTTAAGGGAGCGTGTATCCGTGATATTTAGAAGGGGACGTGAGGATACACACCCCAACCGGAAAAGACGTCTACCACCGAAGGAAGATTTATCGGAAAAGGGAAACCCCTTTTAAAAGGTTCCCACAGGTGCAACGCCTTCCGGTAAAGGCCCCGTAAGTGATTTCACGATCTGTAGATGGCGAGGGAGTGGTAGATGTTGGTTAGCCGTGGCATTCCCAGGAAAAGGAGTTGGATGAGTTGCAACGGAAACGCAAGCAGCTTAACAAGCAGCGGGGTAGCTGGCTGGTTTTCCAATCTCGGGTAATCTGAGAAAAGAAAACCCTCAACCCAAAAGGCAAAGGGTGAGGAAAAAATTTCAAATAAAGGGAGGACGGTTTAAGGAGCAGCCGTACAGCTTTGTATCAAAGTATGTCTTATCCAGCTTCCCTTTCGTATAAAACAAAAAATTAAGAAAGAACCGACCCCCGGTTGAAACCGTTTCGTTCCAACGAGATATCAATAACGTATCTTCAGCTCGCGAAGAGAGAGAGGGGTGTCAGAAGCTTGAGAAAGTAGAGAGGAAAGCCTCCGTCGAGATCGTGCTAAACTAGCTGAAGTAGCTGCGAGGTAGCAAGGCCAAGTGCATCAGCATTCATTCAAGTCCTTTTTTTCGTCCAGTCCCGTTCGGGATGGAAACGATTGCCGAAGGAAGTTCGAAGACAATGGGAGAAGGTTTGCCAGATTGCACAACTCGCTCCCGATCAGGAGAGCAGAGAGCAGGAGTTGGGAATGCTGGCGAACAAGGGTTTTGTCCAAGAAGCAATCGTGGATAGGGTGTAGCTAGATTCGCTGTTACCTTTTCAGCCCCTTCGTCCGGCATCCAAAATCCGAGGCAGCAGGAGCAGCAGCTTCAAAGGGCCGGAACGTGGATGGCTGGACCTTACGCCCTGCATCCAAGCGATCTGGACAGATAAGATTTGATGCTTTTTCACGGGTACACGATGCTGGGAGAGGGAACGGAGCCGGGATCTGGGTATATGGGGGATTGGGGAGCATTGTTGGGGTGTGATATTGGAAGGTACTTACTCGGAGAGAGCTCTATTGGAGGTGTTCCAGAAGACGATGGCGAAGCGGTGCGAAGCGATAAGAGCTGCCATTCAAGTCGGAGAGGTCGGTAGATTGAGAGGGAGAGATGGCGATGTGCTGATTATAAGGGTAAATGCGATATCAGAAAGATTGATTGTGATGGAGGAGGGAGAGTACAGGGGTAAAGAGACAGGGTGAGGTGAGGTGAAGGTTGGAGATGAGAATTTGGGCGGAGGGTGTCCAGAAGCCGTTGCGTCGGAACAGCCAACGACATCACCGTCCTCAGTCTTACTACGGCTCCCCACCAGTCGAATAATTTATAGCTCCGACCGCCTATAGCTTATGATCCTGTAACCTCCTTTTCCTTCCAAAGTGGACAGGATGTGCAAAATGCATTTCATGCACAGCGTCGCCCAAGATCATTTGGGAGTCCCAAGCTATCAGTTTGGTCAGTCGACGGCACTTCCACGCTTCACACTTGGACTTGCTGCATAAGGACGACTTCCAAGCCCTCTAACCGAACCCGCCTTCACTCCAAAGAAATAAAAATGAAAAAATAAACTGCCATCGTCACCTTGATACTTTGAGGTCTCTCGGTTATGCATAATTTTTTTCTAACAAAAGAGATACCGAGACAGAGCTGCAGAGAGCTCGATGGCTTGCGAAAAAAAGGTGGCTGTCATGGCTGATCAAAGACTTTGTTTCAACAGTTCGTCGTTCTCCTATTCGACATTTTT
Organism: Dactylellina parvicollis; assembly: GCA_036971385.1. Classification (NCBI taxonomy): domain Eukaryota; kingdom Fungi; phylum Ascomycota; class Orbiliomycetes; order Orbiliales; family Orbiliaceae; genus Dactylellina; species Dactylellina parvicollis. The sequence goes on along the minus strand of JAJTUD010000010.1, from coordinate 1,081,191 downwards.
CCCAGGACCCACAGAAACATGAGATAACTTATGCAGTACCAGCTAGCCGTCTGCACAAATAACCTTTTTTGTTTCTTGCTATCCCCGGTTCTCTCGCTCGCAAACCGTCCGAACCAAGCCAATCAAGCTCCCTGGGCTGTGATGGCCGAACCATCCGATAATCGCTCAGACCCTTTTTCTTTTCTTTCTCAAAAAGTTGCAGTTGCCACCAGGTAAGCAATCAGGTTGAGACACTCAAAAACTTGCGAACAAGCAGCTCGTGAAGACGTGCCGATGCATATGCGGCTCTGTTAAAATTTTATTTCCGACCCCCGTTCTTATTGCATGATACTTAGCCTCGACTACAGGCTACATGGTATCTACCGTGGTCTCTCCGCAAGGTACAGAAATATAAAAAGAACCCAAGGAAACTTCCACTGCATCCAGCGATCCTATCAAAAACAAAATAAGAAAAAAAAAAGCAAAGGAAATATCGACAAATTATAGTTTAAACCCCGACAAATCCGATATAAAAATTCGATTTTCCTCACAGTAGATACAAATACTTGCGGCGTGCATGCCTCTACTATAGGCCAAGCCTCAACCTGTTTTCTTTTACGTACTAAAAAAATCAAATATCGCGGTTTCGGAATGGTGTGCACTATTTGCGATTTATATCTCCGTTTGAAGCAGAACATGTTGACAACCCCAAAAAAGGGCCCGGCCTCGAACATCGCTTGCCCACAATCTATATACGCTCACTTACAGCCGCTGATGATGCATTCAACAGTTGGTAAATTTGACGCTAATACTACAAGAGAATGGGGGTCTTTCAAAGCGGACCGGAGTGAGCTCACAAAAAAAAAGAAAAAAGTACCATGATCAAGAAGAAGATACTACAAATGAAAGCAATACCCAATTTTGTCCGCCACTAATGCACGCACTGAAAACGAGAGAAAAGAGAGGAGGAAAGAAAGAAAGATAAAAAAATGGCCATATTAAAGAAACTATTCGTGCAATGTCCAGAAAAAGAAAGAAAGTGAAAGAAAGCGAATGAAAGCGAAAAGCCGAAAAGAAATCCCAAATCCGCCTTCAAGCCTAACACTGCGTTCCCGCCCCCACCCCCTCCAACCTTAAGAGCGATAGGCTTATCCAGATTAAATCAAAAGTACCCACCACCTCGTACTCATCATGACGCCCCGTTAGCATTCGCCATAGCTCCCATCAATTTTTCCATATACGTAATATAATCATATCCCTCCAGCTCCTGGTCTTCTTCCTGCAAGGGACCTCTATGAATCGGCATCTCCTTGATCAATTGATCAACCATATGGTCCGGAATAAGCGAGTGACGGAGGTCAACTTCGGTAACGTATTGCTACACCCCATCATATTAGCGTAACTCCAAAAAAAATCTGGATAAGAGATAAGAAAAGTAAACCCACCTTGCCATCAGCAACCTCCTTAAAGCTCTGGTAGACCTGATCCGCACTTTGCTGATCCTCCGTCACACTAACCATGAATCGAATAAACTGCTCAAAACTCACGCTCCTACTCCCCGTACTAACTTCCAAAAACGTCTCGTGCATCGTGTCCTCGTCGTAAACTAGGCCCAAACTAGCGAGCGCAGCCGAAAACTCGATCTCCTGCAAAGAGTTGCTCCCATCTCGGTCGAAATGTCGAAACACGCTCTCAAACTCTTCAAGCTGTATGGGCGTCAGGTTGGTCATGTTGCGTGCCACGATTTGGTTTTCGAGGAAGGCGAGCTTTTTGGAGGTGGAGGACGTGGCGAGGCTGTATTCGTATTCGAGTTCGTCGTAGGAATAGACCGTGTGATCGTTTTCTTCAATGTGGGCTTGCTCGCATTGCTGAGCGATGGCTTTGAGAACGTCGAGTTCGCCGTGGATCCCGCGGAGACTCTCATTAAGATTCCGGCACTGCCGTAGCTGTTTCTGTGGGATTGTTAGCAGTGAGCCTGGGAGGATAGATACCTGGAATACCATACCTCGGGTTCGCCTTCCATCTGGCTCAGCTCCAGTTGAGCAGTGCTCAGCACCAGAGCAAACTCGTTGGCCTTGTCTGCAAACGACATGCGCAGTTTTTCTTTTATTCTGTATTTTGTCAGCCTATTCCATCGTGCCAGTCATCGGGTATAACCACGTACATCCGAATCTGCTCATTGATCTGTGCACTCCTATGCTTCTCCCCAGCGAGTAAAAGATTCCAATCCTCCTCCAGTACCACAAGCGTCAGATGCGGCGGCGGATTATAATCCTTCAACTTGTACGTCGCTAGCTTCGTCTTGATATTTCCCAGCAGGCTCACCAACTCGGCCTTCTCGCTGACCCAGCTCCGTTTTGACGAACGTTTGAAACTGTTCAGCTGCGCCATTGCTTCCTTCGCATCCGTATACGTGCCCTTAAACATAGACGAAGCCCAGGAATCCCGCATGCCTCCGATCTGGGCCAGTAGCTCCTCCATCCGCTGTTCAAATGCGTGTTGCATATCCCAGGCTCCCTGCATGTGAGCGACGAATTTCTCCACGCGGCGGCCGGCATTTTCGATCTTGTCGAGGTGACTGAAGGCGTGGAACCAGTAGGCGATATATGTCATGATGGAACGTTCGTCGGGGCGAGGGACATCGCAAACATCCTCAACATCGAGGAGAGCGGGAATACCGATCTCTTCGGTGGCGATTTTGAATGCGAGGGCCATGTTGCCCTTGTGATCGTCTTTGTCAAGTTCGTCGTAGTCGATAAGGTCGGGACGGTGGATATCGAGTAGGGCACAGCTGCATCAAATTAGCCCAGGCTGCGTTTCCACGCCGGTGTAAGAAAAGTGCACTAACAATGCCAATCCGTCGTTCCAACTGCTGGAGAAATCGCGAATGTCCACTTCATCGTAGCACGCCGTCTTTCTCTGACACCACAACAACAAGCCCTCCTTTGCGGTTAAACCTTCTTGACTACGATACAAGACAGTCCCGTCAGCAACAGAACTTCTCGACGTGAACCTCCAATCCCTCTCACCTGATATCACTGATCGTAAACTTGGTGATCAAAGTCCAAAGCAAACCCAAGATGAGCTTTAGATTGCCATCCACGATATCCTCCGCACCGATATTGAACAGCATGATCCCGCGGTTTTCGATGTATTTCAAGGCCTTGAGGACATTTTCGGCTTTCTGAACTCGCATTATCGGTTTCAAGGCGTATCGGCCGAGGGATTCGTTCGCGAGGATTTCGAGGAGATGGATGAGTAGGACCTAAGACACCCGTATCTTTTAGCACCCGTATTTCCAGTCACCGGTTGTCAAGGAGGGCTCGGACCGACGTACGCCATCGCTAAGATCGATTTTTAACGATTGAGCTGGCCTGACGTCTCGCGCCGCGAGCTTGGTGTTTAGCCTGAGGGTTCCGAATTAGCTCTTCGCTCTCCTGAGAGATGGTGCCGGGCAGTACACCGAATACCATTTTCTGAATGTTTTCTCTTGGACCTGCGGGTGTTTAACGAGCTCGTTAGTTTTGCCGTCACGACACGGGTAGCTGAGGTCACAGCTCCCGGAAACAAAGAATGACGGAATGCAGGCAGGGAGCCGAAACATACAGTGACCCAGCCGGAGTCCAACAACGACATCTTTGCTGTGATACGATATGTGCTATCCGGGTACGGGGGAGAGTCGACAGTGATTCTCCAGCTTTGTAACTTCTCACTCGTGGATTGGAGAAAGGTAAACAGTAGCGAACGCAGGAGGTGCAGGTGGAGAAGTGGTCGGTCAGCAGGGGTCGGTTCGGAGAATTGCTGGTGCGAAAATTGGCGATTGTAAGCAATTAATTTAATTTAACGGATATTAATTGCTGATATATATAGCCCTAAGCGTTTATAATTATCAGATAGGAAAGGACAGAAGGCCTATAGACGCATGCGGCAGAGAAGGAAAGAAAGAGAGATGATGTTGATTGCCGTTCGAGACGAATTTTCAGGAGAACGGACAATGAATACGACAATAGCTCGAACGACAGGGGAGAGCAATTGTAACCAACAGCCAGGCAGCTCTCAGGGAAGATGCGAGAAAGGCTAGTCACGGCCTCTCTTCTTTCTCTCTCTCTCTCCAGACGACAGACAGCTGCTCCATAATCAACTCCATCAAACCAGTTCTCGAGCTAACAGGCTTTGGGGATAGTGACCTGGCAGGCGCAATTTGCATGCACGCAATCCGAACCGACCATTCACATCGCATCCACCGCCGCCAGCTGTCACAGCGGACATTACCGTACCCCTGAAGCAGCAGTCTTCTCTAAAGCAGAAAGCAGTACAGTGGCCGTGATGAAATTGCAGAGGAAGACCGATCGTCTCAGAAAGACCGGACGACACTGATAGCATTCGCAGTGAAGCAATTGGCATACGGTAGACTGTGCCATCTCCACCGTGTCGCGGAAACACACCCCGAACCTCTGCCGCTACGAAATGTAAACAACGCAGCGCTCGCATTTGCATTCCAGAGCCTCGAATCCACGCGGTCGATGCATGTTGCATTCCGACCGAGGAGGCCATTACATTGCCCTCTTCGGCAACGATATTCGGGATACCTTTGATCGTCTTCGAAGCTCCAATGGGACCTCAATTGACGTCGGCAGACTTGTACTCTCAGCGGACGGCGTTGGGCGTGTTTCCGCCGTTCGGTACGAGCTATGTTTGAGATTACATGATTAGGTTGCAAACAGCTTTTCCGATTGAGCCGCCAGCTTCGAAACTTTATACATTTCGGTATACAATAAAGGATTATTATTCGCGAGCCATGTAACACAGCTGCACGGTTCCGAGCATTTGACGACGCTCCGACGGACGCAGATGCCCGGATCTCTTCCCCTTCGAGCCTAGTGCCGCCATATTTCCAATATTCCTTGTCAATCTCTCTTATCGTTTCTCTTATCGAAACTACACACGGCAAGAGCATGGCATCGGTGGGGGAACATGCATCAACAGACACTACGTACCCGAACCAAATGGATATTCCCTCCCAAGAGCTTGTTCGACTGAGGGCAAATAATTATATAACGGCAGCACATTTACCGTATTTCCCCACGTGTGCGACCTGGAGATGCATCCGACTCCGCGGGAAATTCGCCGTTATCGTGTCGACAGCAGACTGTCAATCAGGTCAATCGCCTGCATGTCTCCAATGGCGGGGTTTTAGATACCGTCTACACCCCGCGCATAGGTATAAAGTGACATCCCGTCGCTCCTCTGCTTCTCCACCTTCTCAATCGATGCAGTTACATCTAAAGTCTACCACACGACCTACTTCCCCGACGGATATCCTCGATATATCGATATATCGCAAAGATGGGCTCTATAATCGAGAGTATCAAACAAAAAGCCACCAACATCGTTCCCAAGTACACCGGCCATCACCCTCTCGACCCGCTCACCACAACCGAAATCGCAAAGGCCGTCTCCGTTGTTCGTGAGGCGAAGGGTCAATTGGGATACAATGCCGTTACCATCGCGGAACCCAAGAAAGCAGAGACGGTAGCATGGTTGGCCGACCCTACGAATGCGCCCAAGCCCGTGCGACAAGCCGAGGTGGTGGCTATCGATAAGAGCGGGGCTATCTGGGACGGTATTGTAGATCTCGCAGCCGGAAAGATTGTACAATGGGAGAAACTTGACGGCGTGCAACCTTTGGTATGACCTATCACACCGATGTCTGGTCGGTACGATCAGGCATGTTGATACCATTGCGTACAGATTACAATGGAAGACCTCATCGAAACGGACCGAGTCGTCAAGGCGGACCCCAAAGTCATCGAACAATGCGGCATCCTCGGCATCCCTCCGAGCGACATGCACAAAATCTACGCGGACCGTATGTTCTTCAGTCTCTTCTTACCCCGCGACAGATAACTGACCTATTGTTATATTCAGCATGGACGATCGGCTACGACTCCCGCTTCGGCAATACCACCCGCCTCCAACAGGCCCTCATGTACTACCGGCCCGACCCTGACGACTGCCAGTACGCCTTCCCGCTCGACTTCTGCCCCATAGTCAACACCGAAACAAAGCAAGTCATCCACATCGACATTCCAGACGTACGTCGCCCGCTCAATAAGATCCCCAGCAACTACAACCCGAAAGATATAGAATCCACCACCGGCTACCGCACCGACATCAAACCCTTACACGTTACTCAACCGCAAGGCGTATCCTTCTCTATCTCAGGGAGAGAGATCAGCTGGCAGAATTTCAAGGTGCATGTGGGGTTCAATTACAGGGAGGGGATCGTTTTGAACAACATTACGTACAACGACAAAGGGAATGTCAGGCCGTTGTTTTATAGGCTGTCGTTGGCAGAGATGGTGGTGCCGTACGGGAACCCGGAGATGTGGCACTATAGGAAGCATGCGTTCGATTTGGGGGAGTACGGTGGGGGGTATATGACAAACGAGCTGGCTTTGGGTGCGAATACCTCCAACTAGTTGGAAGAGGTGGCGAAGAGGAGCGTAGCTAACAGTGTGCACAGGCTGCGACTGCCTCGGCGAGATACACTATCTCGACGCATTCTTTGTGAACAGAGCCGGCGATCCGATTACTATCAAGAATGCCATCTGCGTCCATGAAGAGGATGCTGGTGTAAGTCATACCACTCTCAGCTCCCGAACCGGTATCCTCAGGACTAACACCTGGCCTCCGAATAGATCCTATTTAAACATACCGATTTTCGTGACAACTCGGTAATTGTCACTCGTGGTCGTAAATTAGTCATCTCCCACATCTTCACCGCCGCAAACTACGAGTATTGCGTCTACTGGATATTCCATCAAGATGGCACGATCCAGCTGGAGATCAAACTTACGGGGATCTTGAATACATATGCCATGGCGCCGGACGAGGATACCAAAGGATGGGGCACACAAGTGCATCCTGGAGGTATGAATCTCTTACTGCGCATGCTTTACCCATCCGCCCTCAAAACATTAGTGATACCTCCGCTAATCTCGTTGTTTAAACAGTCAACGCTCACAATCACGAGCATCTCTTCTGTCTCCGGATTGACCCCCAAATCGACGGCCAATCCAACACCATCTTTCAAGTAGACGCCACAAAGGGACCTGGCGAAGTTGGCTCAGCCGAAAACTTTTACGGCAACGCCTTTTTCGCGCAAAAAACAAAGTATACGACCGTTTCGGAAGGTGTGGCGGATTACAACGGCGATACCTCGAGAACGTGGGATATCGCCAATGAGAACAAGCTGCACCCCGTTAGCGGAAAGCCTGTGAGTTACAAGCTGGTTTCGAGGGAAGTGCCGAGACTTTTGATCAAGGAAGGGGGATTGGTGGATAAGAGAGCGGGGTTTGCGAGGCATGCTGTGCACGTTACTAAATGTAAGTTTTCTCTGTTTAAAGCTACGTCGTGATCTTGAGTCGTGCTGCGGATTGAAGGGGCATCTTTGCCACCCCCGTTCCATTGTAGATCAAATTGCAAGCCCTGAGCTGTGCTGACTTGTCCTTAATCGGAACAGACCAAGACGGCCAAATCTACCCCGCCGGTCGTCACGTCCCTCAATCCTCAGGCGAACCTTCACGCGGTCTACCCGAATGGATTGCGGCAAACTCATCGGAAAAGATTGATAATGAGGATATAGTGCTCTGGCACACCTTCGGACTGGTACACTTTCCGGCACCCGAGGATTTCCCGGTCATGCCGGCGGAGCCGATGAGCTTGCTGCTGAGGCCGAGACATTTCTTTTTGAGGAACCCGGCGTTAGATGTGCCGCCGAGTTACTGTAGCTTACCAAGCGGGGTTGGAAAGAAGGGGGTCGTGGAGGCGGCGGATGGAATGAGTCGGTTGGCGTTTGGTGGTGGGAAGGCATGTTGTGATTAGGTGAGGCTATACTAAGGAGAGATGGGGAATAGTGGAAGCTTTCTACAGGATGTGAATGATTTTGTTTTGAGGCTGAGAGAGGTCAGGATGTGTATAACAGAACAGTGTTACACTCCTTGATAGCAAACGCTGTGGCCAGACTGCTGTTGGAGTTGGTACAAGAATAAAATATAAATTCGATATTTTTCTTCAGGGTCTGGTGGAGTCACAAGCTACCAGTCACCTAGCTAGCCACTGCCAATAGTTCCAACATGGATCAATCTAATCTTGGTCAAACGAGTAACCAGGTATGACGTTCAACATTGACATTCTCACTTGCTTTACGGAAAATTACAACATCCAACGCAAAAAGCGCACGGTGCTCCCAGATTTGCCAACATGAAACGTCTCCGATTCAAACTGTAGTTGGTACTTGTGCCTGACTATCCGCCAGGAATTGATCCTATCCGCCAAAGTCCAAATTAGAAATACCATCAATAGATTATTTTTATCTATCAGTGACAAAAGTTGAAGATGTGCAACAAAACTACGGCGGCTCTCCATGCACAGACATTCAGAAAAGAGTAGGCGGCGAAGAGAATACTTCTTATCATACATGGCAATATATACCAAAAAGAAGTTCTCCCCGCAGGTATTCGTTGCAATACTTCTAATATCTGTTTCTCTCATATATTCTGGTAGTCATATATTGAGGTTTGAGATTTGACGATTCACGACGGCTCAATCGACACCCCAAACGAAGAAAGCGTACACGAACAATTAAACTAGGGAGGAAAGGTTTGAATTATCATCTTGAGGGGTATATCCGTTTATGCTAGATTATGAGGTCGTCTTTGATTGGACTTCATGTGGTACTTTGGGCATGGGCGAGTGGCGTGTTAGCCCAGCAGACTGTAAGTTGACTATTACACATTCATTCCACATATCACTGCGTATAAAACCCTGTTCTAACAAGCACATTCGAACCTTCAAAGATGAGAGAGAAGAACCATGACTTTAGCAAGTCCCGTCGACACGCCGAAAGTGGAGATGCCTACGCACCGCCGGATCCGCACTGGGACGAGGACCTGGCCGCCCGCCAGATCTCCCCGAACGCCTTCCCGGGTCCGAACAGCTTCACCCGCAGAGAAGAAGATGCCACGCCAGCGGGCGGCCTGAAGCGGCGCCAGGACGATCAGAACCCTCACAAGCTCCAGGTCATGTCTTTCAACGTCCAAAATGACGTTCAGGGTAGCGACCCTATAATCACCCGCAAGAACCCCGCCCGCCTCCACCAAGAGTTCTTCTGCCACTGGCGCACCGCAAAACCGGGCTACAACTCCCTCACGATCCTGAACGAGCTCCGGAGCTACCTCAACACGTTCCCGACCGACATGTGCAGCGGACCGGGAGGGTTCTGCACCCCGATCTGGTGTCTGAACGAGTACATGGTCACCGTATGCAACTGGAGCGACACGCCCTGGCAGATACTCTGCGCCGACGCCATCCGGCAAGCCCGCGATATAGTCATCGCTCTCGAGAACAGGAACGACGAGATCTGGGAGGCGGGTGCAGACCCGGACTTCCGCCTCGGCGATGGCGACGAAAACGCTCAGGGTAACGACCGCCAGCGTGCGAATGACCGCAAGAAGATTTGCATAAACCACTCGTCCGTGTACGTCCCGGAGATGCTGGGGTACACATTCTTCAACACGAACCCGCACTTTCAGGTGCAGCTGTTCTACGGGTTCCCGAAAGAGAGGGTCCAGTGCCCGGATGACAAGAATGACATCCTGGCCGAAGTGAAAGGGTACGGCAAGTCGCAGGAGGAGTACTTGGAAAAATGGTACGGTATCCTCTCGGAAGATTCCCTAAACGGCGATAAAGACAACAAGGGCTCGAAGGCCAAACCGGGCGCGAAGACACCTCCAAAGGCGGCGAACGGCACCGCTACGACCGGCGGACCGAATAACGCCACCGTGACGAACAGCTCCGAGACCGTCACGGAGGATGGAGGCAAACATCCACTCCCCTTGGATAGCTCCATTCCGGGCTACAAAGGTCCCAATCTGAAAGACTACGACCCTCTAGAGTTTATCCCAGGGAACCAGGTTGCCGAGTACATCTACAACCAGCGGATCAAAAGCCTGGAGTCGCAGAAGCAGCTCACGCTGCCCACGACCTCCAAGAAGCCGGCCAAGACGCCGGATCCGAAAGCGCCGACGAACTTTTTCCCTAAGGGCTACGATCGCGATCCTTTGTCAAAGTATCGTACGAAGAAACGCCCAACTTACCAGCAGACTCGTGCGCAGGATGCGAGTAACCGGAAGGCTCCGAAGAGTACGGTCAAGAGCGGGACCGGTCAGAATGATGAGAAGACGACGACACCTGCCAACGTGGCTAATACTGCAAAGGAAACCGGAACATCTGTAACAGACAGCGGTAACAAGGGGACTGCTAAAGGAGTGACAATCGCCGTAACCGCTACTCCTACACAGGCTGCAAATGAGCTGGAGACTGCGGCCCAGGAGACTGGAGCTACGCGCGCTACCTCAGGAGCGAGCAAGGACGAGGACGAAGGTAAAGCGGCTGTTACGCCTACTCCTGCTTCATCTCAAGCGGCAGACGCTACGGTTGTCAAACCCACAGCCACCGAAGACAAGAAGGCATCCGGACCTGCTGATACCAACCCTGTGTCGTCCCTCGTCGCTCTTCCTACCACCATGGCAACCTCTGCTCGAAAAGAAGCAAGTGCGGACCCAACATCGCCAGAGTCTAGTGAGAAAGCTGAGAAGGTTGCTCCGCCAGTTGGAACGACATCGGCAGCTAGCCTTGAAGATACGAAGCCCACCAAAACCGCGGCTACGACTGCCAAATCTGAGTAATAAAAGGTATATATAACCATCAGTGTGTGCTGGCTCGGTACAGACGTCTTTTCAATCTTGATTTTCTCATTTTATCGTTCAAATTTGCATTAGAAGTGGGACTCATGTCGTTTAATCTCCCCTGCAGTTATCTTACGCGCCGGCACCGGGGTTTTCTGTTGTCTTTTTTCCCGCTATGTATACATACTTGAAAGCTGAGGTAGTGAATAGTATTTTTCTTTGAAGATTTTTATTCTAGTCTTTTGAATCATCATTGCGTGCGCATATAGTGAGTCTTGAGGTTGAATTGTAGAGGTGGAGTGTCGTGTTTAATGAGCTTCCTTTACCAGTGCCCTCGTGATATATCGAACCTCGGAAGCAGGTATCAGCCCTTGCAATTCGGGTACATTAATACCCGTCCTAACGTCTTCTAAAATCGAAATCCAGGTATTCTCGAATCAGCGCCAAGGGTTCATACTTCTTCCATATTGAACCACAAGACGTTCCTGAATTGTTCCGTGTTTTTCCATTCCCTTTTTTTTCTGGGGTAAAAGCCGACCCGGATAAATTCGTCGGAAAGCCCCTACCAAACCCACCACGTGAACGAATACCCCAGAAAGAAAAGAAAAATTCCAATTTATCCCAAACTTTCGAGACGCCGGCCCTGAAAGCCCCTTCCTGCGCAATGGTTTGAGAGAAAACTGACAGGGAAGTAGAAAATTTTCTCCCAATCTTCTTTTCTCATTCGTTCTTTCCGACCCCAGGTTTTCTAGAAGGTGCTGTTGTGTGGGGTCACGAGGCACTGGGAAGCGAAAAATTGTCTGCAGGACACTTAATTTTCGGTCCGCGATGCTCAAGAACCCTGGATCGGCTGCAGGGTCGCGAGAGGAGGGTTATATTTCCCTCAAGTCCTCGTTTGTACCTGAATTTTACAGGAGGATTACCAAGCGAGGTGATAATATACGAATGAATGAAGTCCACTGCAAGCTACTCAAGGTTCATACTGACCGCAACGCCGACATCTTTAATGGCGTGATTGAATGTCGCACAACAGGTCTGTGAAGTTAATGCCAAGTCCTATTGGCGGCAGGTATGATATTACGATGTTTTATAGCCCAACGGGAAACTTTGCATATACGGTATCCAAAAAGTGATCAATTGAATTGGCTAGTAGCTTTTAGAAATAATCCAGATTCCTATACATGTAGCTCTCAACGACCCCGACACGCCAAGTCACGTGTGATTTAATAGATGACGATCTCAAAGGTGACGGACTTGTGCTCAATCTCTGTCTTCTTTTCGACCTCGTATTCCAACTCATCCTTCTCCTGCTTGAACTTTGTCTCTTCTTTGTATTCAAACTCGTATCCACCGGCCTCACCCTCATGCTCGGTCTCCTTGCTCGATTTCTTCTCCAACTTCGTGCCCTTAGTCCACTTCTTCTTGGTCTCAACCTCGGTCTCGAGCTGAATCTCAACTTTCTTTGTGATCTTGGTGGTTTCGAAACCGATGCCGGACTTCTCGCCGTCCTCGAGGTCGTCAGAGAGTTTTAGCTTTGGGGCGGAGTCGTCAATGTCGAATTTGATCTTGAAGTCATGGGTGGTCTCGCCGGCGACGAGCTCGTATTTTAGCTCGTCACCTTGGGTGACGGTGAATTCGACATCACCGGAGAGAGTCTTGGGGGCTTCGGTGGATTTGCTAAAGGTGGACTTTTCGCTGAGGGTGATTTTGACGTCGGCCTTAACGCTGATCTTGACGGGGACTGCGATGGTATATGTATTTTAGCTAAAGAACTTTTATATCTGAATGATAACAGATGTAAGGTACAAGGTGGATACTAACCGACAATGGGCTCGTTGCTGCCCTCGATGGCCTCGATCCTGCCGAGAACGTCGAACGACTTGATCAACGACTCGACGTCGGCGTGGACTTTCTTAATATCGGTCATCTTGGATATCTGATGGAAGAAGGTTGATTGTGATCAAAAAAGATAGTTAGATGGAAGAGGTTAATGGATTCGTTTGAGTAGAAGATGGGTAGATTGAGCGAGCTGAGAAGGGAAGGAAAGTTACTCTGGGAGTTTCTAGAGGGGTCCTTTTATATCCCAGGGGAAAACGAGCACGCCAACAGACCCCAAAATCTCACACCCCACCGCATCCCACCCAAAAACACCACGATTGCTCAACATCAGGTACAAGTGACGTGAGGTGCGGGGTAAAAACACCTTACTGTCTAAAAGGCTGAGGATGCAATGATGTGCTGGCGTTAAGCCATAAGTGGGAATATCAAAAAGGACTCAGCTAATACGCCCCCCTTCCGAGTATAAAAAATTAAAAAGAAAAGGCTTCCCAGCTCTGGGAAACACAACATTGGCATGCAGTCTACCCTGCGGGGCATATTGGGAGGGGCTACCCCTTGCGAAATCGAACCCATCAAGCACTTGCCAATCGATCAATTGGGTGTTAAAGCCGCGTCATGGTACACCCGTTGTTGGATACTGGAGGCGCTACGAGACATTATTGCTTATAGCTACCTAGCTCGAGCTGAATATGTAGGTAAAATCACGGTTAAGCACTTTTTAGCTTTGAGCTTATACGACGCGACAGGATTCAATTGACATATCAAGCCAGAAGGGTCCTAAACTCCGTTGATATCCTTAATTGTAGCAAGTGAGCTCGAGACAACCGCCCTCTCGAATGGTGAAAGGTGGGGTTGAAAAGGAGGGGCAACGAAAAGAAACGTCCATATAAAATCCACTTCCCAGTCTTTTAAATTGAATTGTATAAAAGAAGGAAAAAGGCTGCAGCAAGCGCAGTACAAGTCTACCCGATCCGTTGCCAAAGAACCATAATCAGTCGAGCAGGGCGCTTTGAATCGGAGTTTAAAAAAGTAAGAAATGTCGATTTTGAAGCCCTTGGAGAGCAGGATTAATGATCGGAATTGTGCTGGTGGGGGGAAAGAAAATGGGCGAAAAAGAGAAAGGGGCTGTCATTCGCGTCGGACGGGGATGCAGCATAGCCACAATCCAAGACGCATGGTTAGCAAAAAAGTACAACATACTTTGAGTTTTTTATGCAATATCCGTATCTCTAACCAGTTATTTCAACCGAAGGGTCTTTCCCTTGCGTGAGATTACAGAGTCGACGGCAATTAGCTCTGGGAGCTGCCTATGGAATGCGAATCCATTCCAGATGAATCGAAGAGAGCTGAAGCTACTAGCTGAAACGAAACGCGGATGAAGCGGATGGCGAGCAGCTACGAGAGACCGAGTGTCCGCGGAAATTTCCAAGGTAGGATCCATTGAAAAGCGTTCACACACGGAGAACAGACGTGCGTCGAAAACGAAATTAGCAGCGGGGAATCGACCCAAGCTTTTTTTTCGATTAAGAGTTTTGCCATACATCTAACTGCATCCGGAGATGTCCATGATCGATACGAAAAAAATGGATGAGAAGAGCAAATGTGTTGAGGTTTGTCGTTGAGTCTAGATCATTCCTGGCCAAGGTTGCCCACACGCGTAGAAATATCAAACGAATGGCTGAACGCCTCCTCCGTGGTATGGACGGATCTTATCGAGGATCATCGACGCCCTAGATGCCCGATAAGCATTTGGAATTCAGATCGCTACCAGATTCCGTTGGCCAATCTCCGCAGAACTTCGGTTGGGTAGTCAATGTCAACGGCAGAGCTAATTCAGAAGCACGGGATTTGCGCACTTCACCATTAGGCCGCCAGCAGCCAGTGGCGAGCGGCGGAGCCGTAAACGGAATTAAATGTTCGAGTAGGGGGTATCCAAGTCACGGTACTGTACTCTGGGATCATCACGAACTCAAGCGACTTGGCTATGTAGAAGATATCTTGCGTATCGCGCGTGAACACGGGACTATTGCTATCTTCGTGCCAACACGTCGGGCTCCATAATCCAACAGGACCACGTGCCCAGGCGCCAACCACGGAATGTGGAAATTGATCGATGACGGGTATCACCATTGCCATCGTAAAACGGGGACTGCTGGTTTTGAACGAAGTGACCCGCAAGTCAAGCCAAGGCGGTTGCGGAACGCCTCGCTTGGCTCGCTTTGTCGCCCAATATGCGATAATATTTGACCTCTGACATACAGCAGCTTCATTGCATTCATTTTTTGCTCCTTGAGTATACACAGTATTAGCCCTAATATGAAGATTTACTACTCTTGATAATAGCCCGTAACTAAGAGAAACACAAGTTGTGTCTGAGGTCCACGCGGATATACAGGCAAAATTTGGCTAACCTCTTAATTCTATCGCTCACAAGTCAACTTTTATTTCCGAGTACATTCTAGCGCCCCAAACATAGCTCTAGTTCTATGGAACCAGGTTGATATTTTCTAAGGTCCAAAGACCTCCCACTTCATCGAAGTTGTTTTACTGTTCGTTTCCGTCGTCTTGGTCATGAGTTCTGTTTTCTTCTTGCTTTCGATTTCGATTTTCGTTTCGGTTCTCGTTTTTTGTTCTCTTGTCGTAGTCTTATTCTGTGAGATTGAACTGGTCGTACTATGAAATTCGGGCTCTCGATCACCACCCTTTCTGACCTTTGTTGTTGTAACCCTTTCCTCAGCCCTGGTTTTGGCCTCGGTATCTATCCTAGTCGTTTCGACTACCAATTGGTCATCATCTCGGATGTGAAATAATATATCAGGAACATCTTTGTCGTGGTAGAAGTAAATTTCGAAGCTCAACTCCCGTACCTGGCCATTGACTCTTACGGATCCAAAGTTGACATCATATGTAATCATGTCTCCTGGTGCGAGGGTAAAGTTTGCTTCTTCATTAGGTTTCAACAAAGACGGTGGTAGTATGTGGTTCTCGGTCCTTGGTACTAGTCTATGACCATGACTCGCGGTTGCAGCTACCAGACTAGCGTTTGCTGTACTGTTTCTTAAAGTACATTCGACTGTGAATTTGTTAGAAATGTGGCGCTATAGCTCTTAAATATATAAACTACTATAAACTAAATCTCCGTGGGGGCACAGTTTCGAAAATAGAAGCCGGTTGTCTCAAGTTTTGAACTTACCGAATAGTGGTGTCCCTTCGGTCACTGGCTCAGCGGAAGGGGCTGATACGGCCTCGTACGCCATTGCCACCAGAAGTATAAGCGAAAGCAATACCTATCTGAACAGGGCCTAGGGCAGTTTTATATTGAGGTTATTGAGAGATGGAATTGAAAGAGAATTTCGAGATAGTTGTAGGTAGGCTAGCTTGTAAAGTTTGTGATGCAGGTTAAACTTGCGAACTCAGATATATATATATATATATATATATATATTTCTATGACTCTGTGAAATTTCTCTCTGACAGTTATGTTTGCTTTATATGCACTCTCATTTCAAAAGATTCAGGCACTTTTTCAAACATTGCAGCTGAAAGTTTGTGTTACACCACATATAAATGTTTTTCTGTACTGGTAAGCCAGCATCTGACGTAGAGACTGCAGCACATGCGCAAGGCGGCGGCACGGCTTCTTAAGATGCCAAAATTCGCTGTGATCGCTTCACCCTTGGACACTTTGATAGGCCATACAGGTTGTATTTTCTCTTTCGTACATTGCCCATCAGAATTGAGGTTTGGACTTGTACGTGATCTCCTTGAACAAGAAAGTGCCAAGCTTGACCATCGGCTTTGTATAGGTGTATTACCGCCTGAGCATCTTATGCGCACCCTTTACCACTTCATAATCCATTCCACTGATGTCGTTCAGGTAGCGCGCCTACCATGCATGTACATTTTCTCGCGGTTGCTATTTTTGATTGACACACCATGATACCACGTGAGACAGGACAATCGCCCTTCGACCTTCCATCAACAAAGACTTTCCAGAAGCTTCCCACAATCGATCCACACCAGCACATCTAAACGAAAAAGTCTAAATTATCTCCAGACGCTCAGGCCATCCACAGAGAACAGATATAGGCACCCGAATTCTCGCACCGATCCAGCAGGTCGAAACCACGAAACCCGCGCTAGAGCCTCGCTGCCAATATACTTTTAATTCCTCGGGACGAGAAATCTTATCAATTCGTTATATCGCGGGTAAGGGAACTAGCGTGCTGTTCATGCGAGAGCCGGACCGGCGTCGCTGTCCTTCGCTACTGCTTGCAAATATCCGGGAATGAGTTGTCACCTTTCCAAACCCTTCTTTTTTATGCAGGTTGGGAAAAAAAAATTGACATTTACATATTCTCCACAAAAAACCGTTCGAATCGATTGTGGCGATGGGGTTCGACATTCCCGATTCGATTTCCATCGGTGTCTGATCATTGGACAATTGGTGTTCTTCCATATGCAAGGTGCACACTCCTAAGTCTCTTAGCTTGGCTTCGGCTACGTAGCTCTCGGGTTTTCTCGCGTAGCTTATAGCAAACGTTCAACGACGATCGTCTGGGTTATATTCATGCATTGGCACGTAGGAAGACCAAATTGTCCTATCGAAAATAAAATCAAAATCCCAGAGCCCAGAAAAGTTTACCCTCGCTAGTTCCCACCCTCACAAACGTGATTCGATGGTGGGCCTGTTTTTCGATAAGCAACCTACTAACCAGGCATGCAGAGCAGCGCACACCTGCCAATCTGTTCACCTCGTCGGCCCCCCTCGCGTTCGACTACCGGATTCAGCAATGTAAGACGAAGGTTTGGCATTCTTCGTATGCCTTTCGGATTCGAGTTGACATTCACACGTAGCTGATCTAAGCTGATCAAAGTAAAGCTGCCGAAAGGGCTTGAGATTATCCGGTTAACCATTTGATATCATATTTTCCCTCCTCCACGGAGGATTTGTGACTGCTTTGATTGAAACGGATTCCCTCGGACTGGTGTGTGTTTGCAAACCATGGGAGGAATAAGTTGCTGATATGATACGCTGCGAATGGAGGCACGGAGCATAGCCTGGACATAGCCTATCCGATTTACTCAACTTTTCTTATATCTTATTCATATCAACAATTTATGTTTCACGTTGGAAAGCCGGAATCTTGATAGAGAAAAACTTTTCTGCTTGGAACCGATGTCGATGTGCAGCTATATATAACCTAACACAGTTTTTCTTCTCCAGCCTCACAACTAGCCCTCTCGCTTGACGATTGTCCCATGGAAGTACCATGTCGCAGGAATAGCAAGAATAGTAACATGTTGCGAGAAGTATCGGTTCTAGCTGGGGCTTCTTGGTTGGATGCAACGTTTGCTTTGCCTCACGTTTAGGGATCCATAACCCTGGTTGCCAAAAAAAATCAAACACTTCGAGTACCCTCATGTTGAAAAAAAAAATACCATCAGTACGAATTACCAGGGTGACGTTTTCTCGAAGAACTTCCTAACCCGGAAGTCTGATGGTGTGCTTTGGTCATTTTGCATGTCGATGCTAGTTGCATGGGATAAAAGGTTGGTTTAGGCTGGTGCGTCTATGCGTCTGTGTGCTACCTCACGGGATTCTTTCTTTTCTTTCTTTCTGGCGAGACGAGGAAGCTTGAGAAGAGCAAGTGGGTTTTTAGGATCACGGGCGGAGAAGCTACACGCGAGATTAATTGTATCGATACGGATAGATATCACGACATTTATAAGCATCAAATTTCGGGACAGACCATTTTTTCCCTGTGAGAATGCGAAATGCATATTACGATGTAGGAACGGTGTGGGGAAGCGATATAGATTAAGTGGCCAGGAGGTGGGAAAGGTTCTCGAAGGGGTGGCATATCCCTGGCTTGCGGAGCGAACGGATTAACAGGAATAACCGGAGAAGATCTGTAACGCCAATGTACATATGTACATCCAAGTACACAACCTTTTTCCAACGGATTGAAAGGCAAGAAGCTGAGAAGCTGAGAAGCTATCGAAAGTAACTTTTCCAACGGTATGTTTCGAAAGCACAACCGAAGAGGAACAGTCTACCCAGGACGTTTCACGCGACCTGGCTCCGAGATCCTAAGCTTGAGCCTTGATCGGGCGGTAAACCTGGAGAGACGTTGGATAGGAGGCGGCCCGCGAGCTGTTGCTGCTGTGCATTGTACATAGGTCGTCACGTCCGTCTGGACTCGAAGGTTTCGAGGGTGAGGGAATATCAGTCGG
Source organism: Dactylellina parvicollis (assembly GCA_036971385.1). Lineage (NCBI taxonomy): Eukaryota > Fungi > Ascomycota > Orbiliomycetes > Orbiliales > Orbiliaceae > Dactylellina > Dactylellina parvicollis. The sequence continues at coordinate 1,062,385 of JAJTUD010000010.1, read as the reverse complement.
TCTGGAATGTGAGCTTCGACGGGCCTAGTTGCGGGCGTCGACGGTGTGTAATCTCCACATATTTGCTTGTTCGAAGGGGGTGAGCATTACGGTCTTGGCTTCCGACGGCAAAAGGCAGACCCCTGTGTTGAACGATCGGAGCAGGGTCAACGCAAGCACCCCGATCGCAACACAATGCGGAAGGTCAGCTTATAAAAGTGCCAGCGTGTCCTCGTTCCCTCCTTCTCTCATCTCACCGCACACACACCGCTCATATCACAATCTTCCTCGACTGGATTGCCGTATTGACCACTCACATACAATACACACCAGACCGCTGCTCCGTATATACGAGAGACACACACCCGGTGTAGCTAGTGCAGCCAGTCTTTCCCTTTGTTACGTTTCCGAGCAGGCAGCCACAGCCTCAGTTGACCGCCGCGGCCCCGTCCCATCTTTCCCCCCCTTTGTCCCGATCACCGCAAACAAACCTTGGCCCGGCACACATACTTTTGAGAGCGTTCCTGATCCCCTTCGTCACTCACTCGCGTATGACTCTTTCGCTACCCTTTCCTGTTTGTTAAAAAGGCTTTCACCCCCCGTTGGTCTGATCTTGTCTTCCTATCACTGTCCATCTTCCGACATATACACACCTCCGATCACTTTTGATATACATCCAATATAAATATCCGAAAAGAAAGAAAGCAAGAACAAAGAAAGAAAGATGTCTTCGCCATCCCCTTCCCCTGAGCTTGGCATCTGGGACTCCATCGACGGCATGAACTACGACATGCTCATCAAAAATATGGCTCTCCCACTATCCCCTCCTTCCACCAGCGATGGCGAGTCCGAAGCCACCAGTCCCGCTCCCTCAAACGCCGACTCCAGTGACGATAAGCGCGATGACGACAAGAAGCCCGCCAAGAAGAGAAAGTCGTGGGGTCAGGAACTCCCGACTCCTACCACCAACCTCCCTCCTCGGTATGTATTTACACTTTCTCATCAACCGTCCCCATAAAATCCTTTGCTAACAAGTATGACAGCAAACGCGCCAAGACTGAGGCCGAGAAGGAGCAGCGCCGCATCGAGCGTGTTCTCCGAAACCGTGCCGCCGCTCACTCTTCCCGTGAGCGCAAGAGGGCCGAACAGGACGCCCTCGAGAAGCGTAAGAAGGAGATCGAAGTCGAAAACCAAGACATGAAGGCCCGTATCGAACAACTTGACCAGGAGTTCTCCGACCTCCAGAAGAAATACAAGCAACTTGAGCACAACTACCTCCTCGCCAAGTCCCACCTCCCTGACGGTTCAGCCTTCATCCCACAATCCATCCCCGAGGAAAAAACAATCGCCTCCGACAACGTCGCCATGGCCGATGTCCAAGCCCTTTCCCCACAGTCCCTCCTCCAGAGCCCTTCCACAAAGTCCGAAGATGACATCCAGACTCCCTCGACCCTGTCAATCGCTACCCCTGTTCTCAGCACGACACAACATCATGCAACGATGTTGTGCCTTTTGGACCTGCAGTGTCTGTTGAGCAACAACAAGGCGGTAGCAGCATTGACGTCGACCTCCTCAAGTCTGATGTCCTCTCTTCTTCGACCGTTGACCACATTTGGTCTGACTGGACGCTCTTTGAGGACGCCGGAATGAACATTCGCGGCTCGGACCCTCTTGGACTTCACATCTTGCCTTTGGCTGACGATTCTTCGTCGACTGACATTTCTTCCGCCGATATGGCGTCGAATGATCTCACGGCTCCGTCCACGATCGACACCTCCTCGTTTCTCGATATGAGTTTCGAGCTGTTTGGCCTCGACAAGGACGACAAAAACTCCGCCTCCATCGATCTCGACCTCTTCGGTTCGATCGGTGACGCGGTTCTTGAGGACCTGTGAACGAACACACCCGTAGGATCTTTTTTGTTTCTTTTTTTCTCTTCTAGTATCTTCAAAAAGAGTTTCTATTCCTCGTCAGTTTTCTTGCCCCCAGTTAAGAAACACATCTCTACTCGTCTTTTTAACTTCCCTAATACTCTGTCTTTTCGCAATTTCGGATGGGTTTCGGATTTCTTTCTCTTTTGCTTATCGGTACTGGTCTCGGAGTTTTATCGTCTTTTTCGTGTGTTCTTGATATCTCGGCTGTCTTCCATTCGCTTCAGGTTCATTTCCTCATTTTCCCTCATCTTTTCACTTTTTTGGGTCCTACAACGTCTTACGTCATCCTGGTTCGTACCGATTACCCTTGGCACCACGCACGACTAATCATTGTCTGTGGTTTGCAAACGCCTCACATTTACATACACATTTCCTCCTCCTCCATTTTAACACCTCTTTGTTCTGAGAAACAGAGTCCCCACCAACCCCTCACTTTTATCATTCCGTTTAATCAAATTCATTGTGCGCGCGGTAGCTTGAGCCACCTGCTGCGACGGTATTTGAAGGGATTTTAAAAAGTTTGAGGAATGTGGGAGGGATTCAACTCGATCAAGGTTGTGATGGGGTGAAGTGAGAGAGACGGTATGGTGAGATGAGCGTCAGCCAGGATGAGAAAAAAACAATTCAAGACGAAATAAAAAATCCCATAGGACTTGGAAGAAGTGGAAAGAAAAGAAGGGCGAGATGGTGGAGAACCTGTTATAAGCTGAAGTTTTAAAGAAGATATTAAAAGCTTTGAGAGACGCTTGGACACGTGAAGAAGGTGGGATTACACTGGTTCCTCTGTATTGATGGCGAAGGATTGGAGAATCTGGAATTTTCATCTGGGGTTCGCGGGAGCGGGTATGGGAGGTTGAAATGAGTGGAGGTGAAAGAAAGCGTACATGAGGAGTAGAGTTCTCTCGATGAAATTCTAGAAAAGGCGGTGTGGGGTTGACAGGTTCTTGAAGGGATAAAGTAACCAACTTATCACCTTGGTTTGAACAATGATTCTATGATCTGTGCATTCCATCGGAATGAAGTATACCACTTTCTTTGATTTATTACATCAAAAGGAAGCAGCGTTTGGATCTGGATCTTTGGAGGAAACTTTGAGGAGATATTTTGGGATTAAAGAGAAGGATTTTTTACAACTTGGATTGGAATTGGTGGATGAGAGGTAGAATTGATAGTGTTTCTTTATATCTTAATTTTTTGTATGGGAGTTCCATTGGAGTTATGGGGGTTTTGTGAATAGACAAAATTATCACTCTGTTTCTAGTTTTTCAAAATGGAAGAATCTATCCTTTGACAATCAGTTCATTGTACTTTGTGGTGATGATTCTTAATTACTGATTCAGTTTTAAGCTGCCAAGGACACTTGTCCTAGTCTCGTGGGCCAAATTCTCCCTTCGTACTTTCGTGCTTTGGTTATTCTGCTACCAAGTCTGGCGGCGCCGACGCCATGGTTTTGTTGGAGTCTGCAGCCACTAGTCAAAGCATCTTGGACGTATAGAGTATGTGAAAATATATAGGCAATTGCTGCTTGATCGAAAAATGAACAACTGAATAACTAATGAAGTTTTATGTGTTTCCTTCTATGGCTTTAGCTTTTTCCTAGTTAATTTCTCCCAAGAAAACTGCGAGAAAGTATGGTTTTGATGTTATATTTATCAAATGTAATGTTGTACGTGGGATGTTGTGATTTTTCGAGTGCCTGGAATTATCTGCGGGTTAAAATTGTCTCATTGACCACTTAGCAAAGTTCTCTGCGAAGCAGAGAGACTGAACCGAAATTTTTTTTATATCCGACCCGTTCGTCTTTCACAACTAATTATCAATTTACATTCATGTACGGTTATACTTTGGCGTCATCGTCCTACCTGTTTACGAATCATATAATCCAAGAGTAAGAAACCAATAATTAACTTCACAGTATATTACATCAAGAGCTCATTTCGTGTAAACACATCATCAACCTTGGATACACTCAATGTCAAAAGTCTGATAACAGTGTTCTAATGCAGTAGAGTTAATAAATCATGGTGTGCTGCACGCAGTCAACTCTAGGCATCCTGACAATCGTCGGCAAGGGGTAGATACCCCGACAATCTCGACTATCGTACCCGCCCGCGAGGAGAATTTTGACCAATAACAGATCGGAACGCCGCTCAAAATTTAGGTCACACAGTGTACCCACCTTCCTCATGCAACAGAACTGGTTTAGGGCTAGTGCGCGAGCATGATCTACAAACAGAGAGTCCTGAAGGGGAGGTTCGTGCATGCATATGCGCATTCCAACCTGCTTGCTTGATCGATTAATCGATTTGGGGGAGTACGGGGGCGATAATTACTCGTCAGCACCCAATAGCAACATTCGGAATTCGGGCCAAGGTTTTTTTCTCCCCGTCTCACTTCCCCTCTTTTTCCGCCGTGGATGATGAGGTGATAGGGTTCGATCGATCGATCGATCTTGGTTTTCCTGCGGTTACGATACCACTCGATCCGGGCGCTGTATATAAAAGGAAAGATATTCCCCCTTCCGTGCAAAGGTTAGGAGATTGTTAACTTAACATAGCGAGTCTATCGATATCGGCTCTCAATATACCTTGTCAAATAACCTCTCTTCGATTACCGCTACATATTTCTACCCTACCGAGCCCTACCGCAGCTCTTGTCCCATAAACTAGTACATATTCCTACGCAAACGCAAACATGAGCGATGACGAGGGCAATCGTGATTTTGAACAGGAGCAAAAACACCCCGGCCGCTCGTTCTCCGTGCAAGTATCGTCTCTAAAGACGAACGGATTCGCTATTCTCGACGACCGTCCTTGCAAAGTCGTGGAATTGAAAAAAGCCAAAAACAGCAAGATTCACATCGTCGGTGTCGATATTTTCACTGGTACAAAGCGCGAAGATACGTTCGCTTCGGATAGCGATATCGACGTTCCAAACGTCAGCCGCACTGAATATCAATTCACTTACATCGATGACGATAAGCTCCACCTTATAACCCCTGATGGGGGGGAAAAGAACAACGTTCCGGTTCCCGAGGGTGAAGTAGGGGACCGTATAAGGGAGTTCGAAGAAGCGGGTACAGATGTTATCATTACCGTAATTTCTACTATGGGCGAGGAGGCAGCTATTGCAGTCAAGGAGGTACCGAAATAACTCTGTTTTTTTTTATAAAAATTTTTTCGACACCAAAGCGCACATTCATGTCTATTTAAAATCTTTGAATTTTCCTCTAGGTTTTTTCAGTTGAGATAGTGAATGGATGATTAGCGATAGTATATATGTGCAGTACTTTTGACAAAGATACTATTACATGGCTTCGCGGCTCTAGATGTGAGCATTCCGAGTAACGTAGCGTATCATCAATATTTTATTTTCAATTGGAACGGTAGGAATAGATTACATATTGATTTGCGACAAGTATAAAACTAATCGCTCAAAATATGACTCCTAGTTGAAGGGTTGGCATCGAATGCGTAGTAGCTAGCTAGTCTACGAAATTTAGGAATAATATTCATCCATAAATAGGATTGTGGAGAACATGCTAGACGAAGTTGAATCTATCAGTCATAAGTGAGAACCTATTGCGTGCCTGCCGTTGCTAAACTACTTTCAATGTGACCGTTATACGGTGATGGGCTTACGAGTAATAGTGTACACCCTCAGCATTAGTTCACGCCATAAGGCCCAAAAAGGTCAATCCAGATACCCGCTCCCTAGCGCATACTATTTCTTCATCCTTCCAATCTTGCTACGGTACCGTCTATAGTATCAGATCTGTAATATAACTCCGACTAATAGCAGATCGAATTCCAAGGGTGTCTGTTCCTCCCTAGCTCGATCTCGCGGCAGCTCTTACATCCTCATTCAGGGCTAGCGCGATCAGACAATCTCCAGTGACGAGTCCAGACGTCTTTCGAGGAATTTCATATCGTAAGTATTATTAAATACTTGTGAGGGTAACTTGCGTATCGGCGCCCCGATGCATGCCAAAAATCCTGAAACCGGGCCCGCTGTTCGCCATTTCTCCCTCCTATTCAATCCGGATACTACGTATAAATCGAAGGGTGCCTCCTTCTAATCAGAAGCAAACTCTTGGAGGCATCGAATGTATTTCAGGTTGTATTTAAGGAGCGAACTGTCCGATATTTGATTTCTAACTGTATATCATAAAACTGGATAACCAAAAGTTCAAATCCAGAGGTTGGTGTTCATATAGTTAATCTAGTTCTATGATTAGTGCACTATTTCAACTCGAACGAAGAATTAAGGGTGAATAGTCTAATTGACTAAATAATCGGACGAATCGTCGCGAAGTTGTGCTCGTACAAGTACTTGGTGTACCTAATAGTCTAGGACTAAGAATAAGTTGGTATTGAAAAAGATTGGGCTAGAATACACATTTGTATACCTAAAAACGTCAAATTACTAATCATAACGAGTAACATAGAAGAAAAATATTAGCTATATCTTCTCCAGAGGTTTAGTTGTACGCAGATTTCTAGTGATCCCAAAGTGAAGCTTTGGCATGAAACAAGACCCACCAAAGAAATTTCCAACGCCAAGCATCCAGAAACCAAGGACGTCTGTATTCTCAGCATCAAAACTTGACCTGTTCGAATACCTGCCCCTATAAAGTAAGGAAGAGTTTAGTTCACGAAAACACCTTCAAACCATATAATCGCCCTTTGAACCCTACTATCAATAAACATTAGGACTTGTCTCGTTATTAGGACACCAAAACACTAAATTCGTCCGCATTTTACATTGGGGGGACCGGATAAGAGCTCCGACCGCTTTCCAACACACAAAATCCAACAACCTTTCCCCGCCTCTACAGCATCCTTCTCGATGCCACAACAGGAACGAGTCTTCCCGCTCCCCTACGAGCTCACCCTTACGATTCTCTCCCTCCTTTCAATTCCGGATCTCAAATCTTTTTCAGTCTCCTCGAAATCCACGCGCGAAATATCGCTCCCCGTGCTGTTCTACGGTGTCCGTTGTTCCTCATTCGAAGCTATCGATGCGTTCGGGGACGGTGGGAGGCTGCAGTGGGTTAGAGATAGCGTGCGGTATGTATCATCTGTTCCATAGATATATGTACCCTTTGTATCCGGAAGAATAGTACGGTCGATGGATGAACGGATGCATGCATTATGAACGAATAAGCAATATATATAGAAATCTGTGTCGTATACCGTAGAGCTAATATGTGACCTTGGACGAGAGGAATAGATACATAAACTTCTCGCCCCCCAGGTCGACTTCCACCCGATCTCTCACCACTCTCAGCAGAATCTACACCACCCAGCTCATCCCGCTCTTCCCCTCGATCAACACTCTGAGGATATGCATCTCCTCTCCCAAAGTAGCGCAATACAAGCCTCTCCTCGCTATCTTCAAATCGCTATCCCTCCACCTCCCAGCCTGGAAAAACGGACAACTGAAAAAGTTGATGCTACAGCATCTGCATCTTCAGGAGTCGGACATCGACGATGACGATAATATTGATTCGCTGGATCGAACCGGGCAGGAGGGAAGGATTGAGGAAGCCAAGGATGAGGAATACATAAACTCGGCTTTTCCGGATGACGCGTATTATCCTGGCGTTGGGGGATACTATCGCGGCTCTGAAGAGGACGCATTTTCGTTCGAATGCTTCAAATCGACAATTTTGAAGGCCGGGGAGAGCCTCATGCCTTCCGGGTTGGAGGAGGTGTATATAACCACCGAGAATATCACTTTTAGGAATCCGACAATGAGGTTTGCGCCGGGTGTTCCGGACGTACTGCTAAGCTGGCTGGGGACCGGGGGAAGGCAAACTTTAAAGCGGGTGGAAGTGTGCACCGATGCCGTTGGGACGCCGAAATCGGGAAAGCGCTTGCGGGGATACTTGCCCGGGTGGTTCAAGGGCGGTGTTGGGGAAGATGGGAAACCTATTTTCCCCTCGGTGAAAAAAATCCGGATCGATACAGCGCAGTTGCAGAAAAGACATTTGAAGGATTTGTTGTCACGGTTTCCCGGGGCGGAGGAGGTTGCGTTGGAGGTTTGGAGCAACTATTTCACACATCTGGCTAGATATAACCAACAGTCGGTCATTTATTGGGACGTGGTAAAGATGAAATATCTGAAACGGATTCGTTTACCGTGGCCGAGGAGGTCAGAATATGGAAGGGACGTTAGTAGAAGGCATCTGGAAAAGTCGGTGGATTGGTGGATTAGGGACGGAGCGAGAGCGCTAGAGGAGGTGGAGTTTGTACGAAAGCTGAAGGAGCTGAAGGAGCAGTTTTTAATGGGGAAGATTAGAGGGGGGAAGGTGGAATGGGTTGCGGGGAAGAGGGGGATAGGAAACGTATTTAAGGAAAATCCAGCGCTGTGGGTATTTGATGACATGAAATTGTGGGATGGTGACGTCGGGGAGGAGGAGCTGGAGGAGCTGGAGGGGGAGGAAGAGAGAGATGTTGTAGACGCGGAGGATACGGATTATGGGAGTGAGGAGGATAGTGATTTGAACGAAGGCTGGGGGGACGAGTAGCTTTTGGCGCCGGTGGTGATTCTATAGAGCATGGTGTATTATAAATACAGGTCGATGTGATCTGTAGGATATCAAGGGGGTTTGGCTGTACAAATCCGTAAGGGTAGTCTCGTAAGGGAGGCCTGGTGCTCGCGAATAATGGTGTAGTTAAAGACGAAAGAAGTACAATAAAACTAACTAAATACGGACAGGCTATCGTAATAAACTTACACACCGGCAGACAGCTTCTTTTGATACGCAAAATTTCCACCTACTAATATATCTGTACAACCAGATTTCATCCGTAAAATAATCATAGACTACCGGGTCTGTGCCTAGAAATAGGCTAATGATTGCTACGTATCGACTTCGTTACTTGATGTATAACTATAGCTACACTACCACAACAACAATTTAAACTTTTATATAAAAAAACATCTACCATATCTGAAAGAAATTTGTCTCACCAGTGCAGCGTACCGGAAAGGTTCATGCATTACGGGACTAGGGTTCGCCTTATAAACCAAATCACCAGAGCAGTGGATTACTGTTGTGTTGCTGTGCCTCCCAGCCTTTGCATTGGAGGTGCACATTGTGCTACGAACGTTCAGGCAAGGCTGATATATCTCAAACTCCTCAGGCGGTGGATGATTACATGTACATCCTGCGGTCTTCTACCCAAGAGATGCGATCAACCAACTCCAGATATACCACGAATCTACCCCAGGGCCTTATCGAAGGTTTGCAGAACCCAAGTGCCACCCATCATGGCCGTAACGACCTTTACCCTCAGCCTAATGCTTTTATTTTGCTGGCTGGTTTTCGGCACGACCCGAAAGCCCAGGAAGTTCTCGCCACCGGTGACGACGGCCCCGTTGCCGGTGGCGGCGCCCCCGCTTGACATCAAAAACGTTGTAGTCCTCGGCCTCACGCAGAACGGAAAGTCGTCTTTTATCAATTCCGTCCTCGACTATTCGGGCAGCAAACGTATGACTCCGAAAAGACCCGCTATGGGGAGAGGGACACACTCCGAAACCAAGAATGTTTCGAGGTATCCCGTCCTCGTCAACATCAAGCGGTTCATCACAAAGAGAAACGGCCAAAGAGTCGATGTCACCCATGATTCGACCGGGTCAGTCGTGACCATGACCTACGATGAAAACGACGAGCTGGTCAAACGTGAGTCCGAGCCGCTGGAATGGGTTGAGAGAATTCACCCCACCACGAAGAAGCGACGCAACGTCGCTCAGAATTTTAAGAGATCCCCCTGGGAGCGTTTGGACGGCCTGGAGCCGCAGGAGCCATCGGACTCCGGCTGCAAGCTTCGTCTAAACATGATCGATACGCCTGGGTTGAGCGATTCCTCCGGCATTAAAACGCAGGTCGAAGAATTCAAGAGGAACGGCATGTCCGCGACCGAAGCCGAAAATGCAGCGCATCAAGCTTCTAGAAATCTAGTTGACGAGGCGCACCGACTAAAAATCATCAAGGCCATTTCCAAAACATCCGAGATACACGGGGTCTGTCTTGTGATCCAAAAGATAAAGGTGTTCGGAGAGGAGCTGGCGCAACTCAAGCTGTTCGTGGAAATGTTTCAAAGCACGGGTCGCAAGATCAATTATTACATTATCCATACGAAATTCACACACACCACCATGTTCCAGGCGTCCAGTTTGAGCCGTATACGTGAAGCCGAGGAATTCTTCGGCATCCAGGCCAAGCACTATTTCATCAACAACAGACCCGATCGAAGCGGGGATGAACCCGTGAATGCGCACTTTGCGGACAGGGTCCTCTCGGACTTTTTCTTCGACGTTTACGAATCTTCCGGCGTTAAGGTCCGCGACATTAAGTTCAGAAAGACGGATACCTCCATAGACGAAGCCCTGGCGTCCTCTTTGAAAGGCTACATAGCCTCCCTCAAAGACGATGATCAGGATGTGCAGAAGGAAATCAAATTCACCAATGCGAAAGTCATAGTATCCGAGTCAAAGATCGAATCGTACAGGAAGGAGATTGCAAAGTGGAAGGCCGAACGTCGAAATTTGGATAAACACGACCATGTCCTAATCGACGAGAGAATATCCTGGAGAGAATTTGGGCTCTGGGACCCGTGGGTGAGTTGCGAATTCGACTTCCATTCCAGATTTACTATCAGAAAGGTGTTTCGTTCAGATCCCGGACACCGAGGTCGATGGATATCCATCGGTCATCATGACTACGGGATCGGTACGCAGAGATGTCAGGTCAAGTTTGAGAGTAATTTCAGGCAAAATGCCGGGGGAGTCGTAAAGATTTACGGCTGGATGAAGGATGTAAGAGCGCATGATATCCAAACTCTGGACGACGATTGCGCTCGGGTGAATCGGCTCTTGTATTCAGAGCAGGAAGTTCTCTCGGAAGCCATTCGGAAGCGGGATTCATTTAACGCTCGACGCCGGGATATTGTCAAAGAAATCGCTTCTTTGAACGATACTATTCGATACCCTATCGGTATAGATTACATCCCTCTCGATATATTGTCCGAGTCCGGTCATTACTTGCTCACAAATGATATTTACTGCATGGCGGAGGGTTACAAACTGAGCACGAGGGTGCCGGCGAAGTTACTCCCAAGGTTCGAGATTAACGAGCAGGATATCAAGCTAGAGCTCAACGCGCAAAGCAGGAAACATCAGCAGATGGAGTTATTATGCGCTACGGTAACGAACTTTCTGAAAGAGGACTTGACGGAAAAGGGTTCCTTGTTGAAGAGGTTTAGGGCCGTCAACCGAAAGTTGGATGTACATTTGATCATGGAAGGCTCCGTCCCAATCCCGGGCGAACTGCTAGCTTTCAGATCGGATTCATCCGATATTTCAAAAAATCTCGATATCGGTCCTGATCTCGCGCCCTACCTCCAGAGAACTTACGCTCAACTCCGCGATCGAGAGAACTCTGTTGAAACTAGCCTGAACCAACGAACTCAGCATCTCAAGGATACCTGGACGACCGCTCTCGAAGAATTACGTCCCATAATAAGTAAACTCGAGAAATCGATAGCCTTGGCCGAATCTAGTCTCGAGGAATGGCAGCACAAAGCTAGTTTGCACTCTTTCTCCCAAATTGCCATCGGTGAGGTTTTGGGGTCTTATATCAACGCTTCGGATTATAGTGTCGGCGCGTTCACGGTTCTGAAACGGGCTCTCGAAAAGCGTTGGAGTGATGAGCAGGCGCCACATCCTTTTGTTCAACTGTATAGGAGTCTGGCTTATCAGAAGCTGGTTCAGTCGAATGCTGTATCCGTCGCGGCTGGGGAAGAGAGTGATGTGGATCAGAGGGTTTGGATTCAATAATTTATATGGGACACTTTATTCCCTGCCTATAGAGGCTGAGTACGATGTGGTTTGAACACTCAACTAAGAAGGCCTACCTGATATCAAGCATTACATGTTCCTGGCACATATTATATTGCGTATCGATAGTAACTCTTGTTATAGAGTAATGATAGGGCTGTTTAACGAGTTTCGTATTTAAGATGCCTACGGACTTTTACAGAGGTTGGCAGTGTAACCAAATCTGAGAACCGAAACACCTAGAATTAATTCTGCTGCAGTAGCTTAGATTGTAGACTTCAGTACGATTCGCTACAAACTAAAGCGGTTCTGTCCCACCATCTCCCTGAGGCGTCCAGCGAGAGCTATATACCCTTTACTCTCAACCATTTCGACCAGATCCTGAGGGTTCACTTCCCCCACCTTTTCTTTCGTGTACCTCTTTCGAGCGGCATCGTTTATTCCATTCTCAATCGGAAGCCAATCCGAAGTCAGCGACCGAACCAGATCATCAATCTCGGGCATTATCGAAGCAAGAGCTTTCAACTTTGGATCCAAAGTTTCCGAGTCGATCGATTCCTGCGATTCAAAATACCTATGAAGTTGCTCCTGGGCGTTGACGTCCGCCAAGCGGATCGTAATTTCAGTCTTCAAACTCGAGATCTGCCTGGCGTAGAATTGCTTGTTTGACACTAAAGTCTTCGCCGTGAGAACGGGCAGATAACCAGGAGTGCCTTCGTATTGACCGACCCACTGCGCGGCACCCGTGAATATTTGCTTCCCCCATCGGGAGTACGGCTCATCGTTATACGTCTTCACCTTGAAGCTCGGGTGGTCTGGCTCCCTGATCACATAGGTATTTTTTATTTTAGTCCTTATAATATACCTAAACATGAGCTCCGGTGTAGACGCCCGATCCTGGCCGCCCGTGGAATAAGTTTTCAAAGTGTAGTCGTCATTATTGTCGTAAATGGTCAGCTCTTTCTCCAGCTGCTCGATTTCTGTGCGAAGCCCCTTGAGCTTCTTCAAATTCTGCGCGCGAACCTCCTGGGCTTCGCCGAGATGAGCCGTGAGCCGAGTCTCCTCGCCCATCAGGTCGCCCCGGGCGCCGTTGAGCCAGTTGACCAGAAGCGTGTCGATTTGGGCCATCCTGGGGCTCTTGTAAAGTTTGATATTGTTGACCGGCATCCGGCTCTGGCATTCCAGGTAGGTGATGATGTCGTACATTTGATTGTTGGTGGTCAACTGTTCGACGACCCGGCGGCGGTCAGGTACGCTGTCGATGAAGAAGTGTCTGGCATCGCGGTTGAATATCGATGCGAAGTCCTGCCTGCGCTCCCTCATCGTGTCGACTCTGGAGGTGTCCGCGGAGAAGGCTTTCGTGAGCTGTTGCATTTTGCCCCGTTCCCGTCGGGACTCGTCGTATTTGGACTTCCAAACTTCGGCGCTGAAGTTTGTATTCACAATGGCGAGCCCGCCAAAGAGATTCGGCATGCAGTGTTCGTAATATCTAAAGATCTTTTGCAAGTGATCCGAGAAGGCTGTCTGGATGCTGAGAACCAGGACCAGCGCCGTAATGTACTTTGGCAGTCCATCCGTCGTCGCCATTCTGTGCAGATGACCCATAACTTCTGCTATATTGCGATCATCTTGGCCGGATCCGTCGCTATCGTCCAACCCGGGAGTATCGATAACTTTCAACCGAAAATACCTGTGGTTTTCTTCAATCGGGAGGACTTCGCAGAACTCGGACGTCTTTTTCCTCCACAGCTTAGAAAAGTACGTTTCCTCGTCGTCTTCGGCCACGTAAATTGACTGGTTTAACTTGTGGTCGAATAGTTTATAACGAGTTCTGGGTAATTTGAAATCATATTCGCTGCAGAGAGCGGTGCAACTGGAGTTACCGTCGCCCTCTTCGGCAGGCTTTTGCTCGGAAGGTATGCTCAACTCCCTGATCTTGTTGATAAATGTGCTCTTCCCGTTCTGGGAGGGACCGATGACCAGAATATTCACGGTATCGTCTGAAGAATCCATTGTGCTTGAAGGTTTGAAAGAATTGGGATAACGGAACAGTCTCGCGCGGGTTGCAATCCGGATTGTCTAGTTTTCGACGAGACAAGATCTGGATTCGTCACGTTATGACCGGGATGAGCTTCAGAAGATATGTGCGACCTGGAATAAATTGAACTTTGGCACAGCTAGACGTACGGATGTGGCACAGGCGCGCACAGTTTTACCAGGGTTCACTTTATTGATATCATCTTAACGCTAACAATAAGTAATGCTGTAATGATAACCAACCAATGCGCGGTGGCGTGACTCCATATCAAAAGTTGCCTGTATTTCAAAGTTGCCCCGCAGTAGTATTGCTGCTCTGAATGGAAGCAGACACCTGCAGAAAGGCTTTGAATATTTCAAAGTCGCCCAACGCATAATGGGAACACGATGCCAGTCTCACCCTGGCCGCACAAAAGGGGTCTAGAGGCCCACAGTCGACCACATTAGCGAATCAAATGTGCTTATTCATCATGGGACGGGAAGGGAATAAAGACGCTAAGACGCAAGAGGCTAGCTTTGAGGCGAAAAAGAACACCAGCAAAATGCTCCCTTTGTGTTGGGAGCAATCCCAAATATCACAATCTTGTTCGGATATTTGACGAGAGGTCTTGACGAAAGGACCTGTCATTTCTTGTTGAAATAAAAAAACCCAAAATAGCTGTAAGATCTTTCAAGCCGTGTATCCCACCGTCTTCCATCTTTCCAGTTCAATTTAGCGCCTATAAAGCCCCATTTCGAATTTGATATACCTTTTTTTCAACCGGAGTAAAAATAGCTTATACGGTATACAACTCCATCATGTCGGTAGAGGAGTTGCCTCCGTATAACGAGGGTGATGATGTTATCAGCCTTCCGGAGGAGGGGGAGCCTGTGGAGTTTCGACAGAATGAAACCCCTCCCGCTGAGGCTCCCAGGACTACCAATCCACGCTACGACGGACCGGTCATCAACGTTCTCGTCGTCGGCGAGACCCAGCAGGGCAAGAGCACCCTGATTAGGAACCTCCTAGAGTACGCAAAGCTGCCGGAAGCCGACATCAAAGTGGGCAACGGCAATAGGGCGTGCACCCTAAACCCCCAAGATTATGAGATGGAAATCCCGCTGCGGTCGTATCACCTGGAAGATCATATCGGTAATACCATCGAAGTCAACAAGGACAGCTACTCTGACATTGCCAACTTCGAGGGGGACGATGCCAAACTCGTGCAAGACGTCCCCGATGACCACATCGAGACCGTGAAATTTCGGTTCCTCGATACCCCGGGCCTCAACGACAGCGAAGGTCGAGACATGGAGCTCATGGCGGGTATTCTCGGTAAAGCCGCTCAGATGAAAAATTTGAGCGCCGTCATATACGTTCGCAAGATCGATAAGCACTTTGGCAACTCCTTCCAGGATTTCCTGGGTTACTATCAACGTTCGATGCCTTCGTTGGCGGGCGGGCTCATCATCGTCCACAGCGCCTATACGACCTTGAAGGTTGAAAAGTACCTCAGAGATGGCAAATCCGGTGCCGAATTGAGAAGAAATGCTTTCAAAACCGCCACGGGATTGGACTTGGCGCATTTCTTCATGGATAACAATCCTGACGTCTACAGTCCTCTGTCCGTCATGCAGTCTCTGAACGATACTCATAACCTATTGTCTCATATCAAAGTACAGCCGCAATATTCTGTGAGCGATTTCAGATTGTTGAAAACTCCCAGTATGCAGAGCGTCGATATACACATTACCAACGCCCTTCTGGAACTGAAACGGATACTCGGAAGCCAATTGGATGATGCTAAAAAGTCTCTTTCGGGGGCTCAGCAGAGATCTCTTGAGGATGAGGTAGAAGTGGCCATAATAAAGAGACAGATCAATTCGATTACCAAGGATCTAAACGACCTGGAGAACGGACAGGATATCTGCCTCGGGTCCAAGACCGTTGTTGAGGAGTACGGCTGGATCGAGCATTTGCTCATAAACAGGCGGCTGAGCCTGGGGGGGTGGCACGAGTTCGACGCCGACTGCCCGATCGCTGATGTCAGAAAGTCAACGACGGGACGGAGCCAATGGCTCCACGAGAGACTTCGCGGAACGAACTGGCGTGGCCAGCTCAACGCGGGCCTCTTCGCAAGCATCAACGGCAGCGCGACATTTTTTGCGAAAAGCAGCGTGAAACATCAGAACGAAATCAGATTTTTGAAGAGCAGCAAGGCGGGTCTGGACGACAGGTTGGATAACCTGGTCAGCAGAATGTCACATAACAAGGTAGATGGTGATAACGTCCAAAAGCTGGCTGCTGGCCTGGCCGCATGTGACCAACTGCTCATCGTCGCGAAGAAGGACGCGTTTGAAATGGAGCGGTATCCGGCTTTGCGACATATCTACCTGACCAAGGAGAACAAGCTTTCACGAAACGATATCTATGATTTCTTAAAGGAGTATGATGTTACAGTTTCAGACTTATACATTCAATGGAGGTCTTAGGTAGAACTGCTGTTTGGAAACATAGCAGCTAATGGTCTTTTTACCTATAACTACCGCTTATATTCTGAGAAAGTGTTTGATAGCCTATAAGATACCGTTTTGTTAGGTTGCCTGCTTCATGAATGCCTGAACAGCTATTTGCACAAATTTGCAGAGATGAAGCTCGATAATGTGAATCTATTGTGAGATCTCGATAATCGGCTTCACAAGCCAGTGAAGCGCCAGTATTCGTAAGAGCATGTTTTCAGAGGGTGGTGGTGGTGGTTGGATCTAGCAAGCTAGCTCATGACCTACCAAAGCACGTTATTGCTCTCATGGTTGGGAATTTTCAGCTTTGCTTTGCCGCATTCATGCGTGAATCCGGGTGTCCATGAACCGGACCATGCTACCGTGTCACCGAACAGAAGGCTACGAGTTTCCGAGCAAACCGTTGGTTGAAACTGATAAGCGATGTTAATTATCGGGGGGGGAAGCCCCTCTCAGGCTCTCGAGCTCTCCCAACTATCAGCTCTCCATCCATTACCCTCTATGCGACAAAATATATTTATTGAGCACCATTCGTATACTTGCAGGGCACCATACTGGCGTGACTGATATAGATTTTAAATATTCTGCCTGCTCAGTGGGGTTTCTCGCCCGGAAACCCGAAAAATGCGGCAAGCAGAGATGGCAAAAGTTAACATCCTGCTGACCGGGATATTCCCAGAATCGGACCTGGAAGCGATCAATATCATCGTTGATCTAGCCGACTCCCTCGAAAACAAAGGACGCCGCAATTCTAGATCTAATCGGAAATGGGATGACGAGCGGTCCCTCGGGCCTCGAGGTAAGTCGTGCACCGTCGAAATGAAAATATCGACGGAAACCCAGGCTGCGCAACCGGGCCCGCCGGTAGAGTTCCGAGGGAAGTTTTTATTCGATAGTCCGATATGGGATAACGAGGTTCGATATGCTCTTACTTTTTGAGATCGCTTAAGTTTATATCTAATCAGTATGAACAGATTTTCAATCCGGAATATTTCAAGACTTTGACAGCTACTCAGGGCCCGCTTGACGGTGTATGCTTCGTCATGAAGTCCTGGTCGCTGAAAGACAAACGCCTGTCTCGCTGGCTCAAATGGGTTACCTTTTACGAGCAGATTCTCGCGCCGACCTTGGATCGCAAGATGGACCTGTACGTTCTTTTCCTGTATAAAGCCGACAAGGAGCACATAGAAACCGTATCCGCGACCGCTACCTCTTGCGGGGTTCGGTGTTTCGGCGTAGGAGAGGGGAGCTATAAGCACACACGGAAGGGGTTAAAAATAAATTCGCAAGCTGTCACCCGTTGGCTGATGACTTTGATGGTGGACATGAATCCCTTGGAGGCACCGTCGGCGTCGGTAATACCGACTACCGTTGATGCGCTGGTGACCCCGGGAGTAGTGGGGCTGGATCCGGATGACCCGCTGGCCGGACTCGATCTAGCCTCCCTTGGGTTCAATACTGAGATCGAAGGGGAGGAGCAATCAACGGAACCAGTCTTAGCGGACTTGGAAGGCGATGATCCGCTCGCCGGTGTCGATCTATCTGGGTTCAAGCTGGAGTACGATGACGATAATGACGATGACGTTAACCCTCCGGATACAGCTGAGGATTTAGATGGCGAAAAAAGGCACAACCATGATGCTCACACCGCGCCTGTTCCTGATGCGCCAAAACGGAAACCCATGCGGCTCGGAGACTCCCATTACTTTCTGCAGTCGGTCATCCTGGACCTCAAAGACGCCTTTGAAGGAGAATTTGAAAAACTCAAATTAGCTTCCGCCGGGATACAGACATCAATCGAAACACTAGAAGAAGAGATACAGCTGCTTTGCAACGAGGGAAAATTATTCCAAGAACGATACGACAAGCTATCCGTATCGACCGAACTTATCCCCGGACATTTGGTCAGCCGAAAGCACGAGCTCTGGCTACTGAGCCCCGGGTCTCCAACTTTCTTTTTCGACGAAACGGTGGACTTTCCTATAAAAGTCATCAAGGAGCTCGAAATCACAGGGGAAAAGGATCCGGAGAGTTGGGGTATTCACCCGGCAAATCCCAGACGGTTCGTGGGAAATGTGAAGAATGATATACACAAGAGCGCCAAATGCGAGTTCCAGCTGCTAGGGTACGAGAAGGATGTCAGCTCAAAGGTGATACGGGGTCTCATCATCACGCTCAGAAAGCTGCAAGAAGAAGTTTTGCTGCGCGAGATGCAGCAGGGTGTTTTGAGTGAGAAGCTTGAAATAACTATCGCCGAAATCTTACAAACCGATTTCTGGTTGGATTTATGCAACATCGACCTCAAAGCGCTACAGGATCCGGCATCGCTCAGTTGGAGTATGGAGCAGATGAGAACGCACCTACGAGGGCATAACCTTTACGGCATCGCTGAGGAATACGGGCTTTGCAGTGTGGCAAATACGTCGTTACACAGCTTTGACCAAACGGATCTAGATGGGTATAAATCGTTGCTGAAAAGCCAGGGAGGCGCTGCAAAGTTGTTTACCGGCGGGTTAGACAAAATTTCGCGCATCTTGGACGACTCTGAAGAGAAAGTCAAAGTAGCGCTGACTGATGTCGAAACTCTGACGCGTGGCTTGGACAATGAGGAAAAGCATGGTGGTATAATCCAAAAGATTGATGGTGACCTCGCAAAATTAAAGGAATGGAAAGGTTTATGGGCTCCTCACCTTTCAGATCTAGGTGACCTAGCCACGGAGGCGAAAAGTATTATAGAGAGGTTGGATTCCGAACGCACGGAACTCATCGAAGCAACGAGCACTTTCCAGGGCAAGATTAAAGTTAACGCTTCAAAGGCAGCTGGAGAAGCAAGATCGGTTGTCAAATCTGTTCTGCGTGAGACTGCCTTGGATTTGCAAATCTCAGACAGGGTGAATGATATATTAACATGCAAATTTCTTTACGTCGGAGCTTATGCCACGATAAAGTACCAAGAGACGACCAGGGATGGGCTAGTAGCCCTCCATGAAGGTGCAGCTGTGCAGGCAGTTTGGTCGGCGGAGGCAGGTAATGAAAACAAGTAACCGCTTTGTGAGGACTACAGTTGCTCAATTGATTGTATACGTTTTGTAAAAATATATACCCGTGCCGATTTCTAACCACGAGGCTACCAGAATTGTTACGACCCATTTAGTATGCTAGTAATATAAAGCTTCCAAACTTAAGGTTTTCAGCTACTGTTGTAAATCTGGATAGGTTGATGTGGCTGCCATAGCCATGGTCATGGTTAAAACAAGCGGGTTGGGCTACGAGGCCATCATGTATACAACAATACAAACCAATACTCAAAAAAACAAATATTGTCGAAAAAAGGATAGATAGCACATGAAGGGCTGCTATTGGAGCACTCGAGTCAGACCCGGCCGGAATATTACAGAGAAGTTTAAACTCCCTCTACTAACCTTATTACGTTAAATACTTTCCCTTAAAGATCTTATTACCAACATCAAAATCTTAAGAATCTTTGAGAAAATATTGCATTTGTTAGATTTTTAAAAATTTTACTAAAAGGAACAAAATATATTGATTTTCAGACTAAACCTTCCTTTCGGCCAGGCCTTCGGAATATATTAATATATATATACATGATCAAGACAGCAGAGATTTATATCTATCTCTCTCTCCTGCACGGGACCCTGGCTCTGTTGAACCATTCGACGTGCAATACAAGCGCGAGCCTCGATCGATTTTATTTTTTTGCACACAATAGAATGAAAAGATTTTGAAAAATGAAGAAAACGAGTAGAGAGTGGTAAAATGCGAAAACAACACTTTTTCCTTTTCAAACACAGCTCCATCGCGGATGAAAAGTGATCAACACATATATATCCATATATGCATATCAGCCCTGACAGTGGCAGGTAAAGTGTGTCAAGCCCGTGCATTGACCGTCTTTGAAGCCCATCTCTTGGCAATGTTTCTTACATTTACTGTCAAGAGGACAGCCGAAGGTATCTATAGTCCATTAATCAACATTTATATTTCCATACAAAGCGTCACATTGAATAATATCTTACCGACGTTGATATCGATACTAATTGCCGCAGGATAGGCGGATGCAACTGTTAAAAGTGCCGCGAGATAAAATAATGAGGTGAACTTCATTTTGTTTTCAAGTTCTCTTCCTGAAAAAACAACAATAATTTGGTAGATTGAAATTGTGGGACGGGCAAAAAAGTTGATCGTTAAATTAATTTATTGGGCCGCCTTTTTCTTTGTCAGTTGCCCAGGCTAGGTTCTTCTGCAAAGTATTTATACACCTCGTATCAAGTAAATAGTCAGTCTTGACTAAACTTTTTTCGAGGGACGTCAGAGACGCCCCTGTGTCGTTCATTTAGGCACCGATCGATCGATCGATCTCCCAGGGACACAAGGATCTGGTTCGGTTACGCTCCCCGCTTCCGAACGAGAAAAACATGCGGAGTTCCTTCGACAGAAACGCTAATCGGAAAGCTATTACCAGACTGCTATAACTGCTCTGGATCTCCCTCCTCTAGATATTTTATGCACTCGTACATTTGCATGCATTGCTTTTAAGTTCAGGGGTTTTTTTCGGGTGTTTTTTCTTTCTTGCACGATTTGGAAGAGCCAAGCAGAAACCAATCCACAGACCTCCCGGCCAGGCTCACCCCACTTGTCGAAACCCCCTGAGAAACGCGTTAACATTACACAAAAAAATGCCTTAAAAGATATGATTCCGCAGCTCGAGGTCGAAATTTTGTAAGTTGTAAAAATAATGACATTCTAAATGTATCACATATACGTGCATGTTAAACCCCGTAGACCTTTTGAAGAGCTCGCGCCCTAGATTCGAATAGTTCGATGCGGAACCACGTACGCGGGAATAGTCAGTTACTTAGCGCCCTCAACTGCAGCTGTCTCAGCCGCATACGTACGTGGCCAAATAAAAATCAAAAGGCATAAACGGGGAGAAAGAAATATGCTAAGACTATATCAAAAAGTACAAAGTACAGTCGTTCACAGTAATCACAAAGAATTCCAGGTCTCTGCGTACTCGGGAATATTTGTGGCTTTTACCAATACTAGTATATACTTTTTTTTCTTTCTTTCTCTTTAGTCTCATGAAACCAAAAACCCACCAGCTTTAAAAAAAGTTCCTACTATCGGAATCAGAATAATAACAGACTCGGTGGAGTAGTTGGGAAAATAGATTTCTTATAGAAAAACGCGAAGACGTGGACATTCTTTTCGATGAAACAATGGATTCCGCGAATTCGTGCGGTTTCCAAATCCGGACAAGTGAGATTTATGACGTCGTGGGCTGCGGCATGTGTTTTGTGCGATAGGCTTATAATATAATACAGGTACCATATAACACTATAACTACAGGGTTGGCGGGTCCAGACCTTTTTTACCATCGTACCAATAAGATTTTTTTTACGCAGCTCTAGTTACCTCGTTCCAGTATATGCCATCCGGTTGAAGAATGTGATAAGCAGCTTAGTAGCAGTAGCTATAGCCTGTCGGTGATGACTATTTTTGATGAGTTGCCCATCATGTAAATATACACATTTATTTGAACAGAAGGCTAAAGAAACGAGCACCATTATATAATCGAATAAGCTTTTTATAGCGCTGCAGGGGCCATAATCTAAATGGCAATAATCGCTAATATCAATAGTAGAAAAGAACAAGTTACCCGGAATACGTGATACCCTCACAATCAAGCCAAGAGAAGAAATTCTGCTGATGCACATATTTCATGTAGGCGTCTTATTAGCAGGCAGCAGGCAATCATTACTTTAAAAAAACCCCCACTGAAATCTAAAAAAAAAAAAAGATAATCGTCAGATAAGAAAGAAGGAAGAGAAAAGAAATCTCTGCTTTCCCTACCCAGGGACATGAAAGTCTTCCACTCTAGCAACCTTGAGAAACGTCCCCTCTGGCCCCTCATCGACCGTCCACTCCATCTCGCCAAGCCTGGTGATCACAAACGTGGTCTGATCCGTATACCAGGGCCTAGCTCCCTTCGCAAAATCAACCCAGTCGATATTCCTCACACCCATCTGAAGCCAAAACTCAATCAACCACCTCATCTCCTTACTCTCCACGAGGGTACCGTTCTCGATGGGCCACGGCAACCGAGCAGTCCGGAGCCTAACAAGCTTGCACAGAGCTTTGAGCGCAACAATACTGGGACACTGACCCGGAGCCCATTCGGGAGTGGATCTCAACATGTTGATCATGAGGTCCTCCACGTTTGGAAACAGCTTGACCATACCCTTGATGTCGGGGGTTGTGATTTTCCCAGGGTTAATCACCAGCTCCTTGACAGAAGGGTAGACGTGAGGGTTCCAACCGCGTTCCGCGTGTAAGCTTTGGTTTTCGGGGTTGTCCTTGTATTCGAAATCTATCGAGTCGGCGCAGATGGCTAGCCTCGTGAGACACATGGCGACGTCCTGTCGGAGTACGGAGCTGATTAGGAAGAGTTCGAGGAAAGTGGGAGCCCGGGTGATCCTGTGGTCGCGCGTTAGGATGGCAAAGATGAATTCGTTGGTGGTGATTTTTAGTTCGGTGAGGTTTGGAGGGTGGTTGATGAGCGGGACGAGTTTGGCCTTGTGTTCGTTCTCGATGACCCTCCCGAGGAACTGGCTGTCGGGCGAGGCAATGTTGACATAATAGTTTTCCCACTCGCCGGCGATAATGCGAAACGTGATTTCCTCGTAGATGGTAAAGTCCCGGAGGAAGCCCAGGGTGAGGTGCTTTATGTTGACATATTTTGGATGCTTGGTGATGTTTTGGAAGGCTGCTAGGAAGAGGTTGCAGTCGTAGTCTGGTTTTGTTTGATATTCGATCGTGAGGGCTGTGATATTTGAGAAATTGCAGAGGACGCCGGTTCGCTGGCGGGTGAGGGCTACAATATCCGCGAGAGGCAAAGGTTCGGTTCCGAGGCAGCACACAGTGATGCCGCTAATTGCAGATGCATATTTATTCCTAATTAGCGAAATGCTCATATATTTTCTATCAAGATTTTATATTCGGCGAATGCATTCTTACCGGACGATGGGCCGTAAGTACGAAAAATGGCGCCTTTCTTTGAAGGCTTGGATAGAGGCAGAGTTGAGTTTGACGTCGCGGAAAATCATAGGGAGGGTAACCGCACGGCAGCGTTTCGAGCATTGGGAAAAGCTGAGGGCGTCTTTCAAGGGGAGCATGGAAGCCACAGAGTGAATGAGCTCGTTAGGGATGGCGAGCAGCGGGGACTGTATGGAAGTCATCGTGAGCTCTTGAGAGATAGTGTGTAGTCTAGATAGCTGACGTGAAAGGGGGCGTTACGACAGTGTCGATGGGAGGTTGGAGATGCGGTTGAATTTTGTGGAGGAGGAGATTATGCACCGATGCCACAACAGCTGATATCAGTTTCACCTTGCAGTTGCTGCACATTGGTGATATCCCTTTTCAAGACTGCTGCAAATAAGATGGTTTTGGAATTAAGTCCAAGGCTGGATTATCGGTCATACAATACACCGTCTGGCGCATAGATCACTGCGACTGTCCTGATATGTACACTTGAGGCTCTTAACTTCCGTGCGTCCCTTGCTTGTCATACACAACACAACAAGCCTTGTTGCATTCTGCAGCCTTGTAAATAAAATGGTCCATATAAAATGATCCACGTACCGGAAGGATGCTGACCAAATCACGGATGCATATCAATGGCCACCGACAGGATGATATCTTGGACATAATCGGTTACTCTAAATGAATGGAAGGTGGAAATATATCATAATTATCCAAAACATTCCGATCAGTACATTGTAAACGGCGCCGGATGCCCCGACGTCTCACCCTTCGGCCCGTCCTCGTACGCCTCCGCCGCCCAGTCTCTCCATTTCCGGATCCCTTCTTCCAGATCCTCTACGAGAATTCTCTCCGTATCCCTCGCATTCACCTCCCTGTCCACACCGAAATGATGACCCCCAGTACCAGTGTGACCCCACATTCTCACTCCCTCCAACGGCCGTAATGCCGGATGCCCTCGAAACCTCCTCTCCGCGGCCCGTTCCCCCATATCCCACTCGAATCCTGCATCTCCGCTCCCCTTCCTCCTTCCTATGAGATAGACTTGAGATGACCCCGCACCGGTCCTACAAAACTCCACCTCCTCCAACCGCTTCAACGGTTCAAGGCTAGTTTCCCAAACACCCCTCCCCACCCACCTCTCAGCCGAAAGCTCCACCTGCCACCTAGGCGCCATCGCCTCCCCGTTCCAGGACATCGGCCACGCCAGCACCGCCTTTCTCAGGCTCCTCAACTGGACGATTTCCTTGTAAGCAACCTTGCCGCTCCAGTCCCCATCCAGAACCTGCCCGCAGCCTTCGCCGCCCCACACGGCTACAACTAAATCCTCCACGTTTGGAAACCTCTTGAATATATCATTCACATTGTGCTCGTACAGCTTTTCCAGCTCCAGATGCAAATACTTGACACCCGCGAAGAATACCACCGGCGTCCCCTCGGCGCCTCTGATCCTCACCGTGTTGCTACTGGGCAGCAAGGGTGGCCGGTCCGGGTTCTCCGGACTCATCAGGTATCTAGCAAATATTTCCAGGCTCGTCAGAGTAGCGATCGAGGAGCGCAGGACGCATTCCCCGAAACTGGGCGTGTAGACATTATTCGGTCTGCCGAAACAAATCGTATCCGCCGTCAGCAGGAATTCCCGCACTCGGAAAGATTCCCTGACGAGATGCGGGGCATCTGAAAGCTTCGAGTAGCGCAAGAACTCCAAACTTTTAGGACTGAGCTGGATATTCGCGATAGCAGATGAACCCTCCCCTTCCTGCCCGTGCTGACCGAAGACTTCGACTTTATCCTGGAACTGGAGAATAAACGTGCTAAGGGTTTTCGAGCACGGGAATTTAGAGATGACGTAAAAGATGGAGGTGAGGACGTGATACTGGAGGGAGCGGGTGGTGTGGAAAGAGAGGCGGAGGGTGGTCAGGCGCGGGAAGATGGCGAGGGAGGATGCGTACTCGCGGCAGCGTTCCATGACAAAGGCGAATTCGACGCCTTTGGGGATGCTGAGATTCGCATAGCTGTATTATATCTTGTTATTAGATGGATTGTATATAAATTGAGGGTATATAAATAAATAGTGGCAGGGTTGTTGTATAAAGACAGTCTCATGTAGAAACTTCTATATAAATGTTCCGAGTTTATGAAATATAAATTGAACAACTGCTGTTGGTATATATATATGCTACAACTCACCGAACGTTGATACGCGAAGATGACAGGCTCCCGCCGTCCTGAAACGCATCAATTGAGCCTAGACATATATTGACGCCTCGAAACAGCACCGACAGACTCAGAGCGCGACAGGATTTCGAACAGAGGGAGAAGGATTTGAGGTTGTACAGCGGGACGAAGGACAGGATCAGGATTGAGAGTTCCGGCGGGGTGGGGAAGATTGGCGGCGGCATCTATTTGCTTTGTCTCGCGGTGGGCCTTTTTCTTGTAGGATCTGATAAATTAGAGATTGCGATCTTTATATTCGGATAGATGAAAAGTATAATATCAATAAGTTCAACAGATGGCAATTGAATTGAAAGCGGTGGTGATGTTTGGAGACTGTCGGGTTTGCACGTTTGCGCTTTCGACTGCCGTTTTGTGCTGGGTTTACGCGAGGTTGCGGGTAGCTCGACCCCGAAAACAACAGAGTCGGGAACGTCGGTATAAATACGGACACTCGTCGCATTTTATATATTTTTGAAAGCGCTAGGATATGCACATGTCCCGCCGGTGCACGTCATGTGCATTTGTGAATTCCGGGGTGGGAGAAGGAGGAGGAGTGGTGATGCGGACTGCCAACCTCAGCGCTTACGCCCGATTTTTATATCAATTATCGCAGCCGGCCATGTCTGCAGAATTCATCTTATATTCAGACAGTCCGACTTTATCCTAACTTTATACTCCTGTTGCAGTCAAAATATTTGCATGATATATCAAAAACTATATATTCGGTCATTAGAAGAAAAGCAACTTCATACCATTGGGATGTATTTTGATGACTGGATATTCATACCGAGGTGACACGACGCGGTGATAAGATATCGCCCCCCGCTTCATGCCAGTCGACGCTGCAGGGAATCGAACGGGAGATCCGATTTCGATGGCCAGGTTCACCGGAAATAAAGGGTGGTCCGGTGATTGATTACATGTTTTTTTTTTTGACGGGACGCTGCAGGTCCTGTGCGAGGTCGTATGCCTGTAGACTATGCGAGGGGATAAATGTGTAAATGCAATCGCTGGTCCGAGTCGTACAGAGTGCGGGAGGATTCGATGTTATATAACAGAATGTGGATATCTGGCAGCTGGGGATTCGTGGATATCAATTTCAACATTTTAACGTCAACTGTAATGTCGAGCGGGTGGTTGTAAAGTACAATTATAGTGCACGGGTATATTACTTTGTATACTGCAGTAAGACAATATATTAATACCGTCCTCTGGCATTATATATAGATATTATACTACCAGTTTGTAGAAATAAAGTATCTTTCGACCCCTGAGAGAATACTGCCGTCCGGTGAATATACATTCCATCCTCCTGCGTCGTCACGTTGTCCGCCCAGCTGTCCAAGTCCGAATCCATCCAATCGATATCCATCCGTCCATCCATCTTCCATTCATTCATTCACTCTTTCGACATCACCGCGCTCTCTCTCTCTCTCTCTCTCTCTCTCTCTCTCTCTCTCTCTCTCTCTCTCTCTCTCCTACATACGCCTCACTCCCTCTCTCACTCGCCGCCGTATCCGTCGTCTGTTCTCCTTCCTGCCGTCGTCGTCGTCCGGTTCCGTTCGATTCGCCTGATTTGGCGCTGGTGGACCGGTGGCAGCCCCTTACTTTAACTCGCCCGCCAATTAATCACCAGCCAACCTTCACCTTCCGACGAGATTAAACTGCGCTACCCGGAATAGTTTCGAGCACCGGATCCAGGACGCGACCTGTGCCCATCGCCATCGCCTTTGCCATCGGCGGTATCCCACTTTCGACCGAATCCCCCGGCTCTTTGATTGACCGACGAGACGACGGCTGTTGGCGACCTGGTTTCATCCTCGACCACCACCTCCTCGATATAGACTGACCACCACCATCTCCTCGCGACTCCTCCCTGCTGCTGCCGCTGCCGCTGCTGCCCTTACGAACTGGGCCTGACGCCTGAAAAAAAAGCCCTTCCAGCTCGGACCTTCTTCCAGGACGTCGTATTAAACACCTGCTATTATGGCCTTTACCCTCTCCGAGAACGACTCTGGCGTATCCGGCTTCAGCACCAAAGACAACAAGTCTAGCATCCACCGCCTCTCCTCCAACCGCCCGTCCAACGAGATGGCCACAAACACCACCACCACCGCCGCCTCCTCCATCACCGGCGACACCGCCACCCAGAAGGATCCCTCCTCTTCTTCTCATCAGCATCACTCTACCACCAACTCCAACCTCCAGCACTCCCGCTCCGAGTCCGTCGACCTCGAACTCGAACGCGGCCTCAAACTCGACGACCTCCGCCAGCGTCGCGCTCAGGAACTCCCGCCCGTCTCGCCAGCCTCCCCTTCCCGCGATGGCGCCTCCAGCCTACACTCCGAATCTTCTACGGGCTGGGATCCCACCCACCCTTGCTACCCTCACGTCAACCCGCACGTACCCCCGAACTCCCCCCTCGCCGAATCCACAAAAATAATCCGAATACCCCGCGACTTTATGATCCATGGCGATACCTCCCCTGCCTTCTCCAACACTTATCCGAAAATACTGGAGCCCTACATGGGCGAGGAGCGGTTCAGGCGGGTGGTCAAGACGATAAACGCCGAACTTTTCGAAGCCTTCAGCCCTTGGAACTGGAGGAATTGGATGGACGCTTCTCTGGGCGTCTTGACGCTGTGGTTCGCTGAGGACGTATTTGGAACCGAGACGAAGAGAAGGCTAGGCAGGATAGAGACGTTTTTGGAACAGCAGAACAAAGAAATGGAGGATCTTTTGGAAAGGTTGAGAAAGGGAGAGGCCGTCGACGAGGGGAGAGGGGAGACCAGAGAGGGAGAAGAAAGCTCGGTTCCTATCAGCGGGTTGGCAAAGTTGATTCCGTTGAGGAGAACGGGCTACATGAATGTGAGTTTATTCCCTTGTGGTGGGCTAAGAGATGTGCACATGGTGATATAATGCTAATATTACGATAGATTGATATTCAAATCCCAAATCCCTTCAACGCGGACTCGGAATTCGGCGACGACGAGATGGCCGAATATTCCGCGCAACCCACGCCTAGAACACCTGGGACGCCGGCGACCCCTAGAGATCACGTCGGCAGGTGATCTCGAGCACTACCGATCGTTCCCTTCTTTCTCCTTTTCAAACCACCCATTCTCCTGCCAGCCTTTTTCAGCTAGCAAGTCTCTGTAAGATGTCTGCGCAATATTTTTTTCTGGAGGAAAATTAATGATGTGATGCAAAATGCACATAGCTGGAATTGTGTATAACTTGCTTTTCTGGATTTCTTTTTCGGTTTTTTACACCTTTTATACCCATGCACGCTTGTGCTGTCTTTCCGTCTTTCTCCTTTTTTTCTTATGCTCTTTGGAGGGGTTGATACTTACCTTTGCTTGTTGTTTTCTATTCTCGGATGCCCGGGCTTGGATGAATGAACGTTAAACCCTTTACACATACAGAAAATCTATCATCACCGATTTTTGCATATGTCACACGTGCTGACTCTTCTACACCTTCACCTCTCCTGTCTGCGTACATGAAACCCGCCTTCGCATCCTGTACCTTTACACCTTTTCACCGTTGCTGGTTTGTTCTTACCGTCAACTTAATACCTGAAGCTCCCTCGGCTTCAACTTTTTGACGGGCATTTCAGACAACGGGTTCTTCACCTTTTTTTTTTTTCATTTTGTACAAAAACAACGTCACGGAGTTTTCGGCGTGATATAAACAATGAAAGCGGCGCTTCTTCCTTCTTTTTCTGTTTATTTGTATTCAGTACCTGTTTTTTTCCTCATCCGTTGATGTAAAATCTTCGAATTTTTCTTATATACAATTCTCATGCTATATTGGTATAAACACACCTATTCGGGTCTAGTACATATCTACCGTAATCATCGCCTTTGCTACTCTAGTCTCTCTTCCGACGATTTATCACATACATTTATACGACCATAAAGAGTTCGTTTTATAGTAAGCAAAGATGGGAGCAGAGATTTAGCTTCCCTGTTTCTCGAACGATGCTGGCTATATGTGGTCTCTAAATCAATCTCACATAAAAAAAAGTTATAGGCTCCAGTATAATGTTGGAATCGTGGTTGTTTTTTATAATTTTTATAATTTTTATATATATGGTTCCATCTCGCCAAAAATATAACTTTTAGACGGGTACCACCCAAACTCGAGAACTCTTTTATATTCTCTCCCGTCATTTCCGTTTGGTTTGCGAGATGAGACTTTTGGTGGGAAGTAATAACTAGCGTCTAAACCATGAGTATAGGAAGCGGCTGAATCACGGTTTAAATCTAGATGGAACACTTATTAATTGTCTTAGTTTACGCACAGAGAAACCTGGACCAGTCGTTTAGTATATCCGGTCTTCTTTGATCAACTAACACATCAGAAAAGAAGATCAATCTCCAGCTCATTGGAATCTAATGGATCGTTCAGTACATTAAAGGCAGCCAGCGAGCACTCTATGTGAAAACTTGACAGTTTAATCTTGTGCTCTTGATGTAAAAAAGGTAGACCACTGGTTTCTAAAAAGGGCTACGAAGGGGAGATCGATTGATTGGGAAAAGCAGGGTTCCTTATCAACATTAGCAGGAAGAATCATGTCAATGGTATAAGTTCAGGCGAACGGTAGCCCTTCTTTATAGCCTATACATTCAACACGGACGTCCAGACCTGGGGGGTGGGGGGGTGGAGTGGGTCTGTTAATCATGAGTACTATATATATGTATATGTGCAAAGAAAGGAAACCTCACTTTCTCTGGGGTTTTACCGTCTATGTGGGTATCATCTTGGATTTCACAAGAATATTGATTTCTTTGAAATATTTTAGACCAGGATTTATCTTCGCTCCTTTCTCCACCTTTTTGTCTCTCAGGAGAAGACACCTTCCATAATCATTTCAGTAGATGCTTAGAAGACTTGATTATTACTGCCATATATATCTATGCCATTTTGAAAGCGCTCTGCGTATAAAACCGATGAACGAATATTGATAAGCTATGTGCATATGTTTGTAAACCGGTCAAGGGAATGGATCTCTTAGTACGTACGTGTGCTCGTGATTACGGGTCTGAAAACCTGAATCATGTATTCATAAAAGGGCACTTGCTCTCCACCCGGCAAACGGCTAAGCCTTTCGCCAGTCAAAAGCACGGCACAGATATTCAGGGGTATATTAGCAGAAGATGCAGATAAGCAGCCAATGGCGTCATAATCCAAAGGTACACCGGTGGGGAAGGATGCAATATCCAGCAGGCGATAATTGCACGCAGAACAGCTGCACAGTGGATCATCGAAACTCGCTATGGGCTTTTTCAATCAACCGTTACTGGATAAATCTCAATTGTCTCCGGGTGCGACAGGAGCAGTATACTAGTAGAAATCACGAATTACTTCGATTTCTTATTTGCCAAATCAATCAAGCTTATGCGCCTCCCCTGCTTCCATGTAATGATATTTTAGGGTTGCGCGCGCACGTTGTGCCGTGAACCCAGGTGTGCCGTTTTCGAGCAATTTGGAGCACTCCTTTTCAATTGCTGCCGCACAAGAAAGTTGGCTCAAAGAAGCGAGCACCTTGGACCGTTGCAAGTGGGGTTTGTGGGCTAGATTCACGGAAAGAGTATTAGATCTACGTCAATTTACAATATTCTCCGTTATCTGTCGCGCGTCGCCTGCGACGGGATTGCACCTGCATACGAAAAAAGCCGTTATCCCGTACCAATCACGTCTAAGCCCCCGCGAGACCCTATTTCATGGTGAAAAAACGTTTCAAACAAATACGTTGGGCGCCCGGGATTGGTGAAAATCTGACTCGATACAAGCAGGAAAATTCGCAGACGGAAATCTCGAACTTTCAAACTCGTGTTCATCAGTAGACAGAAGCCAGTCGCTTATTTCGACATGAGAAGAAAATACAACAGTTCCGACAACGCAATTAATCAATGATGAGATTGTTTTGAGAGCGAACGGCGGCAAATCTATGTGGCCGCCATCCAAAGGACACCGGAATGCGTGAAACCCGTTAGTAGAGAAACTGATTGCCGATCTTATCGACTTCGGACTGAAGTTTGAAATTCAGGTTTCCTTCATAGGTGGAACGGTGGATACATGCACGTGAATTCCCAATATTCGAATAGACACGGAAGCTTTTTTTCAAAAAAGACAGCAGAGCGGCCTCGAGTCAAGCCGTACCCCTCACGTTCTTGGACGCGACATCGTGAATGTTATAAATACGGGTGGCTTGAGCGCCATCGATTCTTTGGCTTTTTTTTTACCTGAATCTGTATCAAGTATATCTTGTCGTGGTTATCTTCTGTCACAAATTTTCGCTAGGTTCAAGTTAACCACCGCCGCAATGCTTCAGTTAATCAGGAGTCTTTTCGGGCTTAGCTCTCAACAATTAGCCGTCATCAGCGCTGGTGCTTTGATCGCATATATTTTTGCAGTCATAATATATCAGCTTTATTTCTCACCCCTGTCAAACGTTCCAGGGCCCTGGTACGCGGCGATCTCGAGGTTTTGGATGATCTCGAGGTTTGCCAGAGCGAGAACAGCAATCGACGTCCACAGTCTACACGAAAAATATGGTGTGTAACAGAAATCTTATTCCATCCCTACCCTTCGCTCAGGCTGTACATTTTTTCCACTTTCGGATTTTAGGTCCCTATATGGAAGTCTTTACTCAAACTTATATACTGACTTGTAATACTTCAAAGGCCCATTCGTTCGTATAGGTCCAAACGAGGTATCAATCTCTGATCCGGAATCGATCAAGAAAATGCATTCCGTTCATGACCCGTACCTCAAAAGCGAGTTCTACAAGAAATTGAGCGGCGGCCTCAGCTCTATATTCTTCATCGTTGACCCAGAAGTCTACAAGCGCCGTCGTATGGCCTACGGAAACTCGTTTTCAAATTCAAACATGAAATCGATGGAGCCTGTGGTTCGCCGGCACGTGAACACTTGCGTCAGCAAAATGAAGCGAGAGATGGATTGCGGTAGAACTCCTGATATGATGAGGTGGCTCCAACTTATGAGTACGGATATCGTGGGGGAGATCAGTCATGGTCAAGACTTAGGCATGTTGAAGAATGAGACTGTGAGTAGCCGTGTTTTCTCTTTCCTGTTTGGTTAGCCTTACTATCAATCATTTTACCAAGGACTGAAATGGCTAACAATATTGGCTACTTGGTGAATCCAGGTCAACTCTTTTCTCCAGGACGCACTTATGGCTGCCACCATAATAGCGATTCGCGGCCACTTACCTATCTGGGGAGCGCTTGAATCTCTGATATCCAAGATTCCTCACACCGCAGTTCAGCGGTTCCTCGGGTGCGAGCGCCGGATCTTTGATTACGGTTCAAACGTGCTCGCGAACTTGCGACGCGACGTCCCAAATTGCGCGAACGGCAAAACAAGACCCAGCTTGTTCTCAAAATTCCTGGACAATAGTAAGGCATCCGGAATCAAACACAAAATGACAATAGACGAGATCAAACAGGAAACTCTACTTGTCATCGTCGCTGGAAGCCATACCATCACTGTTGTTGGAACATATATTCTCTGGGCCATCTTTAGAAATAAAGATATCCGGCACAAGCTGGAAATGGAGTTGAGTACGGTTGATATTGGCGAAGAAGGTTTCACAGACGAGACACTTCAGAAGCTACCATATCTGGACCAGGTACTGAAAGAAGGCTTGAGGCTATACCCAGCGGGACAAATGCCGGTCCCCAGGGTTGTCCCAGGTCAGAACAGTGGAAGGCAGCTCGGTCCTTACTTTTTCCCGTCGGAAACAGAGGTCTTGACACCTATATACACTCTCCAAAGGGATCCAACCATCTTTCCCGACCCGCATTCGTAAGTCCACAGCCAAACCAGTTTACATTCTAAGTACCAAATATATCTAACCGTGTTTCTTCTCGGCTATAGTTTCATTCCGGAGAGATGGATAAACCCTACGAGAGAGATGAAGGCTGCTATATTAACATTTGGTGGAGCGTCGAGACGTAAGTACCTACCCAGGTCCCATTCCAAAATCGATTAATATCAGTAACAGGCGCTAACTCACATATTTACAGCATGTCTCGGCCAACACCTAGCCATGATGGAGCTTCGCCTCCTAACAGCAACTTTATTTGCATCTTGTGCGGATGCTGAACTCGCAGACTCTTGCACTGACGAGAGCATGGAGTTTGTCGAATACCTATCCGTGAGGCCGAAAGCAAACAAATGCGAGTTGCAAAAGAAAAAAGTATAGAATAGGATAGAGGGGCCAAGTTATTCATAATTCAGGGAGCTGTTGACAATGGTACAACTCGCTACCGTTCTCAATCCCACGTCGTCAGGTGCGAAGGACGCGACTTGACTGTCGTCGCGATAAATACCGGTTATTAATGCAGCATTATTATACACTTTGACAGTGCATTGAGCACTCGAGCGCTGGAGGTTCGATATCTATAAATTGATTTAATATATCATGTACATACATACCCGCTGAGATGTCTTGATAGGACATCAGCACATACCAATTATTATGGGAGCAACGCAAATTATAATGTTTTATTACTAAGGAGGCCGTTTGGCAAATGGATTCTGATAAAGTTCATGTTTATCTGGGTTCTCTTATTTATGCTATGTAGGTCCAAATTTTGTTAATCGCAAAACCGTATACATAAGCTTAGTCTCAGAAGACCAATATATTAATACAAACTCTAGCATCCTTAAATATCAAGGCTCCTTCCATCTCCCTTTCCCAACACACACGTAAGACACCTGTTGTTTTATTCGACTAGTCGCTGATTCGAACTAGCTACCGTCAAAGCTATGTTTAATAGTCTCTTTATAGGTGTCATCGCTCATATGCAC
Organism: Dactylellina parvicollis; assembly: GCA_036971385.1. Taxonomy (NCBI): domain Eukaryota; kingdom Fungi; phylum Ascomycota; class Orbiliomycetes; order Orbiliales; family Orbiliaceae; genus Dactylellina; species Dactylellina parvicollis. The sequence goes on along the minus strand of JAJTUD010000010.1, from coordinate 1,027,967 downwards.
ATTCGGTGGAAGCTGACTGCTCTGGGGCTGTTGATAAGGATACTGTTGATGATGGCCTTGGGGGTCGTGAGCACCTCTCCCACCACCCTATACCTCATATCCTCTCTTTTACAGCTTCCTAGTATACAGAACACTAAATATATGGAGATTTAAATATTCTCATCCTTGGTACTAATACTCGCGCTGCATCGTTGCGTGAGCTTATACTGTCGTATAATTTACTACAGTGGTGATTAAGGCATCACCGTCAACAAAGAAGTCTAAATTTTTCTTGTCATGCTTCATTCCTTCAAATATGTTCAAAATTGAGATCCCTAATCAGCAAATCTTGGTGCTTCATACTATATAGTAGTACCTTTCTTATATTTCTTATTATTAAGTTGCTAGAAGCTGTAAATTAGCCTTGTATACGCGTAGTATGCTGGATTATCATGTTGTTCGTCAACAAGTTCTGTGCCAGAAAAACTCAACGGGTATATATTATAACTTAAACATATAATAGTGGGTCTGTATTGACTCTCTCAGTTAGCATCTTTTTCCTCTGCCATGATTGAAAAGTTTAACTTCCCTCCCCCCTCTTTTTTTGTTTTTTTTTTTAGCTCGAAGCCACATACGTACTAGCTCCGTAACTGGCAAATAAAAATTCATATCGATCATATTTATAGATCGGAAACTGTTTCTTGTTTCTAATATTTCTGCTTAACGGAAATGTAGGGTTTTCGAATTATAGAAATAATTAAATCATCTGTACTGGCAGCGAATACTCCCAAGCAGCATCTTAATGTGAAGTGGTGAGCTACTATAGGGAAAGTTTAAGGCATGAAGAACAGCTACCGCCGGAACAAGCAGAAATCGAAATCTAGTATCTCACCGCCCTAGATAATAGATAATTCATAGGATATGGTTGCATATTATATAGTATCTGGCAGCGTCCGCTGAGAACTCACCCATCAAAGTTGACTTGGGCGGGGTGAATGATACTGCGGTCCGGGTCTAGTCTAGCATGCAATGTGGCGTTTAACATTGACTGTTGGGACAGATCGGCGGTCAGTTATCGAGAGTTTATATAAAATATGGTTCGTATATTAGACCTACTATATAAACTATACATGATAATAATTGTCATTATTTAGATAAATAGCATGGGATAAACCGATGTGAAAATGATCAAATTTATAACTGAGAATAGAGTTGAACTAGATGTAAGTGAACTAGTGACTATTTGATCTTAGCTACGGGGCCGGGAGCTGCGAAAGCATCTGATGAAACTTATAATGTCAGTAGAAGGAAAATAACCAAATACAATGCTGGAGTTGCTGGAGTTGCTAAAGTGATATACGTACCCGGGATCGTGGCCGGGACCGGAATCATCGAAGCAGCAATGTGAGAGCGGTGCTTCAGAGAAGTATGTAAATATTGGTACTTATCCCGTGTTTCCCATTCATCTCTTCGGCTTCCTTCTCGGATGACTGAAATCTTTGGGGGTATACGTGATATATTAAGAATTACTATAGGATAATTCATTGAGTATAAAATAGCAACGATACCTCTAGGATATCAAGTTATTCGCCCTTTTTGGCGGGCTGAGTTTCCGGGATTCGATGCTGAAGATGGCGCGATACGCTTGCTGTATGTAACAAGTCATCCGAGACGAAATCCAGAGATTTACCAGAAGGTGTCGCACGAGACTGCGCTAGTAGAGCTGGAGCAGCTGGTAGGGCTGGAACAGCTGGAACCACCGTATGAAGATTGGTCGGCCTAGCATGGGCGAGGGCGAAACTTGATGGGTATGAAAAACCCAGGCTTAGAAACCCATCTATTTATGTGGTAGCCTCCCTCAGAATCATAGAAAGCCACCTCTGCGTAGTAAAAAATCGTCGTCACCAAACATCACTCTGGGTTTTATGTGACGTGCCAAAGTTCATTAGTAGCGCTATTGATCCCTGCATATCTCTCTTTTGTAACAATAGCAGCTGATATCTCATTGGTAGCATATTTAACCACGTCAGTTTTCCACCTCTGTGAAGTAATAGAAGGTTTGTTTCTGAAAGCATGTGCTAGAGGTCTGTAACCAACGTAATTTTTGTATATTCATAGGAAGAAATTTGAGCAACGGATATATATAGAAGGAGAGCATGTAGGAAAGTAATTCGTAGATTGGTATTCCGCAAGGATAAAGTTTATGCATGGCAAGACTTATTCATCGCAGTCTAGTAATCCGTTGCAAGATACTCCCTCATGAGCTCAAGTTGTGTATATAACCCAGCTTTGTTATCCATTGTGGGCTTAGTTCTTTCCAATTCAGACATAATTTCTGAAGAAGTTTTGTATCGTTTCGAGGGCCCTTTGTAATGAAATATGTAATATAATAATATGTTGCAGATGTGGAGGTGGAAGGACCATAAGATCGAGAAGAGAGAAGGCAAGAACTGAAGAAAGACGTGGGATATTTATAGGGATGGATGTGTTGTTGGTGTTGGGAGTTCTGATTGGCTGGCGCAGTTGGCATTGTTTGAATGTGGCCAGTTGAAAGCGACACCGTTTCAACTTCAATCTCTCTCCTTCTCTCCCACTATCACTACACCTTCAAACCATCTCCAGCACCTTCCACCAGCATCTCACATCAGGTTGCAATCATACTAGCATTCTTTCTCTAGAAATCTTGTTCCGTCAAGCTACATCCAAAAGAATTTTAAAAGAACCTCAAGGAAACATTTCCAGCTCCTACCAACATCTACATCACCGGCCTCCAGCGCCAATATCACCATATATAACCTCCACCAGAAAATGGACTCCTTCACCCTCCTCCCCCTCACCATCGACGAGGTCACCAAATCCCTCTCTGCGCATCCTACATCCACCCCGATCCCTGGCCTCTCCTCCCAACTCACCGAGCTCAACTCCCTCCACCGTAACCTCCTCCAGTTCGAAAACGCCATCCCCCCACCCCCCGGTCTCATAAACCCCAAACGCTCCGCCCAGATCAACAAGCTCAGAGAATCCGGCAATGGTGCATTTAGAAAACAAGCCTTTGTCGATGCCATTAAACTCTACTCGTTGGCGCTGGAAATGTGTCTCGGTCGTCCGCAATGGGAACAATCAGGCTTGGTGAGGGATGAGGCCGCGATGATTTATTCGAATAGAGCGCAGGCGAATATCGCGATCAGAAGTTGGGCGGAGGGCATGTGCGATGCCGAGATGAGCTGCGGGTTGAAGCCAAAGGACAACGTCAAGGCGTGGTACAGACGAGCATTGTGTTTGAAGGAGATGGGGAAATGGGAGGATACTAGGGAAGTTCTAGAGATGGGAATCGAATGGGAAGCTGAGAACCAAGGCAAGACGGACGGCGATCTGAGAACGTTATTGAGGGAAGCGACAAAGGTTCTCGAGGAGAAGGAGAGGATTGCGGCGTGAGTGGGATGAATAGTAGATGCTGTGGCGCTTATATTTCTACGAAAGCTTCTTGGCCTTTTTTAATTGTATATAGTTCTCAAGTCTTCGCCTATTTTCTACGATTTTTGGTTCGGATTTATTCGCATTGCGGCGTTCGTCGGCGTTACCGTGCGACTTTGGAAGACTGATTTAATAGAAGCAAATCTTATCGCATATATCCTTACCAAAACCTCGCAGTCCATGCTCTTTTCACCAAGATACCTTAGTGCATTCAAATAATATACAAAAGACTCCGCTGCAGATCCCGACGTCGGCAATAGAAATCCTACTTTCTCCTCACCAGCATCTTGTTCTTGGGAAACATCAACGGCACCCTCAACGCCACAATCCTATGCTCTCTACCTTCCTCCTTTCCGATTCCCATAAACTTCAGCATACTCTCCTTGATCGCCTCAACTCTCGCTCCCACCTCTCTAGCCGCCATCTCCACATCCTTCCTATCGACCTGCAAATCCTGCACCAAATCCCATATATCCATCTTTCCATCCTCCTCAACCTTCAGACACAGAATCAAGAGCCAACAGTACAATTTCGTGAGCTTTGTTTTCGACATTTGCCTGTCATTCTTATTCTGATTCTTGGGGTCTGTAAAATTATCGATCAAGTGCGTCAGGATGGATTTGTCGTCCGCCGGAATACCATCGTATATCTTGGGCCTGTACACCGTATTCGAAAACGCCGTGACAAACGTGCGGTGGAAATTGATCATGTGCTCGATATACCGTAACACCTTCAGTCGAGTATTAACATTCGCGCCCGAGTCGATGATGGCACGAATACGACTGGCCACGTAATGTGGTGATATTCTACAGTCCCCACCCCCCCAGTTAGCATCTTTCACTCACTCACTCATACAACAACAAATTGGTAAAAATATACGTACGTCGACTCGACCTCCCCGCCCTCCCTCACGCTCTTCTCCCAGTTCCTCACGCCGACCAAACATCCATCCAGCACCCTCTTCTCGATCATCTCGTCGAGTCTGTACACGTTATCGACCGTAACACCTTCCTCGTCCGCGTGCACCGGCGGCAGGTACTTGCTATTCCCGCCTCCGCTTCTCAGACTCTCACTCGTAGGTAACGAAGCGGTAGCCGAATCCACATGGGACGAGATGGCGGAGATGACGGGCGCCGCGCCCGTGCTTCCGAGCGTGCTGGCGGTGATGGCGTTGAGCTGCTCGTCCAGAAGCGCCTTCTTGCTCGTGCGGTTACCAAAGGCGGCGGAGAGGGCTTGGCGGGAGGCCAGGAGCTGTTAAGAAAGGTGTTAGCTTTTCCGAAGGAGTTACTGCTTGGAGATGATGGATAAGACGTACGGTTCCAGTTGATGCCTTTTCTGGAATCTCTTTCTCTTTCAGCCGTCTGACCTGTCTGCGGACATGCAGTAGGGGCGCGGGGTAAACATCAACGCTCGAGGTTTCTGGGTCGTATACGCCGACGTAGTATCTTTGTTTCCACCGTTAGTCTCATTTCTCTTTCCACTAGAAGAACCTAGGTACGGCGTACGAGATTCCATCTTCCCCTTCCACCTGTCCGTCATATTCGATCCTGGCCGTCTGCGCGCGAAGACGATACTCGGTCTCTCGAGCTTCTATGCGAGTACCAGCGGCCGTGTGCTTCGAGACTCGGGATTTTTTGCTAAATGCGTCGAATTTGAGGTCGCTGGGGAGTTCGACACCGTGAACCGAAGCTGCAGGTTTTATCGATTAACTGATAGTTAGTCGTAAAATCCAATTGGAGGTATTTTAGAGGGAAGACTGAGGAATGCGCACCGAGAATCGGAGGGTGGGAGCCGGATTTTATGGGGTTGAGTTTGATGCTTTTGGAGGATGAGGATTGGGACGAGTTGACGGGTCTAGGCAGACCATTCGCGTCTCTTTTGCGCTTGCGTTCTCGTTCGGGGGAGGCCATTGTTTTGCGATTAGGGGAGCGACCGCTTGGTCGAGAGGTATCTTGGTGATGGTGTTTTTTTTCGAGAAATTTGAAGGTTCAAAATTTACCAAGTCGGGAATTTTGCTTGGCAGAATCATTTTAAGCCGCATTTATTCTTGGCATATCAAATATCATCTTTTCTTACGATAGACAAGTAAACGCTTCATATGATAACAAGAGGAAGTTGTACCTTCCAATTGCCGATTTATAACGAAGAAACAGTATATTTACAGTAAGTATAAACCAGCTAGGAATTTGAAGGATATCATGTCAGAGACAGAAAAGCATAAGGGAAGAACCATCCATAGTGAAGCATGTTACACCAACGAACTCCAAATGAGTAGAAAATGGAAAACTCATATAGGAAAACATTAAAGAAAGCTGTGGAAAAGAAACCCAGGCAAGAGAAGAGAAAGAACGTGAAGGATTGCTCAGAAAACCATGGAGAAATCAGAAATTCTCGAAGAGAAGAAAAGAATGATTGAAGAATGTCATCGTTTTCGTCAGAAGGGAGAAAGAACTTGAAAGGACCCCGTGGATTTCGTAAACTTCCCAGTATACAACAACCCGAACTTTTTTGTTTTCGATGGTAGGGAGAGGGAATAGAGGTAGGTAGGAATCGCAGGGAAACAAGAAAAGGGCAATGCATAAGACAGAACAAAAAGCCACAGACGCCCGCGAGATGCAAAGAGAAATATAAGGATCCAGAAAATGTTTCTTTAGACATAATGACATCACCCAGCATTTACCCTCTGCAAAAATAACGAAACTTTCTACAGCCCCCATCCGCCATTGCATTTACCACCATCTTTACTTATATTCCCCCAATCTTGCCGAACTGGAAGCCGCCGTTACCCATGGGATTGACTCCCTGTTGACTGTTCTGAGGTGGTGGCTGGGCGTACGGATTCATCTGTTGCTGAGGTGTCATAGGTCCTGGTGTCATACCGGTGTTGGGTACCGACGGGATCGAGCCTGTGGGGGTGGACGGGACATGTCCACCGTTGGCCTGCCCACCTTGCGATTGACCGTTGGTGTATTGAGCTGCGCTGGCGGTATTGATGGTAGGTCCACTGGACGTTCCAACACCGTTCAATCCCCAAACTTGGCCACTAAGAAAACACCGCCGTTAGCACTTTTATATCGATAGCAATACTCCGCTGTCAAAAAATATAACCTACCAGTACTTCTCATCGTCAATCTTCCCATCGAAATGTTTGGTCCTCATCACAAAGAAAATATGCCCCGTCAACAAACTATCACTACCAGCTTGGTGCTGCGGCCCGATTCTCTGGATTCCCATATCGTCCGCGATATCCTGCAAACCACCCTTCAACGTCTTCACAGTTTTCATCAAATACTTAATATCGTAAAGAGCTGGGAAGAACGTGTGCAGGTATTTACGGAAATCGTTCTCTTCGGCCGGGAGCGCTTGGCACAGCATAACCTTGACCAGATAGCCAAAGTCATATCCACTGTGGAAAGAAACCCACTTGACCCTATCCAGCAGGACGAGACCGGACGAGATCAACAGCTCCCCAAAGTGCGAAACATTGATTCCAAACTCCTCGTGACGCTTAAAGTCGATCCCGGACTTTGTAAGCAGATCGATTGACTCTTGAGCGTACATGTCGTCCGCTAGCGAGAATTGAAAGTTGAACTGCCAGGTGGAAACCGGTTCCGGAGTTTTGCCGTTTTCGTCATAGAATGTGATACCCAATTGAATTATCTTGAGCATGTCAACGTTACAGCGAAGCGTCTGATAATGGTAGTCGGCCTTGCTACGGAAGCCACCAATCGGACGGGCTACTATTCCAGGAAATTCGGTATCCTGCGATTATTCAATTAGTGAAACTATACCCAACACATCGGGACCGGGAAACTGTACCATAGCGATATACGGATAATCCTCCACCAAGTCTCTCAGAACTGCAATCTCAGCCTCCAGGTTTCCTTTCCAGACTTCTCTGATAGCCGTTGCAGCGGCGGCAGCCTGTTGCTGCTGTAACGACTGCTGCTGTTGTGCCGTCGCTTGGGGGTGAACAGCCGCCTGAGAATGCTGTTGTTGCGCATGCTGAGCGTGGGCAGCCTGCTGCTGCAAGGCCTGTTGGTGCTGCGACTGAACCTGTGCATGTTGCTGATGGTGAGACTGGTGTTGTAGGTGTTGCTGATGCTGCGGCTGCATCTGGTGGTGTGCGAGGTGGTGAGAAGCGTGAACGTGATTGCCATGGATGAGATGTTGATTCCCAAAGGGAGAAGGAGTGTGCATGGTCGGGCCGAAGCCCGTGCCTCGGGCTGGAGGCATCTTGGTAGGTTTGCGGCGGGCTATGGCGGGCTGTTGTGAAGGTTGGTTACGGGAACGGAAACTGTGTTATCTTGAATAACGGGAGTATCGAAGTATGAGGTGAGGATCTGCTAGATTGAGCGTGTGCAAGAGGTCCATCTGATGGTCTGGTGGTGCGGGGAGGTTGTTTTTGTTTAGCACAGGAGGGCGACCATCCTGAAGGCGTTTCGAGTGGTGCGAGTTGTAGAGGTCGGGGTCGATCTTGAGGTATCGTTTACACGCTTGGCCAGTATAAGTTATCGATAGGGGAGTCGTCCGTCGTCCGATCGCGATGCTGTGATGGTGATATAAAGATGATAAGATGGAGAAGGTTGGTTGGGTGTTCTGGTCAAGTTGAAAGTGTGCGGTTGATTGTTCGGACGGGCTGACTAAGCCGTCCAATCGCAGACTTGCAACGACATTACCAACGCAGCCCAATCACCTCGTTCCCAATTCCACCCCGACCCCAACCTTCAATCGACCTGCAACAAGTCTCGTAAGTTCCCCGGGTCCTCAGTTCAAGATGTACGATACTAATGGCCCTCATATCAGCACCATGGTCGACAAATTCAACCCTCAATCCCTCCTCCGCGCTGGACAGAACATTCAAGATCCATGGGCTCGACGGTATTACCCACCTTACAATCCCCAATCCCCATGAAGGGACGGAATACACGCTTAATGATACCACGTGTCTAATTCATAACTTGATAAATACAGGGAAGCATGGCGCTACAGCGGTCCCTTCACCCGTCTAAACCGCTTCCGAGGACTCTTCCCGGGCTTCGGTATCGCATCAGTAGCGTTCGCGGGATACTGTGTCGCTGAATATATATTCTTCCCACCAGCCAAGCACGGCCACGGTCATGAGGAGGGGCATGGAGAGGGACATCATTGATCTGAGTTCGTTTGGGGTGTACTATGGGTGGGTGCTAAGATCGAAGAGGGGTCCTGGGGCCATGGATATTGGTACGCTGTCTTGGACCTCCGGCAGGGAACAGTCATGAACTCAACCAAACCGTGGCCAAGAAGGCAGTGGGCTGGGTTCTTAGCATACAGCTACTCAAACGAAGATATAGACGAAGACGGCGTCACATCAAGAAACTCTCTTGTACGATTAATCGAAACTAGCGATGCTCTTACCTTCTCCTCGGAAGTCTTGCGCTTTGTACATACTAATACAAATCTCAGTTGTACATTTCCATGTGCTCTAGAAGCAATGTCACTCCCGAAAGCTAAACAAGGGATAGCCGTTTGAAGCTGCCACTTTTTACTTACCAGCACAACTCTATAGATCCAGGGTATAATCCAGTGTCAATGCATGATTGAACTTTAACTGAGTAGCGAGTTCACGAAGTAGTAGGAATAACGTCAAATTGTATTTGGTAGTAAGGCACTATTAGCATAATACAGTAACAGAGGGACGACCTAAATACTACAACCAAGAATGCATGAGTGCCTTTCATACTCAGACAAGAAAGCAAGCGAGAAAAGTCAAAAAGACCTCAGAGCATTAAAAGTTTACAAGTTATCCCATTTTGATTTCTCTCATCTAATACAATGGTAGTGTAATGATAATCAATTGCGTCCCTGCTTTCAACCCAGAACTAGGCCTGGTATTGAGAGGTAACGCGGTAAGGAGGGTTCGAAACAAACAATAAAAAACGCCTTATACAACCTGCGGACTAGCCTTTTGGTAACAAAACGTTTTTAACAAAAATGAAATATAAAAGCTGAAAAGTCTGCCAGAAAACAAATTCAATGGTAGTTCTTTTTTGTATAAAGCGAAAACAAAAGCTGGGGGTGGATATTAGCAATTATAAAAAAGCATAAAATTCATGAAAAGAAAACACACACAGAGTGGAAAGGAAAGGAACGTAGAGAGAATATTTCGAAGCCAGGAAATCAAAATAAGAAAATACCACCCATTGCCATGACGAAAATCAAAAGTTGCCCAGTGCCCTTAAACATTGCGGATCAGATTGATCCCTTTCATCGCTACATGAAAATCATAACCCCTTGTTAGCCTTCTCTTGCATCTTCCTCATCGCATCCCGATGGACCTGCAACATATCTCTCTGCTTGAACCTCTCTTCCACAACAACGTCTCTCACCCCTCTATCCATCTCTCTCTGCTTCTCGTACGCGTTCAGCATCGCTTGCTCATGGATCATCACATTCCTACGATCTTGGATCGTATTGTGGGTCCGTGCGCTGATGACCTGATCTTGCGCCAACGACTCTCTCCATTTTCGCAGCATGTTTTCGCGACGGTCTGCGGGTGCTGGCTGGGCGGGTTGCGGCGGGAGGGTTTCGACGGCACCTTGCGGGACGGAGATCCCGGTACTCAGTTGGGACATGTATGGGTTGTAGTTTCCGAGGGAAGAGGTTGACATTTCCATGGATGGGATGCGGCTGGAGGGGCCCATTCCACTGATCATGCTTGCAGCGTAGTTTGTGCCGCTGCTGTTACGTTGTTGTTGATAGACCGATGGGGCGGGCGTCATGGAATGACGATGTAGGAGGCTCGTTGATGAAGCTGCTGGGGACATTTGGTAGGGCTGGGATTGCATCATGGGTTGGCCGTAGGGAGAACCATTGTCAGGCAGGGTGGTGAAGGTGGGTACAGCCTTGAGCAAACTCTCACGTTTTGTGAGGAGGGTTTCGCACATCGGGCCCTGCTGGGAAGGTGTTGGGGATCCCGTCCGTTGTGGGAGATTCATTTCTACATCCTCGGTTGGGGACTCGACGAGAGTTTGCGAGATAATTGGTGATGCGAACGGTAGCTGGGCAGAACGTGATGGAGGTGGCGAAGCCACGACGACCGTGGGTATCTGAGGAGAAATTGCAGCAGTTGTTGGGAATGGGAACTGTTGCATAGGAGCTGAGAACTGGTTGGCTCCTGGCTGGGGTTGCATGATAGGGATGAAAACAGGTCCCTCCCGGATAGTGGTGAGCGTATTGCTTCTGCTAACACCGGCACTTCCAGCCTGCATCGAGTTATAGGTGTCACTTCGGCTCAATCCCTGAATCGGTGGAGGAACCTTGGCTGAGGAAGCACCTTCTTGCAATTCCATAACGTGAACAGGAGCGGCCTTCTCATGGTCAGCCTCGGGCAGATCAACAGGTTCCATGTCATCGTATTGTGGTTCATCAGATGGATCCAAGTGCTTGGCCCATTCGCTGACTCTGTATGTTTTGACAATTTTTGATGGTGGGCGGATGTTTTGGAGGCTTCCATGTCGCAGAGGAGCTGGGGGGCCGATAGCAGGGCTCTTTGCCTCCTTTTTAGATTTAGGAATCGTGAGTTCGGAACCATCTCTGATAGGCGATGTAGGAGCCAATTCGTCGGGGCTAATCGAGGTAACTGCGGACTGTCTGCGGGATTGAGGCAACGCCTTCGAGACTGCTTCAGCAAGCGTAACCTCGACTGTCGGAGATCCTAATGGCATGGAAGTAATGTTTTCCGGTTCAGTTATTGAGGGGGTATCTGTGGTATTTCCAGCAGGTAAATCTTTCTTGTCTTCCGAGACCTTCTCTGATAGAGAGTCAACCGGAGAATTGGCGTGAGGAGATCGGGGAGACCCTGGTGTCTGCTGCGATTGGGATAATGGTCGGTTGGATTTGTTAGATCGCTGCGAAGACTTTCTACCCAAAGATACTATCGACAATCTCTTCATCGAGGACCACGAGTTACGTCGGCCCTTCAGCGAGATTATCGATCGTCGTCTACTGCCATCCTCACCAACAAGCGGTAATTCGTCATCGGAGCGTTCATCTTCCTCGTCGTCGAAGACTCCGCCAACCGAAGATGCAGCATCATCATGAGGAATTTCGTGAATGTTTTCAAGAGGTGCGACGACGGAGACAATGCTAATGGCTTGTGATTTTCGCTTGTCGTCAAGAACAGAATCTGCAAAAGTAGCTAGCGAAGAAGCGTCATCGTCATCCTCCTCTTTGCTAGGATCAATGATAACGGTGTGGACGGCTGTGGGTGCGGCGATACCAGCTTGACCGGCGGATTGAGCGGTTGACTCTTCGACATCACCTTTCTCTCGGATCACGACCGCGGGCGAAAAGAATTGAGGTACGGGAGGGGCGGCAGGAGTGAGAGCGGGAGCGGGAACACCCTCGCTAGTACCAACCGGTGCGTTCTCAGTCTGCGACTGTGGAAATTCCGCATTGGGCTGTGTCGTTGCATTTTCTCCCCGCGCATGAGGTGGAACAAGGGTCTGCGCCTGGCTCCTTTCAATGCCTTCCGCAACTTTTTCCAATCCGACCATTTCGATAGTTTCGGTAGCCACATTCTTGGAACTGCCGCCGTCGGTAGAGCTTTTCGAGCTTTGACCCAATCCTGAATCGCGACTCAGTTCACCACTAGCGTTGGGGCTGGCTTGGTCGTCCGTTGTTGTTGTTGTTCGAGACTTGTCACCGTACTGTTTTTCCCAAACTTCGCGATCTTTCTGGGCAGCTTCTTCAATCCGGCGACCGTTCTCAGATTCCAAGGCTTCGAGGTCGGCTTGTCGTTTTACACGTTCTTCTTCGCGTTCAGTTCGTTTTTGCTTGATGACTTGCCCTGTTGCATATATTAGCATAGTGTGGCTGAGACCTCCATATATTTCGGAACGTACAAAGTTTCATCTGGGATATTATCCCAAAACAGGTAATAATAACGATGGCAGCGATCTCAACTCTAATTCCTCGCGTCAAAGGGAATGTTTTCGTGTCGAGAGGGAAGATATTATCGTTCAACCCTATTTGAGGTTAGCATTTATCACCCATAATTCCAGCAAAGATGGGTGAGCCATACCCCAGACGTAGAGCCAGAATTCTTTCAACCCAGCTCTCGAGAAAAAGTCGATACCAAGCACAGTAGCAGTAGCTCCTGAGAACGCAATCGAAAATATCATGCCGTAAGGTCGAGTGAGGTGGTGTAGTGCAAGACAGAACAATCCGATACTAAAACAGAGAATGAAAATGATCTTTTGGTAACCTCCCTGAACGAGACCACCTGGCTTCAATACAAGAACTATCTGCAAGTTAGTTATGTTCTATCTGTATGACTTGGTGAAGACTTACACCACTGAGCGAGACAAAAGCCGCCGAGCAGACACGCGAGGACCTCTGTGACTTCAGGGAATATTATCGCCAGACCGCCAAAGATCATCCCCGTGATTGCTACTGCAGCCACATACCCTCCTTGCAAGGTATTCGAGACCGGGGTGTTCATAACGTAAATTATGAGAACCGAGACACCCAAACTCGCGAGAAGACAGGTACTCATGAAGATGTGAATTCTGCAGTATGCCGCTGGTTAGAAAATACCCACTTTCCCTCGGTCAGAGGAACAACTCACTGCTTGTGTCTAACTCCAGCCAATGTATACGGTACACCAGCAACCAAAAGCAAGAACCCAGCGAACGCAAAAGCAGGTGTTAACGGAGGCGTATACGGTAGACCATTCTTATCAGGAGCAGGACTGGTCTGTACGGCCAAATCCTCTCCAGGTATCGTAGGCGCGAGCTCTGTCTGTGTTGGTCCATTCTTGCTTGTCGATTTGGTACTCTGTGATTCGTTGGAAGTCGACGACTCCCTCCTTGTCGGTGGCGGTGTAGATGAAGCCTTGTCGGAACTTGTACGAGCCGGTGCATCACTTGTTTCTCTATCCTCCTGTCGCTTACTCAACTGTGATGCAAAGGCGGCTGGGTCGGCAAGATATGTGACTATGATCCCTCTCTCAACGATGACGGCCCTCGAATCTCGAATCGCATAACCTGAGATGCCTGGCAGCAGCGTGCAGGCCGCGAGGCCGACAACACCCAGCCAGCTTGTGGCCCTCATCGTGTGCAATGTTGTATTGGAATGACTTGTATTCAACTAAGTGTAAAAAGAAAAAGCGGCCGTGAAAGGTGTCGGAAAGAGAAAGAGTCGGTTTATAAAGAGTGTATATATATATCAGGCCGTGATCATGAAACTGTGATAATGAAGCTGCTTCGACGAACGGGTCCGTCCTTCTTGTTAGTCTTCCTCGACACTCGTGTGGGGAGAGCAATGCTATAATTGGTATAGGCGGGAGGCGGATTAAAGGGCGCCAAATAAGACTTACGGACGAGCAGCCTATGTATGAAAAATATAATAATATCCACAGGTAGGGCTCAATGCATCAATGGCGTTTGGAAGGGAGAAAGATCCGTGATGGTAAAGAGCGATGGTGTAAATGTGTTGTTGGGGGTGGCTTGTGTTATCTTGCCCTCTTGTCTTCTATCTCTCTTCTCTCTCCACTGCTCAAATATCGATATCAAAGGAATGACTGAAGTTGGAAAAACTTGCGAATGAATAATATTAACGAGAGACTGCCAGCATACTTGCACGGGAAAGCCGCACAATTCACTGAAGAAGTGAAAAATAAACGAAAGGATATGCTACCTCACGAAAAGGAATGCAAGCAAGGGAAAGGGAAGGGAAAGAGATCGGTGGGTGGTGCAGAAAAGAAGAAGGGCCACCACTCTGCGACGACGAGGCATGCCTTTGCGCTGCAGCAAGTAAAATTGCACCCCGCGTCATTGGTCTCGAGGAGCGCGCCTCTCAAGACCTCTCCCACTCGATCACGAATTCAAACGTTCCCCGGGGACGCCAGTCAAGGGACTCGCAGAAACAGCCCGTTCGATAGTGGCATGCGCTGCTGGCCAGGAAGCGTCCCGGATGCAAGGACCTCATGTCTTGAAGCTGATGAGTTCCTGCTTTCCGAGGGCAAGTTCCTCGACGTCTTGACCGGGTGGAGTATTTGATCGATCGTTCTGAAGCCTATCACGGTTAGACCTGGTCCGGACGTCAGGTTTGAGCGCGGTCATTGGTCGGGGCCACGGTTTCTGGAAACACCGTGCGGGCTAGGGAAGTTGGCTGACCACCAACGGCCGGGCCTTGAAAAGTAAGCTTCACCCGTCGCATGAGCGAAACAGCTCTTGGGAGGGGCCATCTGCGGCAGCAGCAGCTGCAGGAACGGCAGTGGGACCACTATTCGGGCCTAGGGGGGTCGGCAAACTTGCCTCGCTCCCGCGATGACCTTCAGGCTAGGGAAGCGGCTGGTGGGTTCAAGTTTGAACCCCCCCAAATTTCGCCATTCTTCATATTTTTCAAACTCTGTCGGTGTCTGTTCTCAGGCTTCTTTTTTCCCGTATTTGCTATTCAAACATGAAGCTAGTAGACGTTTGATACTTTTTTCAAATCTGAAGCGCCGAAAATTTCCGCCACCGGGGGCATCTATATCGAGATACCATACTCGGGCTAGCCCCGGTGCTGATCAAAGCTTCAGGCCAGGAGTCTGCCGGATCGATGGGTGCACGACATGTCGAATATTGCTTTCTCCTTTCCTGTCCCCGTGACCACAATGGCAAGATGCAATATCATAGGGCAGCGCGTCCTCTGGATCTCATTACAAAGTTGACATCAGGTAGCACAAAATCACCAAATATACCCAGATTACCCCTCTCCTGTCCTCAGCTCCCGCCCAGCTGTCATCCCACACAGTCCAATCAGCCCACCCAGGTTGTGGGCAATCCGTTCGATTGGCAAGTCGGTTGGCGATACAAAGAAAAAGTCAGGAAAATCCTGACAACCATGTCGTTTAAGCGAAATTAAGATCAGACTCAATCGAAACGAACCATTCCCACGGAAAACGTGGTTCTTTTCTCGCCTGAGCTCCAAATTTATTTCCTGAGACCCGAACAGCCCCTTCAGGGGTTTCTTGGTGGAGGGTTTTGCCTTCTTCATTTCGAAAATTACAATCTGGGCCTGGAAAGTTTCTCCAGAGGAATTTTTCCTAGCTGACCTTCCGGCATGGGTGGGGTGCAAGCGAGAGGTTTCGTTTTTCTTTTTGAATCCAAGCAGACCGTTGACCCTCAGCACAGGTCGGCAAGACAAGACCGAAGTTGAGGTCAAAAAATAGACCAACGAGCGCCTCTTTTTAAGATTTAAGGCGAACCAGTTGACACAAGCAGAGGGGCCTAATTTGTTGAACTCTGCCTCCTGGCGGCTTGAGGGCTTGCATTAGGCTGACCCGACAGCAAGTAACTCGGTACCTGTAGAATCTGACGTTGAGATCGCGATCGCACTCCGATTCCCTTTTCTGATTGAATATTCAACTTCTCTGCGTAAATATTCCAACCAAACCAACGTTACAACTAACATGCAACAGCAGTCTACATCTTGTGTCCGTGTAATTTTCTGAGCTGTGAAAATGCTGATGCTTTCGAAGCTTCGTGTCTCAACTTATAATTGCTCTCCTTGCACCGGTTGTGTTACTTCCGCCCGAAAAAGGAGAAGGCGCTGCGACCGAAAATTCTGGGCCCATCAGATCGAAACTCCACTTTTCGTAGCTTTAGCAATCTGCCATGCATCATGAAGACTGCCAGATCAGAATTCCCAGTTTCCCACGAAGCGTGGAAGCCTCTCTCTCACGCCTCTTTATCCACTCGTCCCCCCCGCTCATTCCAATGAGCGATCCCCGATCTCAGCACCCGATCTGGCTTGCAAGCAAACCACAGCCCAAACGGGAATGAGTGGACCCAACTCTGCAATCTTAACTGCTCAAGGTTGTTGCGATTTCTAGGTCCACCCCAACCGTCAAATCCTTGAGAAGCACTTATCTCGCGGGGAATGCCATCAAAGGAGGATTCCGCCAGCCTTGCGAATAACTGTTTTATCGATAGTCAGATACGAAGGCAGAATAGGAAATCCCTTGGATATGACGTTTTTTTTCATCTCCTCAAATTGCTTTCTTTGAATGCCAAGAAATTTCCTTTCCTCGGGAAGCTTTTTGCCTAACACTCATTGAATTCCCTCGAGATTCCTTATGCCTCCGTGAGTGATCTTACGATCAGACTACCGGAAAGTAAAACAGAGTCCACACTCAATATCCATATTATATCGATATGTTCCAATAAAGTTTGGTCTAAAAATATGTCGGAGATAACTATAATGTCCGATACATAAACGAGACGATTCCCAAATTCTCAAAGTTTCAACGGGCCGCAAAGCCCCGAGACCATATTCATATACATGCAACAACCGACGTCTCGAATATTTGTACAAGTAGACATGTATTAGAGTCGTTAAAGACTGCATGCAATTCGCAGAATTTGACTCCTCGCGTGGCTTCCTTGCAGTCTAATTGATTATAGTTAATGAGTCGCTGCACTGCTACGTGTACAATAAATCATGATCATGCTCTGTAAAAAATAATTTTGCGATATCACGGCATAAAATTGCCGATGCCTCTCCTCAAAAGACGCACTGCTCACCCCTGGCTTGAACTCATGCAGGCAACAATGGGGACGTCAGGTATCCTGCTATCGGCGACTCGGTCCACTCTATCCATCAGTAATACGACTTGTACATCGTATACCTGAATGCAAATCCAAGAATCACCGCTTGCTCTCAAAATCGTGATCAGTAGTATCATATCACGAAATCTCTCATGACTTCACATAAAAATCTAGAACAGAAATTAGAAATTAGAAATCTAAAGCACCTAAGCTAGCTATAACCTCGCTAATACAGTCATCATAAGAAATCTCTCAGTAACCCAAAGCAAACAAGACTCCGCGATATATGCCATTCCTGAAAACCATATGCAATCTCTAGCGATCCCGGACAAGAAAAGCTTCGAAAAAAGAAGAAGAAATGCAAACGTTATGAAAGTAAGGGGTGTATAAGTGGTCATAAGAAAGAAAGGACCTGTCTATAAACGTTGCATGCAGACGTTTAAACGCTCGCCGAAATCGCGAAAGGGATGATGTGAGGGGGAAGAAAAGCATAGAGAGAGAGAGTCACAGAGAGAGCATACCAGGCCACTTGCACGCAACTGCTTGCACGCAACCGCTTCTTTACCACGCAACGACTCGATATTCGCAAATGCATGTTTACAAATCCCTTTGCGTGGAATATCCCCTGTCATTCGCCTTCCCTCCCTCACGTTCACCTCCCTCCTTCTTCTTCGACCCCTTCCAACTCCCCTTCACCTTCCGATTGGCCCTCCCAGCGCACCCCACCTTCTCAACCTCATAAACCGCGATACCCCTCCTCCCCACCACCCTTCTTATCGTCTCCTCTACTCCATCGTCTCCAAAGTCCATATCATCCAAATTTAGATGCTTCCTATAATTCCACACTTTCCTCAACACCATTTCCCCTGCATTCCCCTTCTCCCCTTCCTCTTTGATCCACTGATCCAATGCAATAGCGCTCGTCGGCGCAACCACAAACCCTCTCTTCTCGCACCAATCTTTCCCGTTCTTCATCACCCTCACCGCCTCGATGACCTTATCAACCTTACCCCCCATGAGGTCCACGGTCTCCACCCCTCGTCCACCGGCACCGAGTAACCAAGTAGGCGGCTTGTAAGTCTTCCACCACACCACCGTCCCCACATCCTCCACCCCTCCGAGGTATAACTGAGCTGGCACGACCCCACCCTGATGGTACACACCCATCAGGGCCCCGAATATCAAGTTGAACACAGTCCACACCGTCAACCACCGCCCACGCCACTTCGTCGTCTCCTTTGGTACTCGCACGGAATTAAGTATCAACGGCACCACTGGTATCAAGAATCTGGCTTCCTGGTGCGGTATGAAACTCAACAGCGCGATCCCCGAAATAGCGGATAGTAGAGGTAAACTCCCCTTCACTTTCTGCAAATCGACAGAAAATGGGAGTAGCACCAAAGCCGGCCCGAGTAGTTGCGGTAGGTTTATAGCTATATGTGTGTAGAATGGATGCAGGCCGTGCTGCGCCAGATTTTCTTTCGATGAGTTGTAGAGAATGTTGTTCAGAGGGGTGATGATGAGGTTGGAGAGATTGATGGAGGAAATGGGGAGCTGAGTGTAGATGTGGGTGTCGAGGACGATAAAGGAGGCGGTGAGGAGGAGAGCGGGTATGGTGAAAGATATGAATGATGTCGGGCTGGGGGATACTCCGTTAGTAAAAGATCGCTATCCAGAATGAATAAGGGAAGAGAAAGAGAAACATACTATTTGACGAAATGCTGTAGCAGTGATATCCCAGGTAAAATTAAGAACGCAGGAAAGGTGATTCTGTTAAATGTGCCAAAGACGACGAAGAAAGCGAGCATGATGCAGTTCCTGATCGATGATGCCTATCTTTGTGTTAGCAAAAGTCGCCTTCCCATATATATTATGATCCCCCACTAGCGACGGAGACAAACCAACCTTTGCTCCCACAATCCTTTTCATAAACACCAAACTCCATAGCAAAATCACCGTCTCCACGCTGTTCGAAAACGACCTGGTCTGAATACTCCACGTGACCCACGAACTCGCCGTGAGCAACAGGCCACCGTTCGGCATAGTCGCAGACCCCAGCTCGAGTAAGGCCCAGTCTTCGTACACCATGGAGAAAAAATAGAACAGTAGTCTGACGGCGTAGAAGAGCATCGTGGGGCTCGGATCCTTCCCGTTTGAAATCCATTGTAGGAGGGTCATGGGCATGGCGTAGACGCCGAGTAAGGGGACATAGCTGCGTATCGGGTTGTCGGATGTGAATTCCCATGTTTTCGTGACTTTCCAGCCAAAGTGTTCACCTAAGTTTGCGAATAGTAATATGATTAGCGATATGTCTTGTCTGCAGTTTTGTGGGGATGGTCAGGGTGGTAAACAATGACGTCGGGTATTTTTTAACTTACCTGCGACAACTTCGGGACCCTGAAAGTGCTCGTCCGGATGTATGTAAGAGGGCGCGAGAGCCAGATAGAGCCGTATCAAGGCGAGGCAGAGGTATATCCGTCGTTTCCACGCCATGGCTGTAATTTTTGTGTGGTTTTGGAACCCTTCCCGCCGTTATTTAGTCCGTTGACGGTTCGCGCATCAATGTCGCTACGACTACCCGAGATGTACCGAGTTTCGCGACAGGGTCTTTTGGAGACGAATAAAGATCGGCTTTGGTGAAAAGGAGAGCGAGGCCGACAGAGGTGTGTATACTATTGTCGGTCGTGCGAAATGCTTGTTTATCTTGCGCGCGCGCGTGGGTAACGTGGAGATATCGAAAATGGCGGAAAGGAAAGATTATTCGCTCTGGAATTCCAGCGAACCACTTTTGGACGTCAGAATGCCGCGATGATGCGACCTGCAGCTGATCGGATATTTGTATAGAATAGATTAAAAAAAGTAAGCTCCGGTCGCTTTTCTTTGCCCCTGATGCCCAATTAATTCTATTTGCTCCGACGAGGGCCGGGGGACAGATTAATAATGTTTAGTCTGGGGGTTTGTGGTAGTAGCTGGACAGAGCCATCTGCGCTAGACCGTTGTTGTTGAAGGGGTGTTTGTGCCCTCTTGATAAGATGGCACGGACAGCCAACCAGAGGCCGCCATGGCGACACTCCTTCCTGCTGATGGGGCGTCATTGGACACGGACGACGCTGTCGATAGACGGTGCGAGGAGGAAGTACGGAGAATGTTTACCGGGTACGAAAGTAGATTTGCTGCAGCTGGTGGAGATGATGCATGATGCTGTTCCGCCGCAAAATGCGGTCACCCGATCACAAACACTCCCGCCGGCAGACGACCACATGCCATCACCACAAAACGTATCGACGTGGAAATATTGCTTTCGTTGGGGATATATTCCAGGTCACGTTGCTAGAAAAAGACATTCAAGTTTTTTTTAAAAAAAATGTAGCATTTGGTAGCATGTTCATTCTGCATTCCGCATTATATGGAATATTTCACACTAAAAAGAAAAAGCGACAAGCTTCATATAAAATGAAGACCCATGCTAATATCATCTTCACACCATAGAAAGGGAAAGAAAGGAAATATTTAGAGTTCAAAGCAATTTTTTTTGTCTTGTTTCATTATCGATACAATCCAGAGCAATAGAAAACGTCACAGCTCGTCATTCCATCCTTTTTCAATCTCTTCATGCTCTTCCTTCCGCCCTTCATTTCGTTATAGTTCATTATAGGAAAAAAAGTAAAAAGGAAATCCAGTAAAAAAATATCAAAAGAGGAAACACCAGGTTTCTCTCGTCAACCAATTCGTCCTCCGTTTGTCTTATCCATTGTAATGTATTTCATTGGTTGGTGGACGTAGGAATTCTCGTCATCGAGTGATAAAGGGTCGGTAATAAGGTTGTCATCCTCCTCATATAAATTGTCAAGTTCGTGTCGAAAACGGTACTCGTTTAAGATTGAATCGTCAGATGTCCATTTCGGATATGTCTTCGAGGAGGGGTTTTTGGATCAATCAATTGTCGGGAATCAGGCAGAAGTGGTAGGACCGAGAGCGAGACGTTTATTTGCTGCAGACACAACTGTCAATACCACTTTCGATTAAGAATAGATTGAGGAAATCAGGTTACTCACGAGCGGGCTCTAGTCTTTCTTCTCTTACGCTTTAATCTGCGAACGCGCTTCTTTCTCCACTTTGCTCTCATCTTGTCGATTTCTAAACGAGGAAACGTTAGTCGATTGGAACCTTTGGATTGATTGCTGTTGACTACAATTGTCGGAAGAGACTCTTGATCGAATTGGCTATATACGTACGGTAATGACTTGATGAGGTAGGTTGATGAAGTTGGTGTGGTGGTGAGAGAAGAGAGAGGAGGGACTGGAGGTGAGGTAGTAGGTCTATCTGGAGCTGTGCCTGTGGGGCAGCGCCAAGAAATTGCGGTTTAGCCCTACATCACGTGTCAAATCGCAACGCAAAAAACTCCAACAATGCGGGGCAGACAACGCAAAGACGATAAGAGGACCGGCCAGACACCAGGCTACGTAATTATCTGACTGACTCGCGGCAAGTTTCCTATTGTAAAGAATCTTGATGGTAAAGTACAGCTAGATGTAAGTTTAATCAATTAAATGCTGGACTCTACTGTCCAGATCTTAATTTAGGACTATTAACAATCCAGTAGTTACTCTTTCCAGGAAACCTTACTGTTTGAGATTCTCTAAATCGGAATTCATGTATTCACAATCATTCTTCGAGACTTCCAAAGCCTAACAACCGCATAGCGATGTAAAATAGTGTAATACATGTCATAAACTATATCCACATGTTGATTGCAGCTTGTCCGGTGATAAATAGCAGCCTTTGGCTATATCTCAGGTATTATCAAACTACTAGGCGGACGAAATGTCGTAGTCAAGAATTACCCATTCGGGATATGAGGATTTAAAATGCTATAGGTTCGTAGGGAGCTATTCCCTTACGTCATTACTAATCCTGAGGGATTGGTTTGTAAAATCGTATCATTTTTGAGAGCACCGCAGCGGCGCCTCGAACCCCGGCTGGTCGAACCACCAAATGGGGGATGTGTTGTCTCCCATGAGTATTGAACCCATGCACGCATGCATGCGCTGCATGGTCGTCGCGCGTGGATGCTGATGTCGCGAACGCGAACTCTTACCACTAAAGCCGCGATTCCTTCGCTGGAATACTTTGCAACTTCTATTCGCCTGCTCGATAGAGGATAATTCCATGTCGCTCTCCCAATGCCGCTTCAGACCTCTCCGCCTACAATCAAGTCGCATCTCATGACCATGCATGGTCCACTTCGGTCGAATTTGGTCGATCAAAGATTGGGGAACGGATTTTCCCGGAATTCAAGAGTCCAGAATGTTTATCCTCTGCACCTCTGACTATACATTAGCAAATATAGTCATAGCAGCGTACAAAATCGGAGTCGGCGGCTGATCAATTGCTTCAAATCTTCGTTGGTAATACGGAAGCGAGCAGACCGGTGGAAAAAACCGGCTTGCAAACCTGCAGAACCGTCTGGTTTCAGGAACCAAAGCCGGAATAAAGGCGGAAATCGAGCGTCCGAGTGCGACCGCCTTGCAGCTGAATGCACTTTTTTTTTTTTTTTTTGGGCTTGACCCTCTCCACATCAGCAGATTACTTGTACCCAATTCTTTTATTCAGCCGTAAACGCCTTTTTTTCGCTGAATGGGGAGAGTATCTTCCGCATCACAAATTACTATTGGCGGGATTGGCACATCTTGTCGCTCAGTTTCCAATTTGTGGAGAAGAGAAAATGGAGGGGTTGATGCCGCCCAGAATCCCATTCCGAAGCGCGAAACCTATCAAAATTCGCGATAACCTGCACCCCGGTGGGGCAACGGCTCGTTTTCTCCAAATGGTGCAACAGGACTCCAACACGGGTCGAAAAAGGGCTGACTTGCGTCCCTTCCGCTTTTCCACCCGCATTTCCAAGGACAAGGAGAAAGCTGAATTGAAAGCACAAAGATTGGCTCGAGGCTTTGAAGAGAGCTGAAGATATATTTTGTATGCTCAGGGGAAAAAAAGTATTTAAAGGGCGACAATGTTTCCATTGCTGTTTCCAACGAATTGTGCCTCTGCTTCGCCAGAGTCGAGTTTTCTCACTCGAGCAACTTTTTAATAATCCGGCGCAGAAATGCAGCTCTTAAAAGTAATTTGGACCTTTTGCCTTAGCGTCTTCGACTCGCCATTCGAGACCGACGGCCAACGTCCTCTCTCCATCCCAAACGATGCTCCGTATTCTCTAGCCGCTACCACAACGGGTTACAAACATCCATCGGGTCCTTTACCAACGTGCGAGATAGTAGACCAGAAGGACAAACATTTCGGGGAATCCATCATCCCCGTTTGGGATGTAAAATGCAACGGCCCCGATAATCGTAGGGATTGGATTGATGGGTATGATATTAAGACGAATTATGAGGACGTAGACGAGGTGCCGGATACCGGTGTTGTGAGGCCTGTGAGTTTTCGAATCCCCATTATAAATTTTATGGTTACGGCCCTTCTTGTTTGGTACTGACAATACACGCCTCAATGCAACTATAGTATACACTGATACTTGAAAATACTCCTTGGGCTGGAGACGGATATCTCGCCGATACAATGCTGTTTAACGGGTCATACCCTGGACCGCTTCTCCAAGCAAATTGTATGCACCTCAAAGCCTTACTCTATATTAAAACCCGTAAACCCCTTTGCTAATGAATTGATTTTTTGCAAAGGGGGCGATACTTTCGAAATAACGGTTATCAATCACCTGACAAACCAAAACGGAACTGCTATTCACTGGCATGGTATCAGGCAGTTCAACAACAGCTGGGCTGATGGGTATGTCACTTAAAAAACTTACCAAGCAATACAAGTTGTATGCACAAGCCTGCCGCTAACGCTGGTTGAACCAACTATTAGTGTACCCGGTGTAACACAGTGTCCAATTGCAGTAAGTCATATATTCTGGTCTTTTGATCTGATGATTCAAAGATTTGGGTAGCTAACAAGGCTTTGATTTACAGCCAAGGCAGCAAATGACCTACAAGTTCAAAGCCACACAGTACGGCACATCCTGGTATCACAGTCATTTCTCGTTACAATGTAAGCCTCATAGCACGAGTGATCGGGATTCTTCCAATCGAACCCATACTGATTAATTGACATTATAGATGGTGATGGTCTTGCGGGCCCCATGGTTATCCACGGTCCAACCAGCGTATGATAAAAACTCATTCGCCCAAATTCTCTTAACATAGCAGTGCTGAATATGACTTTAGGCAAATTACGACGAAGATCTCGGTATCTTTATGATAAGCGATTGGTATCACAATAGCGCCTTTAGCGTAAATTTCAGAAATGCGCCAGCGCCAATTTCCAAGCTCGTCAACGGAAGAGGCAACTATACCGTACCGTGGGACTTCAGGTGGGCGAATCAAACGTTTTTCAAGTCAAAGAGGGCGTGTGATCCGGAGACCGATTTGAGATGTTACCCCAATGATGCGAGGACGTTTTCGGCGGAAAAGTTGGAAAGAGGGAAGAGATATAAGGTGAGTCACGAGAAACAAGTTCTGCCTGGTCTCATTCTTGAGACTTTCTCCGCTATTTAATTGAAGGATTATTGAATGACTAACGTTACTCGGTTCTTTCGTTATAGCTTCGTATCATTAATTCCTCCGTCGATACACATTATACCTGGTGGGTCGAAGGTCACAATGTCACTGTCGTAGCCGCCGATTTCGTCCCAGTAAAACCGTACAACCTGGAGCCAAAAGGAATCCTTAACATCGGTATTGGTGAGTACACCACTGCTGTCCAGATTCCAGGAAACCCCACCTAACATTCATATTCCACCAGGCCAACGCTACGAAGTAATCATCGAGCTTAAAGAAGAAACTCGCCACGCCCGGCAGGGTGATTTCTGGATCAACCTCCGAAATTGCGACAGACGCTGCATCGGTACCCCCTGGCCCAACAATAACTGCACCTTGGCTTCGTGCAACCAGCCCAGCAACTGGGCCGAATGCCGACAGGCGTTCCTCCGCTACGACGATTCTACGAATACAGGCATACCGTCCCGTGACGGGCTGGTTGTCGACCCGGGTTCCTCGGTGTGTCGGGACGAACCCTTGCTAAAGTTGCGACCCGAGGTCGATAAGGAGGTACCGGAAGGTTTTATCGACGTGAAGAATACCTCTACGATCGGTTTAACCGCGTACGACAGCTGGGACTCTTACGGTAACCTGTTTTTCCACTGGCAGGTGCATTTGGATACTTTCAAATTGAACTGGACGAACCCCACCCTCACCATCCTGGGGGAGGGCAAGGAGATCAAGGATAAGCATTATTCCGCGTTCCCGGTGCCGGCTGAGAAGAAGTGGATGATATTAATCGTGGACGGCGCCTACGTGGTCCAAAACTCGGATAAACAAATCATCCCTGATGATAATAGGGTTAACCACAGACCCGTGGGCCGACGTCACCCTATACATCTTCACGGGCACGATTTTATGGTGTTAGCGCAGGAAGAGAAGCAGCCCGCCGGGGTGCCGAAGCCTACCCCGGAACTGATGATTGCGAAAGTCAAGGAAAATATCAAAGAGATGAAGGCGTTGAATTCCACCATGCCGAGGAGGGATACCGCTTTGCTACCCGATGGCGGGTACCTCGTTTTGGCGTGGAAGAATGATAATCCGGGACCGTGGTTGATGCATTGCCATATCGCGTGGCATGTGAGTAACGGGTTCGCCTTGCAGTTTATCGAGCGGGAGCCGGAGATCATACCAGATATAAAGAGGATCGGGAAGTGGAAGCAGTACGAAGACCGATGCAAGGATTGGGATTACTTTGCAAAGCATACTTGGATCGAGTCGCATGATTCCGGGGTTTAAGCTCATGGACAAATTTAAGCGTTTTTTTGATATTTCTGTTTACTACAAGTATGTAACTTTATTTATCTTCCTTGTGAATTACCTAATTCTATCTATGAAAAGTATCTTGTGCAAAATACCACACCGTTTTTTGGACAGAAGTTACAGTTACAATACTTGGAAAGTTGAGAGTTATGTTACTATTTTCACATCTGCTCAGTGACCTGGCTCAAGTAAATCGCTTCACAGCAAGACAGCGGGTATACTAATACGCTGAACATGAGGCTAAGGCTAACGAAACTAAGAGCAAGGTATAAAATACCTCCGGCGTCAAGATCTTCAGACAAAAAGAGATAGAGAGGCGAGCAATGGAACAAAGAAATTCGTTATCAACCACAATATAGTCTCATCGTCCCCGTCAACTATCAATATTAGTGTCTATCACAAAAGACCTACACCACAAACATGTTAACCGATTTAACCCGTCGTTCAGCACATTGAATTATGAAATGTATACCTTGAAGGTCTACTTTGAAAGGTGTGTAAATAGCCTGTCTCCTTTTTAGAAGGCTCGCCAGATTACCCGAAGAGTCCAAAGCATGACGAGAGCGATGACCATTGCGAGCGTGAGACCTTTCTCGGAAACCAAGAACTCCATAACCTTATCAACGGGCTCGATATTTCCGGCGCCAGCCTGGACCAGCACCTGGATCTGATCGATGGGCATCTTGGCGGTATATCTCAACAAAAGCTCTGGTTTCTGATCTCTTTGCGGAATGATCCGGTGACGATTTGTCCAATCCCAGGAAAGAATATCCTTGGAGGATTAGCTGGTGGAAAGTACGGAAAATACGGCACAGGTGGCGGATTCGTCTTATGGAGAGAGTCCAGCGGTTGGTGGCAGGGATCCGTAGGCTCCCTTCATTTCCGTGGGGCTTTTAGAGTGGAGAGCAGAAAATATGGGCGCTGTAGTATATCACAGTTGAATACTAACAGTCGTCGTGGCCAGGAAACGTATCGGAGCGGGTTGCCAGGGATGCTCGCCCAAGGAATTACGTCTGAGGGACTATGCGATGCGTGACAAACATTAATCCCGCTGCCATTAAATATTCGGTTCAAGATGATGATGATGAAATTTCAAGTTTCGCCGTACGTTTTGACTTGCCGGGTGCTACTTCTCAGCCGCGTGGGCTGTCGTTCGGTGAGCGGTATCGTTCGGGGTTCGAGATGTGCTATGGTGGTGATATCAGTCGAGCTTGTGTGCCATCATCGAGCACGGTGACTTCAAAGTAGTTCGCCAGCTTCGTAGATTCCAGCTTGAACAAGCTGTTTTGTCTTATCGTATTAAAGAATCCGGGGATGATATTGCGGAAGCGGAAGCGGAGTTGTTGTTAGTAAAGCGGCGATGATAAAAGTCAAATTTGAGCAGTAAGCCAACGTAGACGAAATACGGCGATGATGTCGTCGGAAATATCTGTCCGCAAGTTCCTGAGAGTGAAAAGAGGAAGGAAGATCAATAGAGCGAAAGCCTTATGCCAGAAGGGATTTTTCGCCTATATGAACCAGGTCAGCCTTTCAGTCGGAAGCTATCTCTCCCTCGTCAGCAGCTGTGACCCAGCAGCCATTCCAACCATGCAAACAAGCATTTTAAGGTTCCTCCTGCTGCACTATCTGCTGCGAGCTACATGCTGCAGGCCTATGAGGTGGGTCCATTTTGCAGGGGGAATGCGGTCAGGTCATTAGTTGACCTCATCTTTTTGTGCTCTTGAGCCCTTTCGGTGGTTGCACAGCCTCCAAAACGGTGATGCGCAACGAAATGGTCTACCAACCAGATCGTGGAGCTTATCACCTGCCTGTTACTCTTTAACGAGTTTTTCCAATCACGTAATGCATAGATCAGAACGTATTAATATTGTTTTTTACTAGAAGGCCGGGGATCTGTCTTGCGATGCGTGGTGACAGTCGTTATCGTCCGAAACTCTTGTGCTAGCTGAGATTGGTCGCACAGGATCGCATCCGATATGATGTTCAGACACACTTCCGAGATATCGCACAAGCCCTTCGAATCTGCTGTCGATTATTAGTATCTTTCATAGGCCACCTAAATTGTCGGAGAAGTCAGCAAAACCTATTGTTTGGTTGCGTCGGCGGGACCGATGCATCCACTTACCGATTCTAGATACCCAACATATCAACACAAACAGCCCCATGGTATAACTATGACATAGGAGGCTGAAGGTTCACAACATCCCCATCTACTTTTAGTATATCCGTTATGACCTTTGTAGGCTCCCTAATGACGGCGTCTGCTATTGCAATGATCTTCAAGACCTCTTTCCATTGATACCTCTCCCATGTTTTCATCCCACCCAAGCATCGAGTATGAGAAGGGAGTAGATATCTTTCATGTAGCTCGCTGGGATTTTTGACACGATACGCATAGGCTAGGCATTCTCCAGGTAAAGGTCGGTTAGCCTTCTTGTACATCAGCCGAATAATTTCCTCTTCGCAGTCTGCACTTTGCTGGCCGATTGATAGGATCACCAAGTTCCCGTGTTTGCTCGTTCCGGGAGGAAATCTCTGCAACATCGTCTCTCCACAGACTATAATGTATAGATTCCAACTACCTCGTTCTTCCTCTTCCTCAGAGCTTGCATTTTCGCAAATGGGACCATTCTTATCCACTGATTTGGTGGGTATAACGATTAACTGGTGGCGGTTAAACTCCGTTTCGTGGGTCATTAGATGGTGCTCAAAGGTCTTCTCCGACCTCATGAGTTCTTCAAGGAAGAAAGCCGTACATATTGTCGTAGGGATAGACAGCTTGCATGTGTCCTTGGCTTTGGTGAGACAGTTGGTTATAAAGTGGTGTTCGAGTCTGCTCTGGTGCCATCGAGCTGTTCTGAGATCCATCTTGATGTCGGTGAGATATAGCGGAATGAGATAGAGAGTGGGCTCCAATGATGTCTTAATGATTTAACGTGATAATATCAGGATGAAAATGGCGAGTTTTGCTGGATCCGCCTGGTTTTCGAGACTATTTGGTTTTCGAGACTGGTTGCTAGATTTGACAAGGTTGTAGAGCTATAGAGGGACTGTAGATGCTTTCAACACAAGCAGGCCGGTAGCGCCGCTGCTTTGAAAAATAATCCGATCGCAGTATGATGAAATGCCTGAGGACAGATTGGCCTCGGGGTGAGATGTTTTTTGAGACTATGAATACAAGATTAAAGAAATGAATAATGGCTTTTTGGTGGAGAGGCGATCAGGTGACACAGACACCACTTCTGGAGCCTTCTGACTAAGAATTTGCCGATGCTCCAAACTAATCATTCAATTATTGCCTGGATTCTAGCCCCACCGCTTTGAACCGGCCAGCTAGGTAGTCCAATGTCGCACCAAATAAAAATACTAAGCCTGCGACATATTCAGTTTGACAAGACTGATTGCATTGACTAGGATCGGCAAAGGCGGGAGGCTTTATGAAAATGTGCCATAATAAAAACGAAGCCTGAGACATGACTAGGAAAATAGGGCTGAAGACTTTAACGTAGCTATATTACTGGTCTATTTTATCCCGTAGGCCTTAAGTGACTGACAATACCATTAGTTTAAAGATAAATTGGTTTACAACTTTGCACAAGAATCGTCTCCAGTAGGAAAAGAAAACTTTCAATTCAGCTAGGGTATATCGTATCAGAGGACAGACGAGACCAAGAAACGGATGGAACCCTTCCATCAGGCGGGAAAACAAAATTTAAGAAGAAAAAGTAGTCGTAGATCTCATCATAGCGAGTCTAATGAATCTTTAATTATTAACAAAAGGGGAATAGACGGGCAAAAAAAGGCCGTATTTCAAGTGCAGGTGAAACGCCGTGGGACCCCAATAAAAAGAGATTTTGTTGCCTGCTTGCTCCGTATCGACTACATAGTTGTCCTTTCATCCAATTGGAAAGTTGACCTAAATTCCGCGCTCTTTAACAGCAGATGAAGCAGCACTCTACCAACTCGCAGACGGCTTCGCATGCACAACATGCGCACAGACCAAAGCATCTAGACCCAGGTGTTAGCATCCAACAAAAATAAAATCTCATGATTTCTAAGATTTAGGGTGACTCACAATCCGGCTAGACAGCCTTTTCCAGCACCGCCGCCGCCGTTGTGGCGTCCTCTGTCATCCTCGTATTGCTGCTGCTGGTATCCTTGTCCTTGCTGTTGTTGATATTGCATGCCTCCTTGATCCTGTAAATTGCAAATCCGATTAGTTTAAAGCTCCAATTTGGACAGACGATGAGGCAGCGAGGTATTCGCCGTAAAAGAGTACGTGACGGGATCTCATACTGAAGGATAGTAGCCTTGTTGCGGTTGCTGACCGTATCCCTGCTGGTACTGAGGTGGGTGAGATTGTTGAGGATAAGAGGGTTGTTGCTGCTGGTAGTAGTCTGCTGACGACATTTTGAATGATGTGGAGGAGTTTCGAATCGTACGATTGCGAGATGGGGAGATTCCAATGTTTGAGGTTTCAAGTGTTTGGAGATTCGATGGAGTCGCGGTTTGGTTTTCGGGATTTTATGTTTTTTGAAGAGTCGCTGCAGCAACAACACGCTTAACGTTAACAGAAGGTCTAAAAATATATCCCTGGAACCACCTCATATCACGGAAAACTTACCGACAAGGCGGAATGGAAGGGAAGAATACAAAGCTGGCTGATTCAGTGGACGGAGAGAAATAAAGTAACGCACAGCAGTTCGGAGGAGGGATCGGGGAATGTAAGCCTTCTTATATATTTCGCTAGCTCCAACAGCCTTCGCAGTCTAGTCTCAGGTGCCGGCGGA
The DNA here is from genome assembly GCA_036971385.1 of Dactylellina parvicollis. Classification (NCBI taxonomy): domain Eukaryota; kingdom Fungi; phylum Ascomycota; class Orbiliomycetes; order Orbiliales; family Orbiliaceae; genus Dactylellina; species Dactylellina parvicollis. The sequence continues at coordinate 997,271 of JAJTUD010000010.1, read as the reverse complement.
AGATATTTTCACACCGGGCTAGTAAAGGGGCGTGGGTCCCTCCAGTAAACCAGGCCTCGAAGGGTATTTTCTGGAAATGCGAGAGAAACACGGAGGACCCGAAAGGGCGGCACTTGTTCATGTTCGGGCATGCATATCAGATGATCAGGGCTTTCGAGATTGCTGCGAGATTGCTGGTCGCGACTGGCCCTTCTCTCTCATGCATGAGCCTTTCCTTGCATCTCGCTGCAGGGAGGGACTGCGCCAACTGTGCACCCGTCACCGACGCCTTATCGATGTAGACAGAGCGAGACTCTCTGCATCCGGCCATCTCACGAAAAACTTCACCCGCTACTCTCCATGTTTCAACAGAAAAACCTGTGCCTCTCAAACCCTCCCGTTCCAGTCTACGTAATCCGACCCCGGCTGTGTCAATGTTGTTACCTGCGACATCCCGGATGGCCAAGAGCGTGAAACGAGTCTGGTCTGGACTTGCCAATGCTTGTCAGTGGCTCAACTGGCCACTCAGACGGCGTTATTCCACAAATGAGTGGCGCACCGGCAGGCGTTTGCCGAACTAAAGGCACTACCCAACAGAGAAGGCGGGTGGCCCATGGTCGACATGACTTGGGCATCTGACAAGCCATCTTGGCTGATCACAGGAACCCTCGTTTCTGCAGGTGGACGAGCGGTATTTAATTTCAAGATAGAATGCAGCATAAATGGGATTCTTGGATCGTACCTTGGAGCGCATCTCGGAGTTCTACCGTACTCATTACCAAATATTCATTTTACTCGAATTGAATCGGGTAGGTAGTCACCGTAGTATGGCTGTCCTCTTTTGGTGGCCAAAATCTTACCTACATACAAGAGAGCGCCCCTTAGCCTAGCTCTTCCGGACCTCCTGCAACAAATAAAAATAGACTCAGCCTGTCCGCGGTGTGGCTTTCCTTGAGACTTTTCTGGTGCAACCACGTATCCTTCGTACGAAAACCTCGAGTTTTGAATAGCAATTGTTGTTGAGCTCGCTTTCCACGTACTGCCTGGTGGCAGAACAGCGCAAATTTGGAATCGCATTTGCTGCTTCCAGCTAATACGATGTATGGCCAACACAGCCGGACCAGATATGTAAAGCTGCAAGTTAAGTGACGTCAATTGGGCGAAACGGCTTTATCCGCAGGTAAGGCGTTGACTTTCATAATCAGTAACCCGCAGTTACCCTTACAGTGACGCCGCGGGAAAATATGGTGAAGTAGAGTAAATTTTCGCGGTATCATTAACACTGCACAACGATCAATTGATGAGAAGAATATTCATGCAACAACAGCATGCAACACTCCAACCGGATTGAGACATAATACTCTGGCTTTGAGACCAAGAATGCTGCCCAGCTCACTAATGCAAGAACTGATCCTTACAAGGAACTCTATCCAACTAATTCGGTTATCATCCCGCTGATAATATATCTAGCATAGTCTCGCTGGCCAGTTACAACACAAGGCAATGATCTAGCACTAGTAATGGTAATCGACGCTATACCACCAATACGGTTAGCTATCCGGAACCTCACGATAGTTCAATATCTTGGTGACTCTGCAAAATTCACCCTTGGAACCTCACCAATGTATCCATTTGCTGTAAAAGATAGCTAAATTTAAGAGTTATAGACTCAATATCTCATGGCTCAGTTCGGTGTTCGAACTAGTTACATCTTATCCATATATCTGTCGGTTTATTTCTGACCTGGAGGTACAGTGCTATCATTCTGCGACACCTCCAACCTGTATTTAGTTGTTACAATATATCATACCACTCAAAGGTGTCAATACTACGCCATTATCATCCGATGTATGCGACGAGTTTTTTTTCATACCTCCAAATTAAAAATAATTAAAAATCCATTCCGGAGAATATGAGGCTTCTATCTTTTTTGTTTTTAACTTCATTATCTTTTTTTATAAAACTTAATATATACTACATATATGCACGACACATCTATTGCATTAACTTGTGACCTATAGTAGATTCTGTACCTCGAGCAATATACTCGATACAACAATGAACGTAATTAACACAGTCAAGGTATCATGCACGACGAAAGGTGATTAGCAGTTTCCATATTTGATCCCATTTTGTCTTAACAGCTAGCTAATCCAAAGAGATAAAGTTTAATTTACCTACCAACCTATAATAGCTCACACGGAAAAAGGGACTACTAGGGCTAAGTTTGTTTAGATTGGCCGTCAATCATGATCCTTCTTCTTTATCGAAACTGATATAAAATACAGTGATTCCTAACCGCAACTTGGAAAACACAAAAGTGCGAATGGACATACCAGCTGGGGTCCCAGTTCGATAAGAGGAGTGCTGATTGCGGTCACGCAGATTTTAGAGCCCAATACGTCGGAAAGCCCCGTTCAATCTCTGGTCTTAGTTTCTCGTCATTATCATTCACTGGTATTCTACGGCTGAACGGCTGAGTATATCATCTTGAATCTGCATCCTCGCCAAGTAATGTCCATGAAAGGTGCTCGGGGATATTTACTAGCATATCGCGGTCAGACGGTCTAGATTGATATCTCGCACAGCTGTACCATGCACTTCGGCAAATCTTGCACGACCTTCCCAGAAAAGGGGCCTAGAAAAACGCCCTATAGAACGCCACCTTTTAAAACGGGGTCAAAACGGTTTCGTCTTCCAGACAACTACCTCCGTCAGTTTTTGTTGATCTGCACTTGCAAAATCCAAAAAAAAAGAATTTACACCAGAAAGATGTAGATATTACGTCGACATCTTGTCTCATTGGCTAGAGCTCCACGGTGAGGTTGGCCAACTGGGGTGTCCAATAATAATCAGTGGTAGTTGCACGTAGGTCGTTCAATCTTTTGTTATACACTAGTGTGTTTGAGAGCTCTCGAACCAACATGTCGAAAGAAGTAGAAGTTCTATGGGACCGAGTCAATGTGAACCTGAAAATCGATCTCCACCCAATTGAGGAATTCCTCTTGTATCCTCACTATCAAATGCCAACCCACAACTTTCCATCAAAAATATAAAAATACACACTCTCGGATCGTCTCATAAACCAGACGACCGACCATGGCCCGTGATATATCCCCAAACGCACCCCTTCGAAAAACGCTCGCTAAACCCGTATCAGAGCATCATCCCAATCCCAATCTGTAACTCCCTTTATAAAAATCCAAAAGTGCCCATGCGATCCATCCTCTCCCTTCTCCTCTCCTGCTCCGCCTCGTCTCCAAAATCCTCAACGGCCCCGTATCCCTCCCTCCAGACCATCTTTTCTACCCCTCGAACCCCACCCGTAACCTTTCTCTCATCCTTCTCCTCCTCCTCCTTCCCTTTCCCTTTCCCTGATTCGTCAACCTCTCCGATCACTGGGTACACCGGACTGCCCCCGCTATCTCCCCTCCTATGTCCCAGCGCCCTGTTGACACCGCTCGCCTCCCTCCTGCTAATCATCTCTTCGATCCCCTCGGCCCACCTGCACCATCTCTTGATGACCTCGTCCACCCGTTTAACCCCCTCCCTGTTCCCTGGAACCGTGAACCACTCCTTATGCACCCTCTGACAGGTCTCGCAAACGTGCGGTTTGTTGTAATATTCATCCCTCAACTCCAGATGAATCAACCTCTCAACCCGATGCGAGAACGGCACCTTTTGTGCCGGTTTCTTCCCTGATGCCGAATCCGTAGCCCCACCGTTACTCGCCGCCGCAGCCGCAGCTGCGGCCGTCATAGCAGCCCCGTTGGTCTTTTGCTCCCCGGGTGACCCCGACGCCGCATCTTCCAGCGGTAGGTAAGGGTAATACCTCAACAGCTGCAGGTTATACCCGCACTGCTGACTCCACTGATGCAGCCTCCTCTGCACGTTCTGCGCCCTCCCGATCTTTAAAAGTACCCTCTTCTCCCTCGGCCCCGCGCTCCCACCCGTGGCGTTGGTGGCGATGCTAGCCCCTCGACTCCGTCGATTCGCCGTGGGGCTGACTGCGCCGTACTCCTCATCATCCTCATCGTAATCGTCGTCTACGGCTCTGAACAACGCCGCCGATCCGGGGTCTTTGATATAACTGTATTTCCTCGCCTTGGATCCGGAAGAGGAAGAAACGGGCGGTGGGGCGAGGGTGGGCATTCCTTTACTCTCGCCTATTCCCGCACCGGCCCTTTCAGGCGGGGGAGGGGCAGCGTTTTCGTCCTTGAGCCAAAAGATGTAGATATACCCCGGGGCGTCCTTTTGGGAGATTGGTTTTTTCATCTCGGTGGTGATCAGGGCGCGAGTTCGTTGGGAGAGGTGGGAGGGGAGGGTTGGGGTTACTGAGTTGATGGCTTCGGTGGGGATCGAGACGGTTTCCGTGTCCGAATCTGAGTCCGAGTCTGAGGAGGAGGAGGAAGAGGAGAAGTCCGGGTCGTTAGGGTCGTCCCAGCCGTTGTGTGTGTGCATATTGGGAGGAAATGCCGGGTTGATTGGTGGTATTGTCGAAGGGTTGAACTTGATATGCGAGGTTGGAGCTGGTGGCTGTGGGGCAGAAGTAGGATAAGGCGCCATTGGTCTCTGCTGTTGAGGTTGTTGCTGCTGATGCTGCGGTGGAGGTTGGCTGTGAGGTTTAAAGTTGGGATACGGAGCCGTATGGGGCTGCTGCTGAACGGGCTGTTGAGCAGGTCTCGGTCTGGCAGCTTGCATCTGAGGCTGCTGGGGCGGTTGAGGCCTCGAATCGTCCATGGACATGCAGCAGAACAGCTGCGCCAACACCGAAGGCCGTTGTTTCGGTCTGTGACTCGTGGGCCGTGGCCTCTGCTGCTGCTGCTTGAACTCGCTGTTCGGCGGGAAGGTATCGCCGGGCGTCTCCTGTATGCGTCCCATGTTCTGCCCCGGCGGCCGTTTCGACGAACTCGGATGCGGCCTTTGCGGCGGATTGGCCTTTCCATGTTGACCCTGCGCCTGCGCCTGATTCTCCCTCTGCGCGTGTAAAGCCTCCCAGACCGCCTTCCTCCCGTCCCTCCTCTTCACCTCTTTCACAATCTCCGCGTCCTGCCTCACGACTTTGTTCTTCCTAACCACCATGACCTCGTCGTCCCCCAGCAACGTCTCCCTCCGTATTATAATCTCCGCCTGTCCGGGTCCCACCCTCCCGTCCATGTCCCCGCAGACCTCGCTCTCCGCCTCCACGCCCAGTATGACCTCCACGAGGGTATCCAGACTGCTCCTACCCTGCAACCGTCTCATCCTCTGGCTGTCGCTCCTGTGCAGCACCACCGTATCCGCAGCTTGGTCTTTGTGCTGCCAGCAGAAGAATTCCTCAGCCGGATTTCGTTCCTCAGCTTTTTCGTTCCCATCGCTATTACTACTGCTACTCCGAGCTGCCTGTGACTTTTTGAATGCGCTGGGAGCTTTGGCGGCTATGCTTCTCCTGCACGGTTTCCCTGTGCTAACACTGATGCCGCGACATGTTGTTGCAGGGTTGCGACTATCGGCGCGACCTATGAGACGAGCGGCGAGAACCTCGGGTGTAGAGGAGATGTATGGCATTATTCGACCTCCTCTTTGTTGAAGACCGAATAAAAATTGGGTATCAATCGAAAAATGGGAGAGAATTGGCTCTCCCAATTGTCTGACAGGAGGAGTATGTAGGGGTGTGTGGAAAGGCTCAAACTAGCCCTATCCGTAGGCCAAGTTTGGTGAGAACTCTCTTTTGTTTCGAAACAGAAAAAGAAGCGAAAAGAGGCGAGCGAGCGAGCGACCAAAAGGTTTAAAGACTAAATCTGAGAAAACGATCCGATTTGAAAATATTAGCCTTCCTGTGTGCGCAAAAGTCTGGATAATATATTCTACAAGCTTCGGGAAATTAAAAATAAAAAATAAAACCCCCTTCAGCGAAATCCCAATGTGAAGAGATTGCGTGAGAGGAAAAAAAGTGACAGGTTGGGGGGCGTTTTCACTCACCGTTCGCTTCAACTAGCCTCGTCTTTGTTGTCGGCCTCGCCGCCAACGAGGTACTAGCTTTTCACGCTCACGAGACCCGCGAAGAGAGGTATTCTCGATGCAGGTTACAAGTGCGGTTAGATACCCAAGATAATAAGAAATCGTCAAAAACTCCCCAAGCAAGTAAACCCGTGCGAGAGAGCAGTTGAGGGGAGAGGCGAGAGCGTTTATGTATATCTAGGCAACTGACCCTTATATAGGCCCCCTTCCGCCTATTCCCCCAATCCAGCGAGGCGCATCGACATCTGTCACAAAAAAAAAAACCAATTCAGCATGTTGCGCTGGTATATTCAACCTTGCATATATGTATGTATGTATAAAGACGTACGTAAACAACGTATGTAGGGGCACAGACAGCCGGTCAGGCACCCGGGGCAGGAGAAGAAGAAAAAAGGGAAATCCCGAGTGGACAGGGCGGTCAGAGTGGGCAGAGTGGGTTGGTGGTTGTTGATTTGTCTCCGCGTTCCACAGGACAACGACGTTGCCTCTTTCGGTTGCCCGCATAAGCCACACTCCTCAACGCCCCACAGCCACCCCGAGCCACCGTCTCCCGACATGGATCTCCCTCCAACATATGGTGTCATGGCCCCTATATCCATCGGTGCTATAGCATGTTATAATGCCCTTCGAGTAACGGGAACCCCCCCCTGGACATGTATATCATATAACGACAGACTATCGATGAGCTCGCGACAGACAGCAGGGCCTAGACACTCGCGAAATATTTTTTCTTATCGATATTGTCCCCATGCGCATGGGCTTGCAGGGGGAATGTCTTTATCTCTCATGCTATAGCTGCGAACCTCCTGTTCAAGAATCCGCTTTGGATTTCGCACTCCTTGTATCGCGCCAGTTTCGGCCAGTAGCTTGGTGTCTGCATTGTCGCCAGGAGAATTCTGCGCCCAAGAAATCGAACTTTGGTACTCATGAGCCTGTGATTTCCATTCTAGTAATATTAATTTGGGCGTGATAAGAGAATCGTATGGCCGGCGGCTTGGCGCTGAAATGCAACAGTTTATGATCGATTCGTGAAAGTATAACAACGGAGCTCTACACCAACTGCAGAGTGAATATTCCGTGCGTCTACTTGACAATGACAGACATCAGCCTGATCAGCAAGCACCGACTGTCATAAGCTTACCTCAACCTCTGTCTGTGCTGGTCTCGAAACCAGTCTCACGCGAAGCAACACCTTTGTGTGAGTCTGTGCTAAATTTTCGTCATAAGGCTAACCAAAAGGACAAAATTGTAGATACAGGGGAAATTATGGTTATACCAAGCATTTTACAAGAGCTGGTTAATTCAGATTATACTAACAATCAGGAACCCTGGTTTTACATGATTCTTCCTTTCTAATCACAATGTCCTTTTATCTAGCCATCCTTAGTAATACATATGTTATTACTATTATTGGTAACCTTCATAAAATTCCCTCAATCCATCTTTCCATTTCCGTGACAACACCTAGATCATCATCTCATATATACTCCTACGAATACAGGCTATTACTAACGCAAAGTATATATTTACAAAAGACTAGAAAAGGTAATCAATAATCGAAATTGGGGGTTTTAAGCTCAATGGTTCTACCAATCAATATACTAGTTTCGGCGCGCGGTGTGAAAGTTTTTGGCTTCTGTAATTTTGTAGCATTTTGAGTATCACTTCGTTCCCTATAGCTCGTGACAATGGCGTGTTTCCGGATCGATCTTTGGATTTTGGGTTGACGCATCCTGTACCAAGTAGTAGCTTGACTACCTCCTCGTACCCTGACCTGGCCGTATACGATAGCGGCGTCCGTCTGTTCTTATCTTGGGACTCCGGGTTGACACCCTCCCTGAACAGCAGCTGGGTCTCCATAGTTTTAACTGATTCAGCCGCATACGATAGTGGCGTCCGTCCGCCCTGATCTTGAGAGTCCGGATCGATGCCCTTCCCGAGTAGCAGTTCGACCACTTTACTCTGCCCTGATGCGGCCGCATACAATAGCGGCGTCCGTCCGTTCTTATCTTGGGACTCCGGGTTGACGCCCTTCCTGAGTAGCAGCTCAACCATTGTGTAGCACCCTAACCCGGCTGCATACGACAGCGGCGTCCGTCCGCCCTGATCTTGAGAATCCGGATCGACGCTCTTCCTGAGTAGCAGTTCGACTACCGCCGTACCGCCCCATGATTCAGCCGCATACGATAGCGGCGTCCGTCCGTTCTTATCTTGGGACTCCGGGTTGGCACCCTTCTCAAGTAGCAGCTTGAGCGACTTATCGCGACCTGATCCAGCCGCATACGATAGCGGCGTCCGTCCCTTTTCATCTTTAAGGTCCGGGTTAACCCCCTCTGAGTCGAGGAGTAGCTGAACTACCGCCTTATCTGCTGCATACGACAGTGGTGTTCCGCACTGATCTTGGGAGTCCGGGTTAACGCTCTCCTTAAGTAGCAGCTTGACCACCTCATCACGCCCTGACCCGGCTGCATACGACAGCGGCGTCCGTCCGCCCTGATCTTGAGAATACGGATCGACGCCCTTCCTGAGTAGCAGTTCGACCACTGCTGTACCGCCCCATGATCCAGCCGCATACGATAGCGGCGTCCGTCCGTTCTTATCTTGGGACTTCGGGTTGGCACCCTTCTCAAGTNAGCAGCTTGACCAGCCCATGATCAAAATCAATGTACTTTGATTCAGTCGCATACGATAGCGGCGTCCGTCCGCTCTGATCTTGAAGGTCCGGGTTGACGCCTTTCTCCAGTAGCAGCCGGACTACCGCATCGTGCCCCGACTTGGCCGCATAAAACAGTGGCGTCCATCCGTTCCGATCTTGGTTATCCGGGTTGACGCCTTTCTCCAGCAGCAGCTGGATTACCGCATCGTGCCCTAACTCAGTTACATACGATAGCGGCGTCCGTCCGCTCTGATCTTGAAGGTCCGGGTTGACGCCTTTCTCCAGTAGCAGCCGGACTACCGCATCGTGCCCCGACTTGGCCGCATAAAACAGTGGCGTCTGTCCGCTCCGATCTTGAAGGTCCGGGTTGACGCCTTTCTCCAGCAGCAGCTGGATTACCGCATCGTGCCGTAACTCAGTCACATACGATAGCGGCGTCCGTCCGCTCTGATCTTGAAGGTCCGGGTTGACGCCTTTCTCCAGCAGCAGCCGGACTACCGCATCGTACCCTAACTTGGCCGCATAAAACAGTGGCGTCCATCCGCTCTGATCTTGAAGGTCCGGGTTAACGCCTTTCTCCAGTAGCAGCCGGACTACCACATCGTACCCTAACTTGGCCGCATAAAACAGTGGCGTCCATCCGCTCCGATCTTGATTATCCGGGTTGACGCCTTTCTCCAGCAGCAGCCGGACTACCGCATCGTGCCCTAACTCAGCCGCATGTGATAGAGGCGTCCGACCCGTAATATCTTCCGGCTCAGGATTGACACCCATCTCGAGCAGCAGCTTGACACAACCTTCATGGCCTTTCTCGGCAACCCGAGTTAGCGACTCCTGACCGTGTTCGTCCCTCTTGTAGATGTCTATATCAACTAGTCTCGTTGTTGACCGCTCCACACTAGATGTGGAGGGTATATCAATCAACTTTAGTAGAAAGGCAAAAACAATCTCGTCTCCTGCGTCTTCAATATGAGGGAGAATCCCCTTTTGCCGTGAAAAGGTAAAGTTACGGCTCAAGTAAGTTCGTTTGTTTTCACCCTCGGAGTATTGTTTGCACAAGTCGTGAAGTAGAGACTCTGCCGGCTGCAATTGCGCCTGGACCTCTAAAAATATCTGGATCGCTTCATGACTTCCAAGAGCTAGTGCGGCAATGAAGGGTGGCCCGTAGCGCTCTTCCTCAACAACAAAGCAGGACTCTCTCTTAGGATGAATTCGAATAAGGTTGGCTAAGTTCTTTTCCGCAAGGATGTAAAGAAGATTTGTACGTGGCTTATATTGTCGAACCTTAAACTTTTCGAACAGGTTGACAGTACCGATCCATTCGGGGGTGAGAAACTCGGACAAAAATTCATCTTGAGGAACAACAATCGCAGCAATATTGGCATGAGAGAGAACATTCTGGCTAGCATACTCCAAAAACGGGTATTGCCCTGAGATTTTCGTATTTCCACCCGCCGCGGCCTTTGAAACCAGCTCGCTGACAGATGCGCGCACCAAAGGATTATCCAGATAGGCTTTGCAACATTGTTTGAGTCTCTCATGGCTTGGGCTCTCCCAATCAAATCCAAGATCAGGCCATAGCTCGTGGAGACCTTTGTCCTTCACAAGGAAATCTCGGACGGATTCGTGTATGAATTGTACTGTTGGCTGCTTGGATTTTGTGATTTCGGCAAGTCCTTTCGAGGAGCTGATGACGCAACTTTCAACAGTATCAAGGGCGCCCACGCCGGTGACATTTGGGATCTCATTATCGACAAGATCTTTCAAGGACAACCCAGACCAGAGCGCGTGGTAGTATTCTTCAGGTCTAAGTGGTCGATTTGCGAAGAGAATCCAGAGGATGCAGAGCAAGAGGTCTTCCATGTTCTCCTGGTCTCGCCTTAGCATACCCTTGAACAGTTTGCTCAGATCACTCGGGAGTTCTGCGAGTCTTTTCCTCAGAGCCATTCCACCTCGTGGGCCTTCATTGTTCAAAATATCGACAACCAGGGCGACCCACAGAAAAACTCCGGAGGCTTTCTCAAGAATTTGGAGGCGCAACTCTTCTACTAACTTACCATCGTTGATTTTGAGACGACTTCTGACGTAGCTTGCCAAGTCTTCGGCATGGCCCGGTTGATCCTCCAGTGTCAGTTGGACACCTCGCCGTATGACGATGTAAGGGTAATGCCGACTGGAGAAACAGATCCGAAGTGAAATCCCTTTTTCGGTGGAGTCATCCGCTAGTTCCTCGAGATCCTGGACCATGGTCCTGACTTGTTGTTCGTCGCACTCATCAAGAGCGTCGACGAAGCAAGTAAACGAGCGTTGACCGAGGCCGGAAATCGCATTGCAAAAAAGGTCCCTGACAACATTCAAGGGGGGACAGCCATTTTGATTCCGGGGAACAAGGTCAGTATCGTCGAGGACTGTCTGGAGATCGGGATAACCTTCGAGCAGTTGGAGAAGCAACGATCGATACATTCCATAAATGGATTTTTCCAGTTTCTCACCTCGGGCGTTGAAGAAGAAGGAAGCGATTACAGCATGTGTGCTGCGAGATTTTTTCTTTACCTGGGAGTATAGGAATTTCATAATTATTGACTTGCCGGCACCTGGTTTTCCATGAATCCATAGAAAGCCGCGGTGTTCCGCCAGCCGTTCTGGATCAAGCCAGGCCCTATAATCTGAATGACCGAGGAACCATCGGCAGGTTTTGGCGTGGGCAGTTTTGATGGTAAGTTTCCGAGAATCGATCTGCTCAAACCCGAGTGAAGCCAGCAAGTGCCGCCGATGATCAAGCGAAGCATCTTGGTCTGCATACCAGATGTGAGAACCAAAATTATTAGGACAAATCTTCAAGACTGAGAAGTGACTTACAAGTATTGGGGACAAAGAAAGTTTTCGTAGGTGCATTAGCAGCTGCTAGCACATCCAGCAATTCTCTTGCATACGCAGCTGCCGTCGCGGCAGCATACTTTTGCCAATCCTTGTTCTTGTGAGAGTCCGAGTAATCGCAAATTCCCCGGACCGGAAGGCAAGGGAGAATGTCCATCAAACCAGCGGCCTCCATTTCAAAACAGAAGGCGTCCAGTTGACGGGCGACATTGTCTCGTATAGTGCCGCTTCTCATTACTTGGTTCCCCGAGGCGATGACACCATAATGGATCTTTGGATCGCATGATGCCCGCGTTTTCCTTGAGACAAACTTCGACGATTCGCATTTGTCACAGTCAGGATTTGGAGATACATGCTCATATGATGCGGTGAAGAGTTTATCAGGTAAGTTTGGGCGACTGTACTCAGCGTGTTCTCCCAGCTTGTCTCGCAGGATTGAAGGAACGCGGCTAGACTTGAGCTCGTGTTCTGATCTTAGCGCGGACACAGCGGTGCCGAACCGTGGATGGGGTGTCTTTGAGATGGCTGTTCGCCGGATCTGTCCATCTTGGACAATTTTCCCCAGATCGTACTGCATCACTCTTGTTCCGACGACAATGTCGCCCAAACGTATATCTTCCATAATCGGCACTCCGCCTCCGATGCCAACCATCAACCCCAAGCGGATGGATGGAAAGGTCCGGGTCAGGTTTGTCAATACGTTGGCCGCATTATTCGTTCCGTACTGGGCATTCGGCAGGCACGCAATGACAATATTGTGCTGCTTGATGCTCCCCAGGACATAAGTGTTGTTGTCATTCGAGTAGGTAGTCAGAGCCTCGTGAACATCGTCCAGCATAGCCCGAGCTGCTGCCATCTCTATGGAAAGCGCACAGATCCAGGCGATGGTGTAACGCTCATATGGCGAGACGGTGGAGCCGCTTGCCGGCTCGCCAACCGCATCGTACAGGTCGTTGTGGAAAGTCTTTTGTCGCTTTGGGAGGTGAGACGAGCTCGTCTCAATGTAGTCTTCGTAAGAAGGTCGTCTCCCCTTGTTCCCCCAGTTTGCAGGCCCGAATCTGTCTGACATGTAGTTTTAGATGTCTGTGGCTTGGAAAAAAGAGGCCGGGAATTAGAAATCGCAAGTCCGTTAGTACGAAGGTGAGGGTAAAAGGATTGAAGCATGATGGGCGCTTAGAGTAATAGCTGTGTGGCGGGAAAGGTCTTTTATAAATAATTGGACCAAAAATGGGAGCCTCGAAGTCCTGCAAGGCTGCGTAAAATGGTGTTTTGAGATTAGAAGGGGAAGCGTCAGACGCAGAGTAGTTAGGGGCAGGGTAAACTTGCCTGCCCCATAGCCAGGTGCGCCCCACCCAAGCGCCTTGTCTCTTGGTGAGGTGATGCTGGGATATCAATCAACTCGGGATCGTCTCAAGAGTGAAATCTAGATAACCGAATTACCATCTGGATTATACAGATGTCTCCGTTTCCCCGATACATATATATTGATAATTAGTGAACTTTCTGAAGCGTTCATCTTGTGCACGGAGTCTCATATGTATGGGGTGCGTTATAATTACCAATACCAAAGATTTCAATTCAGACATCCCTCAACCCCTCCGAAGATACCACATGCACACCAATCTATATTAACTACGAGAACGCCAGACTAAGTCAAAGTCATCTCGTGCAGACAAAAAAAAAAGTTCATTTGGACCATTCAATTTCATTTCCTCTTTCCCACTTATTCCCGTTTCTAGCAGAGTTTTATATAACACACGAAGAGAGAGAGAAGGTGATGTGAGAATTACTTGGGGAGAAAAATACCATTCTTCCACATAATTCTCATTCAGAAAGTATCATGACATCCGAAACCGGGGATTTCGAATGTCTGTGCAGAGGTGGGTCGGATGATAAACACGGGGAGATGTCTCGGGGGCGAGATGATAGTCGAACGGATCCTCTAAGTCAGAATAAAAAAAAAAAACAACAGCCATTGGATTCCTCATGAAAGCATTTTTCAATCCCCTTGAAAAGCAAACCCCGAGTTCTCATTCAGAGGCCTAAAATGAAAATATAAAAAGAAAACACTGAGGATGTATGCAGGCGAGAACACAGGACCGAAGGAAAACCCCCAAGATTCGCCGAAACTAGGGAAAAAAGAACGGCAGTCGAAATAAAAAGAAAAGGTCGAAGAACGCGTGTTTAACGACTGTAAAGTTTCAATGTATCAGCTTTCTTGTCTTCTCGGAGCCCTGCTGTGGGTTTTCATATATAAAAAGTGGGGAATTAAAACTTACTCCTCAGCCCATTCGTTCTCACGACGGATCTGGTCTTCCTCCTCTGGCGTAAAGTCGTTCTGGATATTGAAAGTCTTTCGAATCTCTTCCGGAGACTTACCCTTGATCATATTGGCGACAGTCTTGCATCCAACGTCGAGAAGAGGCTTGATATCAAGATAATTGGCAGCCTGATACCAAAAAAAAGTGACACGTGATTAGTTTGCGAACGTGACCTGGCAGACTAGTAGAAAAACCGAGAAAACGGACGAATGACATACCAAAATGATCTCAAAGAGCATCTCCTGGTCGACCTGCATGAACTTCTGGTCCCATTCCTCGATATCTGTGGACTTCTTGCGGGAATCGCTCTCATCGTCGGTGATTGGTGTGGGGTCCGATCTGTGGTGGACGCACCACTCGATCACCTTGCGCAGGACGGCATCGTTGACCTGATAGAGAGAAAAATAATGCATTAGCAGAGCTCCATCCGGTGAATAAAGGCCTATAAATAAGACCAGATTTCTCGATTTACACATGTCAGGTGATCCAAGAGACAGCTACGGGAGCTCTGTGTAGCTCTTGGTAGCTGCTTCTCGAATTCACCCTTCCAAGATGCATTTACGGTCCGAAGTAGGATTGTGCGGGGGAACTGCAGAGATACTCACGTTTGGAATGGGAATAGCCTGATCGGTCATGTCACCGCCGACATCCTCGAGCATGTTCTTGATGAGAATAGAACGTTCGGCAACCTCCTTCTCTGTACGCAACGCCAGCGAGAAATTAGCGACATGTTGGTCAATTTTGCTGGAGCTTGGTGGGAGGGGGAAAGCTTCGGACGGCAATAGAAAAGACCACGGTGGTGATGGTTACTGCTCCCCACCAAAGAGAGCGGCAGCTAGCTGACCTGACGAGAAGGTGAAAGAAGATCCTCTACTTACCAACGGAAGTCTCGATGTTGTCGGACGACAATAGTCTTATGGTCGACATTTTGGATGGATGATGTGGAAAGTTGAGGTTGGAGAGTGTTCAAGGTGGGACCGTAAGGTGGTGATGCGGTGGTTCCTTATCGGCAAGAGAGGGACTTGCGGGGAGCAGCAGGCGACTTTGAGCAAGAGAGGCACGCGTTTGTAACTGGGAGAGAAGAAGAAGATTGATGAGGACGGCGAGTGGTTCTGGCGATATGCGATGAAGACGGTTGGAGTGGTTCTGACGATGGGAAGGAGGAGTGGGAGGAGGAGGAGAAGGCAAGCTGAGCCAAAAGTGGGATCCTTCCGCCGTTTTAAAAATAGGCCACACCTCCTCACCGCACGACACACCAAATCGACCAAACCTCCACCCGACATAATAATAATAATAATAATAATAATGATATCAATCTTCAAAGCGCTCAACTGCCTCTGGGCGGCCCCATTGAACTTGACTTTGCCTTTGACTCCGACCCAACAGGCTTCAGCCAATGTAGCAGAGAATCCCTTTGTTTCCCGCTGCATTGCGGGGATGCCTTTGCGCCTTTCCACCAGCTTCCATTGGGTCCAATTACGCAGTCATAGCTCGTAAACCCCTCCAGATCCCAAGGATTCGTCCTTGTTTGTCCAAAGACGCAAGAAACAAGAGATCCTGAAGAGCTGCCGTAATCCGCACTTGTAACACCTCTCTTTCGAGATCCCAAAAAGCCTTGATACCACAAGGCGTCAAGGAATTGCTCACGTTCGGTTCCAAGTTCCCCACGTCCGTCTTGTTTCCTGCGAGATTAAGCTTAAAACGGCATATTGAACAAGACCACCACCACCCCGGTTTGCCTTCCTCTTGGGCTTGCGTTATGCGGTGACTCAAAGCCGAAAAATGAATGAATGAAAAATAATTTATTCGTATCAGCCTCTTAGACGCCTTGACGCCGCCGCAGCAGCAGCACACGAACACCCAGAAAAGAAGAAAGAAAAAACGTGGTGCAGGCGTACGTTTCGACCAATATTACTTTTTTAGGTCATGACCAGGCTGACGCCCTGTGACGAGGTCTCTCGCTCTCTTTGACAGTCTTACGTGACAAAGCGTAAACGTGAGTACGAGTCGTACTCACATCTGTGTATGCAAGCCGTCGCGAAAGAAAAAAAATATGAGGTGTGCCCTTTGTTCGGTTCACGCGGGACACCCTTGAGACCTCCGACTCTGATACCTAAGCCGTGACCAACCTTGTAAACCTACGAACCTGAATCTTCCTGCTTGTTATCAATGAATCTGGTATACGAGACAATCTTGTATACTAACTACGAGCGCAAGGCACAGCAGTAATTTCGATCCGGGAACCAACCTGGCCCGGATGTGTCCTGCGTATGTATCGGACGGAACAATTCAATCAATTCAGCCTAGGCAGTTCACCATTTTTCTTTGAACGCAGCTAGCCTAGTCTCCAACATGCTTATAACACACAATTCCTGAACAAGGAGAGGCCAAATTCAGTTCAAATTCACATCACGATATCAAACTTTAGCTGTAGCAACTTTTCATTATCCGCCATTGTGTAGATGCGTCCAAATATAACCGACGGCGTCCACTTCGCGACATCTGCCCGAAAGAACAAGAAAAAAAGCAGGAATAAAGTATAATATAATACACGAGAAATATCCGCAGCTGCATCACCATCATGCTGCACAAATAATTTATTAAACAAGATAATATCTGGATGGAGCGTGGGCTGAGGGATCTTTAAAAACTGTCCTCAAAACAGCCTGACATCTCCTTAAAGCTAAAATACAGGAAAGAAAAATCAATGTTTGAAAAAAGGGGAAAAAATAAAATAAGAAACAAAGCCCCTCGTTCCCCAGTTTTGTCTATACGCCTTTGAACGCCGTGATGAATGCATATATCTGTAAAGTGAAAAAAAAAAGGATTCGAAAGGTTGGCAACGCTGCTTGCGTGTATCGTAATTGAAGATGTGTGAGGTAGAATGCAACTCCTTATCGACGCTCTGGAGGGAAGCGAGGATCGTGCGGTGGGAGCGGATTGAAGAAACCAGGGCTTGGGCTTCGTTGCGGCAAAGCCTGGTATGCTGCAGGGAAACGCGTGCTCGGAACAGGGGAAGGGAGTAATCTACCCGGGCTCGACATTGCTGAAGGTGGTGGTAGAGAAGGCACGCTAGATCCGGCGCTCATGAGAGGAGGTGGACTGACGCCCGGTAGGTAGTGATGATGCGTTTGAAGCGGCGAGAAGACGGGTCTCTCCATCCGTTCCATCGAAGGGAACCTCCTAGACTCGCTCCAACGACGCGACTCTCCGTTGCCTGTAAACCTGCTTCGTGATTCGGCTTCTGGGTAGAGTGAGGACGACTTCAGTACGTCCGGTGGTGGTGCTGGGCCGCTAAGCGCAAAACCAGGCTCAGCAGACTCCTCAAAAAATCTCGTGCTGGACCTACCATCCGTGCTGCCGTCTCCTCCAAAGGATGGGGCGGGAGACTCGGATGGAAACTTGATTCTGTCCTTCACCGACAAAGCTGGAGATGGCTCTTCGGGCTTCATAGGTCTTTCGTGAAATGGTTCTTCCGGTGCTTCTGGAAGTGGTTCTGTTATCCCTGCTGGAAGCTCTGATATTCCTGCAGTCACATCTGGCATCTCCGCAGTTTGTTTTGCCATCTCGAGAGGTCCTGACTTTTCCGCCAAAGGTTCCTGGTCTGCCGCAACCTTCGTAAACATGTCAAAAGCGGCTTCCTGTTCGTCCTTCTTCTTCTGGATCTCTTGGGCTTTCTTCTCCTGTGCATCTTGCTCCAAAGCTTGTATCAGAGCTGATAGGCTGGCTTGTGATTGGGCTCTCTGAGCTTCTTCTTCTTCTTGTTGGCGACGTTCTTCAGCTGATTTCTCTCGCTCCATCCTTTCGCGCAAGGCATCAGATTCTTCTTCCTCCTCGGCCTCTTCGTCCTCATCGTCGATATCCATCTCATTTCCATCTGTGAATCGCAAAGGGAAACCAAGGCCTTGTCCTCGCCCTCGCCAAATCCTTTGCAGATTAAAGTCGATATCATGATTCTCTTTAAAAGCAGCTGCATGAATGGCAGCGCTGATATCTTCGCCAGTCTCCTCGCATCTCGCGATTATATCATCGAGGTCGTCAGGGCTATTGTCGCTCCACTCCTTGACGGTTCCAGAGAGATATTCTCTTTGCAAGCCAAGTTTCTCCAAACTGTCTGCAATTCCGTTGGCGTATTGACGCTCCGATAGATAGTTATCTCGCTCGACCGTGTCGGCGGCCAATTTCAAGTCCAACTCCAACTTGTTATCTGCAATTTTGATAAGCTTCTTCCTCTGTTCGTTGGCTACACGCAAGCCCTCCATGTAGAAGGGAGCGGCAGGCCCTGTCTCCGAAAGGTAGTCCTGGGAAGTTTGCAGCAAGTTGATTGTTTGGTCGAGCAAACCCAGGTTCGCCCGACGGAGGTGGCGGTCGAGCTTTCGTTGCTGACCAACCAACCTCTGGTTCCGTTGGGTACACCACTCGCGGGTGACCCGGTGTTCGACGCGGAACCCCCTCTTCACGCACCTCTTCATCGGCCTCTTTTTGGACCTTAGGTCCTTGTCGCGCATGTATTTGGCGATGTTCATGACATCGGACATTTGAAGTCCGGGGGGGATCGCAGCTCGGAACTTACTCGCGAGTGAGTCCGCTGGGGCAGGGATAGGGGCAGCCAAGACCAAGGCGGCAGGCTGCTGGGGCAGTTGCAATTGCAGCTGCTGTTGCTGCTGCTCTTGCATCCGCCGAAGCATCTGCCGCTTGATGATCTCGGCCTTCGGAGGCCGTCCCCGTCGCTTCTGCAACGGTTCGACCGGGGCTAGCGGCTCCGTTCGCTGCTGCTCCGCCGCCGGTTCTGGAACATCACCCACTGGCGTGGGGAGTCCAGCGACCGGGGACTTTGGTCCTTCTGTCGGTGACGTCGCGACAGAAGGCGGAGCAACATTGATGGAGGCCTCCGCAGCCGGGAGCACAAGCTCAACGCTACGTCGAGAGGCAGATGCGTCATCCCCAGCCGCACCTTCGGAGGATTTCATGATCTTGCGCCTGCGTTTCACAGGACGCTCCTCCTCAGGATTGGCCGGGTCAGCATTGTCGGCCTCGTCGACGTTGGAGAGGGTGTCCTTCGTCTTTCTCGATCGCTTCTGGCGAGGAGCCGAAGCTTCCGCCGGAGTGGCGATCGTACCAATATCTCCAAACGAAGAACCCTCGGCAGCAGGAAGGGGGGAAGATGGATAGGCAGACTCGTCTCCTATTACCTGCTTCGGACGCTTGGAGCGCGGAGGAGAGAACTCTAAGTCCTCTCCCTGGTGCTCCGGCACCTCGGCCGGTAAAGTCTCCTCTGCCAGCCTCAACAGCTCAGGCCGGAGGCGGAGGGTGACAATTAGAGACGGCTTCTGCACCGTCGGAGCGACCTTCTTTGGAACGACGCGAGAGGAACGCCGAGGCGTTTCTCCTGCATCGAGTTCCGCGGTTGGTGCGGCTCCAGAACCCTCCCCTGACGGTTCGGGTTCGTTCTCCCCATGTCCAGCGATGGCTGGGATGTAGGCAGGATCGATCTCCTCCTTGGCCGAAACCAAATCATCGGAGACGGCTGCGTAGTCCTCAGATCCACCGCTAGTCCGCTGCTGAGCCCCTCTCCTCCGAGTCACCATCTGAAATGGGACGGTGGGGGCTCGGGCGTTGGTACGCCTATGCTCACCTGTTGGGTGCCCATCTCCCTGATATTGGCGGTCCCCAGTGGACTCAGGCTCCGCCTGCAGAGCAGCAGGAGCCTGCACGGCTGTCTCCTTTTTCGGACGAGCCATGACCTGTGTTTAGAGAAAATTCTTAGCATTTCAAACATCTTGTCAAAAAAATACCACGGATATTCTAAATTTTGCAGACAAAGCGTAGCAAGGATTCAGAGGGTCTGGAGAAAGGAGCAGACAAGAGAGAATATTCCAAAATGTACATCGATGGGTATCTCGAGTAAGAAGAACGATGGAAATCAAGTATTACCGAGGCAGTGCGATTGAAAAGTGCCAGCATCTTTGCATTCCATTTGGTGCAGGCAAATTTGTATGCGGTAGGCAGGTTCACCCGCGACGCAACTAGAGACTGCTCGCACCAGGAGAAAAATTTTATAACCTCTTTCCTAGGTTTGCAGGCCTCAAATACGCGACAAGAAGATGACGGGGCCAAAAATGAGGGCGTGTAGACACGAGGAAAAATCTTCGAGATGATTGATATCAGGATGATTTGGGGGTAAGAAGTGTGAAATTTGATGCTTCGTTGTTTTGACCTTGCATGGTTTCCTTGTGGCGCATAAAATGCCAGTTCTTGACGGGAGGAGCCAGAAAAGGAAGGGCCAGCTGGGCAAATTTGCAGGGGAAGGCGTGAAAACGGAAAGAAGAGACTTTTTGTGCAAACCACGGCTGATCAACGTAACCGGATGACCGTGCATCCTATTGGTCGGTTGAGCCAGAGGCCGGACAAACGGCCAGCTTTGTGGAATGCAGCCAAAGCAGACGCAGAGAAACGAGAAAGACAAGAAGAAGCAGAAGAGGAGGAAGAACGGTATCACTCGTACCGAATACGATGATACTGGTTCCAGACGAAGGAGAAGGAGAAGGAAGCTTACTTGCGAGTGTTATTTTTTCTTTTAAAAAAATAACAAAAAAGAGATTTGGTAATCTGCTGAGATTGTGTTGTCAGCACGAGAGCGAGATACCCGAGAACACGAGATGCAGAGGGCGAATGCAGGGAAGAATAGTGAATGGAAGATGACAATAAGACCGTTGGGACGTCAGAAGCATGGTCTGATGCAATTTAGATGAAGCCAGCGGTGGTATGTTGATGGAGAATGATGTGTTGAAGGAAGAGGGAGAAGGAGGAAAAGACGTCAGGGATGGTAGAGGCAGACAGCAGCATAACTCAGCATCAATCACCGTGATTACTCACATGCCAGCAGTATTTGATGATTGTAGGATCCGATCAGTGAAACTGAATGGATTCGTGATAGGATGGAGACGGTGAAGAGATGCAGGTGGTGAAGAGAAAGTTGGTGATGGGAGGAAGAAGGAAGTGGTTGGAGATGAGGTTGATGACAGAGAAGGTAGCAACGACCGAGAAAATCACCACTAGCAGAAGAGCATAAATGCCACAAATGCAGCAAATTCCAACAGGCGTGTTTTTCTCGAGAACGGGGCTCTCCGAGATGGAGGCCTCGATCCGATGAAGATTTAACGATATCTCGTCGTGATGAAGGGAGAAGAATAAGGCTAATTGCCGTAGACAGGCTGATATATAAGGGATTACCTGATTTTGCCAGATAGCTTTGCAGAACAAAAGCTACCGGTGATAGAAGGATGATAATGAGGAATACGATGTCTGCTTGAAGGGTGGAGAGAAGGATGAAGAGGAAAGATGAAGGTGAAGAGGAACGTTACCGTGAACAGAATTTGAGGCGGATATCAGTTGCAACGAAGGCCAGGCTGCTAATTAGGCCTTTGTATACGGCAACAACAAAACGCAGCAAAACCAACAGAGCGGTTGGAACAAACGGCCAGTGGGCATTTTTAGAAGATAGTATACATACCGTTCTACGAGACTTTTATTTTTAAAAGTCCCTTTATCGGGTGGTGAGGCTGCGGCGATGAAGGTGATGGCGTTGGAGGTGGTGATGTTTGAAGGTGAAAGGAAGCGGGAGAAGAAAGGAAGAAGAAAATATATGTGTGGTGGAACGATTCCAGGGCCCGCTTTGGCTGCGTAGCAAATTTCAACAACTGAAAGGAATCCGAAACGCTGACGACCAAACCGCCAGACGCCGGACGGCTAGGAGAGTAAAATATCACTATGCTTCTCTGAGTTTATTCTTCGGAACGGATATCGTTACAGAAGCTTCGGTAGCATGTCCATCGACTGTGGTACGATTCTTCGATTCCAAAGACCTGGTTAAACCAGGCGAACCTGTATTTGATATACTGATTATTCGGCGATAGATCCGGTCATCGAGCGGTCACCGATCAGGCATCTACAGGAAAATAATAACGGCTGTGTCTCCCAAAAATATGGAATATGATCCGCTGGTCGTCGATTAAACTACAGAGGTCTTGAAAAACGCTTAGACCGGTTTCAGAAACCGTAAATAGGGATACTGGAATACTTGAACCGGGGCCTAGATACCCGGGTGGTGACATCTGCTGTATGTTCACCTACAAAGTGGCTCACAATCTATATGCTCCTCCGACTAATCGAGAAATACCCGTCAAGATTCGAGAAGATATCGCGAGGCATTTCCATATATCCTCACCCGAGAGCTGCAGCGTTGCAATGTCGCCGTTGCCCGGTCTTTTCGATTTCACAGCAGGTAATTCGAGTTTAATCCTCTGCAAATGCGAGAAGCAGCTTGGAGAGACCGAATACTTGACTATCATGATACGAGAAATTCCCCTGCAATTGCAACATGGAGCTATGATTTTGCATGCGAGTGATGACGCCAGCAGTTGTTGAGCAGATTATATTTGCGTTACGCCTCGGTCAGATTTGAACGCGAATACAAATATCAAGACACTCCCACGAGAGATACACCGGACGTTCGACCGCCAATTGTAGCGTATAGCAAATAACACTGGTGAGAATCGTCTTTCGGTTTGCATGACAGCAGCTTGAAGTGCGGCTGGTCTGGCCAATAGGAGAGGAAACTGGCTCCCCAAACGACAACGAGAGCCCACAACACACCCGCTGCATCATTGGCCGTCCGAACGCAAATTAAAGAGATTTTCATGCGGATGCATGACAAAAATCGAAGCCTTTTTTACCATGGGTTGAGGACTGCTGCTGGAGGCTTTCAACGTGGCTGATTGTCGACTTTGCTTATATTTTACTTGCCGGTTTGTGTATGCTCGGAATCGCGAAAGGAAAGTCTGCAACCAGCACAGGATCGATTGACCAATCGAGCGGGACCCGGCACGATTCGCTGAAGGAAGTGGAGAGGCCCCTGGTTAACCCCGTTGAAAGAGAGGAAACCGTCTGCGTTCCGGCCTCTGAAATAGAAACGTCGAAGCCTCCTCTGCAATTGTCACGGATCACCACCGTCACGCATGCGTCGGAGTCTTGGGCCAAGTCTTACCGTATTTACAATGAGACTTCCAGAGGCAATCTGCATTAACCAGATGGAGATTATGAACCATTATTATTCATCGTCATGAGATTCGGCTGGGCATCATACCGACGGACCGGGAGGACTCGTGAGCTCAGACCAGGCCCGCCCCCCAAGCGAGCGTCTATACCCGATCTCCTCACCGACCCCCCGTCCAGAACCCGCATTTCTAATACCGCTCGTCGAGTCATAAACCCATGACACCTCCTCCTCTTCGCAGCTGCTGTGCGACACTCATTCGGATTGAGTCACCAATTCCTGCGGTGTGTGGGAGATTTTTTCTCACACGATGGCGCTAACCCAAGATGACGGCTTTCGAAGAAGAAAAAAAAACAGAATTCTCCTCTTGCTAAGCAAGCAGGCCAACCTTAATCCGACCGCCCCTCGCAGAAAAATAACTTGAACGGACTGATATAAGTATCTCGTACGCCGCTACTTTCTTTTCTACATCTTCAATTTCCTGGATCATCCTCGTCGATAACCTCTTCAACCCTTCCAGCCGGTGTTTTCCGCGTTTCAAAGAGAACCACTCTTACGCTCAGAGGTTTTTCGCACCCAAAAAAAAGCTCCAACTCATCCTTCTTTACCCCTCCACCCCCACTCCACCAACCTCATTACAAACTTCAATCAACCTCACGCTAGCTACCCTCATCGCAATGGCTGTCCGCGCGCAAGTACGTTTGACTACCTCATCTCCTTCACCGTATCAGAGATCCGTAAACTAACCTCAACTCTCGTCATAGTTTGAAAACTCCAACGAGTACGACCCCTGCACCCCGCTTCCTTAACTTTCCGCTCGCTCGACGTCCAACAGAGGCTGACTGCAGCCTTTCTGACTTTAGGGTCGGCGTCTTTGCCACATTAACAAACTCGTATGCTCTAGTAGCAATCGGTGGATCCGAGAATTTTTACAGGTAAGCTTTTGTGATGTGACTGGCGGGGTAAACGAGGCTTGTTCAGCCTTCTTCTTCCTCAGCCTACCATGTACCTACGCACGAGGCTGATACAATTGCAATACAGCGTCTTCGAAGCTGAACTCGCAGACGTCATTCCAGTCGTCCACACCACCATCGCCGGCACAAGAATCATCGGCCGATTAACAGCAGGGTAAATAGTCCCTCCAATCTCACCGCACTGTTCATCGCCTATTCTAACCTTGCAAACCATTTTTTCTCAGAAACCGCAAGGGTCTCCTCCTCCCCACCTCTACCACAGATCAAGAACTCCAACACCTTCGCGACAGTCTCCCCGACAGCGTCAAAATACAACGCATAGAAGAACGTCTCTCCGCTCTCGGCAACGTCATCTGTTGCAACGATCATGTCGCTCTCGTGCACCCCGACATTGAACGCGAAACCGAAGAACTCGTCGCCGACGTTCTCGGTGTGGAGGTTTTCAGGCAGACGATCGCGGATAACGTGCTCACCGGCAGTTACTGCGCGTTGAGCAACCAGGGCGGCATCGTGCACCCTCAGACCAGCATACAAGACCAGGACGAGCTGAGCAGCTTGTTGCAGGTGCCTTTGGTCGCAGGCAGCATAAACCGAGGTAGCGCGGTTGTCGGTGCGGGAATGGTCGTCAACGATTGGATGGCCGTCACCGGTTAGTGCTTCTCCTTCTACCAGTTTAGGGTAATTTTATGGGCTGTTAAAGGGAATTTTTGCTAATTATCTATAAAGGCCTCGATACCACCGCCACAGAACTTTCGGTCGTCGAATCGGTATTCAGATTAGGCGAGGGACAGGTACCATCGAACGTCCAGACCTCGCTCAAGGAGAGCTTGGTGGAGAGTTTCTATTAAGCGTCCCGCCGAAAATAAAAAAATAAACCCCGAAAAAAACTGAAAAACAGAGATAACGGAAGGAAAGGCTGGATTTTTACCATTTTTCAGCAACTGGACTACTTGCACCCAAATTCAACAACCCCCACAGGATTATCACCGTATCAGATATATTTCATTTGTAAAGAATTCGCGAGGATAGAGAAAGGAGGATTAATTGATGAATAATGAGCTAGAAACTCGAGAGGTGAAGGGGGAAAAGAGTATGATCGAGGCACGGTTTTTTTCGTTGTATCATAGCCTATCTCTAAACTTTTATCCCTTCGCTCTCGAATCACCTAATATTTGTATCTATTTGACGGAATGAATTGAAGCACCATCCTCCATTTCTCATATTCTAGTCGAAATTATCGTTTACTATAAGATTCGGTTCATCTCTTCTATATTGGGAAAGCATGTTGTTTATATAACACCTTCCAACTTTTAAAATTCTCGAAAGCATCAAAAGTCAGAAATCCAAATTCAGCCCCTCACGAGTCCGCATACGTAACCAATCATTCCATCGAAATACTCGTTTCAGACCATCCAAAAACATACATCTGGATCAAAAATACACATCCTCTACACGCACTGAAACAAAGTGCAACTTTTACTCGCCTCCGCCTTTCAACAACCACTTCTTATACCAAAACCAAACCTACCAAAATGGCAAACAGAAGCAGAGTCCGAATACCTCAAACGAGAACGCCCAAATCTCTCACGACCCGTTGCATCTGCTGCGACCGCGTACTGCCGCGCAAGGCGAGACCGTGCGCGAACGTTTCAAGCCGCAGACGCGTGCGGAGTGCCCGGCGGTCCGGCGGCGGAACTAGGGTCGTAAAGAAGGAGAGGAAGTACTGCAAGAACTGCGTCACATGTGACGAGAGCGAGAGCGATGGGGAGGGTTACGAAGGAGATCGGGAGGAGGAAGCGATTGAGGATGATTGTTGGAGGAGGTATTTTGAATAGGATAGAGGTCTTGACTAAGAGTTCTGATATGGATATCGAGGGTTCCGGTCCGGGGACTCGGGAATATGGAGGCCTAGGGGTGGTTATCCGCGGTTCTATATGTCATAGTTGGAGAACGGTTTAGCTGGTACAAAAGAGCCTATTATTTTGCCTCAGTTGTAGTTACTTGAATTCATTATTGTTTAGCGAGCTAAAAACACTAGCGTCATAAATCTATTATTTTGCTACCTTCACATCCTCGCATGTTCAAAAGTCTGCTTCCTAAGGAGAAAATATTTTTGCCTCGAAGGGGTATTCCTCTGATTTCCAGGCTGATTTCCAAGCAAGTGAGGACTTGACTAATCCGAGTTCGAAGTACCCAGACGTCACCTGAAAATGGCAAGATCGATTCCTAAACCCCATCGATGTATCTATAAATATATTCCTGTACTTATCCAGGGTCTATATATCTAGTCAAATCTCTAGGGTCTCCAAATATATATTTTAATCCTTGCAATATATTATCCAACCCAGTTTTTCTTCTACAAAATACAACAAATCAATCTACTTATTGACACTATAACAATTTGAATCGAAAGCAAACCTTCTCAGTCTCAAGGAAGGAATCAAGGATCTAAAGAAGAAAGATACCATCTTAAGAATATCCTAAGGAAAACCCCACAAAAAGAAAAGCAAAATGTGCTTCCAAAGAACAATCTTCTGCCTCAATTGCAGAGACCCCGACACACCAACCTTTGAGCGGTGCGAATACTACCCGGTTTGCGAGCTCGACGATCAAGTTGAAGAGGTAAAAAGGTGTAGGTTCTGCACGAAGTAAATGTATCGGAGACAAGCGGGCAAGTTGCCATTGTCTCGTCGAGCTACCAGAAATTTCGAAAGCCAGCTACAAAAGAGTGGCAATTATCAAGAGATGGATACAGGGACCGGGGGCTATATGTTCTTTCATGGAACTCTTCAGGGGTGGCAGGATCATAAGAGGGTTTGCGATCAGTCAAGAGGTGTGGATTCATTCTTTGAATAATATTCTGAAAGATCCTGCTTGTGTATCTCTCATGAATATTGGAGGGGGTTCCTATCTACCTATATTCCCGGAATTCGTCTCAGGTGCATAGCCATAGAGAGATGTATTCGCTACTCTCCGTGCTCTGGTATCACGGAAATAATATTAATTATAGTCAATTAGTCCTAAATTCAAAACTTATCGAGCTTACAAGCAACCTACTATGAGATAAACCAGATCCCTTCTCCAATGTAGCATTATATATGCTCTTGACAAAATTAGCCATCGAAGAATCAGCTACTATAACATCTCCAACAACCCGAGTATATCTCTTAGAAGACTTCTTGATATGACGATTATCATAATAACGCAAAGTTCGAGCAAGTACTTGGGCTGCTATACTCAATAAATCCTTGACTCATCGGACATTGCTTTAAGATATTCCTATAGTTCATTGATTTTTTGTTCGATTTTGGGGGGTATATGTTTCAGAGGCCTATGCTTAGGGAGATTGATAAAGAATATTTTCAGACTCTAATCTCCATCATTATCTAACAAGCATTAATGATTTAAATTTCCGATATAGATTTGATATGATCCCGAATAGCACGATATTAGTCTAATACAACAACATCCTTCTTAAGACCGTCTATATGGAAATCGTGTATATACTTGAGTAATCATTACTAGTTACAAAATACCACAAACCAGTCCACATCCGAGTCTCCGTCATGTCTTTCTGAAGTATATTACGATATCCATCCACCAGGAAATTCGTCTCGGATATACCGTAGAATAGATTCAGAGCCCCCTAGATATCACGCAGATGTGAAATGCATCCCAGAATTGAAACTTGCCAATTATGGAATCTGACATCAAGACCGCAGCAGAAAGCTGTTTCCAAACCAAGAGATGTATAACTCGAAACTAAATACACGGGGTCAAAATTTATACCGCAATTCGGAATTTTCATCTATAGATCTAGTAAATATCAAAGATAGATATACTCTTGAAGCATCTACCGCACGAGAAAGACCGCATCGTAATATAACCCAGCTTCAAAACTCGGTATACTCCGCCAGAGATCCTCACATCCTCCGCTGGATATAGATATATATACCAAAAAAGAAATGTGCAGCAAAACCTCCCTCACCTGCCGCGCCTGCAAAACCAAAGATACCGTAGAATTAGTCTCCTGCAAGCGGTACCCGAACTGCGGAACCCCCATCGAGACGAGGAGAGTAGCGGAGAAGTGTCATTACTGTCCGGAACCCAAGAGGGAGAAGGAGAAGGAGGAAGATTTGGAAGGTAGTGAGAGGACTGTGAGGAATCTGTCAACGAGGTTTTTCTCCAAGGCTGAGAGGGAGGCTCTGAGGAAGATGAGCGAGAGGAAGTGAGTTTGGAGAGGAGGGGGCGTAGTAAGTGTGGGTTCTCGAAGACTATACGATGGGTGTATATGCTGCGTTACGAAGTTTTATTTGAAACTGGGGAGGCCTTAGGATAAGAGAGATATAATAGAGGTTTAAACGTTTCTCGCAAAGGCTACGAGTATCGAGTATATCTTAGAATGAAATACACATGGCATACAAAGCAGTAATACGTCGCTTGATGATATACAAAAGCTACGTAACTTCAACCCCACGAGCTATAGAAGAAGCTGTTGAAGCTTCCCCAGCATCATCATATCCCTTCCACCATCTCATACCATATATATGATGCCTCACATCACCCATCTATTCCTCCATACCATCCGAGAGGCTCTTAGAACCCAAGAGTAGCCTTCAACCCCTCATCCTCCACAAAATCCGTAACCACGCCTCCGTACTTTCTCGCATCTTCTTCAGACACGGGCACGTTCCCGTCGCGGACTACGATGCGGGCGTACAGTCCGGCGGCGGTGGCGGCTTCGACTTCTATTATCAATGGTCAGCAAGCTGTCTGTGAATGTTGTTTCAGAGCGGGGGTTATGGCGTAAGAGAAGGGGGGTAAACTGGAATAGAGGAAGACAGAGAACCCCGGGGATAAAGGTGATAGAAGAAAGGAGGAGGGACAAGTGAAAGTATTCCAAAATACTCCTGGGAGATGGAGGTAAGGAGATCCCAGAAGCTTGAAAGGAGAAAAGAAACACCTTCTCGCAATAACCAGATCCCTCAAACTCGATCGATGATACAAACTCAGCTCCGATCGAGAAAACTCCAGTCTTCAAAGATATGAAGCTAAAATACCCAGCTAACCGATATCATAGGCGCCATTCCTTGAAACTTCGTTTCGAACCAAAATTTCGTGGTCGCCTTGTGATCTCACAATCACACTGCATGAAAGAAAAAAACGATGCACGACAAGGTTCCCGTAATCACCACATTGTCCACCTTGTGATCTTTTTTAGATATTCCGAAACAAAGAAAACAAAACCATCAGATTCGCGATATCAGATTCTTCCCCCTCGGATGATAGTAGTCCCAAAAAAGATCCAACATCTCCATGGGTGATGTTCCGAGAAAGCTTAGCATCGAGCTCTCCTGGTCAAACAAAGGGAAACCACCAACAGAAAATATGGTGAAGGAATGTCGCCGAAAAATCCCCAGGTACCTCAGGGCTTCCGCCGCTTTTCATAAGAAAGGTATCGAGGTAACGATCTTCAAGATGTATACCAAGACGTGGTATTCTTTCCTCTTGTAACTCGGGCATAACTAAAATCTCACCGGAATTATTCCACGGCAGCCTATAGAGATGTACCTTTTTTCTCTAAACGCCCTCAAGCTGGTGTTCTCCGAATCCCGAGGTTCTGGAATAACCTTCTCGGTCTAGACTGAGAATGAAGGTGAAAAAGGCTATGCTGCGGAGTAGAGACAGAGAAAAAATGCACCTTGTCCACATGAACACTTCCTCAAAAGTTCTAAAGTCCAGAGGTCCCTGCAGAATGTGGGGATATTTAAGACACATAGAAAGAAGTACTTCAGCTTTAAAAACTGGGGATCTTCCGGAGAAAGAGGGGGATTCCGATCACGGAGACAGCCCCCTTCGATCAAGCCCGTTTTTGGCACAAGTGGCGGCGCCTACCTCGCAGGCTTAGCCTTGGTGTTTCTCGCCACGATGATAGGAAACGAAACCCTTTCATGCCTTTAAAGAATCAAAGACACACCACCACCACAGAGAAACACCGAGCCATGCAGCGTAACCAAGGGCAAACGTCAAAACTAAAGGAAACAAGGACGAGGTGTGTGGATCACGCGAACAAAAATCGTTGGTCCGTGATGGTGGTGGTGGTGGCACGCTGGTTCAGCGAGCAAGCAACCACCCTGCATGGTGCATTTCGTTCGCTAGCTCGATTTTTTTAAGTCCTTGCCTCTCGCCAAAGCATTCCAACCTTGTTGGCACCTAGCCGAACTGGAAGAAAAAACCCCAGATTCTTTTTCTGGGCACCGGCTGATAATTTGCGAAAATGTAACGACAGATGTCGACACAGGCGAGTTGAAAAATGGCGGCGCAGCAGGTCCATTCTGTATTTCAGAAGGTCCAATATGCTCCCTCTATCCATGTGAGAATAAAATAATTCCCAACAAAAACAAAAATTATTTTTTTAAAAGACGTGGCCTCTTGTGAAACGGTCTCCGCAGCGTCGGGTAGACAGTAGAGGTATCGTACCCGAAGAAAAAGGTCTCAAGATAGCCAAAAAGTATTCAAGACCCGTGACATGTCTCAAAATATTCATGTCGCAAGAAAAAACGTCAAATCACACGATGATAATAAAATAGCTCACCTTTAACATTATCGGTCAAGAAAACCCACTCGTCTCCTCGGTACCCGGTCTCTCGTATGATCACTTCATAGCTGTCCCTCACGGTCTTCAACCCCGCGTTCACGGTATCGAAATGACCTGACAGGAATGACCTCAGATTAGGTTGCTCCTCGTTATCCGTATACTCGAAGAATAACTTTTGCGCGAGGATACTACCCGAGGAGTAGATGTACACCTTCAACCCCTTGGATGTCCAGAGGTTCAGCGCTCTGATGACGTCCGGGTAGATTGGAGCTTTGACGGCGCCGGTGCGGTAGGCGGTCAACCAGAGGTAGCCTTTTGGTTGTCAAGAGAGAGGATGTTAGTGGCGTGGATTAACAAAACAACAAAAATGGCGTAGCGAGACCGTGCGTGATTGGGTGTTTGGGATGCTTGAATATGTCATTCGGATAATCAGTCTCAAGGGAAACAAAAGAGATAGCAGGGCCAGGGAGAGAGAGTGTGTGGTAATTGTGGAGGTCCGCTGCGTTGTGCGATTGGACGATAAGAAGAGGGCATATGGTCGATCGTGATGCCACCCACCGACCAGCCCAGCAAATCTCAAATTATTCGATGGTTGGCCCGTCGACGCCTCGCACCCTTCGCACCCTTTCGCCGCCTCGCATCGGCCGTCTTCCGTATATTTCAAACAGTCCAACATCTCCAAGCCATGTTTGAAACGAAGGCTGCAAGAGCACCTTCAATGTTTTCCTACTCGTCGATGCGTAGATATGCAAGCAAAGCGCTAAAAACTAGTTGTTTTAAAAAAAGAAACACCAACCTTGTAAATTCTTCAGATACGCGATCTTGACATCATCCCTCGTGAGCTGCTCGACGTGCGCCAGAAACTCCTTCGGGTCCTGGCGATACTCGGGCGGGAACTCGTTGCGATACGGCGCGAATTCATCAGAGTCCCACTGCTCTTCCAACACCTGAGGAAGGGCTGAGAGGGTGTATGGAAACTATGTATATTACGAGCAAGGATTAGCTTACGTTAGTCGACGTCAATTTTTGAAGATTCCCAACCCCGGCAGTTATCAGTTGGGTAAAACATCGACAAGTATGCAGAAAGGAAAATCCGTAAATATGCAAAGCAGCCGATTATCGCGAAATTCCAAAATGGGAACGTGTTTATTAGCTGCTGCTGCTGTAGTGACAAACTGGTGAACGCCGGGCAGCCGGCAAAAGGCGTTTTCTTTTGTTTTCGGGTTCCACATGGCCAGGCATCATGGATCTTTGAAAGGGAAAGAAAGCGTGGGAAACGGACTTTTTTAGGTGTTCGCCTATCAGAGACAAGATGCAGCGATCAGCTCCGTCGAATGGGAAGAGCTGCGAGCTCCAGCACTCCGGATACCCTCCACAACCGGAGCAAGCAACATGGTCATGGGATCCCATTATCCGTATCTTGAAGTGGAAACAGATGTATGAATGAATTTGACGAAAATGGCGCTGCTGCGTTGGGAGGGGGGTCCACAAATACGTCGCTGATAAACCTTCTTTTCCCACTTGCGAGAAACGGGCAGGAAGATAATAGGTATCGATAGTATGTAACGTCGATAGGCCTGGATAAAGGGAAGAAAGGGAATCCCAGCTTCAACCTTCCAAACAGGAAACTCGGTCCTCTTCTGGAAAGTCCATGCTCCCATTCGTCTTCTGTGCCATGATGATAGGCTGCTTCGCCTGCTGCAGCTTGGTGGAGCCGGGCGAGCAAACGCAGCAGCTGTGCAACCCACCCAACGCACAACCACATCATCAATTAATTCATGGCCAACACCACCACTGACATCCCCGGCCACCGCAATTCTGATCGCGAAAAAGATGGGATGAAAAAACAGAGTTTTTTTTCTTTCTCTGCGACTGGAAAATGTGGACACCGAGCAGGGTTGGGGTCGCCTTCCCAACGATCGCAAGAAAAACTCTTCCCTTCATTTTCTGCTGTCTCGTCCTAAAAAGAAACAGCTAAGCGGTAAAACAAGGCAGGTGTGTGTATCGATGGGCAACGGATATCGGGTAATATCTCAAAGCTCTCGCAGCAGCTTACTTGCAGCTTCATTGCAAGCTATTAAAGAATCTGCCAGCCACCGTTTATGCGATAACTTGCAAGCATTCCCAAGCTTCATGCTCCGAGCTGTACAGCTCCGGGAAAGTAAGAAAAAGGACCGATCGAGATCGCAGAAGAAAATTTTTTTGCGAAAAAAAAAACAATCCTGCAAGCTCCGGTGGATAATATCCCCAAGCTGCACGACGCAACGCAGCTATAGCTACCTCCTAAGCATCAAACAAGGCAGGTAGCTTTAATCAAAAAAATGAAAACCGCCTTTGCATGTAGGAAATTGGAAATAATTTCAGCCCAGCTGCAACTCACCAGCACATCTCGAACAAATGATATCGAAGATACGGTCCCCTCTATGCGAGATTAACCCGCGATGCGAATCGGATCGTTAGCCATCTTGATTTCTTTTCTTTTCTTTTCGCAATATCGCACGTAATCTTGAAAGAGTTTTTCCGAAGCTGGGGAAGGTAAGCAAGCCATCCGTAATCTTTTTTTGATAGCTTCGCTGTAACGTTGAACCCATCGTGCGCGCGACGTTGTGCCACGTATGACCGAATATCCTCGATAGCTCCGTCGCGAAATGTTGAAATTTCGCGCGCGAACGGATTCGTAGCCATGTCGTGTTGCATTTTTTCTTCAAAATTCACATGTGCTACTACTTCGTACTCCGTATATCGAATTATTTCTGTCGCAGGGACATTCTTCCGCCAGGGTACCCCCCAGGCCGAGTCGGACCGATGAGCCGCAGGCTGGCATGTCGGTTAACCCACAGCAGAAAGAGAAGCAGCCAAAAAAAAAAGCTCCCCAACTCCCATAAGCTGCAGCTCAATATGTAATTGCAAATAGCACGAACGAATTGAAAGAGAAAATTTTCTGCGTGTTCGGGAATGCGCCCATTGGAAGACGTACCGATATCCAATAATATGGCCTTTACCTCTGACATCTTCCGTTCCCTCCTGCTGGCCGTGTCTGGGTCCGGTGTGTGCTGGCCTTACGTGCGTGGAATAGGAGAGAGAGACCGGGTGCTTTCTTAGACCGGTTTCAGGATGCTGTTCATACGTGTCTGAAGTTGATGGATTGGTTCGTTTTTCTTCGTTGTTGTTGTCGTTGAGAGATCGGTGAGGGGGTTTTTGACGTTTCGAGTGGTTCGGAAATTTTTCCTTTGGGTGCCTCGATTTTCAGTTTTTCTCGATTTGGGTAATTCGACGTTTGTCGATGATTGGACAACACAAACGGTGCGGGCTCTTTTTTTAGGTATCATCGAATTTTAAGGACCGGATATCCATGCTGTTGATCGAATGAGGATTCTTCACCTTTCGTAATCGCGAATGAGGAATGTTTACAACTGGCATAATCTAGCGTGTGACCTCGTGGGCATAACTGATAGTCGAAGCCACGAATTATTTCTTGCATATCTAACGTTTTGGGAATTTTTTGAGAGCGGAGTGCATAGCTTATTCCGTTCCTCTGCAGGCACCGAAAAAAACCATAGTCGAGTTACCGTTCTGATATGATCTTCCGTTAAGGAATGTTACAATACACGCACGCCTTTTTACTAAGTTTTTTTACAAAGTTTTTACAGAGTTCCTGCATTCATAAGAATGCTCGGATTTCGGAAGAAAAAAAAGAGGAAAAAAAGGGAAGCTGGATGATTACAATGATGATTCAATT
This sequence comes from Dactylellina parvicollis, assembly GCA_036971385.1. Lineage (NCBI taxonomy): Eukaryota > Fungi > Ascomycota > Orbiliomycetes > Orbiliales > Orbiliaceae > Dactylellina > Dactylellina parvicollis. The sequence goes on along the minus strand of JAJTUD010000010.1, from coordinate 963,072 downwards.
GACAAAGCAAAAAAGAGTCCCGGCCGAAAAAGATCAATCCCGGACCAAAGAAAAGCCCGTTCGGTTTACGGAATCCTCGAAATCCCGAATCCTTTCCCTTCCGACATTTCCGAATAAAATTACTTCTAAACCATTTTTTAAATGTTGCAGTGCCTCACAGCTGTCGTAATGCGACAATCGGGATAACACGTACACCGTACGTCTACGTAATTCAACAATTTTGTTCACAAACTCTCCGTTCGTGAGAAAAGCAGAAAATAAGGGAAATGCAGCTCGATCGATTAGTCTGGCTTTTCCGTACCTGCCGTACCTACCGTATTAACGAGATTTTACGCGAACTTTTGTGCGTATACACGAAAATGCAACCATACAGACGAGAACCTTCAACAAAGTTAAGGGGTCTTTAACGTTAGCGGTTTATTCTTGTAAATCCAGACGAATCGATTAAAATCAATGAAATAAATAAAAATAGACTTGTTGGAATTTCGTCCGGATGCGGGTGAGTGTGTAGCGAAAGCTTATCAAAAGGAATCAGAACCATCAATGATCGTGAAGGACAGGAACCAGCTAGTACAATCAAAACGGTTTAAACTTAGCACGGACGCCGTCTGCGTTATCTATGTCTCTGCTTATCTAAGACGGAGCTCTTAAATAAGTTGTGGAAGGAAGTCCCCTCCCCCTTATTTTCAGGATCTCCGTAGACGCTTATTGTACTGTCTACGCGAGCCGTTTGCGTTTTATATGTTGGATAGTGGGGTGATGAAGATAAGGGGGCCTTTTTTCAAAAGAAAAGAAAAAACTTAAATTGATAGATCTGTTACAGAGTTGACAGGTGGGTGCTACATGGGGTTGTTGCTTGTTCCCTTACGCTCTCTGTGTTATTTTCCTGCCGCTGTGGGGTATATCCGTACCAAAGGATTATCAAAATCCGAAGCAGTATTTCATGCGTTTTTTCTTTCACCGGAGATGACGGGATGCCCTTGTTCGTGGGGAATCATCATGCGATATTATGTGATCAGCCAACATGCCCTTTTTAAACATCTTTCCCCCTACTCGTTCGCCGCAGGAACTCTTTCAGATCTTTGGATCGTGGAGCAGCAGACGTTTTGGAAAAGCGGATTCATTTTTTCTGGGGTGGTACGAAGGGTACGAAAAGGTACGCCGTTCCACAAACGGACAGTGCGTTATCGTGAAATACGGCATTGATATGGCGGGATGGTTCACCAAAAAAGAGGGTGTCCGACCAATATAATGCAATACGGCTCTTATTGGGGAAGCGTTATCTTATACGCCTAAAAGCAAAAAGAGTGATAATAAAAGATAATCTTAAATAGATGAAATTCGGGCAGGCGAATGTTATGGTTATTCCTTTCACGGCTAAAGGGAGAGTGGGTTGATATCATGGTGGTGCTTGATGACGATATGAAAGGGTTGTGTGTTGCGGTAGACGTATCAGATAGGGGAATAAAGGGAAGGAAGGAGGGGGAGAATCAGGCCAGGTTGCTCTGTGAGGAAGTTGCCGTTACGGATCTTCCAACGGTATCGGTATCGCAACAAACTATGATGATGATTATGGTATGATCCAAGCCTGCGATTACACTATCTGGAGAGGGGACTTGGATCGGAGCAGAACACCGTGGAAATGTCGATTGGTCAATTGAATCCACGAAGCTTCTGGATTTCCCCCTCCTCTTGATGATCACAAAGGGCGGGATCTTTCGGCAGTCGCGTCGCAAGCAAAAAAAGGGTCCAGTCCACGGACTTCTTGTTGATCATGGGGCTTGTTTCTCTCCCCTCTGGTTGATCATGCTCCGGATGCATCCTTTTTCCATTTTTTTGGTTGGGAGAACATGTCGCTGGTGCCTGACCTGACGAAAGAAGGTAACGAGACTCGAAAAAAAAAGAAGAATAAGGTACCGCTTTAATCGGCAGCGGAGCTAAGAGAACCTGGAGTCTGGCCGAGACCCTGTTTGATTTGGTGTGCCTCCCTTCATTTCATTATCTCCCACAACAGGTAGACGGTAGACGGTAAACCGCATATTCTTGCCCTCGCTGGGAGGGTATTCGAAACCGTCGACGACAACGAGCGAAAGGCAAAAAAGCGCTGCCCCGTTCCGGTGATATGTCACATGGGTGCCAAACAGGAAAAACTGGAGTAAGAGGAAACTAGTTTTGCGACGACCAATGGAGGCAGATGGTGAACAAGGGTGGTTTACTGGTTCGACCGGTCGCGCGACGGACTGGCGACAAACCTGTGTCTCTGCCCCAGTCGTGGATTGACACCTCCGTCCAAAACGTCGTCGACATGACAAGACGCAGGTGGTCCGGCAGGGGAGGATAAGAAAAGGTCAAACAGAATCTCATCGAAAGATATAAGAAGAAAAAGGAAAGAAAGGGAAATGGGTAAAAGGCGGCGACGACATGCCCTTTTCTGGCGGGTTCTGCAGGAGGACGGGGCCATGGTTTCGCGGGCCAATGATGGAGCAATGCCGCCCTCCATCAGGTTTTCGTCAGTCGGCCACAGCCAGCGACGCTAAAGAGACGTTCCAGCCAACCAGTCCCCGGTTCCAGGCAAAAATAGCCACCAGCCGGTATTTGCTTTTCTTTTGGTTTCTTGAGAGAGTGCGGAAATTGAATGACGGTGTGTGAGAACATAGGAGTGTGTGGCAGCGGCGATGGCGAAATGCTGCCCGCATTCTTGTTGGGCGACGGGGGAGGCGGCCATCGCAAACATGGCAACGGAGACTACAGGCCAACTCGGTAATTGAGATCATTTCACAGTGTAGCATTCATTTTCACATTCTCTTCAAGTGGACAGTATCTAATCCAACCGGTAGCGAGGAATCGTGACAGCTCGGGATGTTGTAAAAATAATACGGGCCACGGTTGCAAGAAGAAAGAGCTCGGGCCATGCCACGACAACACGCGACCGGAACAACGTAGAAACGAGCGCAGGCTGTCGGTTTCTCGATCCCTCGCTCGTCTCGACTGGCCGGATCGAATAGATGGATAGATCAGAAGGATGGCGATGTCTGTGGTGGCCGGTCAACTAGTTACAGCTGGGTGCTGCTGGGGGGCAGGCCGCCTGTTTCGGCTGTGTTCACGACTGCTACCAACGGGGTCGTCGTGTGCCGATAAATAGTAACTCTCCGTAGGCCCATGCTAACCCCAAGCTCGACGGCTTTCCCTTTCGCAATGTTATTGTCATGAGCTGTAACGTGTCAAGAGAACAGCGTCGAATCGGAGCGAAAGGGCCCTTTGGCAATTTCGTTTATTGATCGATTGAATTTCAACGGTTCTGTTGGGGGAACCGCCGCGGCAGGTGACCGCTGATGATGAAGCTGCTCTGCTCCGTGGGTGACTCGGTGGTTCCTGATTTCATCTAGCTGTGAGCTCATAAGCTGCTCTTTGCTCCGTCATCAGTCGCTCGCCCTCCTGCCTAATTATAAGCGATATATTCTCCCTCTCCCTCATCCTCATACATTCACACTCCTCCGTGAAAGAATACTATTGCCGTCGTCCTACAATCTTGACATCCTAATAATCCAATCCTCTACTCGCTCGGTACCTTTCCCCATACTTTCCTGCCAGTTTAACTTTCGACAAACCCATTTTAGCGTTCCTGCGACCGCATACAGAACAGACGGACAGACAGACTCGTCGACTGGACGGCAAACCCCTACTGAAGAAGCAAACAAAGGGCGGCAGAACCGCTCTTCGAGGAGGGAAGTGACCGACAGTCATACAACAGGTACGTATCTCGCCGGTACCTCGTCACCGGATTTGGCGCTCAGAGGTACCCTCCTCCGATGTGTCTGCAGGCCGTCATGCAGTCCTCTGTGGCTCCTGCTGGTCCTGCTGCGGTGCATGGGCTCCACCCCTCCCACCGCCAATAAATTGGCCAATTTCACGTAGAGTTCCCCACCCTCCTTTCCCACCCACACCCTCTCAAGCAGCTCTCTTGTCTCGTCAGTTGGCAGCTTCTTCTTCCTCCTGTCTCGCTGTCGTAACCAGATATACGCAGGCGGTGTAGTCCCCAGCACCGGTCCAGCTCGCTGCTGTACAAGACCCCCCGGACCTGGACTGGACCTGGGCCGGGTGCCAAACCAAACAAATAAACCGCACTTGACCCTTTCTTCCCACCTCGTTTCGATCTCTCTTCCTGTCCTTCTTCCCTTTTTTCCTGTTCTCTCGCCAGTTTTATCGCTCTAATCTATCTCGGTCTCCCTCCCACCTCCTTCTTCGCAACACTTCTTCTTCCTCTTCCTCACCTTCACGCTTCGCTCCCCCCTTCCCTTCATCGCATCTCCAACTTCACCACCACCACCACCTCCTCTCTTCCCTTCGTACATATACATATTCTTCAGACCCGAACCTCAACCTCGCTCACATTCACTTTCCCTCGACCGCAGCCTCTCCTTGGTAGTTAGCCTTAAAACTCTTCGTCAAAAACCCGCAGCACCAGCAAGTAGTAGCAGCACCAGCAACAACAACAACAACCAGAAACAACAAGCAACACATCGAGCACCCGATCGGCAACAGCGTCAACATTCCTTTGCCTGGCACTCACATATCACCGCTCGACCCCCATTCCCCACCACAGCCTACCTCTTCCTTCTCCGCATTTCACCCGCCCGTCTCGCCCCTCATCCAACGCTCCTCCGCCCCGGCGGCCTGTCCGTCGTCACCTTTCCACATTCTTTCCAACCGACCGATAAAATCCAACAATCCGAACGTGTGTGTGCATACCATCGACCGACCGACCGCTGAACCGTTGTCCTTCAAAAAGCCCGTCAACCCGCTCTGTCCGTTCCCGTTTACCTACAAAGATCCATCTCCTGCGCGAAAAGGAAATCTGAGATAAAACTTGGGGTAGTGGTCCAACGGTCCGGAGTTGAAGAGGCTATATCGATCCCTTGGGTGACAAGAGAAGCTGCAAAGCCCCTCGTGACTCCTTCCCAGAGTCTGTCATCTCGGTACTTTTAAATATCGATATATGAAAGCTATCACGATCAATCGGTGAACAATATCTTTATAGCTTCCAAAAAGCCTCTCAACTTCCAACCCTCATCCTTCCCGTATCGGCCCCAGCTCGCCGACCTCGGATCCTTGATCTTCTCAACCTTCAAGATCCTTCTTTAACGACCTCCCTTTCCTCTCTTTTACATCAACCTCAGCTTTTCGAAGGAGTTTTCTTGGTCTTTTTTTTTGCAGCAGGGCGTCTTTTTGCAGTTCGGAATCAACATTACCACCATACAATACCCACAACAATCTATCCTCATGTCTCAATAATCTCTCCAAAACATTTTTCTTTCCTCGGTGGTTTAATCCGTCGACACCAAACTATCATATGCACACGATATCAGCAGTCAGGAGTTTCTCGGTTTTTGCTTTAGCGTTTTCCCACCACCATACCACTATTACGATTTCTCTCTCCTCCCAGGCAGGAGCTGGTTCATCACGACTTTAACACATTGGGTACCGCCGTCAATCTCTCCCCACCCAAAGCTTAACATTCTATCCTCTCTTTTATATACAGCAATCACACAGCAACAGCAGCAATAACAACAATTATATTTATTACATTCACCCAGCCAACCTCCAGCAAAGTCGCCTTGGCTTCGGATCAGGCTTGAAGATACTTTTTTTAGAAAGGTCGCTCTCTCTATCATTTGGTCGAAACTACTTTGCGTGTCTCTTGATCCGAGGCGTTTGATCACGATCGATCAGAGCACCGAATAGAACAAAACCGACATTGTCGAAGTTTATTATTTAATCTTTAAAAACAAAAGAAACGAACAAAGGTCCATTCAATCGCATCAAATGGAGTCTATCCGAGAACAACTCAAAGTGGGATCCTTCCTTGACAACCGTTATGAAGTGATCTCCCCTCTCAATCATGGCTCCTTTGGTATGGTTTCACTCGCCCGTGACGTCCGAGACAACGAATTGGTAGCAGTCAAGTGCCTCGTCAAGCAAAACACCGACGGCAACGTCGAGTTTGATGACGATGCCCAGGAGCTTCACTACCATTCTTTGCTCGGCGAGCACCCCTACATTGTCAACGTCCGCCATTCCTTCGAGACTGCTACGCATCTCTTCATTGTCCTCGAGTACTGCTCGATGGGCGACTTGTACGAAGCCATCCGTTATGACAAGGGCCCCTTGGAGACTGAGCACGTTCGCGACTTTATGTTGCAACTCCTCTCAGCCGTTGACCACATGCACTCCAAGGGCGTCTACCACCGAGACATCAAGCCGGAAAACATCTTCCTTACTCAGGAAGGTGATATCAAGCTCGGTGACTTTGGTTTGGCCACCACGGATGAGCTTTCCGACGACGTCTGCGTCGGAAGCGACAGGTATATGGCACCGGAACAATACGATCCCTCCAACGGTTCCTACGAGCCCGCAAAGGCTGACATTTGGGCTATCGGTATCTGCTTGTTGAACGTTCTCTTCGCTCGCAACCCATTTACCATCCCAACCCGTGAGGATCCATTGTTCCGTGACTTTGTGTACGACCGCGAAACTTTGTTCGATATCTTCCCGACAATGTCTGAGGAGACCTATGAAATTCTCAACCACTGCCTTCAGCTTGATCCCTCCAAGCGTTCCCTGGAAAGGGTTCGCCGTGCGATCATGAACGTTACCGCCTGGTCCACTGACGACGAGATTTACGATGATTACTGCATCGAAGATCGTGACGCCCATGTCACCGTCAGCACCCGTGAGCCACTCCGCACCCCATCCCTCACGGCTCCTCAACCCGTTCTCGGCGGTGGCTTCCCGTGGGCCCAGGCTCTCAACACCACCCATCAACGACAACTCTCCACGATTTACGATGAACCCTACGTTGCTGTCACTCCGATTGAGAAGAAGGTCAAGCTCCCAGAGTCTTACGATTCCGGGCTCGGCATGTCCATCCCCTCTCTTCCCAAGAAGGAGTCCCCCTTCAAGGCTGTCTCTTACTTTTCCAACTCCCGCATTGAGATCATCCCACCAAAGCCCTTCAAGCTCTCCAACATCAAGACGGACACGAAGGCTCAGCCTACTCTGTCTCCTGTCACTCCTACCTTTGTTTCGAACGCCAGCGTTCCCAGTCTTCCAATCAACTTTTCCAAGAAGCCCGTCTCCTACTCCAGCAAGGCCGATTCCGGTGTTTCCATGAGCTGGAGCGATATCTTTGACGAGGATGAGGAAGAAGATCAACAGCTCGCTATGCAACGTCTCAAGGAAAACAATGCCCGTACCTGGAGTGCCGACAAGAAGATCTCTTCTGCCACCTTCCCTTCCGTCAAGGACAAGTTTATGGATGGGGACGTCTTTGGCATCGAGGTCGAGGCTGAGTTTGACGACGACTCCGAATGGGTTACCGGTGGCTGGGAAGACTTTCACATCTAGGACTCACAACACCGAAGAAATGTGTTTGTGTAGATATCCTTTGGAAGCTTACCCATTGCCAACCAGTTTTTTTGGAGATCCATACCTGCTTTATATATTGGGAGTTTCTTCCCATTCTTATGGGCCTCTTTGACAAAGCTGACAAAGCCCGAGCCTCACCGAGTCTTTTTATATCATGATAATTACACAAACTACTCTTGTTCTCTCTCTTCGACCTCTTCTAGCGGATACCCTTCTATGGCAAACTACTACAATCTACGGCTTTTTAACTCTCAACACTTCTCAACAACCTTTTTCCCACTTTTTGCACGGTTCAAATTTTCCTTTTAGCGATATTCAACAAACTCACAAACACTACAACGCTCCTCCTTTCCTTTTTGTTTTTCTTGGGTGGTCCGGTGTTACAGGGTCTTTTTCCTTTGGGGGTCAACTTTTTTCTTTTTTTTTGCGGTTTATATCACTGAAATCCAAACAAATTACCACTCGGCTCAATGGCTGAATACCAGGTCGGTGGAGTATCTTGCTTCCTCGATTGTCTCCAATACGGAGGCAACGGGAACGAGGTGCATGTACAAAAAAAAAATGAAAAAGCTAACACCTTTGTCAAACTTCTTGGACTGGAGAACAGAGAATAGAAAAAAGCATTCGAGTCCCCTCGTCTCTGACCAGTTATACTTCCTTGGAAACAAGAGTATGGTTATGCTATTTCTTCCTTTTTTTTGGCTTCTACCAAGGTTATGCTACACTCTTTACCCAGTTTTTTCTTTTCCTTTTCCTTTAGTTTCACCAGTCATTTCATTCCTTTCATTTTTCTTTCAACTTTTCCTTGCCAAAAATTTCTTTCGATTCTGGCGAAAATAGAAGCCTTTTCTTTTGGAGAACTTCTTTTATTACTTTCAATTCTGTATACCTGATGGGTTTCTTCAAACAAACGGGGACGCAAAAAACATCTACCAGCTTGGTAACAAGCTCCTTGCCTCGTTTATTTTTGGAGATTCTTTTGAAGGGTAAACATCATGTATAAATAAGAAACCAGGACCAAACAAATGTATAAGGGGGAAGGAAAACCCAGCTTATCTTCAACCAAGAAGGGAGGTTTTCAATTGGACAACTACATCTCGCTTTCTTTTGGAGTCTGCTCGTTTTTTCTTCTTGCTCTTCTTTCTTATTGGGAATCAAAAAATCTGATGCTTTTTTCTTCCAAAGGGGGCGTTTTTTGAGAGATTCTTTGGTGTTCACACGTGAATTACGTGCTTGATTGATTGGTGCTTGAACCTCTTTCTCTGTGTCTGTGTCTGTGATCTGACCTCGAAAAACTTGCTTGAACTTTGCTTGAACTTGCTGTTGGCTTTCTGACTTTGACCTGACCTTGATTGATGATGCTCCTCGGGTGGGCTGACTGATTGGCTGGCTGGCTGACTGACTTTGCTTTCTGAACATGTGCTTGATGATTCTTTGACACATACGACTTGTGGGATTTTTGAAACCTACGAACTTTTCACGGTGGCGTGATTGGTGATCGGTGGATTGATTGGGTGGGATACTGTCAAATGATGAGAGTTTGAGGATATTTACCTGACAGATGCTTTTCTGCTGGGACTGATTCGCATCGCTACCTTTTGATTTTCGAATTGGGCTGCAAATTTGGTTTTCGTTCTTGCCTTTTGTTGTGCCGTTTTGTGCCATTTTTTTGAAATTTTTAGGGGGATAACAAATTGTGATAATAGATACATTGGAGGGATATGGGAACTACGGGTATGGGATATTCGAAGGTGTATTATTTCTTCTTGCCTCTGTCTTATTTTTTGATATTTTTATTGGCGTTTTACATTTATCTTTTTTGCATTTCATTGGTTTGGAACATCTATGGGAATGGAGGGTATGATACGACGAAACGAGCGACTTTCTCTTTTTTATATATACGACGAAAACACACAGAAAACATATTGCGCAGAAAGGGCACAAAACGGCACACGACGAAAACCATCACGAGGAAGCTTGAGGAGATCAATCCTTCCGTCGGAAAAAAAACATTTGCAGACCCCGTGAGAGCCGGGGACGATACCCTACTCTACTCTTCAAAGCGGACCAAAAAAAAAAGACAAGCTACTGTTTTTTTTTTATATTCGATAATATAATACGAAACCGAAGACGGAGACCAAAAAACACGAAACGACCCTGAGAAGGGAAGTGAACGAACTCGGAACCCAGCCGGTTCCCCTCCGAAAGGAAACAAAAGAAAGACAATAGCACATATTGCACACATCTACCTCTCTCTACGATTCACACAAGAAGGGAAAAAAAACCATTCTCGCCGGATCAATCTTGGAGAATATCCTGGACCTAGCGGCACTTTCCCTACCGATCTGACTGGTGGTATTCTCTACTGTCAGTTTACATTGAGGGAACCTTTGTTTTTTTTGTCGAGGAATCGATAGAAATATCTCTACTCTACTCTACTCCTCCTCTTCTATTGCGAAAGCAAAAAGACCTCTCAGCTCTTCTCCCGGATACAATCTCCTCTTCATATTGACTAAAAACTCTCTCCCTTCTTCCTCATAACGCCTCGTCGCTCCTCTGCTACCGTACACCCAACCCCTCTTTTTACAGATAACACTCGTCAAAATCCCCAAAAATATCATTTTTCTAATCTCTATATTATCTCTCTCTTTCCTCTTCTCTCCTCCTTCTTGTCAATACTGTGCTACTCTTCTTTTACTCATCTCTCGAAACCGGCTGGAGTCCTTCTTCCTTACTTCTCTCTGGTTTTTTGGTCCGTTTTATCATCAGGCGCGAACATCCCTTTTATTTTTATTTCTATTTTTATTTGATTTGAAAAGCGAGCTTATAGATTTCCTCATATTTTTCCCTTTCATCATCATCAGCACCACTATCACCATCATCATCAAGAGGGGGGAAGCACGCATGTACAGAAAGTTCAGAAGACACACACACACGAAAATCAGGATGTATTTCTAATCAAAGTCGGTGGCCACTGGTGGGCCGTTCCCCTTTTCTTTCTTTTCATTTCATTTATCGGCGGACGCAGGGATCCCAAGAAGTATACGACGAGAGGGTACCGGCGGGCGAGGTCGGTTTTTTTATAGACAGAATGGAACTATTTTCTTATACTTGTTCCCTTTATTTACTTTATTTTATCTATTTCTTATACTATTTTATTCTATTGAATTCTTGATATATACTTATTTTTGCTTTCTCTCTCTCTTCATATCCTTATTATTCTGCTCCTTTTGCAGGTGGTATGATTGATTTGATTTGATTTGATTTGCCTTTTAGTCTGCCGTTTTTTCTGGTTTGAAAAGAAAGTAGTTTGTAAGTAAGTGAGTTTTTTAGTGTAACAAAAGTAATCTGAGTACTATCTATCGATATATCTTGTCACTTATGGGGTTTATTTCTCGTATATCGCGATCCGAGACTAGTTTGAGAATGTACAGGCAGGGTGTGATATGTGTATATTCATATGTGTATATACATGTGTGTGTGTGTCCGTATATATGTGCCTGTGTATTTTGAACATCGTGCTGGCGTCTATTCACGAGACTATATGTGTATGTGTATGTGTATGTGTATGTGTGTAGGTGTATAAGTAAGTGTATATGGATATGTGTGCGCGCGTGAAAAAGGCGCTTAAGCAGGATATCTAATCTTTTATCGTCTCGTGTGCAGTTGTCTAGATTCGGGCGGTATCGCTCGACGGGGATACGGGGACGCGGGTAAATCTGCCACGCGTGAAGGTAAATGTTATTTTTGTTTCGACAGCCATGGTCAATGAGGCTACGTTAAATGTCAGGGATTCGCACCACAGCCAGCCTGCTCGTATATTGAAGGCGAAAATAGCCACCGGTGGATAGTAAACACCGAAGGATAAACGCCGGGGTTTATTAGATAGGTAACTAATTAGGTACTTCTACGTGCTTTTTATAGTAGATACTTCAGCCTTGCTGACTCTACCGACAAGCACGCTTAGCTTACTCGGTCTTGCCCAATATCGCATCAACAGCCATCGGTCCCGAATTTGAACTCGGCCTCGACCGCGCATCGGCGACAACCTCCTCTTTATCAACCATCATGAAGCTCTCCCTCCGATTACCATCTCTACTATGATTATCATGCCTGCTATCGGCGTCCGGCATCCTGACTTCCTCTTTCCTCCTCTTTTCTTCCTCGTCGCTCTCACACGTCTCCCACAGTCCAGCAACCGATCCTTCGTAACCCTCGCTGTCCTCCGAAATATCACCACCTTCCCTCCTACATTCATCCAACAGATGCTCAACATCCCTGTCCATATCTTCAATTACTTCTCTGAAACCTGGAGAAATGCTGACTTCGTTTCCATTCGTATTCCAATGTCCCCGATTTATCTCTCTACGCCCGGAATCGTCCCTCACACCCCCACCAATCGCGGGAGTAGCAGTACGACCGATCCCCTCCACGTCCAAAAACCGCTTCCTCGGCCTGCCTCTCTTCTTCATCGGTGGCGCGTTCGGATCCAGCTTTAACAGCTGCTTCTTCAACGTAACCGACAACCCGAACGGGTCCTTCGTAGGTCTGCCCCTCTTCTTCTTGGCCGGAGTGCCGTCGTCGTTCATGTATCCTTCTTTCTTGAGAAAATCTGTGATTTTCGGGTTGGTCAGGTCGAGTTCTATCGGTGGTGATTCGGACCTGGGACGGCGGCTGGCGCGGGGTTTTTTCGGGGGCGCGGTGGGTTGATTGGGCTGGTTATTTTCCTGCAAGATTACCACTACTTCTTCTTCTCCTTCTCCCTCTCCCTCTTCCTCTTCGTCCTCCGTCTCCTCGTTATCCGCATTATCCAGACCGGGGGAATCGCTATTACTACTACCGCTCCTCAGTGTATCCGCATCTCGAATACTCGGAGTCCCCAACCTCTCATTTATATTTATACTCCTATCACCGTCTTCATCCGCCAGCTTTCTCTTTTTACTCGCGACATCGGGGTTATCGCTGATACCGGTCTTTAGAAATTTATTCGAATTCGACGGTGTGAAGGTCGGATGCGTGATGTGGTGTTTCCCCAGCGCGATGTCTTGCACTATAATCGCGGCGCTCCTCTGCGAGTGGCCCGTCGGGATCCTAACCTTATCCCAGGGTATGGTGGAGACCGTGATTCCCGACGCGAGAACTATGGACCAGAGGAGATCGTACTTGGAGGCTTCGGTCCAGTATTCTCTGACCGTCGTAGGGGTGGCGTGGTTGTTGTTGTTGTTGCTATTTGGTAAAGGGGTACGCAGCGGAGAAGGGGAAGTGGTACGGTTGGGAGGGTTTAAAACGGTGCTCATACTATGGTTTATACTCTGGAAACCGCTGGAAGGTGGGGTACCGTTCGCGGCTGTATTTGGGTTCTTGGATACGGATTTCGACGTAGGGGTTGCTAAAGAGGAAGGTTTGGGAGCTATAGCTATGGGGGTAAAACGTAAGGGTGGAAGAGGAGGGGAAGTCGGTGACGCGGCATAAGAAGATCTCTGCTGCTCCTGTTGCTGTTGCGTATCGTCGTTTTTGATGGCTCTCCACTGGGGGTCGATCGAGGTCGTCGGGGTGGAGTTCTCCATACTGGAGTTTTTGCGGTCTCGGTGACCGACCATTCCTTGACTTTAAGATCCTGGAGATTATTGATAAAGTTCGGATAGATGATAGATTTTTATCTATTGCTCATAGAGCCTGGTTTTCTTTCCTTTTCTCTTGCATACGCAGGATTGCCTGAAGTTCTGGCAAGGCTGACAGTTATCTTCCAGGCCTGTCGAGCTGACGCGGTGTGGTTTCAATTAGGATTTTTTTGAGGGTTTGTGTTGAATTTGTTGTGTTTTGGTCGTACAACGCGAACCGGGATGGTTTGGTCGACTTTTGTTGATTTTACCGTCTGAAAAAAATATCGCTAGAATAGAGGGGGAAAAAAATGATGTGGATAGCTAGCGGCCTTTGATTCTTGTGAGTATTTTCTCTTTTCCGAATCCTAGCTTTTTCGAATGATTTTTTTGCTAGGGATTTCAGTGATAAAACTTTTTCAATTTCTGTAGCCAGTGAGCTTTCCATGAGCTTTTGAGATGGAAGGCCGAACTGGGAACTTTGCTTCTAAAGTAAATGTGTTGCACACAACTGGTCCAAGCTTTTCAGGGCGGCTCAGCACGAGAAGGCCTATAACTGTGGAATCATTTTCAAATGATTTATAAGGAGGATCGAAGGATTGCGAGATTGCTATTTCGAGGACCTCCCGGAGTGCTTATATCGATTACAATACTTGTTAGGGTCTCAATTCTGCATGCGGGCAAAGGGGGGTCGCTGATTATTTCTTCTTTTTTTTTTTT